>ML677366.1:12464912-12933232 GCA_007922305.1 Dermatemys mawii
CCCTCCTTAAACATTTGCATTGCTTATCTGCCGAGTTAAGAGAGAAACTCTAAAGAGGTACTTCCGCATTCCTCCAGCCGAGTTCAAAACAAAGGGAAGAGATGTCAATTGCCTTAAATGGCTCTAGGCATCTCAAGAGATCACTTGTAGGGCAGTGGGTGTCCACATTCTTGCTGTAGCGCTACAGCAGCTGCGCTACAGCCCTTATTCCCCATGCAGAGGTGGATTATCAGGTGCGCTATAACTCCGCGGTTATAGCGCTCTACGTGCCTTGCCAGTGTGGACGAGGAGGAGGTTATAGCGCTTGTGGGGGCTTTATAGTGCTATAAAGTGCCAGTGTAACCAAGCCCTTAGAGTTAAGAATGTGCTGAAGTGCTTTGCTGGATTGGGGCCTTAGATACCACAATGATAGTTGCTGTGTAAAAATCTAAGTGGAATAGAGAGATCTCCAGCAAGAAGTTGAGATGGTTGCTAAGAGGTACTCAACAAAGGCACATTGCAAAAAGTGTTAAAGGTGGTTGGCTGAATATTCACCCCATACATTCAAAGGTACAACTGGGTGTGCCGCTCAACACCTACCTAGAGCTTTTTAAAAGTACTTTGGAGAGATTACAAACCAGTGGTGAGAAGTTGGGGGAGGGAGGAATTTTGATACAAAAGAAATGAGTTGAAATATGTTGCTTTGACATACATTTCTTGTTTTTCAACAAAAACAATAAATGAAAACTTCTGGTACTTTCTGATTTTTTTAAAAAAATAATTGATTATTTGGTTTACTTTTTTGGAGTGAAAAATCCCATTTAAAAGTTTAAAAAAAGAGTGAAAGAAACAGTGTGATGGGGGACACTTTCACTTTTTAACATTTTTCCACTGGAACAGAGAAAGAAGAAAAGCTTTTAAAAGGGAGAGAAAGTGAGTTTTTCTCCCATTGGAATGAAAGGAATTTTTAAAAATGGATTTAAAAAAATTGAAATTTTTCATTGGTATTTGTAAATAGTCATGAAAGATTTTGAATGAAATGGGAACAAACTAATTTTCTTCAAAACTTTATGCAACTTTATACTTTTTTTTCATCCAGTTCCGCCAATGATACCAAGCATGTGAACAGGAAACTGGCATTGAAAGGGACAGCACTGTTTGCAAACTAAATCTTTCATCCACCACTGTTGAAGTCAATGGGAACTTTTCCATTGACTTGAATGGGCTTAGGATCCAGGGACATTGGACACTGGGGAAACTTGAATGCCCATAGTCATGTTAAAAAGATCATGTTTTATACTATAAAGTAAAGGGAGAAGGGTTCAGTTATTGGTTTACGTAAGCGTAGATGTGCCTGTAGGAATCCTTCATTTCCAGAAGTATCTACTCTCCCAGTCAACAAACCAAAGAATGGGACAGCCTAGTTGAACACACTTTCTTAAACTGGCCATGCCAATCTAGGGATGGTGTAGATAATACTTAGTTCTGCCATGAGGGCAGGGGATTGGACTAGATGACCTCTCGAAGGCCCTTCCAGTCCTATGATTCTATGTTCTCATTGGGTGTGTTGTGCTCATTTGCGTATAAGGAGTCTAATGCTTTTGGCAATCCCATTTCTTGGTAACACATGGAACACTGTATTTGTCCCTTTTTCCCCCAGCCTGTGTTTGGCTGAGAGCATTTCCCCGCTGTTCAATCACTTTCAAATGGGATCGTGATGCCTGTAATTGAATTGTATTAATTTTGAATTTGTTTAATTGATTCTGATTGTCTCAGTGGTTGCAGTGGCAGCTTTTTGTCAGAAGCTCATTGTATTGTGTATTCTGAGGGAACCTTAGGGGTTAATGAAAGGCTATGTGTGTTAATAGGAAACTCAAAAACCAAAGAAGAGCGAGAAACCAAAACCTACAGAAGAAACCAATGACGAATAACGGCAAACAATTTATTTGACTTGAAACACATCGTAAAGGACAATAATTGTTTTAAATAGAAAGCTGTTGAATTATAATTGGGATTAATTGAAACTCACCGAAATATTGAATAAAACATTAGATATTTTAAACGATGTTATCTTTACAATTATCTCTGGGAATAATTGCAGCGAGACCCATGAACTGTTGTGAGAAAGAGAGTCACCCAGGGCCCATTGTCTTTGGCAGTCGTTAATGTTGAGTGTTTAATGGGGAGCTATTTATAAGTAAATAGCAGAGCCTATTCATTTGTCTCTGATGCAGCAGATCATGAGCAAATGCCAATCCTGCTAGGTGTAATATGGGCGGGAGGGGGGAGAGAAAGGAGCCTTTTTTTTCAAAGCCGCTGCTTTGTAAACTACGCAGGGAAGGCACCTGGCTTGGAGTCTTGTTACCCCATTGATCATCATCACAACTTCAGAGCCATCTTCCCATGGCCATGGGTTGTCTGGGACCACAGGCCTTGACTGCAGTACTCAGAGTGGCTGCCACCCACCAGCTCCCCTGAGGCTGTGGAGAAGTCTAACAAACCTCTAGTTCACAGGGGGCCGTGCAGATGACATTCCCTAAATGAGCGACACAATATCTAAACCTGAAAGGGAACCAGAAAGTTATCTGAGCCAGTGGGTGACTCTCTGGCTGGCTGCTGCTATGGACCTTGTCCCATGTGCCTGATCCCAGAGCTCTTCTTGCCTGTTCCTGGTTCCTGCTCTTATCCCAGACCCGCATCTGTCCCTGCTTCCTGCTTTCCT
Source organism: Dermatemys mawii (assembly GCA_007922305.1). Classification (NCBI taxonomy): domain Eukaryota; kingdom Metazoa; phylum Chordata; order Testudines; family Dermatemydidae; genus Dermatemys; species Dermatemys mawii. The sequence goes on from ML677366.1 coordinate 12,467,614, forward strand.
GCCTTGCTCCAGATATCTGCTCCTGCGCCCTGACTCCATCTTCAACCCCAGTTTGGCACCTGACTCAGTCTCCAGCTCTGACCCTGACTTTCTCTTTGATCTTTGGTTTGACTCCTAACTCTGCCCCTGATACTGGTTGCAATTCCAGGCTCCTGACTTTAGCCATTAGGCCTGACAGCCCATGCCCTACACCCTACATGGTCAGACCGATGTGCCATCTCTCACGATGCATTCAGCGTAGTAAATATGAATTGCTGCTTTCCAGCTGGTTGAAAATGAGGAATGTTTTTCACCAAAACAGAATTCAAAATTTTTCTCATCCCCCAAAATTCACAATTTTTCATGAAAAAATGAAATTAGCAAAGTTTAAACTGCCTTTACCAGCTTAACAACTCCAAAAAACGTTTCCCCTTGCACAGGGCACATGTTATAATGCACTCACAGCTCTGATCAAAGCACAGTTCCAGGCATCAATAGGTATTTTCATTGCCAGGAGGAGAAGGGTTTTAATAATCCTGTGGGCTGCCGAAACTTTTGAACAGTCTGTTCCTTCATCATCTTTGAATAACATCCTGCCAGAGTTTCATGCTGACTAATACAAGCATAATTATTGCATTAGACTTGATGACTCTTAAGGGAGCAGTGGTGGAGGGGGCATGCTGGCTTCTCACCTATAGAAACCTTTCCTCAAATTCCAACTAGCTCACGAGCGAAAATTAGCTTGGCAAGGTCCCTAATTGCCATGGTCAAATTTGCAAAAATGGACACCCAGAAAAAGAAAACAAAAGGAGCGAGGAGGATTTCAAGTTTTGCCTGGTTCTTCAGATCTACGCTCCCCAGAAAAGCGCTGAAACAGGTTATCCAGTCTACTGCAGTACTGCATTTTGCATGGACCCAATCAGGACAGCAGGGGTGTCACAGAGGCTAAGATAGAGAGATGAGAGTAATCAGAATGGAAGATGTGGAGAATCTGAATGAGTGTTTTAATGCTGTAAGATTAGAAAGAAAAGGAGACATCTTGGAAGGGTTTTGGAGAAAGAAGCAGCTGAGACCTGCACAGTGATTCGCAACTGATTTCCCATTGTGAGCCACATCATGCAGCTGTCTTTGTGTTATGTGGGCCACATCCACATAATATATATACTGCCAGTATGGCTCTGAGGATGTCCCAAGGGCTGTAGTTGTGTGCTTATTGGGCGCCAGGCAGACCACGGGCTGTGTGTTGAGAACCACTGGACTAGAATAAACTGTACCAGTTTGCAAACAGGCTGTTAACATCCCTGAAGGGTCTCTTAACAAAGGGATAATTGTTTCCCAAATTATTATCTGTTCTGGTGCAGTAACATCTAACAGCATCATATGCTGGGCACCTGGACTCCATTTGCTCCTTTCTTGAAGGACAGAAGTAGACCAGGGGGATTTTGTTTCCTAAGTACAACTTATCAAATATTTTCTGTTCCACATGTGAGGTTAGGGAATAGATTGGAGAAGGGAGAGGGGACAGCGGGGGAGCTTCTGTGATGCTACAGGGAAGGTCTGAACTGTGCAGTGGAGCAGAGGAGGGTCTGCAAAAGCAATGGAGTTCTTGTCATGGTGCAATGCAGATCCGAGCAGAGAGAAGATTGCCAGGGGAAAGAGGAAGAGGAGACAGGAAATCTGCATCCTAACTCTGAGGGGAGGAACATGCATTTTTATTGGTAGTTCAACCACACAACAAGCTTCTCCCCTATTTAATTCAAGGACAATCTTGTAATGGGTTCTGCTGGGAATAAAGCACCTAGACTGAGTTCTTGGGTGTCCCTTCTTGCTCTGAGCACTGCTTTGTTGTATGAGCTATTAAACAAGGGACATGATGTGTTGTGGTCAAACAAAGGCCCAGGTATGTTGGATTGTGCCCTTCATTTACCCCACCCTGTGACTGCTATTAAATCCTCCACAGCTTCATCTTCAGTTCTCGGGGGTTCTTAGCAATTAAATGAAGATTAAAAAGAAAAATGCAGCAGCTACAGCTCCGGCCCTGTAGAAGCAGCAAAGTTGAAAAAACGAAACAAACAAACAAAACCCCCGCCCGCCTATGTGGCCATCCAAACAAAAGTGCAGAGCCATCAAAAGGCACCAGGCTGTTAATGGAGAGGAGTCGTGGACTGACATGGGAAGATCAAGTGCTGCACACAGAGGCAGTCGGGAGAGAGAAGAAAGAAACAGGCTTTATGGAGCCTGCCCATGAGCTGCCAGGAAAGTCCTATTTCACAGCCCAGGCTGGGGAAGCATCCTCTGCAGAGACAGCTGCTCCTTTCCTACTTCTTCACTGCTCAGAACAAACAGGGCTTAAATTCAGCTGGAGCTGTCCGGAGCAGAGCTGCAGTAACTATTTTCAACCCCCCTGAAGTTTACATAGCATGTTGCAAGGGGGTTGGGGAAGAGAGAGAGAATACTCTATGAGAACTTAAGCCTAGAGAACAATCTTTCTGTAGCTCAATTCTAATTTGGGGTGAAGGTGAATGGGATCTTATGGGGTTTTTATTTCAACTAGCCTTGGTTTGATAAAGCATCCGAGCGTGAGATGCTGCATCAAAACCAACAATTTTAGAGGCAGCGTAGTGGATAGGATCAGGCACTGAATTGGAAGTCAGCAGGCAGAAACACTCTTACCAGCTCTGCCACTCACCTGCATTGTGTGAACTTCACCTTTCCCTGCCACTGTTTCCCTTGCCACTTTTGACTGTTTTCTCTTATGCTACCTGTCAGCTCTGTGTTCTTGGGGAACTAGGGCGCAGTATCCAGACACACAAACCCCCAGTCTTGGCTTGAACCAAAATTGATCAGAAGAAAGACTTACAAAAAGCAATGAAAAGGCAATGGAAAACACACCTCAACCCCTTTGGACAAGGGTGACAGGATTAAGGCAACTCGTCTAGCCTCGTCTGCTTAGATGCACTCTGCTAATGTGTGTGTGTGTGTGTGTATGTGGGGCTGGAGGAACCCAGCCCTGGAGAACCTAGGTCCTGCCGGATAACTCCATTGGGAAGGGACTTGCAGAAGGGAAAAGTAGAGCTCCATATGAAAATACAAGTGACAGAAGCAGTACAATGATAGAATGACAGAACCCCTCCCCAGAAGAGTAACCCTAATAAATGATCATACCCCAGAATAATGGGCAGATCTGGTAACACTTATACTGGGGACTTTGCTAGGTCTCTCCAAGAGCCTACTTCGCCGGAGCCCTGTCTTTGTCAGGGACTCAAGGAGCTGCTGCAACATAAATAGCTGTTAATAATAATAAAAATAATAATGAACATACTGATACGAGAGGCAACTACTCATAGCACCTGTAAAGGAAAATCACGTCTTTCTAATCTATTAGAAGTCTTTGAGCATATGTAAGCACAATAGCGGCTAAAGGAGAACCAGGTGACAATTTATTTAGACTTTCAGTAAGCCTCTGGTAAAATCTTCACAAGAGTTTAGTCTCTCTGTCTCAGAGAGTGACAGGCAAAGTATTGTCATGGATCAGAAACTAATATAAGAAGCTCTCAGAGTATTCAGCTGCTATAGCAGCACAATTACGGGTCTGCAGCGTGATTCTATAGTGCCAAAGTGTAGACGCTTCTTACACTGATGGAAAGGTATGTAATGCCTCAAGGTAGTTAATCCACCTCTCCAAGAGAGGGTAGCTAGGCCAATAGAAGAATTCTTCCATTGCTGTAGCCACATCTACAGCAACAGTGGGGTGGTGAGAAAGGAGAAATGCACTGACTAAAGACTTCTACACATCATGAAGAGCAATTAAACAGATTTAAAATTCTGCAAGCAAGTACACACATCAGAAAATACAAACAGAAGGAGCACAAGAGCCAACAGGTTTCATTTGGCTCCTGCCACTTCATCAGGGCTAATTAAAGAGTTCTCCCCTAAGTCCTTACAGAGATCAACTATGACAACAAACAACTTCAAGTGAGATGCACTAGGCTGAACTGAGAAGAAACACTTTGACTGCAGCAAACCTGCATCCCCAATTCAAGTCCCAGTGCACTCACTGGGACTTGGTATACTGAAGGCCAGGAGAAGAATAACAGGGAAACTCTTAAATTTATCTGTCCCTGTTTCTATTTGTATTTACATTGCTATTCGTAATATGTCAGATGATTAAGGCGGAAAGAATTTCAAACACCAACTCTAATTAACCTGTCATCATTTGCCATGTATATTTCACTCTGCCTGGCCAGTGAAACTAGTCTGGTGAATTTCACTGTCTGGATCCAGTTTTCAACAGGTCACAACAAAAAAGTGAGCATGCGCTTTTGCATGTTTCCACCTTGTGTGTATGTAATGCCTGATCTGTACACACAAGTAGAGCTTTTGCATACACACCTATCTGCATGTGAGAGATGGGCATGTACCCATTCGAATGCACACTGAAAGTGGAAGCTTGTATTCTAGTCACTTCCAGGTCCTGTTCTCACGCATTAACACAGTCCTGTTGTGGCTGGGTTTCCAGTGCTTTGAGGGGAGGTTTGTAAGATAATGTCAAATTGGAAAAAAAAATCACATTCCTGATCATGTAATTTTCCCCTGTGTGGAAGTCCTTGTGTAGGGAGGACTTAATCCAGGAAGCTTCTAACGTGATAAATCAATTATGAAATAGAAACCTCGATTACAGGCTGTCAGCTTAATTATTTGACAAGTTAATTAATCTCCTAAGCAACCGCAGTACTGCTGTTTCCTTGGTAAATGGTGGAAATCAGCTTTGGCAGATCCCACAGGCCTTGGCAATATAGTATCAATAAAACTCCTGAGAACTGCAGATAATAGGCATTAAATGAGCTCAATCTACCTCCAGAGGAGCAACTAGAATTGCTACTTGCCTGAAGGTGTTTTTATTGTTAATTATTTTGCTGCAATCTGTATTTGCCTACTTATTTGTTGCTTACTAGTCAAGAAGCACCTTCCCTTCCCAAGAGATATTGAATCATGATAGTAAAGGACAGAAGCTCCTGACATGTTAGAACAATGGTGTTGTCATTCTTGTCCCTCAACAGACAACCCAATTACATTTGCCACAAATAACTGATGCTGATATTTCCAGCCAGAAAGATGGACACACGCTATTACCCTATCAATCTTGTTCCACATGGTGTCTTGTCTGTCTGGTTTCTCCTACTGCCATGGCAAATTGACTCAACTTACTCCAAGCTGTCTGTCTGAGTTCCTGAGAATGTCCTGTGACAGAGAGAGAGAGGGCATCAAACAGGGCCCAGGGAGAAAAGAGTTCACTCCATCTCAGTCTTTGTTTAATTGTCTTTATTTTGGAAAGCTGATTTTTGTTGCCCAGGTAAACTTCCTTCCTTGTGTACCTGAGTCACACATCAGGCCTGATTCACCATTCCAGTTTTCTGATGGTATAACTACAGTGATTTCAATGCCTACTGACTTGCTCTGCACCTGTGCATATTAATTATTTATTTGAATTACCCTAGTACTGAGCTGTAAGTGACCCTGATGCATGACTACCACTGTTTGCGCTTGTACATGAATACCTACATACGTCACACACATATGCTCTGTGTTGCCAGCTCTCATGATTTTGTCATGAGTCTCATCATAATTTTTGTTTTCCTTAAAGCTCCAGCTTCTGGCCCCAATTGATACGTGATGATTTCAGCTTTCCTTCTTAAAGAAAAAGTAAGTTTCTAGCCCTCGTGGCTGGGGAGAAAGCTTCAAAATGTGACCCCAGTGCACCCTAAAGGCTCAAAAAGCAGAAGGCAAATAAAACAAACCCAAATCTATTATTTCTACATCCTCTCATGATTTTAAAGCCAATCTCATGATTTCTAGTGAGCCTGACTCATGGTTTTTGAACCTTTGGGGTTGGCAATATGGCATATTTGTACAGTCCCCTGGCGCACACCTTTCCAGTTACATAAGCTAATCTCTATTTTGGCAGGATTCATACTAACATGATTCATACTTAAATGACGCCTGCGTCTGTTTCGCTGTATTTACTCCTGATTCACAGCCATCCAGAAGAGATTTTTATATGAACAGTCAAAGCACAAAGCTCCTGGTTCATATCTCTACATCTGTGCCCTATGACTGACTCAGGAACAGGGGTGCCATGTCATGCCATTTCAGTGCGCGGTTTTTATCACAACCGTGCTCATGTCCTTTGCGGGGCCTCTTACAGTTGGGGAGCTGAAACACAGAGAGGCTAGGTAACGTCCCACGGTCACACGGGAAGTCTGTGTTGGAACAGAGACGCTGACCTAGATCTCCCACATCCCAGGCCAGCACATCAACCACTGGGGCATCCTTCCTGGTTGATCTGTCTACCTCATTCTCCTGAACACTTGAAAAGACACCTGATTTCCACCAGTCAACTGCTTTGTCCAATAAATGCAAAGAAAGCTTTCTCCAGTGAGTGAGAATAATAGGATTAGCCTAGCTATGTAATCACGTGTTCTATTATTTTTTTAAAAAAGTGAAGCCACTTAAAATACAGTGTTTGTCACAGCTGTATTATTCCTGTAATGAATAAGCACTAAAGATGTTATTGTGGATGCAGTTATCATGCCGTGATGTGAATAAAGTGCATTAGATGGACAATTGTATTTCATGGAAATGTAGGCAACGGTACAAAAGTATTACAGGCCATTAATATGTATTAATCCGTAGCAAAATACCCGCCTGGGGCTGGTTTAGATAGAATTGAATGGCAGGAAGTGAAAGGAAGTGTTTGGGTTTGCTTAGAGGGACTAGGGTGGGGAGGGGAAAGGGGATAATACAAAACAATGAGGTAAAACATCAAAGCAGCAATGACAAGATCTGCTGTCCAGTCACGCTGGAAATACTTGTTACTTTTCTCTCTAATGGTCAGATTTTTATTAAGATCCAGTGATAGCTCTTGACAATCCTGATCTGTTAGTATTGTTTAATCCCCTCTAAAGTGTATTTAAAAGCTTTGTGTTTAATAATAATAATAATTAATAATACATAAAAAACCAGACAATTCTGCCCCAGGTAGCTACTTGGCAAAAAGCATTTCATTTGCCTCCGTGTCTCCAGGATGCAGAATTAGAGGAACTGCTGTCGTGCTTGTTGTTGTCAAGATGTGCTTATCCAAGTGTAAAATACTCAAACAATTCGCTCATTAATATAATATCACTTCACAGTGTTCAAAGAGCTGTTCAGATTCCCCAAATGGCACAAACTCAAGCAGTAGGTGCTTACCCAGCCTCCCCCCACTCCCACCCCAGCCTCTAGGAATTGTGTTTGTTCGCTGCCACAATATTAATTTTAATGTTTAGGCTAACGCCAAGTGAAACATGCTCTGTGTGAGTAGACAGATACAGACGTAGAATTTCTTGCTAGCTAGCCAACGAAAGGGTTAGAGAAGATACGATTAAGGTTGAACAGACCTGTCAATTTCCTCTGCATAAAACACTGCTAGCACCATGTTTATTAAAAATAATACTAAACTCTGCCAAGACTGGAAATTAAAACTAAATTGCTGGGGGAGGGGGGACAACCCCAAAATCTGAAATTTGGAATTAAAGGTCTACAGATAAGTGTCTCTCTGCCCCATGCCCCGTTCTCATGTGCACTGGTCTAGATTGACACCAGTGAATTATTTGCCTTCTTTGTGGAGAAGAAGGGAAGGGAACTTGTAGGGCAGTCTCATAGCTAGCGCTGCTTGAGCTGACGGTATGGTGTACAGCGATCACACAAGCCCAGATTCTCAGAGGCATTTAGGCTCCTAACTTCCACTAGGCCTCAGTGATTAAGGGGCTTGCAAGAGATCTGGTTTATTCTCTGTCTGTCTGATTCTACTGGCTGCATAACAAGAGCTTCTCAGCACCCTTCCCACACTCTCTGTCAAGGAAGCTCAGCCCTTAAAGGTACAGTCCCCAATACCACAGCGGGTAGCCTGCTGCAGATCTAGTTATATGTGGATAGGGTATTCTCAGGCCATATAAGGAGGGAGAATGATATGTGGGGATGTTTCCACACCTCAAGATGAATAGAAGCAAAGAAAGTGGCAGGTGTTTGGGGACAATATATACACGGTGGGATTTGAAGACACTGGGATATATGTTCTCTGGCACTATCTGGGCCCCTTTGCAATGCACAGGAAGAAAAACAAAGTGGCCAGGTGGAGATTTCCCCTAGCACTGCTCTGAGTGTAAACCTAGCCGACAAACTCCTGCACCTGATGCCCCACCCCATTGTAGGCAGCAAGGGATGAGCTGATGCATGGCCACACAGCTCTACTACCCAGTCCTCCAGTGATGTCTTCTCCAGCTAAGGTGAGGGCCAGCTCAGCACAGGATCAGAGAGCCTGTTGGTCCCTTCGCCCCGCCCCGCCCGACCCACCCCTTCATGCGGAGTGGGTGCAGGGCAGAACTAAAACCCACTGTTGTCTAAGAGCACAGGGAAATGTGTGCCCGGACTATCAAAAAACTGAGCAAGCAAAGAAATTTCCTCCTGCGCTTTAAGGGATCTGTACATACATAGCAAGTTTGGCTGTATGAGCCTGAAGACAGCTCCCAGTTGCCAGTACTGCCTACCCCTCAATTCAGAGATCCTCGTCAAAGTGATAATAAAATAATAATAATAATTAATAATCCAGAGAGACACCTATTGCTTTTACAGTTTATGGGTACAGATTTGGGACAACAGGATTTTGCTAGTAAACTAGTCTCAGTGGAGGGTGACCAGATCATAGAATCATAGAATATCTGGACTGGAAGGGACGTCAGGAGGTCATCTAGTTCAACCCCCTGCTCGAAGCAGGACTAACCACAACTAAATCATCTCAGCCAGGGCTTTGTCAAGCCTGACCTTAAAAACCTCAAAGGAAGCAGATTCTACAACCTCCCTAGGAAACCCATTCCAGGGCTTCACCACCCTCCTAGTGAAAAAGTTTTTCCTGATATCTAACCTAAACCTTCCCCAATTTTATAGGAACCATCCCGATTTTATAGGAACTGTCCCGATTTTTGTCTCTTTTACTTATACAGGCTCCGATTACCCCTCCACACACACCCTATCTGGTCACCCTATCTCAGTGGAACAATAATTTAGGGCCGTGAACACTGAAACTGACCTGATTCTGATCTCCCTTGTCATGCTTGTGTATCTCCACTTACTAGAGTGGAGGTATTCCTGATTCACACCAGACTGAGACCTGAATTACACCCATATGGCTGCAAACTGGGCAGCTCAATCTCCTGAATTTGCAGTAACGGTTAATTCCTCGCAGGCAATGCAAGGCAAGGCGGAGAGGTGCAGGGGGGAGGGGTAATGACAGGCAGCACTTCTTTGGATTTTAAGGGCTTAATGATCTCTCTTTATCTTGTGCCTCTTTCTGCACCCACAGCATTGCAGGTGTAAGTAATGGCAGGTGTCATTGTGCGCTAGCATTTACTTGTGGGGTTTGCCAATGTCATTCAGGTGTTAATGATACTCACACAATAGCACCCCAGTAGTGGGGAAGCCAGGCGGCTAAACGACGTCCGCTGCGCTTGCGCCTGCAAATTTCCAGCATGAGGAAACAAGAGGCCTGGTTTTAAAAATCTTTCCTTAAACCCAAATACTTGTGAAACAGCATCTGGGCTCCATCCCCTTGGCATTGTTCACACACGGCAAAGGAGACAGAGCTGCCACAGCAGGCAGCTGGGGAATCCCCTGGTGTAGGGAACCCCCTGGCTGGTGTAAAGCTGGCATTCTTGGCTCTAGGCCACACGCTCCTGGCCCCACCCCTTGGGCATTGCAGGGGCAGAGGGCTTTTAAAGCAGCTGTTCTACACAGCTTACATTAGAACAGTGGCAACAACTCCCATCTGCCGGTCAGATCAGGGCAGAAAAGCTCCTATGCCCGCTCACCCTCCTCAGATGTGCCAAGCAGAGCTCAGGTGCACTTGAGTAGCTGGCCTGATTTTTTACCTGCCTTCAGCCTGTGGGCATGGGCTGAACATACCTTTTGCACTCTCTCCTATATTTTATATGCATAAGGTGTTGAGGTGCAAGGCTGGTGTGCACAGCTGCTAGAATCTGCACATGCAAAACTGATTTCAACAGAAGGACTTTTTGAGTGAAGAACCTCTCAGCTGGCACCCGTGTAAAGGCAAAGCTGGGTATACCCAAGTGGAGGGCTCCGTGTGAAAATCAGGAACGACAAGGAACAAGGGAAGTGGACCCAGCCTCCTTACTTTAACTGGAGAGACTGTTATTGGTACTTTTTGCAAATGAAATGCTGAGAAAGGCCTTGAAATTGAGTCTTGTATTCAGGTCAGCAGAGCCAACTGGATTCTAAGCGATAGCTAAAGATTTGACATTAATAGAGTGGAGGCCACCGGGTCACAGGAAAAAGCGCACGAGCTGTGATTATGACAGTAGTAACTGCCTTGCAAAAAGAACTGGGTATCTCTCAAACGAAGCAGACCAGGATGACTATTTTCCAAGGGAGATTAAGAATTTGCCTCATTTCAGATGTAGCAAAGAGCTACTCAATCCTTCCAAGAAAAATATGTGCGACTGGAAAAAGAAATTGATGGAGAAGGAGGCTGAAATTTACATTCTCCACCTGCTGAAGCAAGGTCTCAGATTAGGGTTAACAACACTGTCTGACTAAAATGAGGCAAAATGATAATTCAGTGTGTAGTTCATAGGGAATAAACGCCTCAGAGACAAAGGAGGGGCTTCCCTCTCATAGGGAATAAGTCATCAGAAATAAAGGAGTTTGTCCCCCTCTCCTGACCCTGTTGGGCAACAAAGTATATCAGATCCGCTGCAAAATGTAATTAATAATTAACACCTAATACATAGTTAGCACCTTTCATCCAAAAGGTTTCATACATAAACTATCATATAATCCTCTCCTACTCCCTACAGAAATGCAGTTGCTTCTGATGTGGAGGATGGATAGTAGCCAACAGTGAGAGGAGAAGGTATGCCCAGAGACACTCAGTCAAGTCCCTGTGCTTATGGAAACTCACCTGGGATTTTTAAGATCCAAACAGCCTGGGCACAAACTCAGCTTTGACAGTCTCACCTGGGAATTTTGCAAATGATAGAGTCGAAATCATTTCTTCTTCCTGGGTTTTTATTCATGCTGCTCCAGTGACATCCTAATAAATGTATTGAATTTTGAACTGTTCAAGGGTTTGTGTATATTATTTGTGAGCATGGATTGATTTCTCTCTCATGTAAGGGAATATAGGTAAGAGTGAGTTTTGCGGAGGTTGTTTCTTTGCTTGGTGCTTCTGATATAATCATTGCTTCATAACAATTTTGATGTGTTATTGCCAGAGGTATAATAAAATAAGGAGACATTATCCTTCATGTTGTAGCTCTTTCCCTACTGAATAAACTGAGTGGGGTTTTTTCTTTATTGATCCTTATTTTGGAAAGCACTAAATTACTAAGTATTGTAGAACAGGAGGCCAAATCCAAACCTGCTGTAACTCTCTTGGAATCAATGGACTTCCACCAGGAGTGGGGGTGGCCCACTGACACTAGGCTTTCGTTGGCAGTGCTTTTATGATTATTTTATGACCTTGTTGGCAGGCATGTTAAAAGCATTATCAACACATAACCAAGACTGGAGCTCTAGCTGCCATCATCTTGAGCTACAAGAGCAAGATTCCTTGAGACTATTCTTTGCTCCCTGGGTAAATATGGGATGGGGTCAATGTGGACATAGCATGCCCATGATTATTGCTAAAAAGCCGGTACGCTTTGTCCTTGCATGGGCTTCATAAGGGACATTAGGAACAAAATAGGTCTGGGAAATATGGCCTGGGGTGGAGAAAAGAACATACAGGGTCTTGGAGATGCCCTACTCCCTTCCAAAAGGAATGCATCAGTAGAACTTGCAGAATTTGAGTCTGGATAATTTATAATGCATGTTTTGATCTTCTCAAGGGCCAGAGCCTGCAGTGAGCAAAATCAATCAGCCAAAGCCACAGAAAGGAATTCTGCCTGTGTCCTGTTTATAGTGTTCCCCTGTTCCACAGATGCTGTACATCACACCCCAGCGGTGGCTGCATTTCAATGGGAGGTTACTAATCTCTATATATATGCAGGCAAGAAATTGCTGTGGGATGTTTCAGGGTGAAAAGCACTACAGAAATGTGAGATAGCTAATGACACAGCTTCGGTACTAATTGACAATCTTAACGCATACTTGATAGAAATCAAATTTCAGTGGCTCTTTAAATGAGCGTAGCAGCAGAGACTATGAATTGGAGGAGACACATATTTCTATTGGGCTCACATGACAAAGCACAATGTTGTGACTTTGGCACCATCGCAGCTTCACGCGCTGTCAGTGTGCAATGGGGAATGGCACCTCACCTTGTCAGGCGATTGCATCCCGTATTCACACAGTGTCGCAGGATGATGCTGTGTCACGACCTTGCAATGAAATGTCATGATGCTGAGAGACACCAGCTGCAGTCAGAACCACTGATGTCTATTCATTTCATTCCGGTTCTTATCCGGCTCTCAATGCAGTGGTACCCATATGTCTGTACACAGGAATTCCAGGACATGGAGGAGAACTATGCGACTGAGGTAGGTATAGTTATCATAGGCACCCACATGGCATAAGATGCCCCTCCATAGCCATCCTTTAATGCGTGCCCTGTAATCATTCCTTTTTATCCTGCAGATGTGCCGCTCCTCCTGTTACCTGTCGTTCAATGCAATGTGCCCCTTAAGATCTGCGATCTCTATTTCCCAGTAGTTTATTGCCATCATGGAGATTAGTTTGTTTCCTCCACTCACTTCCTCAGCTAATGGCCCAACAGCCGGAGCAACCTGCGACCTTGCAGCACACCGATGCTGCACTCAGAGATGAAACAATTTGTACTTAAACTAATTTGCTTCTAACCTAGGGCGCTGCTGCCTCCAGCCTCGTAAACTGTTAAAGCCTATCAAGTCCGCTTTGTTTGCCAACCCGTGTATCAATCTGTCAGTGCCTGCCGAGTACACACAGGTCACGCTCTCTGCCTAGGGAAGGAGGAAATCATGGATTTGATCCAGTCAAATCTCCCAGCTACCTGTGTTTGGCTGGAGCCCCACAATTCTGACTAGCCAATGAGAAAAGGCCTAAAGACATGGTGGCACTAGAAGGTGAATACATTTTCAAACGGGGGTGCAGGGCCTCCTTCGTGCATCTCTTGGTGGGAGTAAAGGGAGTCTGGCAGCTATTACTGAGTTGTGAACATGACCATTATATTGCATTTCAGTTTTAGTTCACTATATCTAACTGAAATGCAAGAAAACAGGCTGGAAATCAAATCGAACTGCTACAATACGAGACACTGAGGATGAGCACAAGTAATTCTAAGCCAAGGGACCAACAGGGAACTGGGAGACTGAAGTGTCAAAGGAGGAGACTGGATGTTTATTTCTTTATTCGGACTCTTTTATGATTTCATTTCTGCGACTGTTGATTAAAAAGAGAATAATTATGCCTGGTACTAAATATTGTGGTTTCCCATGCAGCTCTGCCAGCCCTGCCTTCCCTCCTTATCCTTCTGCAGAGACTGTGAGTCCTGCCCGATCGTGGCACAGTTTGGAAAATGTGACCAAGGTCCGAGATGAGATGGCCAAACTCAGCTTTACTTGTGACCCAAATGGGTTTGAACTTGCTGGGCGGAGAGCCCAGTTGCAGTTGGGCTGGGGTTCAGATTCAGGGTTGCGCAGCACACTTCACCTCTCCGTGCTTTGATTTTCCCCACCTATAAAACGAAGACCATATTTCCCTTGCTTGGATGAGCACTTTGAGATTTATGGATGAAAAAAGGGTTAGCTCAGAGATGGGCGTTGTTTAATAATTGATCAGGAATCGTAGATATATAAAGATTCACTACTGTGGCAAGGTACCTTCTCAGCCTCACCAGCCTCAGCTGTTTTTAGCCTTGGTGAGACAGGCTTGGGTAAAACAGTCCTTCTAGGATGCACAGGGACAGTCTGTTTGTCCTCCCAGCCAGGCTTTTGGGCTTATTTTTCCTCCCTTATGGGAGGGAATGCAGCCTCCCCTCCTGGTGAGGCTCACTGTCTTGCTGCTCCTAACCTACTAGCAATTTGACTCCTTCTCCCTCTCTCTTCCCCCGTTTCTCCCAACAGGGGAGGATTTAAAGAGGTCTCAGGCAGCCCATAGTTGGCATCAGCTGATCCTAATTGACCTCAGGTAACTCCCTCTCAGTTTATCGGAACTGATTGGCTGGTAACCCCTTCTCAGCTGAACCTGATAGACCCCTCCTCAGCTGATAGGGAAGAGGGCCTTTTAAGCTCCTGGGACTGTTTTCTATCCCTCCCCTCCCCCCCATTTGCCGCTGTCTGCCCTGAGTTTCTTCAGTACATAGATATCGCAAGGAAAACAGATAGGAGTTGATGTATCCAGCTTCTTTGTTGTTGTTCCATCTTTACCATGGCACGAGAAATGTTGCAGGTTACTCCACTGCCTGGGTAATGCTGGGAAACACTTTACTGTGTTTGGAGATTTGTAGAATTGGAGCCAGAAGTCCCTTGTTTGTCTCAGAAGCTGAAAAATAATCAGGTGAGGAAAAATCTGCGGTTTTGGGTAAAGTTCAACACAGTTTCTTATGGAGAACATGTTGAACCCACCCCCCGTCCCCACCCCCACTTCACTATGAACTTCAAGGGGTTTATCCTGAAGAGGCAACGCACCGGGTTTTTGCTGCATTGCAATAACTTTGCACAGGTGGAAACCACCGTTCCGTTCCACACATATACCAACGTTTCCTGTGCAGATCTTCCAGGACGGTGTTTTGCACCTGATTCTCCCATCAACCGGATGAACAGTCAGGCCCATTTCCATGTGTCCCGCATCACCCCATCTCAGGCAAACACGGGGAGTGGAATTCACAGCCTGTCCCTCCCAGTGCTTTGCCAGCTGCAGGAATCGCTGGGCTTGATGCCATCTTTCATCCTCTGCAGCATTTCCAGTGCGCTTCCTACTGAAGAAAATCTGAGTAATACACACCAGAGCAGATGAATATACAGTCCGAAGGGACGTGGAGGGCCTGCACTAGCATGGCCTGTATGCTTGGCAGCCAAGCGCGTGACAGGAGAGGAAAACCAAAGTGAAAGGTGCCTGCATCAAAGAGGTGGGAGCTGCCAGCAGAGGCCCTTTGATTAGGATATATAGGGTGCACATGTGAAAAATCAAAGGGAATTTTCATGGAAATAATGACATTAAGGCCCTGGCTAAAACTCACACAGGCATATCACCCCGGCAGGATTCTTTTCAAATTCTTCTGCTAATTCAATGCTGGTAGTGGATCATGCCAACCTGACACAGTTCTGGAGACTAAACCCTGCCACTGAGCCACTGAGAATTGGCACTGCCAGATTCCCTCGTGCACCTCCCCCTCTGTGTTCCATACCATGCATAGATCACGAGAACGGACCGGGATGGAGCGGGTGCGGGGGGAATAACTTGGTACCTGCCAAATTCATTCAGCACAATAAGTGAGATGTTCTGTGAGCCAGGTCCTCCTCTCACACTAGTAACTCCACTGATGGCACAGATAAGCCTTCCTCTGTCTCCCCAGCCACCTTGTACTGTGGCTCAAACAGAAGTTAAAGGGTTGGTGCAGAAATTTCTGAGTGAGGGTCCAACCATAGCCTGTGTGATGCAAGAGGTCAGACAAGATGATTGTAACGGTCTATTCTGGCTTTAAAATCTATGACTCCATCCACTCCCTCAGGCTGAAGCCAGGCTGGAAGCAGTGCAGAGAAAAGGCCACAAATTTCAACATCAGCCCTTATAATGGCATCCACAGAGTCCACCCAGAGACAAATTCTCCCCTCAGTCAGGCTGGCGGAGTGTCCGGGGGTGGCATTGGTGTAAATGAGAGGAGAATTTAGCCTGATGTGTCCACACAGGGCTGGGAGTAGAAAGGTTTAGCCTCATATCTGCTTTCCTGAGCATTTCGTCCTTGGTTTGAGACAGGTTTTTAACCAGGGTAGGGGAGAAACCAGGAAAAGACAGAAGCAAGGGAAAGAGTGAGATAGATGCAAACATACGCGTTCCCTCACGCACACGCCAACAGCTGCTCCCGATGGCGCAGTCCTGCAGAGCGCAACGCAGCGCCCCTCCCTGGTAAATTGCCTGTTAGCGCACACACAATCATGGGCATTTTAAGTAGCTTTCAAAATAGCTGTATGGATAATAATCAAGCAGGCCATGGCAGGCCAGGCCATCCCGCTGAGTTAACCACATATCTTGAGAGCAGTGAGGAGGGCGAGAAGGCACAGCCGTGTACCTGGAAGCAGCTGAGGGAAATGGTTATCTCAGCATCTCTCAACTGCCGGCGGTGGGCCATAGTCTGTTTAAATAGCCATTTCTTCCCCACCCACTGTTCAAACCCCACTTCTGAACATCCAAGCATGAGCTCTCTCCTACCCTGCTGGGGCGAGGGGATGTGGAGGGGCGTGATTCTGTTTACCCAGCACTAAGGCACAGTTCAGCCTATAGGGTTGTCATTCTGAGCTGCCACCCTCTCCCCTCCCCCCTTTCTCCCACACCCAATCAATGCTCTCTGCTATACAGTCACATCCCTAGTGTGGGGGTGCTGGTCAGTGGTGTTTGCTCCATGGGAGCAAACTGGGAGACTAACCTCTTTCCTTTCGTATAACTGTTTGTCTGCCCTCTCTGCTCCCAGAACCCAAACGGACCTTTCATATGCGTGGTCCTGCTGATCCACTGGATGAAGAGGTGCCTGGCTCCCATTCCCCATTTCTCTCCCTCCAGCCCTGTTTCAGCGAGGGATGGAAGAATTACTTTGGATAGAATAAAAGCCAACTGAATGTTCACCCTAAACTTGTACCAAACCCTAGAGCGCAAAATCAGCCTGATCAGGATCTTCTCCCAAAACTAAACACCCAAACCCTGCCCTGATCATCTGGATAACTGAAACAAAGATGTAATTAGTCAGTTTCACGTTGCTTGGGGCCAAAGGTCTGGGTAAGATTCACCATCATGCTCTTGACCCTTGGCTGAATAGCAGATGTTGGAGGCCCGGGGTTTAGTTTGCCATTTGCATAAGGACTGTGGTGTGCAGGTTTAAGTATTTTCTTAGTTCATTTTGTTTATACACAAGAAATATGCACCAGGTCTATTCCCTTGGATGGAGGTAGTGACAAAGAGCATGTAGGCACCTCTGCCCTGTTGCTAAGAAGCAGCTGCCTTGGTCCTGGCTCCTCTTGGACTCTCATCCCAATCTCACTGCTCTTCTTTTCCCGCCCCAGCCCCTAAGCCTTATATTTTGGGAAACCTGCCCTGTTCAATGCTCCTCACCTGGGACCACGTGGCCTTCAAAGGTAAGGGGGAGCATTGTCTACTTTTGTGCAGCTGCTTCGCGACACAAAGGAACCTGAGATAAGTTGGGGTGGCCAGACAAATTCACACAACCCCTTTAGTGACACTCTGGGCTGGGTCACTGCTCAGCGTCTTTCATTCTTTCTGTGGAGAATTCCAACCTTGGGGCTCATACATCAGTGACCTCTGATGTGCCAGGCCAGAGCCCCTTTCAGCAGGACAGTGCCACTGTGAGAGAGCCAACAGCTGGAAGCAGGAAGCATTCAGGAATCCCGTAAGAGCCAGTTTCTCATGAGTCTTCCAGCCCCGTTCTGTAATCTTGCAAGGTTCAGAGGATTTGGAGAAGGTTCAGAGAGGCATTTGAATGCCTGGGTCCTTATCTGAACTGAGCAGAGGCTCACACAGCTGCTGCAGGCTGAAAGAGACCCCCTGGCAAGAAACCCCTCTATGAAAGGCTGCTGTTGCAGGCCAGCCTGATTTTGTGATCCCAAACAGTGATCCCCCATGCTGCGATGGACTCAAGGGCTTCTTCTGCAGCAGGTAGCACCACAATGGTTTTTTTAAAACCCTCTAATCCATCCCACTGGCCACACAAATCCTGCCTCCTGCCGGAAGCCTGCCTGCCTCCAACCCATCTCATTTCACGTCTCTCCTTTCGCCACGTAATGAAATCCCGAATCCCGTAGTGTGCTGTCATCCAAGAGGAATTCTGACAATCACTGCAGAACTCCCCCGAGGAGGCAATCGGTGCAGCCAGCTGTTAAAGCGGCTGAGCTGTGGCCACGTGGCTGTCTATGGATCTGGCCTATATATTGTCAACACGTCTCCCTTTCCATTACACAAGGGATGCTCTTTTATTGAGAAGGTTGATACTCCACAATTCCTAGTCTCTGGCACACACTCGGTCTCTACGTCCAGAGGGAGGCACTCAGAGTCAGGCTCTGCTCCTAACACAGCTCTACTTCCTTTGTGGGGACTGGCCACCTGCTCCAGCAGGGAATCCATGGGAGGTCTATCTCCTGGGTCAGGCCATCCCCTATTCTCTGGGGCACTCCGTGGTTATGTCCGCACTGCATGGCTGAGGACCCAGTGAGCAGAGAAGGGCAGGGATTCTTTGGTAGTGTGGGGGCAGGGTGATATTTTGCCTTTTCAGTAGCAGGCTCCAGCTAGTCCAACGGAAATGCAGGAAATATAACACGCCAAATCTTGATCCCATTGAAGTCAATGGCAAAGCTCCAGTTGACGTCAGCAGGACCAGGATTTGGCTCACTGCGTGTAATTCCTACAAACACCATGTGCTATGCAGTTTATCAAACATATGTGCTCTCTCACTCTACACGCCGATTTGACTTTTACACTCTTGGTAGAAACATGGGTTTGTTACATATACAGACAGCGCAGCAGCTGTGTGTATATAGAACTTCATTCAGAGGGCCACATGTATTCTCACCCCAGTGCGTGTCATATTTATACCCACACATGCAAACACACTGTCACACACCCACACATACTGTAGAACCAGAGGTATTTAAAATATTATCAAGCTGGCCAGGCAAGGTCATGCCATTTAAACCCGACATAGAGGCAGAGCTAGTTCATGAAAGACAACCATACTGAAGAATCTTCTAACTTCACATACAGTGTTGCTACTCATATTTTATCAGGATAATGATATTCAGCATTATGACTTTTCAGGTGCCACCTCACAGGGCACACGTTGTACAAAATGTGTCACAGTCTTCTAAAAGCGCTGACAATAATAGTGTAGACTGTCACAGTCAACCAATAGCACCTGTGCCCGTGTTCCTCTTCCATGCTGATGGAATAATGAGAACAGGCAAAGCTGAATTAGAGCATCAACTGGCAGATCAAGCTAAACAAATCCATGTACTAAAAGCATTCAACAAAGAAACCACAGTGTACATCAGAGATGCCATGGCTGTCATGCAAATGATGTCTGGAGACAAGTTCCACACATTCAATGAACTGAATGCTGCGTACTTGAAGCAGGCCCTCAAAGGATTTGACAAAGCTAATTCTGTAATCAAAACTTTTGATAGACATGGCAATAATAATCCGATAAAAACTGCAGAAAGACAGAGTCAGACAAGATCTAAGGTTGGAGGCAAGAAATACCAGATGATTAGTGCTTCCGTGGGAAAAGTTTCTAAACATGCCATGCAACAGGCAGTCACTTGTCAAATTTCTCTGTGAAGAGATGGCTCTAAATGCACCTGACAATGTAAAAATGCACACAACCCAAACACTCCTTGCTGGAGGCTTTTCCAGCGGTGATGTAACAGAGTCCATCACCAGTAGAGGTTTTGAAGAAGTCAAGGCAATGAAGATTCTGGTAACCCACACACTTTTGACAGAGATCAGAATGATGAACAAGACAATGATAATAATGTTAACTGGAAATGTCGCCAGCTCTACTACATTTCAATTATACCTGTGAGAATTTATTACTAAAGTTAGTGTTACCCTGATTGCTGCCGTGATGCTTTGAGGTCACAAAGAAATCCAATCTTAGGTCTTGAAATAATAAATTAAACTACTAACAATGAATGCTAACGTCAAGGTGGTCATTTTAACATGTTGATGTATCATCTTTTATCCCCATTTCTATGGTAACTGCACCACTTGACAGTTCATCTTAAAGTAAATGTAAGCAGTGTCAGGAATGAGATATATTCTGACATCTGGTGGCGAACTATGGGAATTGCAGTGAGCCTTGCAAAATAAGTCTGGGGCTGATCAATTTGCATAGACACACCCACTGCGCCTAGCCTGAGCCCACAGCAGCCCACATGGCCACTTCGGCTGATGAGGGAGCCCCAGTTTCTATGTTATTGGGGCAGGAATGATAAAGTGATGTTACTGTGATTATGTGAATGAAGGACTATGGACATGTACTTGGCCCTTGTTATGATGGAGGGACTCTCCATCATCTAGGTAGCACTCACTGGGCAAGGGCCATGCGTTTTCAGAACACTGTGAGATTGAGAGAGGTGATGGACAAGCACCTATATCTTTTGGTGAGGGCTCTGTCTGAGGGCCTCCCAGGCCTATTGCCCCCTGCCTCTCTCCACTGTGGAATGTCAGAAGTGAATTTTGCTTCCATTAGGAGCCTGGTTCCAGGCTGCTGAGCTGACAATTGCATTGGGCTCACTGGTACACCTGTGCTAAGGCTCCCCTACTGTGAGCTGAAATCACCTAAGAGCTAAAGAAATCACTGAGCGCTGTCTTAAGTAGGGGGGACCTGGAAAAAGTGCAGAGTGGCTGGTGCAGCAGAGCAGTCTGTGTGTCGGCTAGCAGGACGGCTAGTGGAGTGACTGGTGCAGCAGAGCTGTCTGTCGACTAGCGGAGGCGTTGGTGCTGCGGGCAGAGTGACCGGCGCGGCAGAGCTGTCTGTGTGTCGGCTAGCAGAGCAGCTAGCGGATCAATGGGCAGAGCGGTTCGTAGGACAGCCAGCGGTTCGTAGGACAGCCAGCGGAGCGGAGCAGAGCCGATTGCGGTGAGAGCTGCAGCGGAACCTCACGGAGAGGCGGCGCAGTCAGCCTTGGACCACGTAAGGTGCCCCGTGCCCTACCCTCCATCTCCACCCAGGCTGGAGGTAAGACTCTGCCAATTGACTTTTGAACTCTGCACGGACCAAGGACAGAGACTCTTGGGCTGTTGGACTTTTGGGACTATTGAGTGACTTTTTGGGGTTGTGGAACTCAAGAGCCAAAGGGAAGGCCACGGCCTATTTGCTGGGAGGGAGGCTTCTGGTTCATGGTTTGGTTGTTTAACCTTGTTTGTGGTGTTTCCCCAATATAATGCCACATTGTTTCTCCCTGTTATTAAAAGGCTTTGGTACACTCAGACTCTGTGCTTGCGAGAGGGGAAGTATTGTCTCTTACAGACGCCCAGAGGGGTGGTATATGGTTGTCCCAGGTCACTGGGTGGGGGCTCGAGCCGGTTTTTGTATTGTGCTATTGGAATGGAACCCCTGGATACTGAACCCGGCCCTTGTTGCTGCCAACTCTGATGGGCAGAAGGGTTACATAAACATAATAAGCTTTCAAATGATGTGCATGTGTGGACAGGGTACAAATCAGTGGTCTCAGTGTCTAATCCATATCACAGGCTAAGGAGCAGGTAGAGTAAATGTTATTTACCCATCTAGGTAGCATGCACGAGGTGAGGTTAAACAGCTGCACTGAGAGCCCTTTGTGGGGGGACCTTTTGAGGGGAACCACATGGTGGTTTCTGCTGCCAGCCAGTTCCCTGCAGCTGGAGAGAGCAAATAAAAATGTGCATATGTACATTATACATGCAGATTAGTCCCTCACAGGCTGTCCCTGAAACACCCTCCAAAGGGAGTGAGGGGAAGAATGCAAAGGAACTGAGTCCAGGGCAAGCATGTGACTGCACAGTTCTCCATCTCTGTTTCACACACACACTTAAAGAATACAGACCTACCGCAGATTAACTCTTTCTAATGCTCCGAGAAAAGAGGAAAAATGTTGGTTCCTGGCCTTCCCCAGCTGAGGGAAGGAAGTTATACATTTGCCCTCAGTCCCTGCAGGTTGCCTCAGGAGCTCTCGCTGAATTCAACAAATAGGAGAAGCGTCAGAGCTGGACTCATTACTGCATTGCTTCGGCTTTACTCCATTCTGCACTGAATTCAGTGGCTTTACCCTGGTGTGGAACTGGAGCAATGCAGTGGGGACCAGGGCCCCCAGTCTACTCGTGGCTGTGTTGCATACAGAGATTGAGTCTTCTCTTGCACAGCATAGGTGTAAATCAGGAGTAAATCCCCGGAAGACAATGGAGTTAAACTGGTGTAAAATTTGTGTGAGGGGAATCAGAATCAGGTGACCAGTCTCCAAAGAATCAGAGAGCCAGGTATGAATCATGTGAAACAGATGACGGAGACGCTTTGGAACAAACAGAAAAATGATGTGATCATCCATCTATATTCCCCTTTCCTCTACTGCCTTGGAGCACTGGATCTTGCCCCAGATGTATAGTTCCGCTAGGCATTTGTTCTTCTAGCTCCTAGGTAAATTAGTCAGTAATCCTCACAACTACACCCCTAGCTGACCCCTTGCCCTCTCTTCCTCCCATCACTCAAGCCCCCAACCCCACCGCTCAGCCTCTGCAGCTCAGTATTTGCGAGCTATGCCCCATTTCTCTCCAGGATTTCCTTTCCTTGACTCTGGGTTCTGCCAGCTGCCAGCTCTTCTGACAGATGTTCTGCTCACGGACACTGGATCCTTTTTACATAGCAGCAGCCTCACTACATTTTTCAAGCCTTGTGCAGAGCTCTTAGCACTCTAAGTCACAGGAAGTAGCACAGCCAGATCCCTGCATGACCCCAGGCAACTCCAAGGCCCTAATTCTGGAACCCTAGAGATCCTGACCCCAAGGGAGCACAAAACCCTTTTGTATAGAGGCTAAGCTTTCTTTTAAAATAACTTTGATTCTATTCCATTGAGCTGTAAAGAAAACTTTCCCCAGGATAACTAGCAGCACTAATCAGGTTTACAGAATATAGGACTTCAAGGAATCTGAGTGAGTCATAAGGACATATACCTTCTGTTTTCTGATATATTTTTTAATGTGCCATTAGACAGTTTATGTAATGTAAATACTTTCAGCTTTTTTGCCATTCTGTCAATGGATTCTAGGATGGAGCACAAAGCATTCTGGGATAAAAATGTTGGTGATATCTAGAGGTTGTGGAGAGGCAAAAAAATGAGTTTTGGGGTCCTGGTTCCTCCCCACCCCCCGGGGTTTATAATGTTCCCATTGTCGTACCAGCATAAGTAGTGGAACAAGTGAACTAGGATTCAAACTCATGCTGCCACTGGACATGATCAAATAACACTCCCTGTCTGAATCTGTACATCTGCAGTCGCTGGTTCAATAGTGTTTCAATGCGCTAGTCTATGTAGGTCATTACACCACTCTCATCACTGTAGTATCTGACTGGCTTTGTTCTCTCTCCCCAGGGAGAGATTTGTGTGAGGTTTTGTTTGGAGAGCTGGGGTTTTTTTAAGCTGCTCTGTGGTTATGTTAGAGAAAGCAAGTGCGAGAAGTGCACCTCACACTTGAAAGCAGAGGGTGATGAGATTTGGGATGGGCCTTCGTTCCTTGGAAGGTGCAGTCCACACATCTCAGACTGGCCTCCAAGACAGCTGTCTCCTGCACAGATTAACTGATCTGACTGTTAGAGATTAAAGTTTAAGCTTTAGTTAAAAATAAATAAATCCATTTAAGGTACCAAATCTGACCTGGAATGTATGTGCAGACATAACTCAGGTATCTCCAGAGCCTGAAATAGAAGATGCCATGATTTGGTAAAGTCCCAGGACATTGCTTTCTTCTGTGCTGTTGATCCAGTCTGTTTTCAGTAGGTCAAGGTAGGTTCAGATTTTCCCTGCCATTCATGTTTTGCGGGCTATGTTGGTACAGTCCATAGCTTTAGAACTGTGCCGTCCACAGACTTTGGACTTGATTCACCACTGTACTAGACTTGGTTTACTCTGGTGTTACAGAACTCTGTGGTAATATAGTCCGAATCCTTTGCGTTCTGCATTCCGAAGTTGGTATCAGAGAGTTCAGCCTATGGGTCACTTCCCAGAATGGCAAATAAAGAGTTAAATAAGGAGCGGCTTGCCAACTTGACACAAGTCTACTAGCACAGTGGTTTTCAAATTGCAGGTCACGACCCAGCCCTGGGTTGCAGAATGTAAGGCACTGGGTCACAGTGGCTCTGGTCAGCACTGCTGACCGGGCCATTAAAAATCCCTTCAGCAGTGCTGCCTGGCTAAGGCAGGCTAGTTCCTACCTGTTCTGACACTGCGCTGCACCCTGGAAGTGGCCAGCAGCAGGTCTGGCTCCTAGGCGGGGGGACCATGGGGCTTCGTGCACTGTCTCCACCCTGAGTACTGACTCTGCACTCCCGTTGGCTGGTTCTCAGCCAATGGGAGCTAGGGGGAGGCGGTGCCTGCAGGCGAGAGACAGGTGGAACCTGCTGCACACCTCCGCCTAGGAGCTGGACCTGTTGCTGGCCACTTCTGGGATTCAGCGCGGTCTGTGGTCCCCTGCCCCTGCCCTGAGCCCCCCCAAACTCAGAGCCCCTTCCTGCACCTCAAACCCCTCAAAATCCTCATCCCCTGCCCCACCCTAGAACCTGCACCCCAGCCCAGAGCCCTGACCCCCTCCTGCACCACAGCCCCCTGCCCCAACCCAGAGCCCCCTCACATACCCTGAAGCCCTCACCCCTGCCTCCAATGCTCCGTCCCAGCTCTGAGTCCCTCCCACACCCTAAACCCCTCAAACCCCTGCTCCATTGGGTCATGAGCATCAACAATTTCCTTCAACTGGGTTGCCAGAAAAAAAGTTTTAAAACCACTGAACTAGTGGATCGATTCCCCAGTTCATAGTATATAAGGGGCTGAACAATGTGCAAGGGAGGGTAACATAATCAGATAATTAGAGCATCTGAAATGTAGATCTGGATTCGTTTTGTTCCAAACTGGAGGAAAATAGCAAAGTCAATACAGCAAGATTATCGCCTTTGCATGTAAGTGTTGCAAATAGAAACTTCAAAGAGGTGCTAAAGTGCTAAAGAAGATCTTGTGTCCAAGATAAAGAAGTATACACTGTTGTGTCAAGTGTTTGTCAGTGACGTTATCCAGGAGAGATGGTTTAAGCCATCAGCTGCATTTTTCTAATAATCAATTTTTCCCCGTTTGTGGTGTTCACCCATTAGTAACCATGTCTAGGAAGTGTCTAACTTGCCAGCACTTATACAAAACATGGGAAGATGGATTCAATTTTAATCTGAGTAATTAAAAGTTCACTAGCTTTATGCCATAGAAAGAGTCTCCAATGGTCATTTGTCCTTTGATAGCTCATCTTTTAAAGGCAACATCTGCCTGTCCTGGAGGGATACTTGATAGCCTACATATCTGGGAAGGCAACGGGAGCTCTGGCACTAAAACAATGTCTGATCTCCATTCTCCAGTATTTCTTTTACTGCGTCTAATACCCACTTCAAAGAGTTTGTCATCACTCTGCTCCTGTAAGGTCATTATCCCCAAGTTACAGAGGGGGAACTGAGACATACAGAGATTAAGTAACTTGCCTAAGATCCCACTGGAAGCCTGTGGCAGAATCTGGAAATAAACACTGGCCTCCTGAGTGCCAGTTCTGTGCCTTCACCACAGCACTATCCCTCCTTTGATGCTTCTGGTCTTTAATCTTTCTCTGCCATCGCTTTCATTTTGATTTTAACCCTCAGCTAGTTTCTCTCTTTTATTTTGTTGCTTTTCTCTTTATTTGCCCCATTGCCGAGAGTTAATTGGAGGAGGTGGGAGCTGGAGCAACAGTGAGTGCTGTCAGTGGGAGATCCCAACGCATTGTTCACTGCCTGGCAAAGGTGTGCAAGCAACTGCACCATCAGGAACTGCCGTGAGACTTGATGTTTCCAAGGAAGGGAACAGGCAACCAGCAGCCTCTCTCCGTGCACTATTGGTGGTGGTACTCCGCTCTTAGCTCCTCTCGTGAGTACACATGGACAGAGAGCAGCTTGTGTTTGCAGTGACCTCTGGGAAGGGTAGCCTGTAAATATCAGAGATTATTTCCTTCTTGGGCCAGCTCTTTGGAGGTGTAGAAAGAGGTTCAATCAGCTCATCGGGCACTGGAGGGAGGCAGTGCTTTCATGCAGAAAATCTTGGCAGTCAGCATTCCACTGATGATCTGTCTCCCAGCATCAAATAAACAACCCATCCAAGCAAGTGACAGTTACGAACAGGCTGTCTCCAGGCCCACATCCATCTTGGCATCTAAGCCAATGTGCAGCGTCACTTTGGTGTGTTACCTACACATGAAGGCAGAGCAGGGCAGGCGTTGTTGGCTAACAACCAATGAAAAGCAACTTATTCCCATATAGGGGGTCTAAGGCCTGATAAGGGCACATGCAGATACAAACCTAGGAGAGCATTATCACCAGGGACAGGCAAGGTGATAGACCTTCATATCCAACCACCCTGAACCTTTGAACTGAATCAGACCTGGAATTCCAAAGAATTTGGTACATTATTTGTGTTGTTTAAACAGCATTTTTCACACTGCTTCTGGTGGAGGTGTTGAAACACCTATAGGGAACTTGCATCTTCACTGAGCTGTTTCCTACCATCTCCCACCACTGCATTACTGCCAAAGTAGCTCCACTAGTGCTAGAAATGTGGGGGGAAATGCCAGTGGATTTTTAGTTAACTGAATTGACCAGAACTTCTGTTTTCCACCTCCAGCTCCACAACACCCGCTAGCACCAAATCAGTGCTACCACAGGGCCACATTGTGGTACCCATACTCAGGTTCAAATGCACTTTATGCTGTGAATAATCCCATTGAAGTCCGGTGCTCTTCTCTATGTGTGTTACCCCAATTTGGTAGAATCATAAGGATCACTTCCCATTGCACCTAGGCATCCCTTGGCAGTCTCTTATCAACAAGCCAATCCAAACCGGCCCTGCTTAGCAGGTAAGCACTGAAGGGAGCAAAGCACAAAGTGGGCAGGGCTGCTGGCACCAAACAAGAAAACACAACAGGCTATGAGAGAGAGGGGAGAAAACACATTAAAGGAAAGACAACATATGCAGTAGGATGGTTTGTCCTTGACCGAAGGAGATATCAAAGACAGCTCCAGTGATTTACTCTTTGACAGGCTGGCATTTCTGTGATTCATGGAGCTAATCAATTAGGATACACATTCCCACTCACCCCAACCCCGTTACTTTTAACAGCTTATTGCTGGGAGCTCTGCCGAACTGCATGGCACGATGTCGAAACCATGCTGTGAAAGCCAGCAAAATTGATGGGAATGGTGATAGATATGGACATTGCTCCGGAGCAAAGGGCAACACAATTGTGCAGGGTCCCTTCCCCTCTTCTCTCTTTCACAACACAAACACACACAGATGCAACTCACATGCACTCATACACCTACTCCTTGTACATATACATGCAAACACACATGCACACACTTCCATTTGCATGCACACACTCTGCTCACACGTATACACACACACACACTCCCATCATGTCAAAGGCACAGACACACACCCTCTCGCCCGCATACATGCCCCTCAGGCATGCACACCCACACATGTATGCACACATTCTTGTGCAAAAACCACACTCCTCTCTCACACACACACACACGCACACTCTCATGCCCGCACACACAGCCCTCAGTCATGTGCTACCCATCCCAATTTGACCCCATCTCTGCATACACCCACACACACAGCACAGACAGACACAGACACACAAAACACTCACCCCTCACGCATTCACACACCCCTCAGGCATCCAAACCCCAGGCACCTTTCCTTGCTGTCAAAGGTGTTCTACTGACTGCTAATCACAAGTAATTGAGTAATAAACAGCCCTCTCTCTCCTTATCTTCTCTCTCTACAGCCTTCCAGGGTTGGATGCAGAAGGAAAGCACAGGCTTCATGTTGTGCAAAGAGCCTGGAGCTGTTTAATTTTAACTCCCCCAGATTGATGAGTAAAATGAAAATACCCGATAACGCCGGAGGTTCTTGGGAACAGGGTCCATGAGCCATGCATTCCCTTCCCCCATATGGTACCATCATGTTGGCCGTTGCACTTCAGGACCATTTACCGTGTAACGGCTGAGAAATTACTAGTGAGGGATGCATCTTGAATGGTTCGGAAGCTGGGAAACGCACTGTGACGCGGTTCTGGGATTGGCAGCCACAGCTGGCCAAAGGCTCTGGGGAGTAGCCTATTTCATGTTGACTCCCTCCTTGACAAGCCCTGAAAAGCTATTATGCTGGTTTAAGGAGAGCAAAGGGGGCGGTAGAGGCTCTGGGAATAAAACATCCCAGGAGCTAGACCTAGGGGGGGACGGGTATCATCCTCCCAGGACTAAAATCTCCTGCGGGACACCTGTGGCCACTGAATGAACCCCTGTCATGACGAGAGGTGGAGCTGAGCCAGTTTGCTGCTGGATGCCAGACCAGAATTTCCTTGTGGCCCCATCAGTTTCTGCCACATTTTAACGTTCACTGAATATAATGTCAGCAAGACCCAGATCCACAAAGGTAGCTAGACTCCTAATTTCTGTTGATTTCAATGGAAGTTAAGAGCCGAAATACCTTTGTTGATTTGGGCCAAAGCTTCTAGCCTCAGTGGGTGCAGAAATTATCATTGTGGTGGGCTGTTACTGAATCTAAGATGGCCTAAGCAGCGGACCTGATTCTGAACTCACACTGGTGCACATCAGAAGAAACTCCATTGACATCAATGGAGCTGGTTCGATGTAAAGCCGCTGCAAAACCAGAATGGGGCTCAGCAGCACTAAAGAGAGTAGTGAGCTTTTTCCTATTGTCTAACGAGGACCTGGTTGCTCTGGGGCACAGACATTTGTCAGTTTGATCTGGGTGAAATTCCTTCAGAACCTGCTTGCTTTTCATGGCAAAATTCCACACACACACACACACACACACACACACACACACACACACACACACCTGCAAACTAGTTGAATTTTCACCCATTCGGCCTCAGGCATGAATTTGCTGACTTCAAAGTGAAGACAGCATCAAATGTCAAAATAGAGGTTAGAGTCGGGGGAGGCAGGTGAGTTTTCTTCTCCGACTGTGAAAACTGCCCTTTTAATTTTCATTAAAAGGATCTGAGGCTAGAACAAAAGAAATGTTCCATTCTTTCTTTCCTTTCTCATCTCTAAGAGTTTTTTCCCTTTGCTCTAATCTCAGATGCTGTTAGTTTTTGGGCACGCTCCCCTGTTCCCCTCAAATTCCTTCCAGATTGAATCCACATTAGAATTTGAGAGATAGATCTTATTTTTCTGCCTCTGACTTGAAAACAATAGTTTCCCCTGTTTTCCTCTGTTGCTTTAAATCCACTACCTGTTTCTGTTACTCCACTTTGAGGTATTTTTTAGATGTTGGTTATTTTATTTTACATTTACACTGTAGCTCATTAAAACTGTGTTTCACTCCAGCTTTCTCATTACAACAGGCAGAAAGCTTAGCTTCTGGGAACACAGTTATAACTTATAATGAGGGCAAAATGTACAGCTCAGAAACAACTTCTAATAGCTCATTAGTAAAATTGACTTCTCAGACACCACTGCTATTTCCTCGTTCCAGCTAAAGATCTGAGAGCCAGCCCCTTCTCAGAGTGATGCAGAGGTTAGCCAACGTTTAGTCTTCAAAATCAAGGCAAAGTTGTATTATTCCCTAAGGATTTTATCTTAACTCTTGGAGGTCTCCTGGCCACGTGTGTCCGGCAGTAATTTACGTGGATGCTCCTCAGTCATTTGACACCAGTGTTTGGTGTTCATCTTCCTGGCTGTAGCAAGCCCCCAGGCTCATGAATAATCAGCATTAATGACTCTTGGTGAGGTGGTGGGTAGTATTTGTCAACAGATGGGTCTCCCCCAGTCCTAGGACTATATGCACTTCCTCTGAAATATGTGCCACCCACCTTCAGCATAGGAACCCTGAGGTTGATCCTGCGCTTAAGACTTGTGCTGCTATGTCACCCAGCCTGAGTTGGCACTATGGGTTTTTTAACTGTCCTAGCTCCCTCCCTTGACATCAGTCTCAGTGGCCACCAACCAATGGTGCATCATTCCGGGGCACAAGGTGGGAGCTAATAACTGGACACTTTACCATTCTCCCATTTTTACCTTTGTCTTTGGACAAAGCAATCCAGTGAGATTCTGTTTCTGAGTCAGGGTTTCTCTGGCTCACTTTGTTGAAAAAGCTGTAGAGACTGGCCCAAGGTGCTCCAAAGTTCAGCTGGTGCTCAGGGCCGTGTGTCTCAACACTTCCAGGGCAGCAACCCCTTCTTTGATATCAAAAAGATTCATGACTCTCCTCTTTACATTTACTATCGAAGTTAGAGTAAAAAATGTATCTGTGATAACAATTCCAAGCCTATCTAATCTATTTGTATGTGTGTTTTGAGCGGCTGACAGAGAACTTGACAGGTACAGGGGGATGTGTGGGAAGCAGGAGAATGGGATTTCCTTTGCTTTAGCTTGTCAGACCATTTTAGATGCCTTCCAACACACCCTAATTGCCTTTTGTGACCCCTTTCTTCCCCCAGAGGGTTGTAACCTACTGGTTGAGAAACACTGGTTTAGATGTTTAGATCCAGGCTCTTGGTTTAGCTCCTTCTAAAGATATGCCACCTCAGCACAGTCACTGGAATGAGGGGTACAAGTCCTTCCGCTCTTCGCTGTGCTCTTGCTGTGCCCCATAGAGATGGCTGCAGGACCAACAAGTTGTCAACCCAGCCACATCCCATCTGTGTGTATGTGGTTGTGGCCACTATCAGGCACTGAGATTCAGATCTGGAGATGAGTTAAGATTCCAAACCCCAAAACTATGATCCAGGAGCTGGGCCTCTGTGTTGTATTAGAGCAGGGTAAGTGCTCTAACTTAAACTGGGTTGCAGAAAACATAGCCAAAGATCAGTATGTTGGTGGGGACATTCTGACACACATTCTTTTCCTGGTATGCTCGCAACATGGATTCCCCTGTTATCGTCTGGGCCTCTGGTATAGTCTCTTATTGCTAGCTATTCAAAAAACTACCCATCTTCTCATAAAGGATTCTGGGTAGCATCCAACAAGTAATGTCCAGTACTCAGAAGTACTATAAAAAGCACAGCCACTAGAGAACATTCAGTCACTATGCGGCAGATCCTGCAGTTACTCAGGTTTTACCCAGTCCTTACTCAGGCAAACTGAGTAAACACTGAGCAAAGACCCATGATTTATGTGTACATATTATTGGATTACAAGATCCATCTCTCTCTCTCTCTCTCTCTCTCTCTCTCTCAAACATAATTGAAACAGTAAAATATCAGTACACTAAAAGTTTAGGGGGAGCTTCATTGAATTGACAGTCTTGCCCATATAGTCTTATTAGCTACTTAAAACATCTGTCACAGGAAACAGATGTTATCACCAGAGGTATTTAAAGTTAAACATTTGGCTCAATTTGTTGCAGACTCAACATGTGACCATTTGACAATCTCGCAGGACATTGTGGCTACTATAAAGGGGCTGGGAACCTGGCACTGAAAACCCAAATGCTCCATTTATGGCGTCTGGCCTGCAAAGACCTGAGGATTGAACATGCTACAGTTTGAAAGTTCCCTGCCTTGAGCAAGTGTATGTTACACCTAGAGAGCTCACTGCTCTGAGACAGTACTTGGGAGAGTGGGTGCTGCTTCAGCCACAGGGCGATGACAGAGCTCCCTGCTTTGGCAAAGGAGAAAGCATTCCCTTCCCTGGAGGAGTATACTCGTCGTGAGTAAATACGAAGAACACAACGGCATTTGAAAGGGTTTTCTTTATAGCTGCAGTTCATAATATCTCTTCTCTGTGTCACAGTGACTAATACTTTGCCCCCAAACTGTACCCTGGCAGGGACAACAAAGCAATTTTCCCCTCTATTTTAATGCACGTTCCTCTTAGTTTGGGGATGGTTGGTCCAGTGGAATATATATTTTCAAAGACACAAGTGTGCCTTTCAGAGTGGGCTGCAGCCTTTCCTGGATGTCAGATTCTGGATGTGCATCTGCCGTTTTCTCTAAGCGTGTTGTTTGTAAGTGTATTGATCACCTTGGGCTGGATTTAGGGTCTCAGAGAATTTCACAGAGTTTATAGCCACAGGGCACCGTCAGATCCTCTAGTGTGACCCCCTGTATATCACAGGCCACCAACACCAACAAATATCCAAGAACCAAAACTATTCCAGCCTGCAGGAGACTAGACTGTTATGTGCCACAGGCTGAGAATAGGAAGGACCGAGGTGCACCTATGCTCAAGGCCACTGTAATATCAGAGTAATCAGTGAGATATACCCCAATAATCCCGGCGAGTGACCTGTACCCACACTCTACAGAGGAAGATGAAACCCTCCCCCTAAGATCTCTACCAACCTGACTTTGGGAAAATTCCCTCCCAACTCCAAATGTGGTGGTCAATTAGACCCTGAATGTGTGGGCAAGAACCAGCCAGCCAAATACCTGAGAGAGCGACTGCTCAGTACCACCTCAGAGGTCCTGCCCCACCCCACCCAATATTCCATCTTGAGCCATGGCCATCCCTGGTGCTTCAGAAGAAAGAGATCAACCCTCCTACACACATTCCCTTCCCACCCCAGAATACAATGGGAGTGAGTGGGGGTGGGAATCCCTTCCTGACTCCTGTGGGTAGTGCTTTGTTCACTTTTTGTAATGTAAACAGAGCACCAAAGAAACGTAAAAGGAGCTATTGAAAGACCGAAGCCGTTAGTTCCTAAGGTTACTTCTTGCTCATCTCACTGATACAATCCTGTTCAGATACTAAACAACAGGACTGTGCTAAGAACAACCACTTTCACTTGACAGTGGAGTTCGCAACTCATCCTTGGCCTTCTCTGAATCACTCATGCACCCATTACTGCACTGAATGCTGTGGAGGCTTTTTAGGGGCTGTTTATAAAGGGATTATTTTTTTCTGCTCTGCTTATTTATTTTCTTCTCAGGTTTATTATGTTCCACATAGATTAGGTGAACTGAAAAAACAAACAAACCCTCTCTCCTCAGAAAAAGAATGACCTGGGGTTATTCATCCTTTCTGCCTTTCTTCGCTTTCCACACGTTTTCTGGACAAACAGATAAATTAATTTAGGCCAAAATTGCCAAAGGAAGCTGCTGATCTTGGGAGCCTCATTTTTTGGGTGCCCAGCCTGAAACCCCCTGGCACGGGGTGATTTTAATTGGAGTTCTGGGTGGTTGGCGTTCTAGGAAAAAGAGGCCCTGGGTGACTCAGGCCAGGCGCCCAGAAATGGAGGCACCCCCAATTAGTGGTTACTCTTGAACATGTAGCCTTCTGGGCTTATTGAAAATGAGGGCTGGGCTCTGCTGATTAGAGCCTGCAATAGCTGAAATCATGCCCAGACTTACCTGGGCAGCCCTGCTGAAGTCTATGATGTTGCACTGAGTGTAAACCAAGGGGCAGATCTGCCCACTGAGAACAGGTACTGTGCATGCGAACTCCAGCTGCTCTGGTCAGGATTTGGAAACAGCCGCAGCAGACACAGCTCCTGAAAATCTACCCAGTGGGTTCACACTAGTACCAGTGCATGCTGTGGCAGGACACTGTGGGAGCCTGGAGCCTGATCCCATTGGCGCACACCACTGAGCCCTAAACAGACACCCTGGTTAATGTCCCCAGCCGTGCCAGGAAGCACAGCCCCAGTGGGGTCTGGTCAGATGACTTAGAGGTGTGGCCAGTCTCCACCCTTCCCCATACACACATTGTCAGTGGAAGCAGGTAGTGGGATGCGAATTTGCATTTTTATTTGAAGCAGCAGGGAGAAGTGCTGCATTGCACATTGTCCCCTGATACCTCTAAGCCACCCTACCCTACCAGTCAGGAACCCCCCCAATCAGCCACCCTCTCATGCTCCAGGTCCCCCCAGCCCTGCCCTATAGAGCAGCATTTGCCTGTCCAGCTGCCAAACTTGCCCATTGCTCTGGGGTGTCATAAGTTGACTCACATTTTCAAGCCATTTTCTGCTTATCAAAAATGTTTCTTTCCCCCTGTGACATTCGGCAAGATACAATCTGGACTGTTGAACAGCAGTGTCCCCTTAATTCTCTAGCCTGGGTGCCCTTGACATTGCTTCACTGTCAGAATGGCCACCCTTGGCCTGCTCATGGAGCATTCAGCATGCAAATTCCCTCCCAGCCACATATGTGAGCTCTCTGACCAGTCACTCATGGATTACATATAGGGCAACACCTGCAAGCTTTTTGTCCTAGCCTTGTTCCCCCAGAAATGTGTCTTGTATTGCTCCGTACCCTTCTGGAGAGTACAAGTTTATAGGAAATCCATCGTTTCATCAAAGGAAAATGACAAATGCACCAGCCTTGTTATCCCAAATGGAGTTTCCCCACACACTCTAATCCAAACATACTGGTTAAAATAAAACAATAAGATAAGTTCATTAACTACAGGGAGATAGATTTTACGTGATTACAAGTGATGATGCATAAAAAGTCAGGATTAGTTGCAAAAAGAAAGTAAAAGAGTAACACACCAGCTAATAGGTAACTTAACAAACTAAGTGAAACTAATAGCAAAGGGAATGTCTCACCATAGGCTGTACTAAATTTTACAGGCTAGGTCTCCTTTCAGCCTGAGACACCTCCCTTAGTTCAGTTCTTTGAGAGTCATTGATGCCATGAGCAGAAATGAAGAAGGAGAGAAGTGAACTGGAGACTACTGCTTCTCTTTCTTGTATCACCACCTCCTTTTTGAGGATTATCCCCAGCTGGAGTGTAGACAACATGTAGTCTATCGTGCGGGGGTAAGGGTTCAACTCTCCCTGCAATGAAATGTAAATTTCTCCTTCACACCTTCTCATTGCTGAAGAATGGCTGCTTAAGTAAATGAAAGCTCTTTAACACCTGGCTGGGTGTTAGTCTGTCCTTAGTTCCTGAGAAACAGGTTTGGGCCTGCTTTTCTTAAACATGGAGCATGTTACGCCATGGATACATAGTAGAATCTTTTAACTTCATATATAAGGTTGATACACATATTTTACCAGAACACTAATGTTCAGCAGATTATGATGTTTCAAATGATACCTCATAAGGCATACTTTGTTCAAAATATATCATAGTCTTATAAATGCAGTGAACATAATAGTATAGACCATCACACACACTCAGAGTTTCAGGACTGCATTTTGGCTAAATGGCATATGAGGAAGCCTCCCATATGCCAAATGTACTAAAATCCACCTCCATAAAAATGCATTTAACCCAGACAGTCCATAATTTACAACATTGTCAAGGATACAACAACGTCAAGCCCAGTTGTGTTTACAAATTAATCGGATTTGAATGTCTCTTGTTTACAGTAAGTTTCCTGCTAATTGTCTAATTTCGAGGGCAGAGACATCATGAGCTTAATACACCTGGGATTATGGAACACAGATCCTGTCAAACAAACTTGATATCTTTCTTTGATGAGATTACATTTTGGTGTTAGTGTTGATGTAATATGCTTATGTAAGGCACTTGCTTCGGTGACAGATGATGTTTTAATTAAAAACCTAGAACAATACAAAATGAACATAATACACATTAAATGGATTAAAAACTGGCTAAATGACGGGTCTCAAAATGTAATTGTAAGCGAGGAATCATCATTGAGTTGTGTGCTTCTAGTGGAGTCTCACAGGGGTCAGTTCTTGGCCTTAAGCTATTTAATATTTTTATCAATGACCTTGGAGAAAACATAAAATCATTAAAGTTTGCTGATGACACAAAGTTTGGGGAGTGGTAAATAAAGAATAGGACGGGTTATTGATAGAGTGATCTGGATTGCTTGGTAAGCTGAGTGCAAGCAAGTAATATGTGTTTTAATATGGCCAAATGTAAAGTCATATATTCAGGAACAAAGAATGCAGAACATGCTTACAGGATAAGGTCCTCAGTCTACGAAGCGGTGACTCTGAAAATGATTTCATGGCCATGATGGATAATCAGTTGAACATGAACTCTTTGTTTGAGACTGTGGCTGAAAAGGCTAATGAGATCCTTGGACGTATAAATAGAGAATCTCGACTAGGAGTAAGAGGTTATACTACATCTGTATTTGACACTGATGCAGTTGCTGTTCAAATACTGTGAACAGTTCTGATGTCCACTGTTCGAGAAGGATGTTGATAAATTGGAGACTGTTCAGACAAGACCCACAAGATTGATTAAAGGATTGGAAAACTTGCCATATAGAGATAGACTCAAGGAGTTCAATCTATTTAGTTTAACAAAGAGAAGGTTAAAATAAGAGGTGGCTTGACCACTGTCTCTAAGTACCTACCCGAGGAAAAGAAATTAGAAAACAGAAGTCTCTTCAGTCTAGCAGGGAGAGGTATAACACAATCCAATAGCTGGAAATTGAAGCTACACAAATTCATTCTGGAATAAAGGTGCACATTTTTAACAGTGATGGTAATTAACCATTTGAAAGTCTTACCAATGGCTGTGGTGGATTCTCCATCACTGGCAAGACTGGATGTTTTTCTAACATATCTGCTGTAGTTCAAACTGGGAAAGCCCCAGTCCCTGGGTTGTAAAGGAGGTCAGACTAGATGATCAGGTGGTCCCTTCTGGCCTTATAAATTTATGATCCATGAATTTTCAGCCACTATCAAGGCAACCTTCATTTTTGGGCACCCACTTTCATGCATTTCAATGGTAGTGCCTACAAGATCTGCACATGCATATGCAAATCAGATAGTCAGTCAGCCATCTCATGAATCTGCCTGAAACGTATTGCACACCTATCCTGAGATGTGTTTCCACAATGAAGGGTTGAGCCTGTTCCAATTGAAGTTAAAGGGAATCTTTAAGGGGGCTGGGTCAGGCCAGGAGAAATCAGATGAGACTGAAAATTTGATTCCTGGATGAACTTTTTATCTTTTTACCTGGCAACTAACAGGCTTCCAAGCAATCTGGTGGAGAGCTTTCATGATCAGTTTCTTGTGATTTCAGGATGCAGCTAGTCTTTCCAGTCACCTATATTCCATTGGGGTAAATGAACTCAGTGGCCCAACGAGATTGAGTTGATGAGTCTCGTTTATGTTCTTGGTGTACAGATACCCACACACCACAAAATATCACCCTTGCAATGAGCCTTACTTGGCCCTTGGGTTGGTAGCCTCAGCAAACAGGCCACAGACTGATTAGGCCATGTAGAATGAACTTCTGCTCGGTCCTAGAAACAAGAGTCCCCCCACGTCAGGGTGAGGCACAAGGGCAGAGGGTAATGTGAGTCTGGAGGAAACTTGCCATACCACTGCCCTGCCTCATAACTGTTCTGTGGATAAATAACAATCTTCCATCTCAAGTGTTCATCAACTTTAATGTATATTTAGAGAGATATATCTATATCTATATCTATAATATGCAATAAACCCAACAATGTGCTACTGAGCCCCTAATAATCACCAGCCAAGCAAGACAACTTATGAAATTCTTTCAAAGAAGCCCATTGAAGACTCACTCATCTCGTTCCTCTAAAGGCCAGATGCAGCCCTGGAAATGTGTGAATTCACAGATTTGCCCTGATGTCTTTTTACTCTGCATGATCATTTCTGATAAGTGTTCTTCTTTAATCACTTTCTTATTGAGAGTGCGGCGTTCTCTCATGTTTGTCCATATCATTTTACTAAGGGTCTGTTTGAAGGGTGAGGGTGGAAATGATTTGACCAAGGTTAAGTAATAATTGTAAGAAACTGTTTTGACATTATGTTAATGGCTGTCAGCATATTATCCCCAATTTAAAGTTAATCACCGAAATTACCGTTGCAGCTCCAAAAATCTAATGAAATAAGATTTGTTGAGGTGTGAATAACACAGAAATTGAGCAGCACAAGCTAGCTGCGAAACAAACTAAGTGCCTTCAGAGGCATTGCAAACCCACTGTGGACCCTATATAGGAATATTTTGGTGATGGGGGGTGCCCTCATCTCTCACCCACCCTCAAAAAAAAAGTAATTGCATTATTTCCATAAATCAAAAATTATACCAACACGATATATACTAAGACACTTATTAGCAAGTCCATGCTAAATAAGATGAACGGTATTTTGAGGGTAATACCATAGTTGGAGGGCCCCTTCAGCAGCTTGTGGCCCTAAGCAATTGCTTAGTCAGCTTATACCTAGCACCACAACCACTTGCCTTAACTCTTTCTCTGCTCACATGAATTGACGTGGGCTCCCAGTGCTACGCAGACCTTTAAATGAATTTAAAAGCCACAGCTGGGTCAATCACCCGAGATTCTGATCTTTCTGGGGCAGTGATCATCTTTTCATGGTGCAGCCTAGTACAATGGGCCCCCATTGCTTGACTGGGGCCTGCAGGAGCTACCATACTCATATCACAGCTATCTTCATCACCATGAATGGTTTAGAGGTGTATTAAATCATGCCTGGACAGACCAATGTTCCATCCAGCCCAATAGCTTGTCCACATGACTAGTCATGGCAGAAGTTTCCGAAGAAGGTCAACCCATTCCTACCCCACATACCTGACCAATTCTCCCTTACTGTTCCATGGATGAAAATACCTTATTGCCCTTGTCTGAGGATGAGCATATGCCTGAAGCAGAAGGCTAGATATCCCTGATCATTTTTAACCTAGTTGGCATCTCTGCAATTCTTGTTTTTTATTTGTTTTGCAGAATTTCCCTAACCGCTGTTGTTTTACAGTAGTATCCAGAGGCCCCAGTGCAGTAGGTACTAAACAAACACATAGTAAGACACAGTATTATTAAGCCCTGAAGAGCTTACCTTCCATTTTGATAAGACAAAAAAATAGGTAGGAGGGGAAACAGAGAAATAACAGGACTTGCCATAGGTCACAGAGCAAGTCAGGAGCAGAGGTGGGATTAGCATCCTTATGTCTCTAGAGCTAGTACCTTACCCACTAGACGAGTAATTCCCAACTGGTTTGTCCCTGTGGGCCACATATGCAACTCTGTCTCTGTTATGTGGCCCACATCCACACACTCTATATGCTACTTATAAGGCCCTGAGGGGATCACATGAGTCGCACCTGTGTGCCAAATGGGCTGCAAGGTGCCCGTGGGCCGTAGGTTGAGAACCACTGCACTAGACCATGGTGAGGCTTCTTCTTTGCAAATATAAAAAGACAAGCTTGCTGCCGAACGCGCAGACAAAGAGACAAGAGGTAGGATCCAGGGCTACTCACGCGAGTGAAGCGATGAGGGTGTTGGCTGTTGGCCACATCGCACTAAAGCACTTTATCCCTCTATTTTATTAAACAACAGTTATCAGAGATGTTGCTCATTGTCAGTCACCGTCAAGGCAGCGATTTTTCAGCAGCAGATGTCCTGCAGGCACCACGGCAGAAGTGGCTCTGCAGGGAGGATCTGAGCACGGAGGGAGCAGTGATCTTCCTGGCTGGCTCAGGAATAATAATCCTTCGCTCTTAGATAGTGA
Source organism: Dermatemys mawii (assembly GCA_007922305.1). NCBI lineage: Eukaryota > Metazoa > Chordata > Testudines > Dermatemydidae > Dermatemys > Dermatemys mawii. The sequence goes on from ML677366.1 coordinate 12,507,063, forward strand.
TTTTCATCAGCAAATCTCAAAGCACTTTACAAAAGAGGAGAGTACCATCATTCCCATTTTACAGAGGGGGGAAACTGAGGCACCGGAAGGGGAAGTGACTTGTGCAACGTCACCCATCAGGGCAGTGGCTGTGCCAGAAATGGAATCCAAATCTCCTGAATCCCCATCCAGCATGCTAGCCACAAGGAGATGCTGCTTCCCAAGGCAGGAAACTTCCTACTTGTGTCTCAAGGACAAAAGATAAGGTCTGGTTGTGCAAGAAGCAGGAAAGAGTAATGTGGAGCAGAGGTGGGTAGGGCACAATGTGAAAAGAGATAAGTGGAGGGGACAGAGCTATACAGGGCTTCGAAAGCAAGGACACAAAGACTGAATCTTTCCCCTTGTTCCACTGCACTAATTTCAAAGGCGGGAGCGGTGACATGGTCACCACAACAGGCACGGCAGAGGACCTTAGCACAGTGTTTCTCAAATGCGGCCACCAGGGGATTGTTCCGTGGCCATCAGGGGCTTTTTCTGTGGCCACAGCCTCCTGAGCAGTGATTGGAGGAAGGGGTGCAAAGCAACGATTCTGCCCCTGGGACTGGGCCCTGCTCCTCTCTGGATCCAACAACGGCAGAGGAGCAGGCAGCCACTGTAAGTTCCCCACCTTCCCAGGGGTGCTGGGGCTCATGCTTCGGACTCCATCACCTCTGCCCCCCTCCCCTTACCCCCATCACCTCTGGTCCCCACTGCCTCCCCCAAGGAGTGTAGACAGTGATCAGAGAGGAGTGAGGAGCACCAGTACCAGTGGTAGCTAAGAGCAGAACTGATCCCACAGATTATAGCTAGATACACAAAAATCATTGCCACCATTGTACCAACTGAGAGATGGAAGAACAGGGGGATGAAATGACTCACTTAAGGTGACACATTGGGTCAGTGGCAGAACAAAGGATCGAACACTTTTCTCCCCACTCACCCTCCAGACTGCCTCTCTAGGTTATTCTGCAGGGCACTATGGGCCACGTGTTCCTATGCAGGACTCGAGTTTTGCACGTGGCACTCCTATCTGCATCTAGTTTTCTGAATTTGTGTGGGCAAACAGACATTTAATCACCTGCCTACCTGAGACGCATTCACACAATAACTGCAATCAGTTCGGGGTAGAAAATTTGCAACTGCAAATGTAGAGACACGCTTGACAAAGGCTGAAAACCTGACATTGTTATACCTCCAACTACTACACAGTGGCAGCATTGTTTGCTTTAATAAATGCCCACCGATGTTTCAGAGCCACCGTAAAGTAGTTTTACAAAATCCTGTTTTCAGTTTCTTCACCTTTCAGTCTCGTTAAAAGGACTCTTGTAGCTCTGCCCAATTTGTTCTTGGAATTTTGCTGCAACATCCAAATGAGGACACTTTGAATCACAGACATGAGGAATTAAAGACGCTTTTCTCTTTAATTTTTGAATGATTTTTCATTATACGACGGAGCCAAATATCTATCAGGGTAAAATCAATAATAGCTCCCAGAATTAAGAGTAAATGTCCCAGACTTAATTCGCTTCTTGCAGAGCCGCTGCAGCTGTGTATCTAAAGGAAAACTAATAGAGTGACTAGTTCTATAAGTTATTGGTGTTTGAAATATGCCTCTTGCTAAAATGGTTATGGGCAATGTAAGTTTTAGCATTACAATGCAGGGCTCCTGCCTAGTTGACTTTTCAAGCATTGTCTCAAAGACACATGGGCTGTTTGTTGGATCTTTATCTCAACCTTTTCTCCAAAAGGAATTGGTCTCACTGTAATGTGCTGGGTTGGGGGGGAGAGTGGGGGTGCATGCATGTATCAACACTGCTCTTGCCTGTGGAAGGTCTGATGTGCTCAGTTGTGTGGGACAATGTCTCCCTCTGGTGACTGGCACGCTCCCGGGGATATAAGCCCTTGTGCTAGTACAGCTAACAGAGATTCTGTGTTAGCTCAAGGGGCTGGGATATTAAAGCAGGAAACCCCATGACAAAAAAAGCCAGAAACAGCTCACGTGAAATCCAAAATTCAGGCCAGATTTGCTGAATAGTTTGCAAAATATTCACTTTGCCCGAGTCTGGGTTTTGTGCCAACCTGAGCCAGGTTCCAAGAGAGTCCGAGACCATTTCTGGCGTCGGGTGAAAATCTAGCAGAACATGGAAATTTTGGCTGAGGTTTAAAACCCAAATTCTGGGAGTTAAAAAGGCTGAAGCTGAAGAAAACATTTGTACAGCTCCCATGGAACTAAATCTACTGAGCTGCTCACGGCTCAAAATGCCATCTTTCAGTCTGGCTGACAGCTGTGAGCTATTTGAACATGGCCACAGATTTGTGGACGTCCCACAAGCTTCTGTGGCGGAAGCCAATTATACTTAGAGCAGGGATCAGCAACCGTTGGCGTGCAGCCCGATGGGAAAAGCCCCTGGTGGACTGGGCCGGTTTGTTTATCTGCAACGACCACAGGTTCGGCCCATCGCGGCTCCCACTGGCCGCGATTCGCCATTCCAGGCCAATGCGGGCTGCAGGGAAGGACGCAGGCAGAGTGATATGCTGGCGGCCCTTCCCATAGTCCCATTGGCCTGGAACAGCAAACTGCGGCTAGTGGGAGCTGTGATTGGCCAAACCTGCAGGAGCTGCAGGTAAACAAACTGGCCTGGCCACCAGGGGCTTACCCTGATGGGCTGCGGGCCAAAGGTTGCCGATCCCTGACTTAGATTGTGGATACAGGGATTTAAAAACAACGTGGTGCCATGAGTGAATGCTACTCTCCAGCCCCGTTCAACCTCTGTTCTTTAATCTATTCTGAGCTCTACATCCTCCCTATAGGAAGGGCTGCCACTGTAGCATTGTCTGGAGTGAATTAGATTGTTAGTCACATGAACTACAGTCTAGCCTTCTCCATCCAAGAAATAAATAGCACAAAAAGACATTGACATCAACTATATCCGCTGTGTCTGGATACTGCAGTGCCTGGTGCTCTCTGGCTCTAGCTTTCCCCCCATTGAAGCCAATGGGAGCTTTGCCACTGAAATTCAGTGCCCTCGGGATCTGCACATGCTCTTGCAAGGTGTGAGTGCCTTGAAACCATGGGAATGGTCAACCCAGTGCAAGAGCGATGCACAGGATCAGGCCCTAAGTACCAAAACACAGAGAGATTTTTATTGCAGAGGCTACCAGCTACATGGGGAGAAGGGAGTTTTGAAGCCCTCGTTTCATTATCCTAATAATGAACTCGGGGAAGGGGGAGGGGCATTTCATTATAAATCTAATACAATAAATAACGAAATAAAAACATCCCATTTCCATCTGACACTCTGGCCAGGATTTTTAGGTTCTTGAGGGCTTGAGGGTTTGGGTTTATTTATGGTTTTTTACCATGTCTAAACATGTACCAGGTGTTGTGATTGGACAATTTCTTTGTAGCATAATGTGTCAAGATGACCTCAGAGGCCTTTTCGCTGTTGCTGAAACATATTGGACAAGTTTCTCAGCAGCTGTGCATTGGTTTGGGGTTGGTTTTATTATTATTATTTAATGAGCTTATTGTAAATTACAGCAGCTACCCAAGTATCTCTCCATCACTTTTCCTTTCCTCACTGTAGCTTTGTTTATCTTTTGCCAATTAGGGTTGCTTTGCAAATATGTAACATCCACGTGGGGGGGACAATAAACATTAAGCTGTATGGTTCCACATGGAGAGTGCTGCTTTTTTCTTCCAGCCTGTCTCAAATCACTCTTTAGGAAAGCAAATTCTAGTCTGATGGGTAGTGTGGGTTTGACAGCACTGGAAGCATAGACATAGCTACATATGTGCACCCCCACACAGTTTTTTGGGGGGGCTATATTTCTCATGGCAACTGAGGGGGCAGATTTTATTATTATTAAAATTATTTTGATCCACTTGGGCTTTTTATTGACACTCTGTTTGATCCATCGTTCTTTCTGCCCCACTGGCTTCCTGAACATAATGAGGGTACAATATAAAAGGCATGTCCACTGAGGGAGGTTACAGGAACGAGACAGTGTATAGAGCAGAAGTTGGCAGGGAAGGGGTTAAACCTCCCCTTCTGGCTAGGGAAGGAACACAGCTGCTTGCACTGAGTGCAGCGATTTGCAGGCAAGGGGGGTGGGGAGGGTATAGGCCAGCTGTTGAGGATTAATTAATCTTGTGCGTCCCTCCCGGCTCATTATAAGAGGGACTTGCTGGACGGTGCTGGGGTTTGGAGCTGGCAGGAGGGAAGTGTTGCAGGAAGAAGGCTGAAAAAAAAACCCCAAAGGGATGAGGGAGGTGGTTTTCCTCAGGGCTCTGGCCATCCCTTAGATATTGATTTGGGCTGCAGGGAGGTGCACTGCTTTGATTAGCCTTCATAGGTCAAGGACATTCTTTGCATGTACTTTTTGGCTCTTAAATTAACCCTGCCATAGAAATGTATACACAAGCACCATCCTTTCCTGCTGCAGGGAGTTATGTGCACAGGGATTGAGGCACTTGTGCATACTGGGCAAAAGGTGAATCTGTGTATAGACAAACTCTACACATGCCTGGATGCAGTAAGAGCTCCCCACCTCTTCTTCAGTATTCCTTGATACTAATGGGAAGGAGGGGAGTTCAGTTTTCATACCCCATGGCAGTAGGTACATGTTCTATGACTCCACCTGGCTTTGGCCATAGTGCCCAGCATGGATGCTCTGGCAGATTCCTGGCTATTGAATTGTTGGTGGGTAGAGGAGTATTGGAGGCATATGGTTCAAGGGAACCTTACAGCCCTAGACTGGAGAGCTACAGTGAGCTGAATTTTTTGCTTTTGAGGTTTCACATCTGTTTGAACTTGACAGTGGGAAGCAACACGCCTGGTTAATGGAATACAAAGGGAGGGTTTGCATTAGCCCTGCTGTTCTGCTTGGCATTTCCATCCACACCAGCAGCAGCTCAGTAAGGAACTCAGCCCGTCTTGCGTGCTGACAGATTTAAATGACCATTGCAAGAAATAACTGCAGCAAGGCATGTGAGCTGGACTGTCTACAGCTACTCAGGAAGCACTGGGACACAGAACTGGTAAGGCTAATGCAGGTCTTATGAAACAATCACAGACCCTGTCGTGTATTCTGTCATAATGCCTGCCTATGACTGGATTAAATAGGTTCAGAGATGACTTAGTGTGATCCAGAAGTAAGAACACAGACAAAATACCTGACACGCTAGGGCTCTTTGAACTAGCAGACAGAGGTATAACAAGATCCAATGGCGGGGAGTTAAGGCTAGCAAAATTCAATCTGGAAATAAGGTGCAACTTTTTAACAGTGTGGGTAACTGATTGAGACAACAAATGTCTTTGAACCAAGATCTTTCTAACAGAGAGATTCTAGCTCAAGATAGGAACAGTAGGTGAAATTCCCATGGACCGTGTTACATAGGAGACCAGGCTAGATGATCATAATGGTCCCTTATGGCTTTAAAACCTCTGATGTGTGCTCTTAAAGAGGTTGAATTGGATTCAGAAAGGTCTTGGGGGCAAATATTTTCTGGCAAGCCCAATTATCAAGATGGCAATACCATGTGATCTGCATTATTGGTGTGCAGATAAGTGACTGCTACCAGCTCAGTGACTTTGGGTAAGAAGCCATTTCACCTCCCAGTGTTTCATCTTATGTGTAACATGGAGGAATTAGTACCTACATCACCCCAGGGGTGTTGAATGGCTTAATTAGTGTTTGCAGCAAGGTGAATAGTGCTCTACATGTCCCAAGTTGTTGATAACAATTTCTAATTGCTCTAAGTAGATGATCCCATGTGAGAAATAGCCGTATGCGTTGACCACATGCTTATATGTCTAGACATTTCAGGTTTCTGTAGCCTAGAAGCTGGCTGTGGCCAGAGAAGTGGTGGTATTTTATAGTAAACTTGAATGTGTTTTGAAGTGAATGTTGTGTTGGTGAAAAATGTCAGACTAACCACTCTGGGAACTGATCTTCCCTGTTGATCCCCAGCCCAGACACAGCCTGGGCAGCGGGATAGTGCTTCACACTCCCACATCAACCATGGCCTACAAGGAGTTGCCCCTAATGGTTTGAAGGCAATTCAGCCAGGGAGTAACTGAGCTTCTTATTGTGCGTGGCCAGGTATCCCTGTGTCAAGGCACTGCCAGGGTTCGCTGTGTCCAGATCAGACAAAGGTGTGAGCAGCAAGAGAGCTGTGTGTGTGACACACACACACACACCCCCTTCAGTTCCCTTCTTTCAGAGCTAGGAGCTGGATATGGGGGTGAGGGGAGCAGGTCAGATAAGCACAATTAAGGGAGTGGAGTGGGAAGCTAAATATGTGACAGCACACCATGCACGTTGACGTTAACCTACAGATCAGCATTGCCCTATCCTCAGGGCAGACCCTTGTACTAACACCAGAGTGGCTCCCACACACACAGCTGATGCGAAAGGCAGGTGTTCCGATGGCAGCAATATAGCTCGCCCGCGATGCTTTCCCCTCACTGTGATGAGATTTCACAAGCACTGCGCTGATCGCAAAGAGCAGGAAGATAGGCGTGAGTTAATGGGGCAGGCCTAGCTGTGCTCTAGTGTCCTTCTGAAAGGTAAATGCTCGCTAGGACCCAAAATAGGGTAGCCAGGTGGCTGGTTTTCAACCAGAACGCCCAGTTGAAAAGGGACCCTGGCAGCTCCTGGTGGGTCATTAAAAGTCGGGTCAGTGGCACGGCAGGGCTAAGGCAGGCTCCCTCTCTGCCATGGCTCCGCTCAGCTCCCAAAAGTAGCAACATGTCCCGCCTCCAGTTTCTGCCAGGGGGCTCCACATGCTGCCCCCACCCCAAGTGCCAGCTCCGATTGGCCAGGAACCGCAACCAGTGGGAGCTACAGGGATGACACCTGCAGTCAGGGCAACGCACAGAACCGCCTGGCTGCGCCTTTGCATAGGAACCAGAGGGGGGACATACTGCTGCTTCCAGGAGCTGCTTGAAGTAAGCACAACCCCGAGCCTGCATCCCAACCCCCTACCCCCCAGCTCTGTTCGCCCCTTCCTGCCCTCCGAACCCCTCAATCCCAGGCTGGAGAACCCTCCTGCACCCCACATCCCTCATCCTCAGCCCAACCCAGAGCCTGCACCCCCAGCCAGAGCCCACACCCCCTCCTGCACCCCAACTCCCTGAGTCACCCCGGTGAAAACGAGCAGTTAGTGAGGGTGGGAAGAGCGAGCGACAGAGGCAGAGGGAATGGAATGAGTGGGGTTTGGGCCTCAGAGGAGGGGCGGGGCATGGACTGGGCCTCAGAGGAGGGGCGGGGTATGGACTGGGCCTCAGAGGAGGGGCAGGGCAAGGGTGTTTGGTTTTGTGAGAGTAGAAAGTTGGCAACCCTAACGCAAGGGCTTAAAAGCTCAGTGAGAGCTGCCCTCCCACTCCTAACTTATTACAGGCACCTGGACTCTGCAAGAAAGAGTCTGGGAAGGAAGAGAGAATAGCAGCTGGGAGGGTCCAAGGGCCAGGTTTGCCACTTCTCAGTTCATGTGACCGGGGCCAGACTTACCAAAGTGCTCAGCTCCCAGGGCCTGGTTTTTTGGCCCTGTCGAGGACCCACAACTCCGGCTGACGTCCATGGATGCCGCAGATGCTCAGCCCCTGAGAAATCCAGCCCTTGGCATACACAACACTCAGAAACCCAGCAAGTTAATCAGTGCCGTCAAACGCAAACCTTCCAGCCCAGCCTGATTTGGGTTTGAACTTTTGGAGGATAGGTCGGTCAATGGCTATTAGCCAGGATGGGCGAGGATTGTGTTTGCCAGAAGCTGGAAGCAGGTGACAGGGGATGGATCACTTGATGATTACCTGTTCTATTCATTCCCTCTGGGGAACCTGGCACTGGCCACTGTCAGAAGACAGGCTACTGGGTTACATGGACCCGTGGTCTGACCCAGTATGGCCGTTATTGTGACCTTCAACCTGGACTTCACCCCCCATCCTAAATCTAATCTGGTTCTAGTTCTGAACAGCCCCCTAAGTGCTAAGTTCTCTGTCACAGGGTGGCATTCCCAGGAGAGGTTGAGGGCACCTGCTTTATTTCACGATAACTGCTCTCCCTGCAGCCCTCCCTTCCCTGGCGCTGAGAGTGACGCTCACCCTTTGAGTCCCACCCAATCCTTCGCCCCAGCTTGGAGACCACTCTGCGGCTCGCAGTGAAAAATGATCCAATCCTCTGAAATCACCCAGCTCCGTGTCCTCCCTTTAATGACTGTTTTGTTTTAATAAGCGATTGTGTTTGAAGGCATCTTGGGGCACCCTGCATTACCCACTTATTGCCAGCTGAGTGCTTTCAAACCTTCGAAGCACGTCCCATTTCCAGGCAGGCTGCAAGACAGCCCTAGTCTTCTCCGCAGCCAGGCGCATGCAGAAATGGTTCGTGTTTAAATAGTACCCAGCTCATGGAGCCACCTTCTTGGCCCCCAGAGCCAGCTCATGCCCTGCTTTCCTCTTGCTGCTGTGGGCATTTCCTGTATTTTAACTGTGCACTTCCAAAGGCCACAGAGGTATTTGCATCCAGTCTGCTCCCTGTCAGGTGGCTTATGAAGAAGGGAGAGGGACCGGGGTCTTTATGGGAGATGAGGGGAAGACCAGCCTGATTGGTGGCTATGGAGACATGGGTTCAGTTCCTGCACTGACTTGTTGGGTGAGGGTCTGTTTTATTTGAGCACCTCTAAGAAATGCAGCCATTAACTGATACGTGCCTCAATTTCCCTACCTTGTGTGGAGAGGATGGTCCTGGAGGGACATTTGGTGAGTCTTCATTTCTTAATCTCTGCAAAGTGTGTTGCGATCCCCCAGACATGCTACAGATGATTAACTGGACTGCGGGACCTGGCTTATCCAGCCGTTTGTGGGAGGGAGTCACCACTCCAATTAAGAGCCTGGTGCTCCCACTGAAGTCCAGGGGACTGGCACCTCACTGAACGGAGCCCTTCGGTCGCAGGGGAAAGGCTGATCCCCCTTCATTGTTGAACCTCGGGAAGGAATTGCACCTGCCCTGCCACCTCCTCCTGCTTTACCTTCCCTCTCAGGAGAGCAGAGTTGCAGGCCAGGTTAAGACCCCACGCACAGATACTTCCCATTACGCCTCATCTATTTGGATTGTCCGGCAGGAAGCACGATGCAGCAGCCGGCTGCTCTGAGCAACTTGACTGGAAAGCTCCCGGGGCAGCCGGGCACGTGCATGCTGTGAATTATGATCATTGGAGTCATTATCTCAAGCGTTATAGTTAGCACGTCTGCCGTACGCTGACGGTGCGTGTCCTCCTCAGACCGGCTCAGTCACTTTATGCTTTCCATACGGGGTCCTGGCAGTTCTGTACAGGCTGCGGGGCATTGGGATAATAATCAGCAGGATAATACCAGAACGACCAGGCCAAGTCTTCCTCGGAGCCCCTGAGCTGCAGGGACGTGAGACTGCCTAAGTCCTTTCCTCTTTGAGTTTGGAAATACCCCACTGGGGATGGGAGGGAGTCAGGTGAGGTGAGAGGGGACGCTCCACGCTATGGAGAGCTATTTCCTCCCATTCACTGCCTAATGCGTCTCTCCGGCCTCATAAATCTGGAAGGTCTTTTCCATATGGAAGACACTCGTTCAAACTGCAGCTGCTCTGGGTTAGCAAAGGGCAGGGAGCGCCTCCCGCCATGCCATCACCTGCAAACCTCTCCTCCAAGACCAGGCAGGCATTGTTCTCAAATCGGCCAGCAGCTCCTAGCTCCCGACACAGGGGTTGTGCCTACTTTCCTCTCCACGCCATCAGAAATAAAGTAGAGGCATCATGCGAGCTCTCCTTTCGACTCCCTTCAGATATAGGGACCACGCAGCCATTTCTAACTGGGAGCTCTCACTTCTGCCTCTGACACCATCCCTGTATTGTTCCCACTTTGCTCGGAATGGGAAGAGCAGGAGGTGCCGTTTCCACTCAGTTCCTGAGTCTAATGCTCCCCCTTCACCCTCCTCCCCACCCGCTCTCTCACGAGCTCCTCCTGTATTACTTGTCTCAGGGCACTGATAGATTTCCAAGGGACGGATACCACTCAGCCCTTACATGGACCTGGTTGCTCGTTCTCCTGAGCTGCAGATGGCCAGGCTGCCTGCATGGGCTCTGATCACAGGCAGCAGGGTGGAGTCTCTGGGTGTGTTCAGGGGAGTTCCCATTGAAAACTGCTGTGTGGCCACACGCAGAACTTCCGCTGCCAGGCTCTGCAGGGTGGCTGAGATCCTCCCGTCTTCCAGGGCAGTGCCTGTCTGTGAGATCACCCAACCTGCGCCCAGGGGAAGAGCATGTCTGATGGAGGCAATCAATTCACACAAACCCAGGCATATCTCGGAGCCGGGTGGGGTGAGGGGAGACTGCCGTGGGGCTGGAAACCTGATCTGTTATGAGCAATGTGTCCCTGCTGAAGTGCAGTAGTGTTCTTATTCCGGGTCAGATAGAATTCTTGGGACCTATAGGTCTTGGTTAAGGGTCCCCAAATGAACGAGGACGAGTCTCAGGATTTGCAGTGTTTACAGCCCAGTGTGATGCCTGCAGCGAAGCAGAGTTGTGCTGGTTTTCTTTCTCTCTCTGATGAATGTTGATGCTCGTGACGATGGCGTTCCAATAGCACTGTGTCAAGCGAGGTGCTGTGCAAGCTTCTCCCTACAACATCCACGTGCTTCTGCCAAGGTCACTCAGCCTCACCTGCAAACCGCTCCCCAGCTGCCTCTGCTAGTCCAGTCCTGGGTTCCCACCCCATAGCTGTGCCAATGTACCTCCCTCCTGACCTGGAATACCCTGGAATTCTAAGCCTGGAGCTGCTCCCTCAGGGGCCTTGGTCCTGCCTGAAGCACCTCCACTGACCCTGAGACTGCAGTGACAATTGTGTCATACTCTGCAGGGCTTTGGGTTGGGGACCAAGTGGGCATTTGACCTCAGGGTCGTAAGGCCAGCACTACCCCAGTGAAATAATATCCACTGGAAATAAATAGATAAATCAGCCGTGCGTGACAGGGTCACACGCTCGTTTTTCTGGTGTGATCTGAACGAGATTTGATGGGACCGAGCTGAACAAAAAAAGCAGAGACCCTGAGGAGCTGGGCTTTGTTTGCAGAGAAGTCATTGACATGATTCCCCTGCTGGGGAAGGGGAGAGATGCAAATGAGGCGGTATTGAATCAGTTCCCTCCCTTTTCGCAGCCCAGAGAGAGTGGAAATGTACTGAGAGCCAAACCGACCTAGCAGGACTTGAGAGCTACATGGACGGTTTGATTTCCTCGCTATTCCCTCCGCAGAGCTCAGTGGCGAATTGCAGGAAGACAGTTCACTTGACTCACCAGGAATATTTACCTAGGATGAATAGTATTCTGGACTAGTGAGGTTCACCTATGGCAAAGTGGGGGCAAAGAAGGAAAAGAGAGGGGTGGATAATGTTTGATAAGCACATCCAGCCTCTTGGATGAAAGGTGCTGTGGAAACTTGTGAAGTATTATTATCAGGATATCAGGGAAGGAGAGCAAATTGAAGGGATACCCCAGAGGCACTCCAGGGGTAGCAGCAGTTAAATTACTTGAGACTCTTTTGGGGGCTCCACTGTCAAAGGGCCACCAGTGTGTATGTCTGGACGATTTGGGTGTATGCTCATTCCTGCTCAGAAAGCCTGCCTTTGCACACCCAAGCAGGGCAGGGTGCTTGGGAAGGCCTGATTATGATGGCAAATGGCCATCATAATCAGGCTTGCATACAAACCTGAGGCCTTGTAAAAATATGGCCTTCTCAGAATTCTTATGATGCAAAGAACTTAAGAGCTGAAAAATACCTATTATGAGAGCTTCTAGTTAGGGTGACCAGATGTCTCCATTTTACAGGAACAGTCCCGATTTTTGGGTCTTTTTCTTATATAGGCTCCTATTACCTCCACCCCCATCCCAATTTTTCACATTTGCTGCCTGGTCACCCTACTTCTAGTCTCATTCCTTCCCCCAGTCCTCCCACAGGGCGAATACAGATCTGTTCCCTGTATCCTCGTGGGCTTTATTCAGCTAGTTTTATACCTGCTGAAGGCTGGTGCTTTGCACAAGGCCGGGGTGGATAAGTCAAGAGCATCCTGGCACCAGGCGCTAGTTTCCCAGCCCAACTCTTCCCTCCCAGGACTGCCAGCCAGGAATGTGCTGGAGCCTGACAGCCCATCAGGAAATTAATCCAAACCACCAGGGAATGGGCAGCAAGACAGGAGGGACACCTTGACAGAACTGCCATTTGAAAGAATATTAATTAGCAAGCAGCTAGTTCTGGACAATTGATTCTCAACTCCAGATGTTCTCATTCGAAATAAGTGCCTTAGCAACGTGATTAATTGATTAGTGTCTTGTTCACTTTTTTGTGAGTCTGTTGGACGGTGATAAAACCCAGGGCAGCGGAGCTGGATGGATTGTTCTTCTGATAGTAATATGATACAATAACTGTTTCTTTTCAGTTCTTTTTAAAATTGTGTTTACTGTATGCAAAGGCAGGCCAGGTTTTGAAAGGGTCTTTAATTGCGATTACATTTCTTATTGTGATGCACGATTATTTTATGACTGATCACTGCTCCAGCATTATTTGCAAGTGTATCTGCGGGCACACTGAAAACAAACAAAGCCACACCCGCTGCGGTCGCCCTGGCGACTCATTTTAAGGAGGCCCTACAAACATATGAATGAAACCATTCGGGTAAAATGAAAACCAATCTCTGCTTTTGCCCCAGACTTCAACTGAACCAGAGCTGAGGTTCAAATAAGTCGCTCTGAAACTTTTCTCATTATTTTAATGTGTGCTTAGATTTCAACCGAGCTCAGAAATGTCAAGTTCTTGTTAGAGGTTGGTCTGTCATCTTTTTTTCTCTGGTAAAAGTATAAGCATTGCAAGGTAGGGAAACATGCATGGCAGAGGTAAAAGCTGAAAGCCTGCAATGAGGTTATAAGGTCCAAGAGACTTGATTTGGCTGCTATCAGCTAGGTAGAAAGACCCTTTGAATTAAGGACCTGATCCAAGTCCTGGTGGAGTCACTGAGAATCTTTCCTTTGATGTCAATGGCCTTTGGACTGACCCCAAAAAAGAAGGGAGCTGAGAACAATGACTAAACGAGTCTTTCCCTATTAAACACAAAGAGCCTGATTCTGATCTCATTCACCGTGGTTTCACTTTGGTATGAATCCATTGACTTTGGCAGAGGTACAGCTGATTTTTACTGTGAGAGAGGAGACTCAAACTAAAAATCTGGGTGGAAAATGCCAGAGGAAAATACTTGTCTATTCTTCTGAAAGTTAATAATAAATTAACCATCCATGCCCAGAACTGCCATGTGCACAGGACCATGGTCTATGACCATTAAGAAAGCAGGCAGGATACTCAGATATGACGGGCCCAAAATATCCTTCCTTGGTTGCTGGTTACTGTGCATACTTGAGTGTGAGTGGGGAGGGGAGCTGTCGGTTTTATCAATTTGCCCAGGTTCCAGGTTGATTTTAAAGCTGAAATCTAACAAACTGGATTCACCAATTAGATAAATATTATATTCAATATGTGACAGGAATTTTATGGGGTTGAGTCCTTTTACTGAGTCGAGGGAGTGCTAGTTCACTAGCTCTAACACTTTTCTTTAAAGATTCACTTTTACCCTGGGGGGCACTTTTCAATGCAAAAAACTCCGATTTACCCTTAACTAATCACCAGGTTTGTTAATTCACCAAGAACCACAGATTATATTTGCATATCAAATGCTCTAGGCATGTACTAAATACAACATATTGTCCAGCAAGCAACTGACAGAGAACAGCACTGAGATCAAACAGTTACACCAGAGAACAATACAAATCACCAAGATTTCTTACATTTACTTATAATCACTAGTTGTCAGTTCTTTAATGTCTCTAACACACTTAATTACACTTCATGTAATCCCCAAGAACTAAAGATGCACTTGCCTTAAGGTGTTCTTATGAACTTGGCCTCCTGCTCTTTCCAGGGCTTGGTTTGGTACTAGACTAGTTTAAAGTACCAAAAGCAATTGCTATTGTTTGAGGTTCTTTTAGGCCAATGCACTCGGACTTACAAAGGAGATACATGCATATGGCATTGTTTAGTTAAAATAAAAGACGAAGTTACTTGAGGTCTCACTAGAAAGAAGACAGACTCGACAAGAGACCTTTCAGTTACTTCTATTGAAGAACACAAAGAGAAATACACTCTCCGGACTCTCACCACTGCTTCTTTCCCCTGGTAACGTTGTCCTAAGGGAAAGTCTGTTTGCGTGTTTGGTCCAAATGTCCTGGGACACTTCTGGATTCTACATTTGTGGGTTCCTCAAACTCATCTTCTTAGTCCTGTAACTGGAGGGGGGAAGAGGCTGTCTGCAAGGGTTCCCATACAGTGACCTCAGTTCACCCTGTGTCAGGTTCCTTAGGGAGGACAGGGGAGGGAGACCCTTTTATTTTCACTGGACACTTGCCAGGTGGCTGTCAGGTTTCAGCTGTCAATTTCTCTACTACTCCATTGATACCCAGTAGATGGCGTCAATTTCTTTTACCTCTCTCTTATCAGAAGCTTTTTTTTTTTATGTTTTCTTCATTTCAGGGATTGCATTTCACTTTTAACCCTGATGGTTAGAATTCCCCATCCTTAAGCAACTTTTTAATATTTCCGAGTAATACCCTGCTTTAGTTGCTTATCTCTTTCCATATCCTTTTACTTTCTTGTGCTATAAAGAAAACGAGGAATACTTGTGACACCTTAGAGACTAACCTCATCTGGATTCTAGAGGGGGACAATCATTTAAAGGAAATCCAAAAAAATCCCTTACAGTTACTCTAAGTTTAGTCAACCGCTCTGTACATTCTTTGATTATACATAAGCATTTCATGTCCTTAGGGCTTGTCACAGAGCAAGAAACATTATTTTGAAGGAACAAGGCAGATTATCAAGGCATATGGAGAGACAGTGCCTTTGATTTATAAAGCAGACACATATTCATCTTGAAATTATGGGATGGCATCAGGTTGGTTTGGATTTCTTGGGCTATCAGGAAGTTTAACCTCTGGAATCTTTAGTTTTTCTGGGTCTCCTGGAAAGCTGTTTTGGCATTTCTTCACTGTTTGTCTGCCCCAGCGGTCCCAGGTAGCAGGAAAGAGAGGGAGGAAAATCTATCCACATGCAAATCATCGGAGCTTCTTACCTAAGCTTCTTATCTAAAACAGCATCATAGCTTCCATTCCTGGGGGATGTGGATTTCAGCTCAATTTATCTGAAGCTCTTTAGTCAAGGTGTCTCACATTTATATGTTGATCTCCCATGTCATTGGTTCCTTTAGTTTTAGGAGCATAACATCTGGAATAGAGGAGGGGATGATTCAACTCCTGGTTGTCATGGAGAGAGGAACAGAGTGGTAGCTCTCTCTCCGCCCTTCAGTCAGGAAGTAACAGTACGTTAGCATCAATATTTTCCAGGCACATTTGACATCCATATGTGTCACATGCTCTTGTTATAGTTCTGCTCACCTATTTTTGCACATGCAACTGATTGCATGGGCAAGCAGATGTACACCACTACCACCCTACTTCTGCACACAAGCTGCACATTTTTGTGTGTGCAAATCAAACAGGTGAGTGTCCAGCCACCCAAGATGCAGGCAAAAACTGGGAATGCACCCATCCCTAAGTGCAATCAGTTGTGCATGTAAATGAAGGTAAATAAAAGTCAGAAGCTGCCATGAGGCAGACTCTGAACCACCTGTGCCTGAAGATCAGTCTCCCGGACTCAGAAAAATAGACGTGCACACGAGACTCATGCAGGTTTGGGTTGCAAATAGTACAGCAAGAGTGATCTCCGTTTGTAGCCCATCCTGACCCAGCAGCCAGACGGTGCTAATAGTAAGAGTGATTCAAGATGTCCGGACTTCCCTTCACCATTCCAAACCAAGCATGCTTCCTGCAGCCAAGAGCCTGATCCCAAACCCATTGACTGAAATGGATCAAGGCCTAAAAGATCAGACACAGCTGAAAACCCAGGTCTCTAGCATTGCAGTACAGGGCATAAAGCACTAAGCTACCACTAGGCTAGCCAAGAGAGTTAGTGACAGAGACCACAGGGCATTGAACACAGGGCACCCATGCTTTGTGGTCTGTTACTTCACAAGCCTGACATGACAAATTGTTCTCACACCTGACAGGCTCTCTTTCTGCAAGAAAGGAGATCGGTGAGAGTAGTCAGGTTTTTATGAGCTGCGTCTGAGAGGCCCTTCTATTATGAGTTAGGGCTTTGCAACACTAAATTAGATCTTAAAATGTGTCATTTTTGCATGAGGTAAATCGTCAGTGTAGACCAGGCGTGCGTTTCCATGGGAGTGCGTGCGTGCCACTAGCACAGAGCACAGAACTCGATAATGCAGTTCTGACCCTGTACAGCCGTCTGCCAGTTTTCAGACTGGCGTAACAGGTGCCCTGTTAGTCTTCCCAGCTGTTAGTCTTCCCAGCTTCTAACTTTCCCTGCAGAGCTGAAGCTGTGCCGCTTTGGCAAAGCCAGCAGAGAATGCATTCGGAGACCAGGGGTATTTGGGCAACCACTTTTCCTTCCCTTCTGAGAGGCTGGTGGCTACAAATGAGCATTTAACAAAACCACTTCCAAAACAGCTCTGATTTTGCCTGTTTTGCTTCTGCATCCATTTCTGCTGCCTTCAAACACTTTCATATTCTGAGGAAAGATGAAGGGAGCTGGTCTCATTTCTCTGAGGGGAAGACAAGACTTTGAGGTGACCTCAGAGGTTTGCAAAATTAGGGGAAGGATTGGTACAGGCAAATGATGTGAATTTGCTGCTTCCCATAGCTAGGGCAAAATTCTGTGATCTTGCTCTCACTATACATTAGCGTGTTCACCGCCACGATGGAATTCAGGTTCCGGTACTGCTAGGAACATACCTAGCAACAGCATCTGATCGCTTCCAACCAGGACCTAATATCACAGCAGGATTTAAGGGACAGTTCGTGATTTCCATAAACTGGATCTTCTCTGCTGCTTCTTCCCCTTCACACCTCCCCTTCTCTCAGTCCCCTCCTCTCCCCTCACAGAGACGGCGAAATCCCATGTGGAGAACAGGGTGAAGACAAGCTCCAAATATGTTAGCAAACCCCACATCAGATATTTCCAGGATACTCTGCATGGCACAAGGGAGTAGCTCATTTTCCAGGTGACTTTAATCCTACCCCTGGGCTTTTTCATCATGTCCTTATGCCCTCTCCTCCTCCACAAATCCACAGTGGGTTGGGTCTCCTGAATTCATTTAGTCCTTGTTCTGGTTTCCATCCCTCTCCCTGGTTATTCATTCCCGTACAGCATTTAGTGTGATGGTTGGTTCTGCCCAAGTTCTCGTAGGTTTAGATCCCGCCCATTTGCTCTTCGGAGGGGTTTTGGTGAAAAAGCCCCCACGTCCCGTTTGGGATGCTCTGGCTATCAGGCTTTGGCTTAGCCTTTTGATACAGAGCTACATAACAATTATCTTGCTGCCAGCCACTCCTCTGAAAATGACTGTTCCTGTCCCCCAGGATCACGAGGGATGGGATCATGCAGTCCTGAACTACCGTAATTCTGAGGGCACCAATCGCTAGATATGTTGAAGGGGTTGGCCTTCCCCTCCCATGTTACCTGTCTTTTCTCTACGCCTCAGCTCAATGCAAACCTAACAGGAAATAGCAGTAGAATAGCCCTGCTTTAATCCTGCCACACCGGCAAGACCTCTGAGAACTGGGTCAAAGCGAGTGCAAAACAGGCCAAACCGTACAGGGCAGGAATAGCCAGAAGTGTTGTGAAGTGGGACAGCAGAACTGTTTTGTTACACTATGAAATCAAATCCACATCTGACTTTCTGTAGCACATGGGCTGGAGAAGCACAACGGAGATGGGGGAGGGGCCACTGCTTTTCATATCTGTGCAGTAAGTGATTTTTTCTGATCATAATGAAAATGAAATGACAAAGCGCTCCCCAAGACTGGGGATGCAGCATTTCAACTGGGATTGACCAGCAGCCTCACTCCACGAGCTGTGATCCCATCCGACCTTTCAATAAAGGCAGGGCTAGTGTGGCTCTTTGCTCGGACAGAGGAAGTGCAGAAGTAATTCGGGGATCCATGAGAAGGGGTGTTGGGATTTCATTCACCCCAGTGCCCTGTGTGGTCTTGGAGGTGCTGCTTACACTTTAGAGGACACATAGAACCATGACCATGAGCATAAGTGGGCATTGAAGGACCTTAGGCACTTTTACAAAGGTTTGGTGCCAGTGTCTTGGTTAGATTTCCATTTAGGTAACTGCATTCTGCCTCCCAAAATCCCCCTCATCAGTTTCAACTGGGTGTGTCAGTCCTGGCTCCATTTCCTTCCTGAAGCTGTTGAGCAGCACTGCTGGACCCCTCTTAAACAGCTGCCACTTCCTACCCCAGAAGTGGCTGCATTTCAATGATTTTTTTTTCACATGCCCTTATTGCAAGTTTCTTCTGAATAGAAGGCGAAAAAGAAATTTTCTTATGAACCAGTGTTTAGTGATGCTGTGCTTGCATCTTCCTTGGAGTTCATCCAGAGTCACCCCGGTGAGGTCTGCAGAGAGGAAACGGGGCTGACTTACCGAGGGACGGCAGGGGATTCTCCATCGCTTGGACCCTTTACCTCCAGGCAGATTGGGTGTCTTTCTAGTCTCCCAGCCCTCTTAACAAGTGCAACTCAGTTAACAGGGAAGCTGCCGTTCTGTACTGATCCATTCGGAAAAGGACATGAAGCTGCCGAGCTGACCTTCCTGGTGCAGATTGTAAGAGGGATCATGGTCCACTTGTTTGGACAGAGGCCAATTTAGTATTTCTTGTAATGTATCTGGGCAGTTGCCTGGGCCTGACAGAAAACTGTGACTTTCCTCCAAAGCAAAGAGGAAAGCCATTTACATTTACTTCACACCTCGGCTGAATAGGAAGAATCTAGTCCTATGTTGGTAAGAACTAGGGGGCAGTGTGTGTCCCCTCAGGAGAGGGGAGCATTCAGGGAGGAAGGGGGAAAGCTTCGCCTGGTGCTCGAACAAGGGCAGGAGGATGCTGGTGTTTGGAAAGCGTGAGTGGGGAGAGAAAGCTGGGCTAGGCTGGAATTAGCATTCCACCCTCGGTAGCGCTTTGGAGCAGGCTTCAGTGAGGTCCTGAAGGATTGCTATCTTCTGAGGAAGAGCAACTCTGGCTGATTTCATTTGGCTCCACTTAGCCCAGAGCGTGCATCTGTCAGCTCCTCCGCTCCCTCATCACAGAACGAGCCTCGGTTACCACATCACCAGCTGGCCCCGGGATTGTTATTGCTTTGTTCCCAGTCTGCTGAGAGAATCCAGCCCTCAGTGCGGTGCTACTTGCACTCTGAGGCAGCAGGGCCCTCAAAGATGCTCTTGTGGAGAGGGGGAGAGAGACTCCAGTTCTGGGTTCTCCAGATGTTACCCAGCCTCAGGCTTCCTGTTACCTGGGCAGTTCTGCTGCAAATATGTGTCATTTAATA
The DNA here is from genome assembly GCA_007922305.1 of Dermatemys mawii. Lineage (NCBI taxonomy): Eukaryota > Metazoa > Chordata > Testudines > Dermatemydidae > Dermatemys > Dermatemys mawii. The sequence continues at coordinate 12,526,613 of ML677366.1, forward strand.
GCAAGAGCAATATGAGGGCATCTCACTCCTTTAGCTCCGTTGCATTCACCACTGAATCTGCAGCCAGACTACCTTGGGCTCTGTGCTCATCACATCTCATAAGCAAAGCACTAAGCAGGGTTGTGCTGGGTTCAGGCTTGAGTGGGAGACCCCAGCACTGATGAGGATTCACTAGTCGAGGTGCACTTCCCACTGAGCCCGTGTCTCAGCACGATGCTTAGGGGGTGTCAGACTCCTGGAGAGGTGCCTTGAGATCCTCAGATGGAAAGTCCTCGCCACTCATAGTCTTAGAACATAAGAACAGCCAGATTAGGTCAGATCAATGGTCCATCTAGCCCAGTATCCTGTCTTCTCACAGTGGCCAATGCCAGGTGCCCCAGAGGGAATGAACAGAACAGGTAATCATGGAGTGATCCATCCCCTGTTGCCCACTGCTAGCTTCTGGCAAACAGAGGCCAGGGACACTCGGAGCATGGTGTCGCATCCTGACTATCCTGGCTAATAGCCATTGATGGACCTATCCTGCATGGTCTTTAAAAGCCTTGGGTCTCTCTGCAGGTGTTGAGCTACTAAATCTGGCATCTTGGACATATTCCAGTTTGGAGGGTTACATTCTGCCTTCTGAAGCTCCTCTGGTCATGTCCTCAGGACATGGGATCCTTCCTCACATCCCATCCTCAACTGTCCTGCTGTGTGCGCTGAACAATGGCTGCGTTTTTACCCCTCCCTCCCCCAAAGTGGCTGTATCATGCTCTGGGGTCAAGGGATTCCTGGGGATAGTTTATACCATCAGTGAAGCGCTTTGGCCTCCTTTTGTGTTACAGAAATGCGGCATTATTTGGTTTCGATTCCTCCCACACCTCTTCCCATTCCCCGTCTCCTTCCCATTCCTCACCATCTTTGGAAAGGGTGCTCCTCAAACACAACAGAGGCTTCAGATACACTATATTTATTTGTATTGCAGTATTCCCAAAGCCCCCAGGGGGACCAGGGCCCCATTGTGCTAGGTTCTGTACAAACCCACCTAATCCCTTCCCTGAGTTTAAAAATCGATCTACAAAGAGCTACATTCGTTGCCCTTTAAAGTGCCTTTGTCACTGTTTCCTATTGGACAGCTTAGCTGGTATATTTTGGAGGATGGCGTGTGCCTAAGGTTTTTATTTATACATATATAATACACACACATATACAACATGACTAGTTTAGTGTTTATTTCTAGCAGATCCAGAAACCTAAGTGTGGAAAAGCCCTGAGGGGAGAGAGTCACTGGGATTGATTTAAAACTCTGCACTTCACAACTTCTGTTTTTAATTGTACAATCACAATGGGGGAAAAAATCCATTTGAACGAGAGAACCCTTTTGGAGGAGATAATGAAACCTCAGGTGACAGCTGGTCTTTCGGCATCTCTGAGAATAGCCCTGCATTTGTGCTTAGGGGAAAGAAGGTTTACCTAGAAGTTGATTATAAGAAATCAAGAGAACTGGCTTTGAGATCTGAGCCCATCTAGAACACTAATGTTCAAGTTCAAATTCTAGACTGTGTGGAGTCAGATGGTTGTTTGGCTGGCAGCCCTGGTGGGGAAAAGCCAAAAATCACCGTGGGGCTGGGAACTGGGAAAGAATAAAGTAAAGCACCATGTGCAGTTCTGAAAGGAGCGGGCGCAGTGCCAGGAGAGGAACATAATTTCTTTGCTGTCAGATTAAATGAAGATGTGACTGGAAGTGTCATGCTTTGGGGGGTATGAACAATACTCCCATAATCAATCTTCCCAACCAAACTGTTTTCATTTCTTTGCATTATTTAGCAGCTATTTGACAGCGGACAATGGGTGCTGGATTCCGATCACAGCAGTTCTTTATGCCAGTGTATTTCACTGGCTTCGGAAGAGTGACACTGGGGGGAGGGAGAAGAGAATCGTGTCCCTGTGTTTTAAAAATATGGCAAACATGCTTTGGCTCTCTCCTAGAATATCTATGAATCGCTAGATGTTTACCTTGATTGTCTGCTCCTGTTAAGCTTAAAGTATCTTGTTGCGCTAAGTAGACACTCTGAAACACAATGAAGCAGGATGTTAGAGAGATGCTACCATCTGCAGCAGGGAGAGGGAGTTAGCCTTGATAAAGGGTCCCGGTGCCACTAGAAATAGCATCAGTACCATAGAGGCATGTACTGTTACCGCTTCAGCTGCCTTCCATCCCATTGGTTGTGCAATGCTATCAATGTATCTGCAGATCTTGGAGTAAAGGGAAGGAGCTGCCCACAAGTGGCTTGATTATTCTGTGTTGGATAGGCCCTGTGGGGAATACAGGACAATTTCTTCTCTTCCCCAACTCTCCTGGGGAGTTCCACAGGGACCCGTCATGCCTCCTTCTTGTGCAATGTATCCAAGAGACCACTAGTGGGTGTTAGTGAGTTGCGATGGGGTGGGGTCCTTGTAGTGTCCAACCGATACCTGGCTTTATGTTTTCATCTTTTTGGACTCTGGGAAGGTCAGTGGTGTTTCCCCAATGCTTAGCTGGTACTAGGATATGGAGGAGAACAAGGTGGCCAGTCCACAGGGAAGAGGCAAGTGGTGGAAAGCAGCTGGAACATGTGGTCACGGTGGTGTCTGAGCCGCTCTCTGATGGGGTTGCTCTGTCATTTGTTACCCATATTCATAACCTGGGAGTCTGGTTGCATTCCCTATTGTTGCTACTCGATCAGATCTCAGCAGTGGCTAGGAGAGCTCTCCTTCATTTGCTGCTGGCCAGGTGTTTGCCCTGTTCATACAGTCTAAGACTATGAGGAACCACTAGTTCAACCTCCTGCCTAAAGGAGGCCGTAGAATTTCACCCAGTAACTCTTGCCACAAGCCCGTCACTTCCGGCTGGGCGACAGCCTATCTTGGAGAAAGGCACCCAGCCTGCAGGTAAAGCGTTCAAGTGATGGAGAATCCCTCACCATTCCTCCATAAGTCACCCCTGATTCCCCGTGGCAGACCTCAGCAGGGGGATTTGTGCCTTTGTGACAATTCGATTTGATACCATGGCAAGCCATTTGCAAACCTGAAGCTGGCAGAGAAGGCAGCACCCTGCTTGCTAAGCAGGGTATCTTGCTGTGAGCTGAAGTACTCTGTGATCTGTGCCAGCTGCCTGTGAATTTTGATTTATAAAGCCCTAGTGGCCTGGAACCTGCCTCTCTCCCTGAGCCGTGCTGACCCACGCTGCAAACAGCAGAGGCCTTCTAGCTGGCACGCCGTTGGGGCAGCAGTATGGCCTACTGGACAGAGTGAACTGGGATCTGGAAGACCTGAAGTCTCCTTCTCTTTGCCACTTGTCTGCTGGGTGACCTGGGGCAAATCACAGTGCCGCTCTGTGCCTGTTTCCCCATATGTAAAGTGGGGTTAATGATACTGATCCTCTTTGTAGAATGTTTTCAAATCTATTGCTAGAAAACACTATATAAGAGCCAGGTATTATCAGTATGGAGAGGGCACTGCTGGCAGAGTGTTCCTCATGAAAGGAGCTAACTTAGGAACACACTCCTCACCCCAGCCCCAATTAACATCATCTGCTGCCCACAAGGGCATGCTGCAAAGTTCATCTTTTAAAGGGAGCCCAGGGAGAGAGATGGGTGGAGGGATAATTTTCAGGAAATCATTTTTTCCTTTCCTACAAGGCTTGATTGTTTGCTGTTTTAGGTTGCAGAAACCACTGCTGGCTTCTACCTTCTGTTTACTTGGCTTTCAAAGGATCATCCGAGGTGTTTAGTGATTGGCATAGGTGCCGCTTTTGTCTGTTATCACAAATACAAATAAATAGGGAGCCGGGAGCCTGTGCAAACAACACTGCCAACCGTATAATACTTCCTTTTCTCCCACCCTTTGACTTGCCCATTCACATGATTGCTCTTTGGGGCAAGGACTCCCCTTATAATGGATCTATTATACCGCTCCCTAGAATACTAGACCCTGACTTCAGCTGGGGCAGCTAGATGCTACAGTAATATAGAGAATAATACAGGGATGAAGATCTGCTTGAACACAGCTGAATGTATAGAGCTAATAGAGGTTATAGATTGGGGCTGTACTTGTCAGGCAGTGGAATACTGTCTTCCATTGCCTGATAAGTACAGCCCCAATGTACAACAACATCCAGTCCACTCAGAGTCCTCATCTCCTCCATCCTCTGCCTTTCCCCGCACCCCTCAACAGTTGATAAATTCATCTGCTTATCTCTGTGGCTGGAGTTTTTTTTTAGTACATTTAATTAAGTGCATTTTTAACTCCATTCTCCTCAGCCAGACCTACTCAAAAAAGAACTAGATAAGTTCATGGAGGATACGTCCATCAGTGGCTATTAGCCAGGATGGGCAGAGATGGTGTCCCTAAATTCTGTTTGCCAGAAGCTGGGAATGGGTGACAGGGGATGATTACTTGATGATTACCTGTTCTGTTCATTCCCTGTGAAGCACCTGGCATTGATCAGTGTCAGAAGAGAGGCTGCTGGGCTGAGTTAAGAAGTTATTAATTAATGTTAAGGAATTTTTTTCTTTTAAGGATCCCAAAAGGGAATGATGGGCAAGTAGTCCAGCCTCTCATTATTTTGTTCACCAATTAGTCTTTATTTCCAACACACCAATTTTGGCCCTTTGTTTTCTAATCCCACACTTCCCTTGTTCACCTGTCATGATCTTAACACAATCTTTGAGTTATATCAGGCGGCTTTTCTATTGGGATTAAGTCAGTCTTGGAGTCTCCCTTTTGCACTCCCCCCCCCCCCCCCATCAGCACCCATGGTTATAATTTATTCTGACATTATATCAACTTGTTTCCACCTTCCCCCAGTTGAGCACACAATTGGGGTAAATTTGCAGGGTCCAGGCTGGTGTTTAGAGGCTCGAGGAGGGTGTAACGGGTCAGGACTCACCACTTGGTGCCTCCTGCTGGATAGTCCGGGAATTAGCTCAGTTCACAGGAGAGCGCTCTCCACTGGTGGTGTCCCGTCCGTCTCTCTCTCTTCGTTGTTGCCCTCAGTTGGTGTCTGGACGTGCATTGCTCCTCACAGGCGGCGTCCTCTTCAGGGCACTGCCCTTTGGCAGTGCCCCCAAGTCCACACTCATCCCCTTCTGGGAGTGGGGTGGTTGTTTCCACAGTCCTTTTGCTGCTATGGCCTGACAGGGGTCAGGTGCAGCCTACTATGGCCTCTTCTGCAGCCAGGTTCTATGAGGGGGAAGGAGGGGGACCCAGGCCCACCCTCTACTCTGGGTCCCAGCCCAGGGACCCTTTGGCGGCAGCTGTCCTGCCCTCCTTCTCTCCTCCCAGTCCCTTCATCTCCCTGGGACACTTCCCCTGCGGCCCCCTTGCACCTTGTGGCCCTCTCGTCAGGGCCCGCAGCCTGACAGGCACCCAGGCTAGAGCTCCTTACTGCTCCCCCAGGGCCTGCCCAGAACTGCACTGCACTGTCCCTGGTGCTGTAGCTCCTCTGGCAGGAGCTGAACCTTCCCCCTTGAAGGTCCAGGGGAGACTGCCTGCCTCTCTGCAGGGCAGCCTTCTTATGCTGCCTAGCCTGTATCTGGTTGGCTGGCTATAAGCTTGGCCCTGATTGGCCCACAGTAAGCCCTTCTCTAATTGGCTGTCTGCCCTCACAGCCATTTTGGCCTACTGTTGCCACTCTGGCATAGGGGTGGGGCAGCCACCCCACCACAGAGGGGCAGAAATGTATGCAGGGGTTCAGCTTCAGTTTTGCTGATGTTCTTTCTCTTTGGTGCAGACTTTAAATCCCAGCATGGAGGCAAACAGCCATGTGACTGCATTTGGGGATGGAGTGGGAGAGCATCCCCCAATGTATGTCACTGCTACCTTCTACACTTACCCACTGCCCTGGGCAGCCTGTCAGTCCCTAGAAAGACACTGGCTGTGAATCAGAAGGGGGCACCAAGCATATTCCTTCCACTCCCACCTGGGGCTGTGTCATTCTGAGTGGTTGGCCGCACTAGCTGGGAAAGACGCACCAGTGTTTGCAACCAAACTGAATCCTGGCTGACTGCATGCAGCTAAAGCTGGATTAGACCGGATCTTATCTGGAGCAAATGGCGGTGGGGTGAGGGCCATATTATACATGGGTGTGTGCACATGGATGTGGGTGTAGGTGTTTGTGGAAAGGGGTGGGCAAAAATAGGAGTGGGTGTATTGAAATTACTGGCACTGCCTTCTCCACTGCTTCTGTTCCAGTGGCTGGGCCTACATCACCACCATAGCTGGGTATCATTGAGATTCAACCCTCTCAGGTGAGGGAAGAGACACATGGTGCTCAGTAAGTCATTTAGAGTAGCTATGCTGAGCTTTCACTGGCCAGAGACATTTCTCTGAGGATAGAGCTAGGGGTGTGATTCCAGCTCTTGTCGACATACTTGTGCTAGTTTTGATCGAGTGATCACACTAAAAATAGCAGGGTAGCCATGGGCAGTAGTAAGCGGCGACAGGGTAGCCATCCTGCCTGGATTCCATGGGTATGGATGTACTTACAGCAGCTAGCCCATCCTGGCATTGGCTCTGTGACCATGGTTACACCACCATTTTGAGCATTGAGCTAGCGTATGTCTACCTGAGCTGGGAATCACACCCTAACTCCAAATGAAACTGTAGCCCTAGACCAGGAGTGGCCAACCTGTGGCTCCAGAGGCACATGTGGTTCTTCAGAGGTTAATATGTGGCTCCTTGTATAGGCACCGACTCCGGGGCTGGAGCTACAGGTGCCAACTTTCCAGTGTGCTGGGGGTGCTCACTGCTCAACCCCTGGCTCTGCCACAAGCCTTGCCCCCACTCCAACCCTTCTTGCCCGCTCCCCTGAGTCTGCCATGCCCTCACACCTCTTCCCTCCCCCCCCCCCACAGAGCCTCCTGCACCCCACGAAACAGCTGATCAGGAGGTGCGGGGAGGAGCTGATTGGAGGGGTTGCTGGTGGGCAGGAGGCACTGGGAGCAGTGCTGGGGCAGAGCTGATGGGAGGTTGCTGACGTATTACTGTGGCTCTTTGGCAATGTACACTGGTAAATTCTGGCTCCTTCTCCGGAATAGGTTGGCCACCTCTGCCCTAGATGTTCCTGGAGGACAGTCCATACCTGATCAGACTGGGCTGTTGAGTCAACCGAGGTGAGGTCATGATCATGGAGCACTAATGTAGAATTCAGTCATGATAGCTCAGTCTTTGAAGGGGAAGGTCTTGCATTGAGAATTTCTGTCCCAAAACAAGGGTTTCCACCTATGGAAAGAAAGGGAGAGAATGTATCAAATTGTCACATTGAAATTTTGTTTGTTTGTTTGTGTACCTAATTTCCTCTTTCCCTTGATGTAATCAGTGAACACAGTGTCATTGCCGCTACAGCTGATTGGAAAAGTGGTCTGTGAATATATTGAGGCACAAACTTGGTGAGTTCACTCTGCTGTTATCTGAGTCAGATTACAAGCCAGAGGATTTATCATTCCTCTGTATTTAAGCACCAATTCACTTGAGAAAACATTTTTCAAATTCAGGAAGTTCCACAAACTTTAGCACAGAACGATCCAGGATTTCAAAATTCAAATCAGAAAGTTTGTAATTTGCCATTTATTCTCCCTCAACTGTCGTTTTCCTGTGTCAAAGCTGTAAGCGATCTAATCAGGGAATGGAAATAATACTATGTCGCTTGGACGTAACCAACCACACACCATGAATAACAAGTAGTCAAGACTTGCCAAGCACCCCATCGGCTGCCACTTGCTGGCACAAACCATTTGGAGAGAATCTGGAAGTGCTGAATAACAAACAGAATAATCAGAGAATTATCCACAATGAATAATCTGACCACCCCCCTTCACCATGTGTGACACACAATGGGGTGACTCAACACAGCAATCTTGGAGCCCCACCTCAGAGATGCCTATGGACAACACTCAGGTAACTGCGAAAAGTGGAGAGCTGGGTTATAAATTTCCCTTGTGAGCCGGCGAGCGTCTCTTATGAAACCCCTGGAAATGGGATCTCTGAACCTGGGTCTCACAGCCGGAGGCCAGAACAAACTGGCTGGTGACGAAGAAAGTATTTTCCTGTGGTTTTGCCTCTTCCCTGTTCACAAGTTCCTTCTCTACAACCCAGATGACATGTGAGACAGAGCCGCTGGCAAGCAGGGCTTAGGAGCATCAGAGGGAACTCAGCTGATCTGGGCAAGAGTTGTTGTGTTCAAGTGAGACTCCTCTCGGAAAGTGTCTGGCAGTGTTTTGAAGATAACACTCTGTCAGCTCCTTTCAGGTCATATCAGAGATCGAGCTGTTTTATCTATAATGGCTTTTCGTAGGGGATGCAAAATGCTCGAGAGTGTCACCTGTGAGGCGCGGCTGGACGAATGGCTCCAGTTCATAACAGCAGAATTGCAAAACTGCACCTCATGAATGATAGTGACAGTCCTGCTGGAGAGAATGCTTTCAATATTACATTAGGAGGGATGATTTATCCCGCCTGTGCGCCTGAGACAAACTCAGGAGAGAGGCTCTCTTGGGTCTGTTTGTTCGCTGTGTTTTAATTTATTTAGGAGATGATAGCAGTAGTGAAAAGTAACAGCTTGAAAGCCCTGGATATGGAAGGCTTCTGGTTCCCTAAAGAATCTGTACAACACAATCAGTCCCAGGTCAGTCTTCCCATATTGGCCCTGCCGACCTGCTTTAGCTCCGGCCCGGTCGGTGAAATAATATCTTTTATTGGACCAACGTCTGTTGGTGAGAGACAAGCTTTCGAGCTGTACAAAGCTCTGCTTCAGGTCCAGCAGGGCAGCCCCAATGGCGCTGGTGTTGCATGAGGTGAACACCATCTTCATCCTCCCACAGGCCTAGTGGACTTTGGAAAGCAAATGCCTGTTCCAAAGACTACTGAAGACAGTAGAAAGACTCCCATCAACTTCCATGGGGTCTGGATTAGGGCCCCCTCTCCTCGGGCCAATCACTCTGGTGCCCTCGCTGCGCTAGAACAAACCACAGTTCATCCGGTATCCTGTCTCTGCTATTGAACAATGGCTGATGCTTCTGAGGAAGGCAAAAGCCACCCCTGTTGCTTGTGCACCTGCTCACTCATCTCTGAGCCTCTCTCTCCACTAGCTGCCTTTCTGTCTCTTTCTAAACCTCGGGCTATATTAATTGGCAGCATAAAAATAATGTGGGAGCTGCACAGCAACCAACCTCTGCTTGACCTTTCACGCAATGCTGCTGATGGCTTCCAATCTTCTCTCGCCCTCAGAAAGCACCACGGGATGGATGGAGCTAACAGCCCAACTCCTGTAGATGTGAGGGAACCCTTAGCACTGAAGACAGCTGTCCAGCTTTGAAAAACTACCAAATAATTAACAGAAGGTCCCCACCCCCACCCCCATCCACCCTTTATCACCTTCTGGAATTCCAACCAGTACCGGTTTTATACAATACACTGAAATTAATCATTGCGATAAAGAATAAGCCTCCCTAAGCAACATGCCTTTCTCCGGCATGGGCAGTCGTGTGCACAGCGCTGCGATGGCAGGACAGCTTCTCCCGCTGACATAGCTACCGCCACTTGTGGAGTGTCTACGAGTTGCCTAAGAGTTTCCAGTCCAGTTGGCCCAGCCAGTCCGGTACTTTATTTTAAATAATGGCCAGGACTAGATGCTTCAGAGGAAGATACAAGAAATGCCATAATGGACAATGATGGACTAGCCAGCCCATTGGGGAAAGTTTTGTTCCTAACCCCATCAGTCAGTGGCTGGCTTTTGCCCTGAAGCATTATTTATATCCCTTATCATTTGTCCGTCTTCTATCTAACGTTCCTGGATGTTACAAAAATGGCTATCAACAACATTGGCCTGCAACAGTAGCAACCCCATAGAACAGCTTAGGTTAGAAAGAAAAGGAGACTGTTTCCAGCTGTGACTGTGCAGAGTAGGAGGGATGTAAATAGCCAGAATGCAATTACCCGAGTTGGAATTTAGCTTGGACGCCAGGGACCTAACACCCAACATGCATTGATTGCCTCATAGCCCACACAGCAAATTCTGCCTTAAGCAACTGCTCCAGGGAGCAGCAATGCTCATTACTCGACGGGGGTGGTCTGCTCAAAGAGAGAGAGCAGAACAGTCTGCCCTCTGAGAGGAGATGCTTTGGGGCAGTCTGGGAAGAGGGGAGCTTGCCTGGCAGGGGGAGGGATGGCCTCTCCTCTTGGTTTTACTGTTTTGAAATATCTTTGAGAACTGGCCAGTTTGGTAATTCTCTCAAGATAGTCTACAACTTGGATCATAAATCTTACATGGCTGTGCAGTGCATTTCATAAAACAAATATGCAGCCGTCCAGCGAGCGAGCGAGCGAGCTCCCCGCATGCACTCAGAATATTTCTGCTCTGGGGATGACTTTTTAAACAGGAGATTGAAAAGTGGCCTTTACACGTAACCTACCTCTCCCCCACCACCCCTATGTGTTCCAAATCATCCCAAAAACATCACAGCCCGCACCCCACATCCTCCCCCTTTGCTCGCCAGCCTGGTCGAGCACTAAAAGTTATTGCTGCAAATTGAAGCACCTTTGAAGGGCCTTCTCCTAACCTTTACAGTGTTGCCTGGAACACCCAGTAAATGAAAACTCCACGTGAGAGAATACATTGGGTCTTGGGCACTCTCTCTGGGCAGACTGGGGACCGGCTGAGCTTTCAGTTGCATGCATTATTGCATGCATTCGCCAGGAGAGAACTCTCCGCAGAGCGGATCTCATAATGGTGCAGCTGGGCCGCTGTACGCTCGCTAGTATCGACATGGCCTGGGGCACCTAAATAACACGCGTGGTTTTCAGAGGTGCTGAGCCCGTTCCATCTGGGATCTGAGAGGGAGGCCCTGAACCACGTCAGGGAGTTTCCATTCACCCCGGCTGTTCCTTGGAGGCAGGGCATTTGGTGATCACTGGTCACAGGTGCCATAGAGAAGCCCAATGGGAGGGGTGTGGATGATTTTCCCCTGTTACACGTGAGGAGCAGGCCATCCACCAGAGCAACAAGTGCTGTCCCTGTGCTGTGCCCTGGCCTGATGCCAGCCTGGGAGGAATCCAGGATACTGGCAGCCGGAGGGTGCCACTGGAGCCCATTTATTGCCATGGGTGGATTAGCTTTGCTTGGAAGAGGCAGGTTGGATGCTGGGCAGTGGCTTGTGAGGGCTCTAGCATGGGGCAGTGGTTTCTCTAGAACTGCCCTGACTATTGACTGGCTTCGGGTGGGTAGTAGATTCCCCTTTGTCTAAGGAGGGGCCAGCAGACTGTTACTGGGGCTCATAGGTGTTCTCTCTTTTACCAGCCGGCTAGGGCAGGTGGCAGTCAGAGATGATATCCCGATTGCAATCAGCGACTCATGTGAACGGGCTGACTCCGTAAAATTAGGGGGCTCACTATGTCTGGCCCTGCTCCCCCGGTAGTTCTGAGTCGCCTACGAGTGCTAAGTGGCCTATGAGGTCATCAAAGAAGCAGACCTGTGGAAGGGGATGATTCCTATCAGGGGAAGGTGTGGGACTCTGGGACTAAGTGCAGGTCTCTGGGTTTACACAGTGATTTATAGCCCCCGAAAGCTCTGCAGGCGGCAACTTTGCTGCCTGCATGGCAGAGGGCAGCTCGGCTCTGTGTGCCTCTGCCATGGTAAAATCCTTGGTGTCAGAGCCTGCTTGTATCGGGCCATCTTTTGTGGCAGCCATGCTTATTTGTTTTCCTTCTGTTTTTCCTGTCTATGGACCACGACTATCTGAGGGTCTGTCTCTCTAAATACCTGGGGTGTGCACTGTTCTGCCCCCTTTATCTCTGGCAGTATGCAGTGCACTTGGGAGGTGGCTGTGGTACATGGGGTACCAATGTCCTAATGTCACAAAGGAAACTGACCAATGAGATTGCTCCTATCCTCGGGTTGGCAGTGATCGCTTCTTTACAATGACCTCTTGTAGCGGGGTGGTCACCCCGCTCCAGCTCAGAAAGAGTTAAAAGCCCGCCCTTGGAGAAGGCTGGGGCTGAAAGCAGGTGAGGGAAGCGGATTGCGTAGGCAGCCGCCGGTGTGGCCACACCCAGTTAGGGTCCAGCTGGCCCTGATAAAAGGGCTGGGAGTTAGGCATGGGGGAGACTCACTCCACGGGTGGAGTGGGAAGGACCTGGCTGCTGGCTACAGTAGGAGATCCCAAACAGAGCAGTGCAGGAGAAGGGCAGGCAGGGCTGGGAACTCTGGCCAGGTGAGTCCCCAGGCTGAGGCCAGGCTAAAAGGCTTGTTGGGGTACGGAGGCTGCAGTAGTGCAACAGACCAGGAAAAAGCAGCAGGTCCAAACTCCCTTGCCAGTGATTAGCAGCCATTTCAGACTACAGTCTGCTCCTGAGAAAGGGGGCTAGATGAAGACTGGCAGTCAGTCACTGAGGCAAGGTGAGCTTCAGGGAATTGGGGTTCCCTGGGGAACAGAGGGTACTGAGTGTGGGGTACTGCCAGGGGCAGTGCCTGAGGGAAGGGGCACCATGGGCCAGGAGAGATGTGGGGCCTGAACTAAAGTGTGGTGAAGAATATCTTCTGGCAAAGAGTTCCACAGTTTGACCGTGCGTTGTGTGAAGAGACACTTCCTTTTGTTTGTTTTAAACCTGCTGCCTATTAATTTCATTGGGTGACCCCTAGTTCTTGTGTTATGAGATGAAGTAAATAACTCTTCCTTACTTATTTTCTCCCCACCAGTCATGATTTTATAGACCTCAATCATATCTCCCTCCCACGCCCCCATCATGTCTTTTCCAGCCTGAAAAGTCCCAGTCTTATTAATCTCTCCTCATATGGAAGCTGTTCCAGTCCCCTAATCATTTTTGTTGCCTTTTTCTGTAGCTTTTCCAATTCCAGTATATCTTTTTTGAGATGGGGTAACCACATCTGCACACAGTATTCAAGATGTGGGCGTACCATAGATTTATACAGAGACAATATGATATTTTCTATCCTATTATGCCTGAAGGAAAAAGGTTGTGCTACATAGAGATGTCATAGTCGCTGATGAGCATAGGTCCCTCCTTGACTAATAAAGTTTCCAATCCATGTGGTTTTGAGGGACTTTGATTTGCCTCAGAAGGGTGTCTGGAGGACTCTTTAATTCTCCTGCATTCTAAGGGCCTCTAGAAATGTCCTTGTAACGTCAGTGGGTATGTACATTTGCAAGTGCAAAACGAATATCCGTGCATGCAGGATTAGTTATTGAACATGTATGTATGAGAGCCTGAATCAGATGTGCTCATAAATACTTCAGGGGCAGTCAAGGAAAATTTGGTCCTTGGAGTGCTAAATCTAGTCTCAGCTTCATTCGCATAACATATTCCTCTTCCCTGCTGTGTATCTCTTAGCTGTGGCGCTGCTGCTGTTTTGGTGGATTGCTCCTTGTAATCTTACTTCTTTTTCAAACAGTAAACTTGCTCCTGATGTAATTACCGTGATAAAGCTCTGTGGCATGACGGATCATCCTTAACTGCACTGTCGCTGTTGACTTCAGACAAGAGGATATTTTATTCCATGCCTTTGTGGTAAGCATAGTCAACAATGTCAGTAAACAGGATGGGGTTACATTCCGTGGCACTATCTTCATCTGAATTGTGCCTGCCTAGCAAAATGTACAGTAAACTTCCCATCATTCAGTCTTTTACAGAGCTCAGATTGCGCTCTGATTTCCCTGCATGTTGCTGTGTGGTGGATCGTGCAAAATACTGTGGATCAGAAGTTATTATTATCTATGGGGCATTCCATGGCCCCTCTAAGAAATGAGTTGAGTAGGTGTCAGTCAATTTCCTAGTGGACAGATGTCCACAGTGCAGATACTCATACGTGGCACTCAGAGGCCCAGAGAGGCCCGGGCCACTTCCAGCTTTTGAGGCCCCCAGCCATAATAAAAATAAAAAATGACTACACATGAAAACAAAATAAGGCACCAAAAAAAGAGTGAGACATAATTTGAATAGTTTTTTATTTCACAAATGCTTTTCTAACTTTTTTTCTGTGTAAATGCACTAATTATTGAGGGACAATCTAGTTTTTGTGCAGCACCACAGTCCATATTCAGCATGGTGAGCCCATTCACATGCTCTTATGCCATAGCTGAACGGCAATAGTTCTTTACTTGCTTCAACACGGTGAAGGTGCGTTCACCCGAAGCCACTGATGCAGGCAAACTGACAAAAATATGCAATGCATTTGTGATATGAGGAAACACCCAACAGAGTCCAAGTATTTCTTAAAGTAATTCCTTTGGCTTGCAATCCATTTAGAGTTTGTGGAATATATTCATTTGAGGAAGATGACCTTGTCACTGAGATCATAGAATATCAGAGTTGGAATGGACCTCAGGAGATCATCTAGTCCAGCCCCCTGCTCAAAGCAGGACCAATTCCTAATTAAATCATCCAACAGATTTTTGCCCCATATCCCTAAATGGCCCCTTCAAGGATTGAGCTTACAACCCTGGATTTAGGAGGTCAATGCTCAAACCACTGAGCTATCCCACCCCCTCTACCAAGCCAATGCTCAAACCACTGAGCTATCCCTCCCCACCTTGTTTGAGATTTCTTTGTTGTACTGTTGCTGAAATTGTTCAGCTGCCGAAAGTAGCTCTTCATTCTTCAGTCTGTTGAACTACCAAAGAAACCCCAAAGGGTACAAAGTAGTTGCAGTGACTCAAATCGATGTGTAAGACCTGATTAAATAGAGTCAATGATGACAAGGAAGACACTGACCCTATAATGCTGCTTGGCATCGGATTCAGTAGATGAGTTGTGATTGGTGGAGAACTCAGATGAAATGCCAATATTCTATGCTACTAATTTGGACTCAGTCTGGATCACATCCCATTGTTCACAAATCTGTTGAATGTCATTGATAAGACTTTCAATGTTATCCTTCTCAACATCAAGTGTAGCACTATGTGCTTACAATGGTCCTCCAAACGAATCTGGTAATTGAAGTAGCTTCATCCACAAAGATGACATCAGAATGCATTCAAATTTGGACATGTGCCTCTGAATGGACTGAAGTTCGGTTCAAGCCTGTGCAGTGAGATTGAGAGATTCAGGCTCATTTAAAGCCATTCTCGCTGAATTCAAATTCTGCAAAACTGGTTGGACACCATCAATCCGTGCAGACCGTCTAGTTTTGGCCATCCCGTGCAGTGAAACAGAAAAATATCGCTTCAGAATAACAAGTGTCTAAATTGGAGGCCCTGGCCAAATGGTCCTCCTGTTCCTGCCTCTGAGTGGCCCTGCTGATTGGCTCTCTTCTTGCTGTTCTCAGCAGAAGAGCTGCAGGGTTCATTTGCCCATGGAAGCAGGACTTCCTCTCTACTCAGGAAGCAGTCTCTGCAATCTGTAACTGACACATCGGGGTGGAAATTATACTGTTGTTTTTTTTTATGTAAATAGAGGGCACCAATATACCGACAAGGGACGCTAGGAGATCAGCATGCAGGAGGAGAGAGAGTCTCACGTGCACACATAGGACAGGTCCCGAAGGCTAATCTGGTGCAATCATAGGGATGTATAATAACCATAAGACAATGGATAGAAAAAGGGCTTTTGGCCCAGCAAGATGGCTGCTTCTGGCAGTTTCTCTGCATTTGACCTGTTCTGCGTGTCACTGCCATCTCCTGCCTTTCACTATAAAAAGAAAAAAACAAAAGCAGTCTCCTTTGGCAGCTGAGAGCGGCAGCAATTACAGCTTTCCAGTTTCTGTTGCACCATTTGCTGGACGCTGTGGTGCCTCAGGACCATTTACAGTAAATAAGAGGATCCCCAGTAAAGAGTCTAGAAACAGATAAGTTATCAGGCAAGCTGTAGAAGCACGTGGAGCACGGGTCCCCTGAAGAGAGGGAGTAGCTCTGTATTCCAAAGTGATGGGGGAAGGTAGGAGGAATGGATAGAGATAAAGCATAGGAGAGCAGGGCTGGCAGATCCCCAATCTCTGCTCTGGGTACTGTGTTCTCAAGACAATTGGGAGTCAGAAGCAAGGGTAAGGTTTGGAATGCAAGATCTTCCACTGAGTAAGCATTTTTCCCAGCCACCGCAACTGGCATGGCTGTGAGCTGCTGGAAAGAAAAATTAGCCATTGGTTGTCCCAGTGGTCTAATGGTCTTGTAATGTAACATGGGAGCAGAGTTGAATTTCCTAAGTCCTGGGGCTGGCAGAGCCGCAGAGCCAACTTCAGCAGACGAAATGAGCATGGATCACTTCAAGTTGCTGTCCAGTGACTAACTCCATCTTCCCTGACTAGGGAAATAAAAGGTATCATGGCATCTCTTAGCAATCTTCCTTAGCCACCTTGCGTTTGGTGACTCCAGGTGAACCCAGCAGCAGCAGATGGAGTTAGGGGGACACCCTATGAGAGTATTTGTCTTCTAACACAGATCTCTAGAGCTAAAGGGAAGTAATTGAACGTAATGTCCAAACATAGAGCCAGTCTATAAATCTCAGTGCCATGAATACAAAATTTCAGAAGGGCTGCTTCTCTTCATCTTATCACTCCCAGACAGTAACTGTGTTCTTGATGTAATTATAGTGATAAAACAATGTGACATAACTGCTGGCTTCCATCATGGTACCACTGCTGTTGACTTAAATTACAGGGTAATAATTTTATAAGAGACCTTTTATTTTTCTTTCTCTCTAAGCCACTGGCAGTGTTCAAACAAGGGGCAGATATCCCTGATCAAGTGCATTATATGCATTCCACACATCCTTAAATTTCCACATATGTATTTTTCATGCACTGCCCTAACGGGTGGAGTTTACATTGGGTCCCGCAGATCTGGGGCATGAACCTCACCTACCAGCACAGCAATCAGCATCCGCACCCTACAGTCGGATGCGCAGAGTGTACCGATGATAGTGTTCAGCAAAACAGAACCCCATCATCTACTTTATCTACGACCAGCACACTGTCTGGACAGCTGGGCTATGGAAATGGAGGAAGAGAGAGAGACACTCCCACTTTTCTACCATTTCTTCACTCAGTCTGTGGACTTCGGGGTGCTGCAGAGTAGTTGCGCCACCAGGCTCAAACTGATTGGACATCATTTAAAGTCACATGATCGTTGCATAGCAAAGTGCGCCACTGCTTTATCAATGAAGTGCCTGGGTGAAAGTGAGGCTCTGCAGATGGATCTAGCACATACTTTGAAGTGTGGTGTTTCCCCTTTTATAATGCATCAGGGCAATAACTGGATTTATCTTTTTTTTTATAATGTAGATGGGAAATGTAGCTCAGGGGCTCACATGCTGAGGAGAAATCTGCAGAGTAGCAGGATTACAGAGAGCCTTCTAGTCCCATGTCTCCAGCCGTGTATTTATCTAATGTTTACAAATAAAAGTGGATGGGGTTCAGACTTGCTCATCACCACGCTCGTCTGTCATTGTCGGCCAAATCTATCTCTGCAGGCACAGATTTCCCTTGGCGTGGAAAGATTTGTAGAGCTTTTGGCTACAAAGACCCAGGAGCTGCGTGCACTATCTTATTGTTATTCAACCTAATTGACTGATTAAAAATAATGCACATTAATAATGCAATGCATCCATTCACATAAGACAGCAGAGCACATGAATAAGATCCTCTCCCCCTCCGTCATAGAGCTTGCTATCGAAATAACAAATAGGATGGATTTGGGCTGAAAGAATTTTGGGACAGTGCTATAGATCCAGCTCCAATTAGGGCCAATGGGAGTTCTTCTATTGACTTTACTCAGAGGACTTGAACAGCTGGTAGGAATGCTGAGTGGAGCTGATTGTTCCTTAACCAACCAGCCTTGGAATAAGATGCCTCGCAGAGGTCTCTGTGTCCTTGGTAGTGAGAGATTTTGTCTTCTTGCACGCGTCTAAACCAGGCAAACCCAGGCCCCTAGCTCCACAGGCAGATGTCATGAGTGGAGATGAGGGAGGGAAGATGCCCTAAAGGAACTGGAACTGAATTTCCCTGTGTCCAAAAACAATCAAATATAAAATCTAAATATGTATTTGGGGGTACCCAGGCTGAGTTTTCAAAAGGATTGTTAAACGCACACAATCCAGATCATCCATTGCTGGGATGTAGATACACTGAACACCTCCATTATTCATATCACTTCTCTTCCCAGGTCCTCCCCCTTCCCCGCTGCCCCACCACTCACAACAGTGAGTGGAGAAGTTGATATTACCACCAGGTAACAATCAACCAGAAAAGGGAGTTACACAAAGAAATTAGTGATGGGCAAACCTCAAAGGGTTTGTCGTTTGTTGCATTTGTCAAAAACTGGAAAAATAATCCTAGGCTATGATTGCACTACCGTGGTAAGTTCACCTACGCTACACAACTCCAGCTACGTGAATAACTTAGCTGGAATCAATGTACCTTAGGTCGAGTCACCACAGGGTCCACGCCGCTGGAGATCAATGGGAGAAACTCTCCCGTTGACTTACCTTACTCTTCTCATCGGGGATAGAGTAAAGGGTTGACCGGAGAGGGATCTGCTGTCGATTTGGTGGGTCTTCACTAGACCTGCTAAATCGACCGCTAGTGGATCGATCTCAGAGCGACGATCACGGGTAGAGTGTAGACATAGCAATAGAATCACAGGACTGGAAGGGACCTTGAGAGGTCCCCTAGTCCAGTCCTTTCCACTCATGGTAGGACTAAGTATTATCTAGACCATCCCTGACAGCTGTTTGTCTAAAATGCTCTTAAAAATCTCCAATTATGGAGATTCCACAGCCTGCCTAGGCAATTTATTCCAGTGCTTAGCCACCCTGAGAGTTAGGACGTTTTTCCTAATGTCCAACCTAAACCTCCCTGGCTGCAATTTAAGCCCATTGCTTCTTGTCCTATCCTCAGCAGTTAAGAAAAACAAATTTTCTCCCTTCTTCTTTTAGCAACCTTTTATGTACTTGAAAACTGTTATCATGTCCTCTCTCAGTCTTTTCTTTTCCAGACTAAACCACCCCATTTTTTTCAATCTTCCCTCATTGGTCATGTTTTCTAGACTTTTAATAATTTTATTGCCCGTCTCTGGACTTTGTACTATTTGTCCACATCTTTCCTGAAATGTGGCAGCCAGAACAGGACACAATACTCCAGTTGAGACCTAATCAGCACAGAGTAGAATGGAAGAATTACTTCTTGTGTCTTACTTACAACACTCCTGCTAATACATCCCAGAATGTTTGGATTTTTTTGCAACAGTGTTACACTGTTGACTCGTATTTAGGTTGTGGTCCACTCTGACCCCCAGATCCCTTTTCACAGTACTCCTTCCTAGGCAGTCATTTCCATTTTGTATGTGTGCAACAGATTGTTCCTTCTTAAGTGGAGTACTTTGCATTTGTCCTTATTGAATGTCATCCTATTTACTTCAGACCAATTCTCCAGATCATTTTGAATTATAATCCTATTCTCCAAAGCACTTACAACCCCTCCCAGCTTGGTACCATCCACAAATTTTATAATTGTACTCTTTATGCCATTATCTAAATCGTTGATGAAGATATTGAACAGACTAGAACCCAGAACAGGTTCTGTTCTGTTCAATATCCCTGCAGGACCCCACTCATTATACCCTTCCAGCATGACTGCAAACAACTGATAACTACTCTCTGGGAACATTTTCCAACCAGTTGTGCACCCACCTTATAGTAGCTCAATCTAGGTTGTATTTCCCTAGTTTGTTTACGAGAAGGTCATGTGAGACAGTACCAAAAGCCTTACTGAAGTAAAGATGTACTACATCTACCGCTTTCCCCCTATCCACAAGGCTTGTTGCCCTGTCAAAGAAAGCTATCGGGTTTGTTTGACACAATTTGTTCTTGACAAATCCATGCTGACTGTTACTTATTACCTTATTATCTTCTAGGTGTTTGCAAATTAATTGCTTAATTATTTCCTCCATTATTTTTCCAGGTACTGAAGTAAAGCTGATTGGTCTGTAATTCCCTGGGTTGTCCTTATTTCTCTTTTTATAGCTTGGCCTTGGCCTATATTTGCCCTTTTCCAGTCTTGTGTGTGAACTAATGTGTGAACAACATCTGAAAATTAAATCATTTTGATTCTGTGGGTTTTGAAAAGGAAGAATGTTCCATTTATTCAAAACAATTTCATAAGAAAATAAAAATGGTCATACTAGGTCACACCAATGGTCCATCTATCCCAACATCCTGTCTTCCAGCAATAGCCATTGCCAGATGTTTCAGAGAGAATGAACAGAACAGATAATTATCAAATGATCCACCCCATGTCGCCCATTCACAGATTCTTGCAAACAAAGTCAAGGGACACTTCCAAGCATGGTTTTGCATCCCTGCCCATCCTGGCTAATAGCCACTGATGAACCTATCCTGCATGAAATTATCTGGTTCTTTTTTGTACCCTGTTATAGTTTTGGCTTTCACAATATCCTCGGGCAAAGAGTTCCACAGGTCAATTGTGCATTGTGTAAAGAAATACTCCCTTTTGTTTGTTTTAAACCTGCCTACTGATTTCATTTGGTGACCCCTACTTCTTGTGTTATAAGAAGGAGTAAATAACATTTCCTTATTTGCTTTTTCCACACCAGTCATGATTTTGTAGACCTCTATCATATTTCCTCTTAGCTGTCTCTTTTCCAAGCAGAAAAGTTCCGGTCTTATTAATCTCTTCTCATATGGAAGCTGTTACATTCTCTTAATCATTTTTTTTGACCTTTTCTGAACCTTTTCCAATTCCAATATATCTTTTTTGAGATGAGGTGACCAGATCTGCATGCAGTATTCAAGATATGGGTATACCATGGATTTATATAGACACAATATGATATTTTCTGTCTTGTTATCTAGCCCTTTCCTAATGACGCCCAACATTCCTTTAGCTTTTTTGACTGCCGCTACACATTGAGTGGATGTTTTCAGAGAACTATCCATAATGACTCCAAGATCTCTTTCTTGAGTGGTAACAGCTAATTTAGACTCCATCATTTTATATGTATAGTTGGGATTATGTTTTTCAATGTGCATTACTTTGCATTTATCAACAGTGAATTTCATTTTCTTTCCCAGTCACCCCGTTTTGTGAGATTCCTTCTAACTCTTCACAGTCTGCTTTGGACTTAACTATCTTGAGTAGCTTTGTATCATCTGCAAATTTTGCCATCTCACTTGTTTAGCCCTTTTTCCAGATAATTTATGAATATGTTGAACAGCATTTGTCCCAGTACAGATCTCAGGGGGACACCACTATTTACCTCTCTCCATTCTAAAAACTGACCATTTATTCCTACCCTTTGTTCCCTGTCTTTTAACCAGTTACTGATCCAGGAAAGGACTTTCCCTCTTTTCCGATGACAGCTTACTTTGCTTAAGAGCCTTTGGTGAGGGACCTTGTCAAAGGCTTTCTAAAAATCTAAGTACACTATATCTCTGGATCACACATGTCCACCTGCTTGTTGACCACTTCAAAGAATTCTAGTAGTTTGGTAAGGCATGATTTCTAAAAAAACATATTGACTCTTCCCCACCAAACTGTGTTCATCTATGTATCTGATCATTCTGTTCTTTATTATAGTTTCAACCAGTTTGCCCAATACTGAAGTTAGGCTTACCAGCCTGTAATTGCTGGGATCACCTCTGGAGTCTTTTTAAAAAATTTGTGTCACATTAGCTGTCCTCCAGTCATCCGATACAGAAGTTGATTTAAATGATAGGTTACTTACCATAGTTAGTAGTTCTGCAATTTCACATCTGAGTTCCTTCAGAACTGTTGGGTGAATACCATCTGATGCTGGTGACTTATCAATTCACATTTACCATAAAATATTTCCTGATTTGAACTTTTTCTATTTTTCCCCCTATTTTCAATTTTTCTCCCTCTTCCCTCCTTACTTCTCTCCCATGGCCTCATGTTTCTCTTTTGCCAATGAAAAAAGAGCAAGATCACAGTGGGGTGGAAGGCGGGAGGTGGAGGAAAAGGGGAAAACAATAACTGAAAATGGTCATTTTTATTTTTCCAATTTCATTAGGGAAAAAAAACAGAAACCTAAAAAATAAATTGTGAAAATACGATGGGAATTTCCAGTTCTGAAAATAAAGCCAATTTTCAGGGGTGGGAGAAGTACGAAATATTTTGACCAGCTTCAGTTTGATTTGGAGAGAAGCTCTTGGACGATTATGCTGATGATGGTTCTCCAAATGTGAAAGCCTGCAATTCAGAAGGCTGCAAAACTGTGTGAAAGGAATTTCTCCTTAGGAATCCCGACCCTTTCTCTGAGACTGTGAGAACAGCCTCCCTCATGATATGGTAGTACTCTATATGGGAGGTAGGGAGACCACTCCAGTAGGGGCCATAGCTATACTCTCTGCGACATCAGCCAGGAGCAGACCCTACTGTGTACACTTCCTTGCCCACTGCAGCTCTGGAGAGAGAGAATGCCTACTGAAACCCACATTGTGGAACAATGTCACACCACCCAGTGTTCAGGCCGTCCCTTCCTAGCACAATCTGGCCCCTAACATATGTGCCCTTTGATAGGTATCAGAGCAGAAATGGGTCCCAAAGGTAAGAAAGGTCTGTAATTGCCATTTTTATACTCCTTGGATCTTCTGGTGAATTCTTTTCCATGGCAGTTCCCTATGAAGATGCCTGTTAAATACTAGGTGATGAATGCACAGGCTGTTGCTCTTAGAGAAAGTGTGTGTCCAGCTGCCCTTTCTGGACAATTGAATCGTGGCATATGGCCTTGATAAATAAACACCTGTTCAGTTCTCAGCATTGACCCTGAAATCCTTGGCCAGCAGCAGGTGCAACCTATTGTGGAGCTCAGCTAGGAACTGGGAGAGATTTTCACCTGGTGCTGGAATTCTAGCAATTCACTTCTTTTCTGCAGTTCTCAGACCTGCAGTAGATCAAAGGCCAATGGAGAACAAGATGCATTTTCATAATAATTCTTCTTGAAATTGACCTGCTGCAGCCTTGAGTTGCCAGCCAGGGATCAGGGACTTTTGTGTCTGGAACTGGACCAGATGGTTTTGGCTCTTGGTACCAGTGACTGGCTGCCCGCTGCAGATTGGAACTGGTGCCTCAGGTTAGTTGGTTCCGGGGTAGGCAGAGAGGAAGGCGAAAATGCAAATATGGATTTGGACTGTCGGTGCTAATAATATGGGGTGCTGAGTGCATTATCCAGTAGCTCTCCAACCCGTCCAGGTGTAAGTCCCACAAGTGAAATGTTTTGGGTGGTTAGTGGGCTTCAGCACTAAATCCCACATGTTGTTGTTTATTAACCAGGCCCATATAGACTAGGTACCTTCCTGGGTAAATCTCCCTCTGTCCCCACTTCCTCCAGACAGCTGCCCCAGCCAATGGGATAATGGGCCTGGTGGGATAAAGAAGCACAGCAGAGCCAGGGGATGTAAACTGGTTTCTCCAGAGCCATGGGTGTGCTAATTCCATATGTCACCTCCTCTTCCCATCCAGCTTCCTCCTAACTATACAGAGTCTGGACAGAAAAGGAAACACTTAACAAATATCTACATGCCAACAACGCTCTGGCTGGGAAGAGGTTTGCATTCCTCACCACTGCCACACACCCCTCTCCCCACCATCCATCACAGCACCCGCCCCCTCTTCTCTCCATCCTCTCACCCGCCAGCTCGCCGCGGGATCTCTGCTCCCCATCCCACCTGTGACAAACGCATCTTCTGAGGAGAACCAGCAGCCGCTCATGTACATTCCAGGCCTGGCTTGGCCTAGGGGAAGTACTGGACGACCTCTGCCCTCTCTCCTGCTGCATCGGGAAACGAACGCCAGCCACCAGAGCTGTGAAGTTCACTGACAGGAAATCGGCTGCTGTGGTAAATATTTGAAGGCTGAGAAGGGACTCTTTAAGCAGCGAGCAAAGGGAAAGATGTTATCTGGCCTGGGCTGAAACGTACCAGTGGAGCTTTCGGCGTCTCGCCCGGCTCACACATGATGCTCCTGACCTGCATACACAGTGAGAGGCACACAGCAATCACAATCCCGCCCCTGGTAGGAGAGATTAGGGGGATGAGATTCCATTTTTTAAAAGTCTCATTTCCTATCAAGCTCTGAGCCCCGGAGAGAAGCCTGGCTTGTACTGCCAAGCAGCTGCCGCTGCTCTCAAGTGTGAAAATGCCTAGTTTGCTGAGCAAGTCCCAGGAATGCTAAGGGGGAACGGCCATTAAGGGGAGGAGGGGCTCTAGGCGAAGCACAGGCAAGGTGGCGTTTTAGAGCTATATGGTGTTTTACAGTGTGGGAAAGTGGGGTTCAGATCCCAGCCCCGATTCCCCCCAAACTGCCAGACTTTGGAACTGCTGCTCCTTCATCCCTGATCAACTCACTTTCCCCCTCCCCGTTCCACACCCCCCACTTCTCCTTTCATCACTGCTCCAATGCTGTTTCACTGCAATTCACCAAGCTCTGCCCAGCCTGCAGCTTTGTGAAGGTTCCTTTACCTTTCTGGGTCCAAAGGCTGCTCTCTGTCACACGCTTGATTCCCATGGGGAAGCACATGACAACAGGATGTGCTCCCCCACCCCTTCCTGCCAGTTGCATGGGCTCTTGGCAACTGGTGGAGGAGAATGAATTCCCCAACAGTGCCTTTTTCCCACTTCCCCCTTCTCCAGGCAGCTTCCAAACCAAACTTTCCTACAGAAAAATGTCATACTCACGCAGAACGTGAAACTGACAAATGTGCTGATTCAGCACACTCACCAATTTTTCAACGTCCTAGTTACCATGTGGACACCAGAACTGTATGCAGTATTCCAGTATCACTCTCATCAATGCCATATGCAGAGGCAAAATCACCTTCCTAATCCTATTCACAATTCTCAGTTATAAATCTGAGGGTTGTTTCAGCCATTATTGCCGCAGCATTGTGCTGGGAACTCATGTTCAGTTGCCTGTCCTCTATATCCTTTCCAGAGTTACTCCTTTCCAAGATACAGCTCCGCCCCCTTCAGAGAATCCATAGAGTGATAGGATTAGAAGGGACCACAGGTGTCATCTAGTCTGACCCCTGCTGAGATATAGGATTTGCTGGAGGTTTTCGAAAGGAGCTGAAGAGCCATCTCTCTTGGATGGTTTAGACACAACAAAGGGGCTTCCACCACTTCCCTAAGCAGTCTGTTCCATTGTCCTACTGTTCTTACAGTTAGGAAGTTTTTCCTGAGATTTAGTCTAAATCTGCTGTGCTGTAGTTCGTATCCACTGCCTCTTTTCCTGCCCTCTGTGGCAAAAGAGGACAACTTTTCCCCATTTTTATGGCAGCCTTTCAAGTATCTGAAGACTGCTATCATTGACCCCTGTAATCTGCTCTTTTCCAAACTAAACATACCCA
Organism: Dermatemys mawii; assembly: GCA_007922305.1. Taxonomy (NCBI): domain Eukaryota; kingdom Metazoa; phylum Chordata; order Testudines; family Dermatemydidae; genus Dermatemys; species Dermatemys mawii. The sequence continues at coordinate 12,551,962 of ML677366.1, forward strand.
TTCCCTTCAGCCTTTGCTTGTACGGCTTGCATTCCATCTCTGTTGCTCACCTCTGGGTCCTTTTCTGTTTCTCCCCATCCTTGCTATACATTGGTGACCAAAACTCCAGCTGAGGAGTAACCAGCACTGAGTAGAGAGGTACTATCACCTCCCTTGGCTTGCATGCTACGCTTCTGCTAATGCAACCCAAAATTGCCTTTGCTTTTTTTCAGTAGCATCATACTCTGTAGATAAAACATACATTCCTGATTCCTAGATGTATAACCTTGCATTTGGCTCTGTTTACATGCATTGTGTTTGAACAGGCCCATCCTATCAATGATACAGACCACTCTGCCATGTCCTCATTTTTATCAACCACTCCACCAATCTTCGTGTCATCCACAAACTTTATCTGCAGAGATTTTATATTTACTTCCAGATCACCGATGAAAATGTTGCATAGCCTCTGGCCTAGTTCTGATCCCTGTGGAACCTCACTAGAAACACCCCCATTGGATGATAATTCCCCAGTTCTGTCCAGTTTTGTTTCCAACCTTTAATATACATTTTCTCCTATGTCCAGTACAAACAGTGATGGCTACTTTATTGCTGTGGTGGAGAAAGCAGAGGTGGAGGGGAGAGGAATAGGCAGGGAGGGGTGTGATTAAAGATGACCATTTATATAATTATGATTAAAGATGCCCATTTATATAATTGATATTAGGACTGTTACACAATTACCATAAAGCTTGTACAAAGTATATCATGTAAAGTATCAATTGAAAAGTTACAAACTATCAAATATGATGATCATTGTTAAATCCACGTATTATCTTTGTGTCTGAAGTTATGAATATTGGCAGTGGACTTGTATCTTAAAGCTCTGTTGTATTCCTGGGTGATACCCATCAGATAGGGCTTACATTAGGGCTAGACAGCCAGGTATTCATAGCCCACGAAGGCCACTCTGCTCTCACAATAGACCATTGAAGAAACTCATCCCGCCCAGGGGGTCTTCTGGTGGATGCCTCAGACAGCAAGAAGCCAATAGCCACCCTCTGTGATTCTGCAAAACATATAAGGGCATGTGGTATGCTCATCTGACCCTGGACTCCATCTTGGCCAGTAACTTTCCACAGACAGGGGCTGTGGGCTTTGTTCGGGACAGTAAATTTCCATGCAAATGGCAGAGGATATGAAAAGACACTTGAGATATCTCCATGTAGGGCAACCAGATGCCCCAATTTTATAGGAACAGTACTGATTTTGGGGTCTTTTTCTTATATAAGTTCCTATTACTCCCCATCCCCGTCCCGATTTTTCACATTTGCTGTCTGGTCACCCTATCGCCATGTTGCCTCTTTCCTACTTTGATTCTCTGGGCTTTGGGTTTAAAACTAAGAGGACCATCTTGAACTATGGACTGAGGACCTTCCAAGAGAGACTTTACCAGCCAACAGTCCATTTCATCACAACTACAAACCTGATATGAGGATTTTGCAATCATTTGTAGGTATTTGATCTATTAACTATTTATAACTCTCTTCTTTTCTTTTTTCTTTTATTAATAAATCTTTTGTTAGTTACTAAGGATTGACTGTCAGCGTGATATTTGGATAAGATCTGAAATTCATATTGACCTGGGGATATGTGTCTGATCCTTTGGGATTAGAAAGAATCTCACAGATGGTGAAATAGGTTTTCAATAATCTCTCACTATATTAGATTGGATTGCCTGGACTGGAGCCAAAGGCTGGAATGCCTAAAGGGGACTGTGTTTGTCTTCTGGTTAACCGGTGTGGTACTGCAAAGGCTTGTTTGTTACTGGTTTAGTGAATCTAATTATAGAGTAAACCACCAGGGGATTATCTGCCCTATTTCTTGCCCTCAGAGTAGTATTATCAGTGTGGTCTATCCCAAGCATCCAGTCTTTAGGTGGTATTTAAAATAAGCACCAATTGTGGACCAAGAACAAATGGCTATAAACCTGTCATCAACAAGTTTAGGCTTCAAATTAGGTAAAGGTTTCTAACTACCGGAGGAGTGACGTTCTGGAACAGCTTTCCAAGGGGAACAGTGGGGGGCAAAAAAACCTAACTGGCTTCAAGACTGAGCTTGATAAATTTATGGAGAGGATGGTATGATGAGACTGCCTACAACGGCTTCTGGACCATCGGCGACAGCTAGCAGCAAATATTTCCAGTGACTGGTGATGGGACACTAGATGGAGCGGGCTCCGAGTTACTACAGAGAATTCTTTCCCAGGTGTCTGATTGTTAGATCTTGCCCATATGCTCTGGATCTAACTCAGGGATCGGCAACCTTTGGCATGTGACCTATCAGAAAAAGCTGCTGGCAGGCCGAGATGGTTTGTTTACCTGCAGCGTCCACAGGTTTAGCTGATCACGGCTCCCACTGGCTGGGGTTTGCCACTCCAGGCCACTGGAGGCTGCGGGAAGTGGCACGGGCTGGACCACCTCTTCCTGCAGCCCCCATTGGCTGGAGACAGCAAACTGCGGCCAGTGGAAGCTGTGATCAGCCGAGCCTGTATACGCTGCAGGTAAACAAACTGGCCCAGCCCGCCAGCAGCTTTCCCTGATGGGCCGTGTGCCAAAGGTTGCCAATCCCTGGGTCTAACTGATCACCAGATTTGGGGTTGGGAAGGAATTTTTCCCCAGGTCAGATTGGCAGAAACCTTGAGTATTTTTCACCTTCCTCTGACCCATGGGGGCATGGGATACTTGCACATTTAAATGGTGGATTCTCTGTAACTTGAAGCCTTTAGATCATGATTTGAGGGCTTCAGTAACTGAGCCAGAAGTTAGGGACCTATTAGAGGGGTGGGCATGTGAGATTCTGTAGCCAGCAATGTGCAGCAGGTCAGACTAGATGATCATGATGGTCCCATCTGACCTTAAAGTCTAGGAGTCTATGAATAAGGGCCAGTTTCCCAGATGGCACCAGCCAGGCAAGATACCCATTTGTGTGTGCATGCATGTTACGATGCAGACTGCATAAAAGCCCACAGTCTCCTTTAGCACAGCCTATAATCCTATTAGAAGGATTACTCTGTTGTCCTAGGCTATCTGATCGTGGTAAGAACTCATTTAGGTCAATTGTTTAGGAAATTTACACACACACACACAAAATTAAATAAGCCTCTTGCTGCATTTCACAGGGATACACAAGCTCCTTTCAGACTTTCTCTATGCTGCTGATTATGTCCCTGTTCTTGTAGCTCCTTCACAGTTTTCTAAACCCTCAGGTAAATGACCTGCTTTCAGCTTTTGACTTCTAACAGCAGATGTTGGATAGACAGTGCTGTATGTAGACCCTTGGTATTTCTGGATCTTGAAAGGATTAAAATGTTAAACAGTGAAGCACTTTGCTTTTGCTGTGTGTATTGCATGATATTGTAATGTAGAGAATAAGGACTTTCCTCCGTGGGAAGGGCTGCTCTGTGGCTAGAACTTAATGAAAGCTAAATCTAGTCTGGCAGGGTCCCAATCAGTTTAATCCCCCGGTCTGCTGATTATCAGCAATGTTATAATTTAATTTGAGGCCTCTATATTTAGAAGGTCGGTGAAGCTCTGTACAAATGAATGCCTGGGAGAGAGCCTGCAGACAGCAGAGGCAGTGCAAATGGCGATTTCCCTTGGCATTCCAGCAGGGCAGTGTATTCAGCTTTGGAGCATTTTAAACAAACAAGTACATGTTTAAAATAGCAACACAGTTACACAGTCAGGTAGGGCCAGAAGCTGCCCAACCCAGGCTATTAGTGCTGGAAATAGTGTGATGGCAATGCAGACACCCTGGCCTTGTAACAAATCCATAGCCAACATGGAACATCATGTCTTATTATGGTGTACTTAGTAGCCATATATATTGCCACAGCAAAAGTGAGGATAGGACAGATATCCCCCTGTTGAAAAAACACATGCCCCGTCAAGCTAAAGAAGAAGCCCTTCTGGCTGTTAGCAGTACAGGACCTATGACGTACAGCTTTCATTCGATCCAGTAGTGAGCAGTCACACACACTCACACTCACACACACACTCACACTCACTCTCTCTCTCTCTCTCTCTCTCTTCAACAGCATTTTAGGATATTTAACATCTCAAGCATCCTGTAACAGAGACATTCAGAGGAGCAGGAATCAGGGTCTGAATTGTCTTCTGGGTATGGAGTTTATTAACATACAATTCATCTGGACGCTGTTGTGAACGGGCTCCATCATTCCATAGTTTGCGTGTCTTGCTCCCAGTGTGCGCAGTGGTCTCTTGACCCTAACCTCTTGGGAACATGTGGTCAGGTATGGGCTGGCACAATGTATGGGCTAGTGGTTTGTCACTGTCTCTTGCTCTGTACCAAGAGCAGAGTGGCACAGTGAAATTGACAAGCCCCCGGAAGGTGCAGAACTTGTCAATTATACTTTCCTCTCCCCCTAGCACATGGAGAAGAGCGAACGGGGAGTCAGAGGGCAAGGAGAAGCGTATGTGGGGTGAGGGGAAAGAAAAAGAGAAAATAAAGAGTGTACAGAAATAATAAAACAAGGCTTGTACTTCTCAGCCAAGGATCTCAAAATCCTACACAGTCTTGAGAGGGGTTGAACACCAGGCTTGGAGGGGCTTGCCAGGCTTCAGGAAAGTGTGGAGCCTGAAGGCTGTGGCACATTAAGAACCTAGAGATTGCCCCCGCCCCCCATTCTCTTTTATCAATATTTTTAGCCAGCTGGAGGGATCTGGAGGATAATTTGACCAGCTGAGACATCTTCACGCTATTTCTCCATGTCCCACCACTCCACCAAAATTAGCAAAACACTCTCATTTCCCCTGCTAAGGATTGTTTCTCAATGCTTGTGTTGTCACTACAGTGAAAACTCACCCCCATCCCTTCACCTGAGTCGCCTTGGCTTGCTGGATTAACTCCAGCGATAGAAAGGGATAGATGATCTCCATTAGTTCTTGCACGGCGAACACTTATCCTTACTTGCTAACCGGGCTGCCTCCCTTAAGAAGTGGAGGTTTATCCTGCCACATATCTGCTCCCTCTACTGTGATTCTGGTGGGGTTCTGGTGACACCAAGTGCCTGGTTTGCCTTATCACGGGAGCATGTGTGAGTATATGAGTGTGTGCCATGCTGCTATCCCCGGGAGATGCAGTAGATCTAAAGTCCTGTTCTCTCCTCGACTTAGCTGAATTTGCATCAAGAATCATGCACCGTGTCGGAGGTGTTTGTGACAGCTGCAATTCCCACATAAAGTAAAGGAAACCTTTGCAGCCAGAGCTCCCAGGAAAGGGTGCCTTTCAAGGGAGGCACTACTGTGTACAAAGGAAAGCAAGCCCCAAGAAACAAATCACAGCTTCCACTGGGAGATGAGAATCGTGAGATGACGTACATAGTACAACAATTGGTATCCGACCCAGGCTGGGCCATATCTTCCCCTTTCCCCAACCCCATTCTCCAGAGAGAGGCTAAGCTTCTGTGTAATACACGCAGGTCACAGTGTCCATCCATTCTCTGAAAGGTGACACCAGCCCCATACAGTAAAAGAGCCGGTGAAAGGGTCTGGATTGACAGCCCCAGAGACAGACGAAATGGCGTGGTGAGCAGCAGGGCCCGCTTTCCCCACTCAGCCTGCCACTGTCTCAGCCTTGGAGGGCAAGGGGTCTGACCCCAGGGGTGAGAGGGCAGGTCAGCCATTGAGCTCTCTGCTGAGAGTCACTTTCAGGATATAAAACTAGAGGCCTCTGGCTCTGCTTTGGAAGGCAATGGGCCACAGATAGGAGTGTTGGGTAAATTGATGGGTAATGTTTAACAGCAACGGACCTTGCAAAACATTCCTTCTATCAATTGCACCACATTCCTTATATCAATTGTTTGCCTGCCTTTCAGATATGACTAAGTAACCGCAGAACCAGTTCAAACCGGCTATAGCTGAATGTATGTAGAACTAGTCACTTATATCAACTTTTCCATTGCCTGCCTTAAAACTATAAATACTGCTGTGTGAACTTAATAAAGCCTCCATACGCCTCCAAAGCTATAAGCCTGAGGAGCATGCCATGAATACTCCAAAGACCTCATATTGCCTCCCCCGTCACCTTCCACTTCACTGGTGCAACAGGGAAACTGAGGAAAGGAAACATTTAGGCTGCACAGATGGGAAGAATTCCCCCCCACCCCAGTGAGATTCCTTAGGTGCAGAGTAGTTCCTCCAGGGAAGCACTGGAAGTCCCAGTTGTTTGGATCATGCAAATCTTAGCTGGACAAAGCTAAGAGAACAATCCTTCCCTGGCTGGCCAGGTGGAAGCGCAGACGGGGCTTACCAGCCGCTGAAGCTGCAGATTTATGCCGATGCACGGAATGCTGGGGCAGGACACGACAGCTTTCTCCACAGCTCCCAGCACGCTTGCTCCCGTCTCGGATATAATATTTCTATTTCCAGCGTATTTCTTCCCGTTGCAGGAATTTAAGCCGCCGAGCTTTGGGGTGGAAAGAGCAAGACAAAAGGGAGCCTACAAAGCAAAGCCACTGAGATGTGATTTTTTATTTTTTTGTAACTTATCAAAAATTTTAAAACTAAGGCCCTTGATGGAACTAAAGAGCCCAGCTTTAAAGAAGCAAAACTGTGTGTGTGATCCATTAACAAAGCTGGAGTGACTGTCTTGCTCATCACCTTGAAAGACACCAAGACAAGGACGTCCTTTAAATTCCAACCTGACTGCAGTGGGGATTTACATCCCCTAACAAGCTAGTTATCACTGCTCAGGCAGGTCAGAGGGACAGGAATTGGGATGACCCAGCAAGTGAGGAGGGGAAGAATGCTGTCTTCCAGACAACTCTACTGTTACTGAATAGACACTGAGGAGGAAATCCAGAATAATATGTTAGCATTAGAAAGCCAAAAGGTCAAGAGCAAATCTGCTCTAACTAGGATGCCCTATTGCTCTGCCCTAGATGATCTCATTGTATGTTTCACTTATTTCTTTATTGCCTCTTGTTTTTTATTTAAGGGAAACCAGTAATTAAATACTCTGGATATTAACATAATTTCTTCTACGTAACATTTTTTTTTCCCAAAGATCTTTCTGGGTTAGTTCAGTGTAGTTAACAGACCATTCCAGACTAGGATTTAAGGACCCCCCGCCATGTTACTGGGTGATACTAATCCAAATCCAGCAGCTAGAGAGCCAGAAAGAACCAAAGGACCTGTCTGTGCCTAGCAATCACATAAAGAATCCCCTTTACATTCGTTACAACAGGATCCTGTCTCTTCTCTGTCCTAACAGACACTACAATTCAAAGTGAACTTTAGCCCTTGGAATCTTGCTTCTGCCAGTGTCAGCATCTGGTGCTTCAGAGGATGACAGTGAACAACTCCCAGAATGCACCTGGATAATTATGGGTGGGGCAAGTAATGCTGTCCTCATCTTACATGTGGTCAGGTGATACTCTGACATGAGTGATTTGATGATGTACATCTGTCCCTCTCGAATTGATGCTGATATCTGGAGGTGAAGGGAGTTTTCCCATTCCGCAAGAGATTTTGAGACAATTTTCTTCTCCTACATGTGAAGAAAAGGGCCAAAAATCTCGAAATGTTCCTGAATCACTAATACCCAGCAATTTCCCAAATGCTCTCCCAAATCCTTGTGGGAGTTGAATGAGAGATGGAAGCACTGATGCCCAGTTCAGTGGGTGAGATCCAGGGCTGTTGCCTCCATGTATGCCATGGTTTTTTTAACTCTTCCTTTGTGTTTTCCATGAATGGCAAAAGTATTAACATACCTACAGGGAGCCTCACTCATCGGAGACTAAAACAAACAGATTTGTGTTATTATTTCCCAACCATTAGCTTTCCCAGTGGCTGACGAGGTCTTGCAGCTCTGACAGTGCCTTTGGAGGGTATTTTTAATGTGGAAGGGACCGTCTTTTTGTTCTGTGTTTGTACAACACCTTGCACCATGGAGTCCTGGTCCAGGACTAGGGCGCCCATGTGCTACGATAATACAAATAATAAATATTAATAATAAAATAATGAGATTCTGCCATGTGACAATGGGGAAGAGCTGATTTCTTCTAACACTGAACAAGAACATTTATTAGAGTAAGGAAAACAATATTAGCCCTAAACTTGCTCTCCTGGCCTCTTGCCTTCCCTACAGAGGTTCTGCCTGGAATCTTCCCCTGCCTCCAGCCTGTTTCACTTCCTCTTACACCCCCGAAAGAGAAAAAGGTAGGGATGGGGGTTGATTGCTGAAACAACCAGGAGAGAGAGAGCAAGGCTGATCACAGCCACTGAGGCAAAAGGGAGAAGCGGGGCCTAACAAGCCAGCTGATTTCCATCACCAGCTACCCTGATATCTGTTAGTTGAACTTTACTAATCAGAACTTTACACCACATAAGCACCCGCTGTACCTACAAGCATTTAAACAAACATGCCCAGCAGAAGCATTTGTTCCTCTAAAACCAAAGATATTAACACCAAAGCATCTGTAATTTGATTTCTGTTTGTGCGGAGAGCCAACCTGTGCTCCGAGGTTAACATTAAAGCACATTTACAGATGTGGCAGGTGACTGCTTGATTTAAATTAATCCAGATGTTCCTATGTAATGGTTTCTCTTAGTGACTATACTCCAGTATATCTACACTGGGTCATTTTTGCTGGGCTTGAGCTGTTTATGAGATGTTTTACTGCTTCTAAGGAAAGCTGTGGAAAAGGATGAGGCTGACATTCAGAGTACAGAGATGGATTTTAACCATGGCACAATAGCTCAATGGGTTATGTTCAGCCTTTTATTGTTCAAGTGGTAGCAATAAAAATGGAACCTGGTTTACTCCCTTACGTCCTTTATCTTGGAAGAACAATAGTGAAATAGGCCTTTACTAGAATGAGGCAGCTATCTGAAAAGTTCCTTTAAGACTGCCTGTAATTTGAATTTTAACTGGTATCATCAAACGATTACAGCCTGTACTCGATGTAGACCACAAATCTTTCCTGAATTCCCTCAAACAATCTCCAGCCTCTGACCCCACAACCTCGCGAAGTTCATCATCAGAAGCAAGCTCTCTACAGACCCGGACACTCCAACCCAAAGCAGCACCAGACCCTGGCAGAACAACAGATGCAAAACCTGCAGACGTTATCTCCATTGCTACAAGGATCAATATCCCCCTCCACGTGCCGTTCAAGATCCATGGGTCCTACACATGCCTATCTCAACATGTGCTGTACCTCATCCAGTTCATCAAATGCTCCATCAACTATGTGGGGTGAAACCAGACAGTCACTATGGACTCGCATGAACTCAGACAGAAAAATGACAAAAGACAGAACCAGCCTATCACAACTGAACAACACATTAAAAACCATGGATACTGGTTTTATGGCTCAGTACAATAATTTATAACACAATGAATTACTTGCTAGCGCTTAACTGACTGCTTCATTTTAAGTGGTCTCCTGCAACATGTGTTTGAACCCCTTATGCTTAACAATCTCCCAACTTGTATTGAGCTCAGACACTCTGGTGTCCTTCCCCAGACCTGAAGTTGAGCTCTTTGAAGCTTGAAAGCTGGTCTCTTCCACAGTAGAAGTTTGTCCAATAAAATATATGTCTCATCTAGTTTGTCTCTCACATTTGGATGTAAAGAACGATGAGCCTTTACACTTTTAGCTACTGCCTCTGAGATGTGCCCTTTGCATTTCATGTGCCACAGGATAGTCCTCTGACTCGATCAGGACACAAAGAGTGCTGGAAATTTTGTGACAAAATATTTTTCATTGGAAAATGCGACACCTCCAAAGGATCATTTTCGACACATCTGATTTGAAACACACTTGAAAAAAAAAGTTTGATTGATAGTCTCAAAATGTCACAGTTTGGCCCTTTTTTGTTTATTTGCGTTCTGATTCAAAATGACTTTTCATTTTGAAATGTTAGTTAATATATAATTTAAAAAAACATCAAAAGGTTGACATTTAAATGAAATGTTTCAACTGACTCAATCCAAAAATGGATTGGATCATCCTTCCCATTGCTCCTACAGAGGGGATCTCTCTGTGCAGGATCCCACCCTGGACTGAGGGTGGGAAGCACAACCTGAGGTTTGAAGGAGTGCCATATGGGCCTGCATCACAAACGCTCACAGTTGGATTGCAACTCACACAATATTTGGGGTTTTCCCTGATAACCCCAGGTCATGAGAGTCCCTGAGAATCTCAGCTCTCCTTTTGAAAACCAGGAGCTTTCTAGTCATGGTGGTGGCAGAGAAAAGCTGGGGAACCATAATCCTCTCCAGGCTAAAAGAAAGCAAATAAAAACATGCAGTAGTTATTTTTTTAAAAAAAAATCTCATGATTTCTAGGCCGACTTCATGATTTTGAGAGACTTGGCGCAGCGTATTTCACCACTTGGGTTTGACAACACTGTACAATGCCTTTCCCCCAGTGCTAACAGAGAGGCAAAAGGATTAAGGTCATGCCCTTTGACTTCCTCCAGCTCCTTTAAGGGAGTGTCTTGCCCCTAATTCTCCCCACCTTGTACTCATGGATCAGGCGCCCCATTGCAGAGGCTGCCTGCACCTCCTCCCAAGCGAAGGGTGGCCCCTAGTTTCTGAGCAGCAACACTTTCTAGCCCTGGGCGTTGTCTTCCTGTCCTGTTGCCACTGTGGATCCCATCTGCTGCGATCCTAGGCTGCATGACGGTTGACAGACACAATTGTGTCACTCGCACTAAGGGTGATGACCCACTGAAATCAGCTACCACGGGAAGTGGTGGATTCTCCATCTCTGGGTGTCTTCAGATCAAGTCGAACTGCCCCTCTGGAAGGTTTGCTTTAGCCAGACACAAGCAACTGGGCTTAGTACAGGGATAACTGGGCGAGATTCTCTGGCCTGTATTACGCAGAAAGTGAGACTCCCTGATCTCATGGTCCTATCTGGCCTTAAAATCATATGAAATATTCCCTTTCCTTAGTACTACATGCCTTCTTCTGCTGGAGAGGAGCCAGAAGGTAACCCGAGTATTGAGTGAACCCAAAATGCCCGTTCCTGTTGGGGCAGCCCTGCAGTGGTGTTCTCTTTGGGGAGCGAGGCGGGAGGGAGACAGGCAGCACTGGAAGGGTTTAAGCTGGTGTGCACTCCGCAAGAGGAATTTGAGGTCTCCAGGATCTGTGGTGGCTGACAGGTGCCCTAGATTCACATAGCACCTTGCAGCCCTTTGGGATGAAAGGCAAGACGGTCATGTCAAGCAGGATTTTCACACCTGACTGCTTGCTCGCCAGGCCAGAGAGAAAGATCCAGTTCACTGTTCAGATCTTCAGATGCTCTGCCAGGGAACCAAAACGCTGGGCTGTCTCTGCCAAACTCTCACTAGAGATGAGTGCAATCACTCCAGTAAAAACACCAACCTGCCACGAACCGTTATCCAGAAATGCTGCCCCGCTAGGATCGAATGACTGGCTTGCTTTGTTATGTTCCTCTTTCACGCCGGCCTCTGCCCTTCTGGGTGGGAAGCCAAAGCATCAAAATCACACTTCAGAGGCTGAACCAGAGCAAATCTCCATCTGAGTTTGCACACTCCAGGGTCCAGAGTATGAGCCCTTTACTCCTATTGGCGAGCACCCTGCTCTTTCAGGCATCTCACCGATTTCAAAGGGGCTACTGGAGGACCACAATGCTCCTTAGAGTGCGTAAGGGAATTGGACTCTGAGCCAAAGAGATTGGGATAGGCCAGATGAAGTTCAGAGCATCCCAGCTTTCAGTGTTGTTCCAAACTGAAACATCATACCCTACTGAGCTGAATCCACCACAAATTATCAGCTGTTGCCTCATCCAGAGAGAGTAAAGGGGACTAAGCCTTCACTCCCCACTTCCGTCCACAGTGCGGAAAGGCTCTGCCAGTCCTCCCATAATTCCATTATTAGCCTGCGTTTGTTTCAGATTAATTAAAAGTGAAGCTGAGAGTCCCAAATTCATTTAACTTCCTAAGCTTTGTTCTCTGGGGATTGAGAGTGGAAAAAAATAGCTGAGGACCACGATGAAAAGCAGCTAACCCTAGGGATCTATCAAAGGGAGTGGACAAGAAAAATAACTTCCCGGTCAAAAAGAGATTTCTGTGCCTTTGTGGTACTGTATTTTCCATGGCAGGGTTTTCTGGCCCAAAATAGCCAGAACAAGATTGTAGGATGATTAAGTATTAATCTCTGTTTTCAGATTTTTGTGTGCGCGCGTGTATGTTAGCACAGGGGAGAGACACGTGCAACAGCAATTTTACAAATGTGCTGCTCTATCCAGTGGATAGAAAGCTGATTCAGAGTGTGCAGTGTTGTTAGTCAAAGCCTGAGATGTTATATGCTTTGACAGGACTAGTCAATTACAGGTTTCAGAAGAAGTAACCTGCAGCAGTTCAGCAATATTAGATGGATGTGTGGGGCCTGAGTTTACCTCAAATCTGTCCATTAATGTTTCTAACTTGAAAAAATTCACTTCTTGAGCTAAAAGTCTTTGCAGAAGTGATAGCTGTGTTATGTAAGGGGAGAGATGGACACATCAGCTGCAAGGAGACAAGTCAGGGGCCTGACTGACACAGTGGGCTCATGCTGTTTACCTCTGGAGTGTCAGGTCCAGACAAAATTTGCTTCACAGGTGAAATGAGATTGTTGAGTCCCATGTCAGTCTAGAGTGAAAAGCTGCCTGCTTCACAAAAATGTACCACAGGTCAATTTGGCACAATTCTTCATGCTTTTGCTTTGTTGGCCTTCAATGAGGGATGATGCTGAAATAATTAAGTGTATGTTGCAGATTGTTCAAAAACTGCACAGTTCAAATTCACAAGCAAAGGTCTTTGCACCAGACACCTGATTCTAAAGAGTTTCACTCATATATCTAGGGACCCTGACATCCCACCTGACCTAAAAAGTCCAGTAATAAAAGCTCAAATAATGAAAAGCAAGGACTTACAACCAACTACTCATAAACAAGCCATAGAACAAGAAGTAACTAATCACAAATGGGGTAGTGATTAAGCTGAACAATGAATTCATTTGAAAAAAAATCGCTAGCTAGTTGGGGACAAATTGTGCAGAGAAAAATAAGCAAAATATGTCACAAATTATTCATCTTTTAACTGTCAGTCTCTGCTCAGATATGAGGTGCATCAGCAGAGCTGTGTTCTCACCCAAGATGGGGATAGTAGGGGAGGGCTGCAGATCTGGACTGAGGGGAATTGGCAGAGCTATTCGGGCAGCCCAGGTCTGTGATAATGATTTGGAGGATTCTGCAGGAGGCGATTAAACTGCATTGGCAGTGCTGAGCAGGGAGAATTTGCGTAGCACCTGCCCACTGCGCGCCTGGTTGTCTCCAGCAGAATCAATCACTTTCCTGCATTGCTTTCATGAGTTCTAAATTCACTTAATAATAAATAAATGAATTAAATGACTAACAGTTCCCCAGAGGACGCCCAATTGATTAATGGTTCTGTGATGGTGCACCCCATAAGGCTTTATGGGGATATGCTTAGGAACGTATACATGACATAACTGGAATATGTTTTATGGTACTTATGCCACATAACATATCTCTGTAAAGGTTATGATTTACTGGATATAATCATCCTATGCATGTGTCATTTTTGTACTCCAAGTTATGAATATTGGCTATGTACTTGGTTAATTTTAAATAGCCTCAGTGAAGCAGTTGGTCAGCTTCTGGAGAAAAGACTATTCTCAGTAAGTGTCCAACCAAGAACCACTTAAGCTAACAATGAACTTTGAGAGACACCAATCCACTGAGCTTTCCCAGGAATGTGGCCTGACTGGTAAGGAACTCAGTCATGCATGGACATGTGACTTGCCCATGTGACTCAAAAACTCCATCTTGGAGCTGGATTCTACCCATGGTGGAGGGAGGGGTGTCCACCCACAAGGGAAAGCCTATTTAAACCCCTGGAAAACCCCTCCCTTTTGTCTTCAGCTGGTTCAAGAGAGAGCCTCTCCACAGCCAATTATACCTGAAAGAAACTGAAACAAAGGACAATAGCTGCAGGGGTTGTGAGTGATTGCTGGACCCAGACTAGAAAGAGACTAGTCTGTAAAAGAAAGCTTACTGGAACATCACTGAGGGTGAGGTTTTATCTGTATTCAGTTTTATTGCTGTGTTAGAGATAGATTTGTGTGCTGTATTCTATTTCACTTGGTAATTCACTTTGTTCTGTCTGTTACTACTTGAAACCACGTAAATCCTACTTTCTGTTTTTAATAAAATCACTTTTTATTTATTAATTAACCTGGAGTATGTATGGGGGGGCAAACAGCTGTGCATAGCTATCAGTGTTATAGAGGGCGAACAATCTATGAGTTTATCCTGTATAAACTTTATACAGGTAAAACAGATTTATTTGGGGTTTGGACCCCATTGGAAGTGTTTTCAATTGAGCCAGGGGACATGGTTCAGATCGGGGTCTGGGTCTGCAGCAGGCTAGCAGGTCTGGCTCAAACCAGGCAAGTCTCTGGAGTCCCAAACTGGTTGGGTAGGGAATCAGGGGCAGAAGTAGTCTTGGCACATCATTTGGCAGCCCCAAGGGGGTTTCTGTGATCCAACCCATCACAGGCTCCTAAACATATTAATATATGGATCATTATGAACTATATGTTCTCTTGAAGATCCCTTCCACCAGGTGATTCTGGGATTGAAGATCATTCAGAACAACTTGCCGTGGGCCTCAGATAGGTTCATGCAATTCTCCTTCTCTTCAGTGGCCTCAGTATATATCCATACCCTAGGTCAGAATTTGGTTGGGGGTCCCTGATTTTTCCTTCAAATCAGTAGCTGTTGGAACCCCGACTCACTAGATGTGTTTGAAAGAATTTCTGAAGTCAATTTATATGGTCTTTGCACCTTAGTTCTGACACTCAAGAAACCTGCCAAACTGGATATGAGTCAGACAAGTGTGCACAGACAGGATTCATGCACTCCACGGGTGCATGGGATTGTTCATCTGGGGGTCTCCCTGCTTCTCCAAATTGGGGTGGGAGGCACTGGCTTCTCAGTGCTGTGGAATCAACCTGTGGCAGCTAATTAAAATCAGGCATTGTTCTTCCTTGTTCCCATGTAATTGAGAATCAGTGGTAAGCATTGTTTCCTGTAATGGAAATGTCTTCCATTTAAGACAAAAAGTCACCTGAGGCACATACTTCACTAGCTCAGTAACTTCTCCCCTTCTGTCATTGGAGGTGTAGCGTATGCTTTGCTGGTAAATGGATTTATGCATCTGAGTGTATGAGATGACGAATGTGCTAACCAGACGGCATATTTCATTGATCTGACTGCTCCCATCCCCTGAGAAACTGTTGCATTTTGCTGAGAGAGTTGCAGTGTTTCGCAGGCAGGTTGTCAATGCAGTTTGTATCGTCTTCAATAATTTTTGTCTCGCTCTGCTCTCTGTGTAGCTAGGGTGACCAAACAGCAAGTGTGAAAAATTGGGATGGGATGGGAAGAGAGTGGTAATTGGAACCTGTATAAGAAAAAGACACCAAAATCAGGACTGTCCCTATAAAATTGGGACATCTGGTCATAAGAACATAAGAAAGACCATACTGGGTCAGACCAAAGGTCCATCTAGCCCAGTATACTGTCTAACAACAGTGGCCAATGCCAGGTGCCCCGGAGTGAGTGAACCTAACAGTTAATAATCAAGTGATCTCTCTCCTGCCATCCATCACTCCTCTCTGACAAACAGAGGCTAGGGACACCATTCCTTACCCATGCTGGCTAATAGCCATTAATGGACTTAATCTCCACAAATTCATCCAGTTCTCTTCCAAACCCTGTTACAGTCCTAGCCTTCACAGCCTCCTCAGGCAAGGAGTTCCACAGGTTGACTGCACTGTGTGAAGAAGAACTTCCTTTTATATGTTTTAAACCTGCTGCCCACCCTGGTGGTCACCCTATGTGTAGCCTTCTTCTTAGAAATAACTTTCTCGCCCTTGCTGGCTTTAGCCCTGTGCATTTGACAAGCATTGAGCTTTCCCCAATCCCTGCATGATGAAGCAGATTTCATACACCAAGAAATTATATTAGGTGTTAATGAGAACTAGAGTATGATTGCAAGACCCAGAGACATTCAGTCTGTGAATGAACTGGCACTTGTCTCTTTTTTGACACACGGGGCCAGTATCACGTTCCCTTGGTGTTATCTGGACCGGTGACTAGGTCACTCCAATCTTCCACTCTGGGAGCCAGCCTTACCGGCTGTGCTGTGAGAACCCCCACTCCTGGGCTGTTCACGCACAGCCTCTGGCATGTAAGCTGTTTGGATTGTGCAACTAAAGGACACTAGACAATATCTCTGGTCTGAGACACAACCCTAGGAACCTCTGTCTCTCAGTGTCCAGTTATGTCCGTTGGATGCTGAAAGCTTATACGAGTTTGTCAATTTAACAATGAAATTGATATGCACAGGCTTGCAATCCCAAGGGGAGTCTCTGACACACTTCAAACCAAATGCATTGCTTCAGGTAGAATAAACAAACACATTTATTAACTACAAAGATAGATTTTAAGTGATTATAAGTCAAAGCATAACAAATTAGATTTGGTCAAATGACATAAAAGCAAATCTCATTCTAAGCTGATCTTAACCCTTTCAGTGCCCTTACAACCTGAGATGCTTCTCACGATGGGCTGGCTGGTTGCCCTTCGAGCAGTCTCCTCTTTGATCAGCACTTCAGTCGCTTGGTGGGGATGTCTGTGGATGGAAGTGGAAGAGGGAGGAAGAGCATGGCAAACGTCTCTCCCTTTTATAATTACAGACCATTCAACCCCTGGATTCATGACATTCTGATGACATGATCAAGGTAACAAACTCTCCCATCTAAGTACTGACCAAGCCAGCCCTGCAAATAAGTGCACACCTGCGCCACCTGGCCTCCCCCCACCCTCAATGTTTCAGAGACCGTCATTTTCAGCATGTCAGCAGATGGGGAAGAGAGGCGGTTTCTGGGGTTCATAGGGATAAATGTGGCAAAGTCCAGGGTCAAAAGAGGAGGTCAAAGTCTCCTTGCACACCAAGCTGGAAGAAAGCCTCATTGGTCTTACCTGTCTGGAGAACCCTAAGCATCGGAGGATGCAACCCGAGGGCTGATCCTGCACTCATTGACACCAGTGGAAGTCTTTCCATTGCCTTCAATGACCATTAGATCAGCCCCTTAGTCTATGCAAACCTGAGCCAAAAACGGCAGATGTACCCCATTCAATCAAAGTATCACTTTTGCCATCTCTTCCAATTGTTCCCCCAGCCCAGCAGCATCATGGAGCCATCTGTTATCATCATCCCTTCTGATCTCCTGCACTGCGCAGACCATAAAACCTCACCCAGTCATTTTTGCATCAAACCCATAACTTCTGATTGAGCTAGGGGCATGATCTTTTAGAAAGACATCTGATCTCAAGTTAAAGACCTGCGGATTTCAGTCACTCCGGTCTTATCCAGAACTTCGGCCTCCTACATCTCATCCAAGCTCTGAGCTCACTATCCAAAGGGGAAATCATACATAGTCATCAGAATGTCATGAATCCAGGGGTTGAATGGGAAGGGTCCCAAGGTGCTTGACAGACATGGGAATCACTTCGCTCCTCAGCTCTGAGGCAAGACAAGGCACAAGGCTCAATGCTATGGACTAGTTCAGGGCAGGAAATAAAGACTATTGTATCCAGGTGAAACCCCAGAGGATAATTCACGTTGGTGGAATTTAGTTGCCCTGAGCAATGTTTAGAGCTAAAACTCGTTCTCTTGCAGAAACAGTCAGGGAAACTTCAGTGATGAAGCATCAACCCTATAAGGAGTTGAGCATCCTCAGCTCCCATTGGCTTGTCACTCAGCCCTCACCGGTTCAGCTCGACCCCCCAGTTTCATGTCTCATCTGAAACAGAGCCCCTCTGGCTGCACAGTACCCCTGAACACCCTGCCGGAGCAGGAGGTCAGCGCTGACTCAGGGAAGCAGCTGCTGAATCACAACTTCCCACAACATGCTGGGTTCTGCTTGAAGCCCACAATCTAAGCACAGCCTAGGTCCATGTGAAAAGCTGTAAGAGCGGATGAAGTCACCATTGCTGTATTTGATGACATGGGGGATCAACCTGCAAGCACAAAAAAATGACAGACCCGTGCATCAAACTAGCCACCATTCTTATTGCAAGGGAGAACTAACCTGCCATTGCCCAACTTCAGGATGTCTTCTTTGTTTGAGGTTGGCAGGGGGGTCAAGGGAAGGGAATGGATGGCAGGTGGATAAGATTGTTTAGAGGGGATAATTTGCACAACCCATACTTGATATGGATTCCCCAACCAATGGCGACGTTCATAGATTTATAGATTAGAAGGCACCATTGTGATGATCTGATTGGACTGCCTGCCTAATGCAGGCCATAGGACTCCCCTGAATGAATTGCTGATTGTATAAGAGCAGAGGCTGAACTAGAGCACAGCTTTTGGAAAAACATCCCAGGCATGCCTTCCTTAGTGGGCCTGGATCGTGTCCAGAAGTGGATTGTGGAGCCTCTTAGGGCTAGCCGACAGAGCGTTGGTGGAACGCTGGTAGAGCTATTGCCCGAGTGGATCAGAGCAAACAGGGATGGCAGGGTGTATTTCACATGCTGCAGGGGCGGAAGAGGGAAAGCAAAACCCAACAACAGCTAATTTGCTTACTGTAGCCTTTTGATCTTCTGCTGTCATGCAAACAAAATCCGAGAGCCCTGTGATTAGATGTACACACTCATTATACGTTGTACTCGCCGAGCCAGCATTGTACATACAGCACAATGTATTCCGCTTCCTTCTGCCCAAATATCTTTTTTTTCATCTATATTGCATTAAGACCTTGAGGCCTATCATCGGGGAGAGAAAAAAATACCATTTTCTTATTGTACAATGCATTTCATTCCCAGCTGCTGTATTAAATTTATTCCTATTTGAAGTGGTAGCTGCAAGGATAAATCATTTAAGTGTATATGTTTTTTGTTGCTGTGGCAACTGTTTGACTAATTGAATTCCAAAGTGTCTCTCCCGATTTCAAAGCAATGATAAAGGGCATGCACGCACTTAGCAGCAGGAGTCGGAGCAGACGGCAGGGAAAAGCACTGTACAAATGACACAGCCTCATTCTCTAGTGCATTCCCTTGACAATAGTGCCTTTTGTAATCGATGTGGAGGTCCACAAAAGCCTGAGGAGGAGGAACCTTGACTTTGCTAAGGATCTTCCACAGAAGAGGTTGTGGGACACATAATCCGTAGCAATGTTCACTCTGCTGGCATGGGCGGGGAAGAAGTGAACAGGATGAATGTGGAATTGGAAAGGTCTGACCACAGCTGGTGATATGTGGTGCTGGGCAAGTCATTTTCCATCTCCGCACCTCAGGTTCCACGTCTGCAGAATGGTTGTTGCGATTACTTAGTCACGAAAGGATGGGAATGTGGGAGAGTGTGTCTGGTTATTACATTACGCTACGTTATCAGGGACCGCTACTTCTCTATCAGGATCTCATGTGTTCTCCTGCTGCCTGTTCCCCAGCCAAGTCCTCCTGGGGAGCTGACCAGTTTTCACAGGCTTTCACCACTCCCATCAGCTGCCTGGAGGAAGCGTAGCCATGTAGCAATGATACAAGATAGGATTCAGGATTCCTGGCTTCTCTTCCTTGCTTTGACAAAAGTTTTAGTCCATGACTTGTTGTTCTACTCTCAATGGTTGTAGAGAACAATTAATCATCATCCTCTTTATAGCAGCCCTTAACACATTTGAAGACTGTTATCAGGTCCCTCTCTTACTCTTGTCTCAAGACTCAATATGCCCAGTTTTTTAAAACCTTTTCCCATAGTGGCCATTCTCAGGTCTTCTCCCTGACAACTGGGGTGCTCTCCTCAGGACTCTCTGCTATTGGTCCACATCTTTTTTAAATTGTGGCACCTAGCACTGGACACAGTACTCCAGCTGAGGCCTTACCAATGCCAAGCACAGTGGGACAATGACCTCCATGTTGCTTTCTATGCTTGTGCAAACCAAAGGAACACAATAAATCTATTTGGCCTCCACTTACAGCTAGACCAGATTATAGAGGTTTATGAGTCTTCTATTGACTTTGAGCACCTAAGTCTGCTTCATGAGCAAAACTAGGTGATGTTCATCCTTAGAGAGCCTGATCCAGTCTCCTCAGGTGATGCATCCAGGGCTGTCATGACATGTGCATCCTATCCCTCCGTGTGATTTACACCCACCTATGCTCTCTCTCCATTTGAAACGTCCTTAGCACTTTGTGGATGGCCCCTGGATCCATAGATGGCCCACGTCAGGAAAAATGTGGTGAGTAGAAAAGTTGGGGTGGTAAAGGAATTCATTGAAAGACTAGATGGGGTGGGTGGGTGACATTCTGTGGCCTGCGTTGTGCAGGTCAGAATAGATTATCATAATGATCCCTTCTGACCTTAACGTCTGAGTCTACTCTACATGCCACTGTAAGTGTAGATAGAGCCTTGGCCTGTAAGCTTTGTTCTGAGTGTGTACAGCACTGAGCACAGCCAGCTACTGGGCCATGCTGGGCTCCTTGGTGCTACAATAATACAAATAAGAAAAATCATCCTCATCCCCTGAGAGGTTAATCTGAAAATCTCCATCAGTTGGTGCAATGCATGGGCACTAGAAGCCTTTGCAAATGGATCCGGGAGGCAGTGGGAACCCACAGAACACAGGGAACTCACCCCACCCATGTTAGGGGGGAGAATTTTAAGAAGGGGCTCCCAGAAACCCCATCTGGCTTAGCAATGGAATAGGAAAGGAGCCTGTGTCCAGAGCACTATGCACCCCTTAATGAAGATAAGTAAATAATGCCAGAGCTTCCCTCCATCCCAGCACGCACACACACTTACACTTACTCTTTGCCCCAGCACACACACACACTCTCCTCATCAGCACACACCACTCCTCCTACTGCCCCCCTGCCCTCTCCCCTCCTGGTTTGTTCCTGGAGTCCTGGCGTGCTGTCTCTAGATAAATAATGCACCAGCTATTGTTTCTGCTGCTCCCTGCATCCCACAAACAGGCTACTCCTCTCTCCTCATCAAGTAAAGATTTGCCAGCGTTTCCTCAACTTTGGACTAATAAAACATGTGCTGGGGCTTGGATTCCAGGCTCATTAGCTCCAGGCCAGCAGCCTGATGGACAGAACTCACTTTTATTATTGATTTAAGACATTTACACAGCAAAGACCTTTTGAGATTCATTAAAAATACAATAAAGACGACCACAGCTCAGCCAAGTTCCCTGAGCATCGCCGCGCTCTGCTCTGCGCTCCCGCCCTGCGCCTGCTTCGGGCCGCTGCTATTTGTCTTTCACGAGCAGAGACGATGTGATTACAGGAGTGTGTGGCGGCTGGAGAGGCATCTAATGGGGCTGGAAATAAAGACACACGAAGAATAAACAGCAGCAGAGAATGACGGGGGGGGGGGGGAGGGTGTCTTTAGGCTGCTGCAAAGCACCCAGTCAAGGCAACCACATTCTGCATGGACTGATCACATACATATGTGAACAGCTCCCTCCCCAAACACACACCTCTGCTCTTCACAGATTGCTCCTGCCGCACAGATGTGTACACTGAGTCGATTACATGCATATACCATATAAACACAGCCCCCAGGCATAAGCATACAGACCAACTCATACATAGATCAGCTATGCATAAATATAGCCCCAGCTACACACAGATGTTTTACAATCAGACACACTTGTATGCTCACCTAGGCTACCCCCTGCCACACAAATAACTATCATCATACGGCTGTCATCACAGACAGGCACACACATACCTCCGCTCCGCCTACACATTCTGGGACAGCTGGTGTCAATCGGTGTAGCTCCCTAGCCACCCATCACTGGGGTATCTGGGCACTAGCCGCTGTGTGTAGGTATGCATAGTGGGCAGCTCCTCAGTGGGAGTAAATCGGCGTAATGCCTTTGAATTCATTTACCCCCACTGATGATCTGTCCCATTGTATCTACATACAGAGAGGACAGCGGCCAGCTACTCTGATGAAGGGCAATTGAGACACGCATAGGCTGGAACAGCTAACATGGGCAGAGATAGCAACACACACACACACACACCACACCACACCACACCACACCCCCCACCCCCACACACACACTCTCCCATTGACTGAAGGGGAAAAACGTCTCACGTCGGCCCATCAGCCAGTTACCCCCCGCTGCAGTCTCTGTTCAAGCTGATGATGAGAGTGCAATGACAGCCAGACGATGTTTCCTTCCGCCACCATGCCGTATCTTTCACTCCACGCCGATTGCCCGCCGTGGCGATCCCACAGAGGCCACGGTGTTCACGGTAACCTTTTCAAGGCCCATAAACCCCTGCACACATTACCCTTCAGAAACCAGTAAGTCTGTGCCTACCGTGCGATACACTTGGACAGCGGCAATAATGGGGTCCTGCTCTGCAGGTTAGAGTCATCCAAACACATGGTTAACAGGGTCTTGCTTTACTCACTGCGCTCGCAAGGCAGGAGGAATGTCACCTAGGAGCCACTTCTAAATTATTTCCTCCCCAGTACTGGCCATTGTTCTTCCCTGAGAACAGCAGCTTGCGCTAGGGGCTTCTCATTACCATTAGGCCAGCTATTACCATTGTGGGGCTGTAATAAACACCTCCATAATGAGCAAAAGAGAGGTCTTTCTAGGCTAATAAAGATATGGCCAAAAATACCTAAGGACGTAGTAGTGAGCAGGATGGGCAATATCCCCAAAGCCAGTTTCTGTGAGTCTGTGGCAGGTGGGCAGGGAGAGTTTGTGAAGGGCCTTGGAAGTGAAGACTAGACGCTTGTTTGATCCAAGGGAGCCAGGGAAGGAATGCAAAGAGAAAGGGGGGGGCCTGCATTCCTCTTTGTACTCCGCCGAGCTCTTCATCCCACCCCCTCAGACTGCAGAAGCTGGAGTCTGTGCT
Source organism: Dermatemys mawii (assembly GCA_007922305.1). Classification (NCBI taxonomy): domain Eukaryota; kingdom Metazoa; phylum Chordata; order Testudines; family Dermatemydidae; genus Dermatemys; species Dermatemys mawii. The sequence continues at coordinate 12,574,952 of ML677366.1, forward strand.
CCACCCTCCAGGCACGCATTCAGCAGCACAACACTCTCCAGCCAAAGGCAGCTCCGTGAGGTTGCGTAGAGCAAAACACAGCTGTTAAAATGGGAAAAGCCAATGAATAGATCCCCCCATTTTTGCCGAGTCAGCCCCCGCCCACAGCAAGATGTTCTGCGAGCTAAGGGAGAGACATTTTTGTCAGAGTCTTGCTGCCATAGTCACAACTGTTGCTCCTGCCGCGAAGTGCCGACATGGGAGCTCTCCGAAACGCCTCCTTAGTGGCTGTGTGACTTTGCACATCCATGTCCCCCAATGAGCCGCTCCAGGGCTCCCTCCGCCTGCCAGTCCAGAAGTGTGTGAGTGACACTTGTTCCATCTCCCCAACAGCACATTCACCGCTGCAGACATGGGTGTTAGTGAGGACCCAGCGTGCTCTAGGTGAGCTGGGTATTGTCAGACCCTACACTGACTCTGTGATGTTCACAGAAGCTGACGGGAGGTTAAGGGGATTTGAGTGCCTTGTTCTGCAAGGCTGACTTACTGTGCAGACTTCATAAAATTGACACGTCGGGTACCCGACTTCTGGTAGCCGCCAGCCATTGGTGGGCTAGGCTGCATTTACTTTCAGCATTCTGCTGCACCCGGCAGCAGCTGACATTACTGATCATAAACTAAGAAGAACCAGAATCTTTGGCACCAGGCCACATAAGCAAAGGTGGCAGAGTAACCTCTGCCCATCCTTGGTACGTCTGTGCCAATAGAAGTGCCGTCCCGGAAAGAGGCAAGGCCCAGCTTTTGGAGAAGGATGAAAGAAAGCCTAAGCCAAAAAGGGAAATAAAGGGACGTCTCTTAGTTAGTTACATTTTCCACAAGGGAGGCGGCTCTGTTCCTCCAGGCATCAGTGAAGCTAAAATTTATGGGGCAAGATTCACTGGAGATAAAAATTGTGGCGTCAGCACTGAGCACAGAAAGAAAAGCTACATTCACCAGCAGAAATGGCAGACTCCCAGCTGGGGCGGGCGTGCAGGTTTTTTTCCCAGGGGCTTGGAACGGTGTCATTTTCTTGGCTGCCAAAAAAGCTGGCAAAACTTCCATGCTGCAAAAAGAGCCAAATGTTGCCCCGTGGGCCATATTAGTGAACTGTTGTGAAAACACAAATTTCATTGCACATTTAATAATCCTCACAGCAGGGAGCCTGCTAATGACACTAAAAAAACATCCCTCGGCCTCCCTTACCCACATGTGGCTATAGAATAGATTGCAAAGTCCATGTGGAATCAGCTGATGGGTAATCAGCTTCAGGAGCAAGACGGCCTCCAGGTCAGGCATTCAGGCAGAGATGCTAAACCATTCTGAAAGGTTGGCACTCAGTAATTCATAACCCAATACAAAAGTCTCGCCCTTTTTCCTGTTGCCCGGGCACGAGTGCCCAGATCCTGCCCAGTGAATTCAGGGGTGCCAGTTCTTCCTGCTTGGACTCGAAAGGATTGCGATGATTATTTTATGATCAATCAATATCCAAGCAGACACAGTGAAACTCCAATCAGAAGAATTTATAACGTGAAACCACAGACTATGTAGTGTGAAATAAACAAACAGAATTGTCAGTCAAATTCCTAGCAGCTGGAGTCAGCTGCAGTAAATTAACTGTTACACTCCCCAAATCACTTTTATGCTTTGGCCGGCAAGTGTATTTGTACAAAGACTTATTTCAGTTTGTGATGCCAAAGACCCTCCCTCGCAGTGACTCCAAGATGGGATCACATGGGCTGTTGTAATTGGGCCATGGAGTCAGCATGAAGAGAGTCAGGCTTGGACCTAGCCTTTTTCTAGGCTGGTGGCCTCTAACCCATTATTATACAGCAGGTCTGAGTTTGAGTGCTGAGATCTTCAGGCCAGCAGCGGCTGAGAACAAGAGCAAGAGAGCACACGGAGCAGCTGTGGGACAGCGAGAGTCTGGCTTGTGCTTGACCTTTTGGCTTGGTGGTGGGGGCTTTAGATGTAGAGGAGGCAACGGAGGATTCCCCCAATGCACAGCATTAATTCTAAGTCTCATTGGCCCTGCAGCGAAGAAGACTCAGAGCAGTGAGGGACCGCCTGCAAGAATGACCACGGCTGTGTTTTCCAAGGCTAAAGCAAGCCGCAGTGGCAGGGGGAAGGGCTGGGAAAGGTCGTGAGCAGGTCAGTTGTGACCAGGCTGGATGTGCAGGCTTGGGGGGGTCCCCTTTCATCAGTGTCACGTCCTCTAGAGCTCCCACCAGCGCCAGCTGCATTCAGGATGAGGAATCCTGGGAGTCTTAACTAGGGTGGGCACTTCCCCTCCCTGACTCCCCATCCTTCCGGCCCTGCAGCCATTGCCCGTGGGGCAGTAACGAGGCACTCAGTGGACCGCTGCATCCAGGGCTGGAATAACCGAAGCCATTGTAAAGCTCTGCAATGGGGCTGGGAGAGCGGAATGGCAGCCATGCTATTGGATGTCTGGCCTGTCGCCGGGGGCCATCGCCCCTTTGAAATGCCAGAGCCAGGGGGCGCTGTTCAAATGGAAGGAGGAAGCCTCTCGGGAATGTATCAGACAAGCTGGATTGTGGGTAGTCCTGATCCAACCTCCCCCCACCTTTGTTTCTTTGTTGCGGGATGGGTCTCTTTATGTCGCATGTGAATTATCCGACGGTGGTAGCTGGAGAAAGGAGCTGGATTGACAGTGCCCTGAGGAAAAAGAGCTCTGTGTCTCAGCATGGGCAGCAACATTTCTTCAGTGCTAGGCCAGTGCGTGTCATCCTCTCTTATGCAGGGTCCTCTCCAGAGATCAGTTTCCGTGGCCTGTTTGGTTCTTGCCGAAGCTGCCAATGAGAAGGAGAAGCGGTACCTGTTTGGAAGTGGACATGTGTCTCCTATTAAATAGAGGGCTCATTTGACTCATTTTTCATAGGCCACCAATAACCCTCAGATAAGAATCTACCAGACCAGGCTGGAGTTGAAGTCAGGAAAAATCTTGGTATCCCATTACGGAATCCCCTTAGCCAATTAGTCCCCAGTGTACAGTCCAGACCAAACACCTAGCTCAGCACTTATCTGCTTCTTTCATTAGTCTAATAGTTGGAGTCCCTTTCTGCACCTCCCAGGGTATGCTGATGTCACCTCCACACTGGATATCTCAGGCTCACATCCTCGCCGTATCAGTGAGGTGACCCGATCACCTAACTTTGTAGTTCCACAAGCAGGAAATCATGCACAAACCCTGGCGGCCTATGTCAAAAGCCCTCCCTTTTCTCCCACATCATCCCTAATTTCTTGTAGGCGTGTAGAATTGGTTGAAGTTTGGCACATAACCTGAAGCTGATCCTGAGCCTCTCTATCTCACATGGTTACTCTGGGACCCTTCCACACCTCCTAATTCTAACTGTAGGCAGCACGTGCTTAGAAAGGCATTGTGAGCCAATGGCAGAAACTGGCAGGATATAACATTACACCAATGACATGGCCTTCCTGCCATTTTACCCACTGCCATACTGAGCCGTACAAAATGCCTGTTTAGCCGGCTAACAGATTGAGGTGACAGGGAGCGGACACCCAATTTAGCCCCACCAAGTCTCTCTCATGTTGTGGCAGGCAGTGGGGAGGGAGGAGAGAAGTTACACAGTGATTCAAAGTCCTAAGTGCCCCCAAGAAAGCGCCGGAGATGTGTCCTCCTGGCCCTGCTTGGAGAACAAGGCAATTTGTCAAGCTTTGGAATTTCTGTACCAAAGACTTTGTCTGGGTTTAACTAGTTCATGAGCTAGAAACTTGGGTGAGAAGGAACACTGCCTTTGACAGCGGTTCACACCCTTCCCATCACGTGAATCGGGCTGGGTTTAGTAGTTCAGCAAACTGGTACTTTTTTCAGATAGCTGCTATCTCATGCTCCTGAATCAGAGCATCTACTAAACAAAAATTACTCTTCCTTTCTTTAGATTCCTCGTGTAAACTCCTGGTCCTATGGAGCTCATTGGCAAAATTCCCTTTGACTTCACTAGGGCTAGGATTTCACCCATAGATTTTAAACCCAGGAGTAACTACTATGATCTTCTAGTCTGACCTCCGAAACGCAGGTTAAAGAACTTCACCCTAGAATTCCTGCCTCAAGTTGTTATTACAACTTGAACATAGAAGATCAAAGGTGGTGTTCATAAAAAGAAAACTGAATGACAGGCAGGCAGAGGAGGGGAAAAAAGCCTAGTTAATGGTTGTTTTGTACTTTATTTGAGAAGAGAGATCTACATAAACTATGTCAGAAGGGTACAGTTCTACACACAGTTTCATCAATCAATAAATGGAGTTGTTAACGTAACACTGAGGATATGATACTATGAAGAAGACATAGACACATGACCAAGGATTATTTACAGCTCTAACGTACAATATATTTATATTAGAGAGAAAGAGAGAGATGTGTGTGCATGTGTGTGTATGAACACAGGTGCATGTATATACATACACACGCTCACACATATAGGTATAAAAGGTTGTGTTTTTTTTAAACAAAAATCAAGAAATGAGTTTGTCTTTTTATTTGCAGCAGTTGACTATTGGATTGAAAGGTGGACATGGTTTCATTTTGTGGTGGCTGGTTAGTATTTTTTTTTAAAATCTCTGTCCTCCAAAGATTGTTGACCAAATTGGAATGGTCTCCAGTGTTTGTGTTTCTTTAGTTGCGGTGGGAAGTGTGTGGGGTGGATGACAGTGGGCGACAGGCTGGAGTAGGTAGAATGGGCTAGAGGGTGGAGGAGGAACATGTAAATGAATGAACGACCTTTGGTGATGCCATTAAATCATCCTTTGTACTAAACATAAATTATCAATAGTTTTAAAAAAATAATTTTCTGTTTCATTTTGAGGCTGGGGAGGGGGGGCACGGTTCCACTACGGGTGGGGAGAGGGTCCAGGGGAAGGGCAAATACCTCAGCATTTCAGATGTCCCTTAACCTCAATTTCAAAATTTGTAAAAGGCTTCTATGGGTCTAAAACTGTAATGGAATCAAGCTCCCCCACCCCAGTGTAGCAAAGCGCTCAATCCAAATTACACTGGGGAGGAGACGGGGAACCCACTTTGGCTAATACCCAGAGCAGAGTTCCTCCCCCTAGCAGTTGGAGCCCCTGGGGAGGAAGGGTGTTGCAGACAGTTTCTAGGGGGTGCCACAACCCTGCTTTCCCCATATTGTCCCATGGGAGGGGATCCTAGATTGACAGAAGGGGAGGTTCTGGATGGGTCCTGGTATGGCAAAAGGTGGTGTGATATGGAAGGGGTTGAGAACCACAGCAAGACCTGAAGGCTGGTAGTTCATTGTTGACCCCTTAATTGGGTGACACCACTGATGGCCCCCATTGTGGCTAAATATCAGGAGATGATAGCCTCCATTGTAGACCCAGATGAGAATTTAAAACAGGATCCAAAGAGGCCACAATTGTAGCTTATTGGTATAATGAGGGGAAAAAAACAACTCAGTTCAGCAAATGTCATGGAGATTTTTGTTTTCTGTTCCTACAGAGTTTCAATAACGTTAACTGATATTCATGGTAGCCTGGTGAAAATCCAGTGAAATGTCCCTGTTTTGGGCTGCTAGCCATGTTCCCCACAACGTGTCTGCAAAGACGGGACCGAGTTTCAATAAGAGGCTGCCTAGGGCAAAGTTCTATTGGGGGAGGCCTGTGCAAGTGCTCATTTGGGCACCTGTCAGTGCCCTGTGGCAGCTGCTGGGTGAGGTCCAGTTCCTGCCTCGTTCCCTACTGGAATGTGAATTGTGGAGTACGGGGCACCAGCCCAGGGAACCCTACACCTAGCAGAGCCATTCTGTTCCATTAGTAGCTGTGAACAGAGATACATCTGAGCTGGGACAAAGGCCAATGTCACTGCTGAGGACAACTGCCTGTATGCACCAACTCAGTTCTCCTTCAGTCAAGAGCCCATCTATCTTTGTAGGTGAATAGATTTGTTTTGAGAGCTGGTCCATTTGTCCAATGCTAAGAATTATACACCCCACTGAGGAGGTAGGGGCCATGTGGATAGACATACACCACTTACAGCCATTGCTACCACATCACATATTTAGTATCTCTAGAGGGGGAGAATACAGCACCTAAACTCCATTGCCAAATGCATCCGGGTCTCCCTCATGTCTATCCCAGGTGCCAGCTGATCCTTCAGATAATGAAACCTTTTCCGCACAACTCCTCCGACCCAAGTCTCCAGTGCGAACTACATCAATGTACATCATTTACAAGGCAGGAAATCCTTCATTTCTCATGGAACACATTATGTGAAATAGCACTTAGTTAACATAAGGTTTTTTTGTTCTGCTTTAAGCTTATCTATAAAAAGCTGCTCATGCAAGAAATTACCTCCTGATTTAGCTGGAATTTTAAAGGACACTTCTCCTGAAGAATCAAATCCCTTCACACAGGGGAAAAACACCCAAACAAAACAACCCACTTGTGACTGGGCAAGAACCATCAGACAGTGGAATATACAATAATAAGACTTTGGTGTTTGTAAGGTATTGAGTGAGGGACCTGATCAGACCAAGAGAAGCCCAACAAGATGGGAAGTTCAGATGAGCCCTGAAGCTTCAAATGGACAAAAGTCACTTGTGGTTTCTCCCCTCCCTCCCAACATTTTAAAACTTCCCTGTTCAGGATTCCCCTCTCCTGTAAAGCAAGCCCTCTAATTTCCAACAGCCTCCCTTTTGCATCCCATTCTTCAATTCCGAATATACCGCCCTGCCCTATGACTCCCTTTCCCTGAAATCCAGCAGGCTCCCTAACGCCATACTGCTTCTTGACTATCAGCTGGCATCTCTCATCTTTATGCCACCAGTTCTCTCTCTTGATGCCAAGTAGACCTCCCCCCATCCCCCACACACTTCTACCTCTCAACTCCTCCTCCTGGCCCTGCTCTTGATCAGAGATTAATGACCTGACTCTCTCTCTCACTCATGTGATCAGAGCTCGTAAGGTCTGAGGTTCCTCCTGCTTGAGTGACCCCAACATTCATCATCTCCACCAGCCTTGAGCAAAGCCACCACTGCCAAACCCCAAGATGGATTTCAGCCAAGTCACTGGGCCTGTTGGGTCAGAGAGGGAAGATAGGAACAGGTATTCCCAGGAACCAGTCTGGAGGTTCGGTTCCCTATCTGAGCTAAGGTTCTGGCTGGTTCTTATTTTCGAATCAGGTAGCCCATTCCTATCCAAGAGCTGGGGACAGAGCTACAATTCCTGATCACTCCCAAAGCTTCCCAAAGGAAGGAAGTTATTCTCGGCGCTTGCAGAATCAGCCACTTGAGATGGAGTTTATCTGCTTCATGTAGTCTTAGAGTGAAAAAAAAACAGCACAGACACACTAAGATGAAATGAGAGGGATTTTGCAAGCTGTTACCTCTTTGAGTCTGAGAAAAAATATGCTCACTAATATGTGATAGCTACTCATTTCCTTGCATGGTTGCAACAGGACAATTTTATAAAAGCAGATCAGAGGCTGCACTTCAAAACCTCCCTCTGGACCAGTGCCTTTTGATTGTTGCCGGACCTGAGCTTGATCTCACGTACGCTGGTGACAATCAGGAGTCACTCCACTGAAGCTCCAGGTCCAGTAGTTCCACTCTACTTTGTTAAATCTTTTAGGACAAAGCAACCGTTGAAGTTTTTAGGAGTCAGGAGAGGCAAGGGCGGGAGGGAAATCCCACATACACAGTGAGTACCAAGCTGCATGGTCTGATTATGTTCCCTTTTCATACATTAGACATGCTGTAACTTGTCTCTCTACTTTGGAAGGATGTAAGGATTTGGCCCAATGATAACAATAGGTCCTTGAACATTTAGGCTTAAATAAGTTCCAGAACAGTCCCAGATCAGTTCCAGGGTAGCTGAGTCAGCCCATTGCCTACATCAGTGGTTCTCAACCTATTTACCATTGTGGACTGCATATGCAGCTCTCTGTATTGTGTGGGCCACATCCACCTACTATAAATACTACCTGTATGGCACTGAGGATTTCACATGAGTCACAGTTGTGTGCTGATTAAGCCGCAGGTTGAGAACTACTGACCTGCGTGGATCCCTATTAATCTTCAAGCTGTTTCTCCTGAGAGCTCTCTGGCTTGTTTCTCAGAGTGGGAGATGCACAGATCCAGCCTTTACTCACTCAAGGAGCCCTGACGTATAGAGAGGAACACACTGATTTAGGAGCAAGGCCAACATCAGCAGGTGCAGGGTGCAGCACTGGGGGTGGGGAAGTCTTGACAAGCTGAGCTGGATAAGCAAAGCACACACAAAAGGTCAGTCACTAGGAAAAACAACGACCAGAGCTTAGAGATAAGGGGGGAAAGCTAGAGCCCTGTGGGAGATGAAGCTAGGTGAGAGCCAGTAAATTTCGCTCACTTCTGGCAGATGATCGTTGTCCATGGTGCTGAACACACAGCCCCAAATTAAATGCCAGTAAGAGCATGCCACCCTGAAACCAGAGACCAGAACAAGTCTGACAGACTAAACACTCAGTCATCAGCTGTAGACACTGCTTGACAGCCTGTCTCCGAAATCGTTTATTACATCCACCGTTCTTAAGCGGAGCTGCCTGAAATTGATCTCTGCGGTGTCCCTGTCCTCAGCACAGAATTCCCAGATGGCTGTGGTTAACATGTTCCAAAAATTTAGGTGCAGGCAGGTCATCAAAACAACGTCATTGCTTGGTTTTCCATCAGCACCTTCCTTGACCTTAGGCAGGCATTTTGATCTGCAGGGAAATGATTCTACCGGTTTGAGATACAGTAGGAGCCCCAGATTCATGGCTGCTTTTGTCTCTTAATCTCAGAGATAAAACTGATTTACAACATTGTGAACAATGCTTGCACAAAACAGATTGGCGGGGAGGGGGCTCTGATCTCAGATTATTAGGGCCTGATCCTGGGAAGATGCTGTGCTGTTACCAATTTACCTCACCAAACAAGATCAGGCTCTCATCTGCTCCAAACCCTACCTCTCACCCTAATTTCCAGCTTTCAAAGATGTTGTGAGCCATGATTTGCTCAACTTGAGCAGAAGAACAAGAAAAACAAAATTAAAAGCTATTGGGTAGAGAATCGTTCCTCTCTCTGTAGTAAATATTCTGTGTTGCCAGGGAGAATATGAGGAGTTCAGTCTTGTCTCATGTACAGTTCTGGATTTTCTTGCACTGAACACCAAATGATCTGTTTATTTGACACATTTTTTCTTGTACAATTTCACCCCCTCATGCCTTGCCATTCTACTCCAAACATCACAATGAACGCTCTCAATAGGAATCCAGAGCCCACAACCTCTTCTGACTCTAATGATCACTTGTGCTGGTCAACACGTATCAGGCTTTAGCCTAGCACCAAGTGGAGGATTCAGGTCTATACATAGTAACAATAACTCAGTCCTTTTTGCTGATTATTTCCATTGCTGCAGCCCAAGTGTGTAAGGACTAGGATGGACTAAAGCAGATCCCATCAGGAATCAGTCCTGACTGACTTTCCAATCACAACAACCAGCTGGGGGCTGAGTAATAGCCAATTTCTCAGTAAGAGAAATTACAGGCATAAAAACTAAAACAAACATTCCTCGCACTCATTCCATACTTCAGAGCATGTTTATAGTTACTGTGGGATTGGGTCTTAAATAATGGAGTTAGAAAAGGAAACTAAATCATCTCTGTGGGGAAAACATCATAAGTCAGAACTCTTTTTACTCTGGGACTTTAGCTACTTTTGTTCCTATCTCATTGTGGGTGTTGGGGCAGAATTGGAAATTCCCTCTCCTTGTGCTGTGGACACGCACCTGACCTGTGTACCTCTGTGCCAATGGCCCTCTGTGGACTTCAGAGGGCTAAGCTGGGGGGAGGACTAAATAATGGAAATGCTGCTCTCCATTGCAGTGTCTTCTGCCCTGCTCCCGGATTCCCTGTGGAGATCTCAGTGGAAGGTTACAGACCTGGGAGCTCTTCTACCTCCCTATGGATTCTCCAAATATCCTGCTCCTGCTATCACTGGATGGAAAATCCAAAGAGAAACTTGCAGAGATTTCCTCCCCATGATATCATGCAGAAGGCCCCTCCAGCAGAATATGATTTGGCCTCCATTTCTACTCAGACGTTTGAGCCAGTGAGCTCTAATTGCAGGACTAGGAAAATAGGTCAGGAAGCCAACTGCATAATACCATAGTTGGGAAGCCTCCACGTGAAAGCAACGAGGCAGAGACACACCAACATAGCCTATGTAAGAGTCAATTTTGTCTCTAACCTTTGAGAATGCTTTGGAAGAAGGAAGGAAATAATAGATAAAGGAGACCTTTGTATCATTTTATTGGACTTTCAAAAAGACTATGATAAAGGCCATCAGAAGAGGCTATTAAAGAAACTGGATAGCCAGAGGAAAGGGTAACACCCTATCATGGATCAGACACTAACAAGGAGAAACAGGGAGCAAATGGGGAGAATAACTGGGCAGTTGCTACAGTGCAGAAATGTTAATAGTGGAGTAATCCCAGACATCGATGCCAGGGCTGGTGCTGGTGCATTTAATTATGACTTGGGATGGAGGGTGGATAATGATGTGACATTTGCCAATGGTACAAAATTATTTAGTGAGTCAGGGCAGGGAGGAGTGGGAGGGACAAAAGTAAATCAGTTATTGGGCAAGTGAAACTTGTCTTCAGCCAGTTCAACAAGATGCACATTGGAAGGAGCAATTTAAATTCCTCCAACACAGGGACGGGTTCTGAGTTCCCTGTATCCTCCCTGGCACTAAAATCTATGGTTCACTGTGGACAGCACAGTAAAGAGCTCCACTCAGTGCTCATGAAGACAAGTGCCTAAGATTCTGGGATGTAGCTAGATGGGGGTTGAGAAGAATACAGGTCTCCTCTTCCTGATTAACTCTCAACTCTTGGGCAACTATGGGCTGATGTGCTGTGGAGTTATAACATCCATCTATCACTGCAAGAGGCAGGAGTCCAGGACTGCTCAAGAGCAAACTCAAGTGATAAAATAGCTCTGACGAAAGGGGACACACACCCAGTCCTTTTTGGCTGGAACAAAGATGGTTGTGAAATGCTTTGCTGCGAACCGCCGAGATGCAGCAGACCCTATGAGAGAGGGGATGGCTGTTGCAAACCCGACCATAACAAAGTGGTACTTCACCCTGGGTACTTTTGGCTTCCCGCATAGGGCACAAAGAATTTCAGGGTTTTGTATTCTTTGAAATACAGCTAGCAAAGCAAATGTTTTTAAAGTCAGCAGTAGCTTGAGTGACCAGTGCACTAATATCCATGAGAAGCAAGGACAGCAACCTTATTTGTGACTCAGCCAAAATTACTCCAAATCCCAAAGGTTGGGTTGCTGAAGGGGTTTTTTAGTTTGTTTTTTTAGCATGGCTGACATTTTATAGCATCAATAATGCAAACAAAGAGGAAATCATATTTGCAGAATATTAATGCACGGATGTCCAAAGCAAAATACAATACCGATTACTTTTTACATGAGGCCGCCGAGTTTGATTTTCTTTGGTGGTTAAATTGGTCAATCGTATTCTTTCCAGAGCCAAAAATGACACCATGATCTTCTCTATAACCTTGGAGGCAACCCTCTCAGCTGTATTCTCAGTGGGGATAGCAAATCAAAGTTCAAAAAAGAGTTTATAGGCCTGCTTTCAGAGATGCTGAGGACACACAATTCCACCTGAAGTCAAAGGGAGCTGCATAAGAACAGCCATATTGAGTCAGACCAAAGGTCCAACTAGCCCAATATCCTGTCTTCCAACAGTGGCCAATGCCAGGTGCCCCAGAGGGAATGAACAGAACAGGTAATCATCAAGTGATCCATTTCGTGTCACTCACTCCCAGCTTCTGGCAAACAGAAGCTAGGGACACCATCTCTGCTGATCCTGGTTAATAGTCATTGACGAACCCATCCTCCATGAACTTATCTAATTCTTTTTTTGAACCCTGTTATAGTCTTGGCCTTCACAACATCCTCTGGCAAGGAGTTCCACAGATTGACTGTGTTGTGTGAAAAAATACTTTATTTTATTTGTTTTAAACCTGCTGCCTATTTAATTTCATTTGATGGCTTCTAGTTCCTATGTTATGAGAAGGACTAAATAACATTTCCTTATTTATTTTCTCCACAGTAGTCATGATTTTATAGACCTCTATCATATCCCCCCTTATTCATCCATTTTCCATGCTGAAAAGTCACAGGTTTACTAATCTCTCCTAATATGAAAGCTGATCTATACCCTTAATCATTTTTGTTCTTTTCTGAATCTTTTTCAATATATATTTTTTAAATGGGGCGACCACATCTGCACACAGTATTCAAGATGTGGGTATACTGTGGATTTATATAGAGGCAATATGATATTTTCTGTCTTATCATCAATCCCTTTTTTAATGATGCACTTACTACCTCTGAAAATGAAGCTCTTGACTCTATAGTCACTTCTATCCATGGATCTCAGAGAACCTCCCAAAAAATAAACTTCTTTAACAAAGATTTTTAGGAAAGTCTAGAAATATGATGGAACTTTTGCCTTAGGGGTTTGCCACTGAGAGTCTGACATTTTGTCCTTTGTGCCTAGAATTTTTGCTATTGATTATAGACATATATGAGTTTGGAGATGAACAAGAAGAGCAAGGCATAAAGAATAGCTAGAATGCAGGATACCCCCTTGAGTCCTGACATTTTCCAGCTGACAGTACTCGTCTACAGAGAGGTACTCAAAAGAACTAGGTGACTTCACTAGGTACCTACTAATGACTGTTGAGAGCATTGTCTCTAGCACACAAGGGAGAAAAAGGCAGTTATACTTCTTTACCTCTCAGCCCTTGAAACGTTTGCTGCTGAAGCTACTCTTGAAGAAAATACTAAGGGTACCTGCTCCTACCTTGCAGTCTGGATTTAACAGCTGGAGCAAAGAAACAAGGAGTTCGGAGACTTCTCTTGGAATGGCCTTTGACTTCTACAAAACCAACTATGTGAACTCCTTTAATTCATGCATCTTTTGTCTAGTGCTCACAGTTTAAATAGCTAGCCTCTGGGTTGGCTGCTTAACACCAGATGCAGCCTGTTGGCAGCACCTGTGAGAGTGAGTGGCATTGCTCACTGTAACAGGTCTGATCAGTGCCCTACTTTGGAGTTAATCAGAGAGAGAGGCTAACAGCCACTGGTTAACCAGTTCCTTTTAACTACGACTGTCTGCTTGTGGATACATGGCAGGGCCTGTTTGTCAATAGCAAAGGGCCTTTCATACCCTTGATTTAAATACCTTGGGAGGGTTTTTTAAAAAAAGATGGGCTAAAACTCATGTCACTTTAGCAGAGCAGAAAGCCTGTCTCAGCAGGAATGGCCTGGATGAGGTGAGACACATTCTGCTGAGGTAAAAGAAACACAGTAGCTTCCCAGACTCCTCCCCTTCTTCTCATAGAGAGGGTGGGACACCCTCGGTTTCAGCTGGGATTTAGAGGAGACATCCCATGCGCATCACAGTGAGCTTTGCTGTAAAATTCACTGCACAGAGGTTAATCTAGATGTCAACATTGCCTGACAGCAGTGAAATTACTCCAGGGCAGTGCTCCTTCTGAAGTCTTAATATAACAGTCAATTCCATCCTGCCTGCAGGAAATGAAAGTTTTCTGCTTTGTGTGCGGAATCATTCAGCGCCAATTTTCTCACTGTTTGAAGTCCAAACTGGTCTTCAGATTCACCTCACATTAAGACTTTCGCTCAGTTTAAAAAGTCTGTTTGTCACTCCTGGAGAACTACAAGGACAGAAGGGAAAAGTGTTTATGTTGAGTGGCAGGGGGTGGGGTTTGAGGGAATTTTATTGCACCTACACCAGCAAAATAACAGGGCCTGTGCCAGTCCTATATTTTCCGAAGGAAGTGAATGCAGCAACTTCATGTATCTAAATATCAAGCAGAAACATCTGGGAGGTTGGAAACCAACAGAGAGCCAGCGTGTGCAAAAGAAAAAAATGTCAGACCTCCCAATGCTATGATTTCCTTCACAGAGGCATTTCAGTCATCCCCTGCTGGGCCCTCGTCTTAAGAAGCCAGTAATTTTGCAGCTAAACACCTCTTCAGAACAGCCGCTGAACTCACTGGCTTCAAGTTGTACAATTCAAGTTGTAGAATCAGTCACTTTTTGGGGGTATAAGCTTTTGTAGGCTAAAACCCACTTCATCAGATGCATGGAGTGGAAAATACAGTAGAATATACATAGAATATACAGAGAACATGGAAAGATGGGTGTTGCCAGCCAACTCTAACTAGACTAATCAATTAAAGTGAGCTATTATCAGCAGGAGAAAAAAAAAACTTTTGTAGTGATAATCAGGGTGGCCCATTTCAAACAGTTGACAAGAAAGTGTGAGTAACAATGGTGGGGGGAGAATTAGCATGGGGAAATAGTTTTTAGCTTGTGTAAGAGCCCACCTAATTGATTAGTCGTTAGAGTTGGTATGGGAACACCCATCTTTTCATGTTCTCTGTATATATGTATATATATTCCTACTGTATTTTCTATTCCATGCATCTGATGAAGTGGGTTTTAGCCCATGAAAGCTCATGCCCATGTAAATTTGTTAGTCTGTATGGTGCCACAAGTACTCCTCATTCTTTTTGCTGATACAGACTAACACGGCTACCACTCAAACTCATTTTTTGTCTGGGAGATCAGTTCCCATAGGGGATCCCTGAGTGTCAATGGGAGTTATGTGATAATCATCCATTTCCTTTGAGGAATGTTAGAGCTGGTTGTTTTAGAAGAAGACAGAGGCTGTAAAGAAGCCTCGTGAAATTGTGGCCAGTGAGAAACCACAGAAGCTAGAGATGAAAATGGCTTATTAGATCACTTAGATCTCCTGGGGTCCCAGCAAGATTGTTCCCCACAGTTTTCTAGCATAGTTTTAAAAGTCGCAAGCAATGAGACTTCCACTTTGGTTGGGAACCAGTTCCACTGCCTAATGTTGTACAGACAAGGAGCAACGGGGCATGAAAGTGACTGAAGGATGCACTGTTATGTCTGCCTCCCACTGGGAGCAGAGACTACATACGCCTGTGCCATTTGTGACACTGCAGTCGGCCACTCGGGATGTGTGTCTTCATACACATTCACTCGGCTAGACACAGGACCAGGAGCACAGCTTGCAGCAGTGATTCTGGAGGAGAGCTAAGCAAGTTTTTCCACTTAGCCATTATGCTAATGGGGCCAAAGCGACATGCTCCCCCTGCAACGACTTCGCCTTTGCAAGCATACTCATCCCAAAGGTGCAGTCCCATCCTGCTCCTTTACAAAGACACAGCAGAGCCTTTGGGGATGTGCCTTTGCACTGACGCAAAGCATGTACCTGCTTAGTGCTTTTCTTAGCATGGGTGTCCTGTCTTCCCACAATGAGCAGGGCACAAATGAATGGAACCATCAGACTCAGTCACCGGCCAAACCCCACCCCCATCAGCTCCCTCTGCATGTGAAAATCCACATTTGGAGAAACTCAGTATGTGTTTCAAAAGCAGAGAGGAGCCATTGCAGAGGAATAACAACACAGACCACAACCCAGACTCTTCCTGGTAAACAGGAGGGGCTGCATCAGAGCCAAAATCTGGCCCATGAGAGGTGAATGACCCAAGTGCTCAATATCCTGTCAGAGATTAAATCCTCCTAGATTCCCTTTTTCATACAAAAAATCCTAGTGTCTTAAACCACGTCCCGATGACTGGAAAGCCATGGGGGCAAGCTATCCTTTGTAGTGTCTCTGTCCTCTCAAGTATTGGTTCTTCCCTGTCCCTTAGCTGGTACGTCCTCATATGACATACTCCAGGCTCCCCCTCGCATTCTCAGTCAAGCCTTAGCATGGCACCACTGCCAGCTTCCCATTTAGTGGTGTGCAACTGAGCTTCGGCTGCTAAGCCCCAGGGCAGGTGAACATACATAACTGAATAGGAAGACACTGGGCATGGGCCACAATCTTAATCTAATAAACTGGTACAGCTGCCCCAGAGGATGGGGGAGCACTGTACTGCCTACCCTGAGGTGTAAAAGTCACCTGCAGAGAGCAAGGAGGGCCTTCTCTGTCAGTACATTTGGCTACTAGCCTTGAATGCAACATTTTTCACTCACTGCCTGTAAAATGAGAGTCACCGCTGGGTGCAGGAAGTGAAAGGCCTCGTTATAAAAATAAATACACAACCGTAATAAAGCTGCCTAAGATCCCAGCTCTGAACAGAACACACTTGAGATGCACACTCACCAGTGACAAATACATACACCCAATGAACAGCGCTTAAATCAATTCCTTCTTCCCTTACCTGCCGAGACCTGAGTTCTGTTTTTCTGCTCTTACAGTTGCTGACATCACTAGCACACTAGGCAACAAATGCACTTGGGTCCTGACAGGTAAAAGCCTTTGTTTGGGAAAGAAAACAGAAGCCTTAGCTTTGGATTTCCTTACGAGGCCTTTTCCAAGTGCTGTCTAATTGAGACAGCTTATTCTACCCACTACTGGAGAGAGGCAGACGGCTGAGCTTTGAGGATTACGTTTTCAAAAGCAGCCTCTGTAATGGATCCCCAACATTATCACACTTGCTTTTGCACATATATTCCTCCACACCGAAGTTTTTGCATGCCATTTTTCATACCCAAGTTCATGCAAATTCGAAACTCTGAACTCACATGCATGTGCCAGATGATCACATTTGCACATACAAAGCACGTAATTACCATGCAAGTCTGAGAGGTGCAAAAACTGGAGTGTAGAGAGTTGCGTGAGCAACAATACAGGCACACAAAAGCAGAGGCTGACGTCAAGAGGTAGGGTTGACTCCCATTTGAACACTGAGTGCTCGATGGTCCACCCTCAAGAAACATCCGCTTCACCTAAATATTAGAAACAGGAAATCACAGAGGATATGGAGGGGGGAAAAAAAGCATGAGGTCACTGAGACCACAACCCAGGGCCACAACCACAGCTCTAGTGCCCTCATGCCCAGCAGGTTTCCATGTAGGTGAAACCTGGGTTTATCTTTTCCCTACGTAAAAGTGCCCCACTACCAGTGCAAGGAAGAGCAACAGTCCTATTCTCAGCTAAGGTCCAAGTCTGGCCCTCTCCCCTTTCACAAGGCATTTGGGACCAGCTCAGTTAAAGGAGGAGAGTAATGGGAATGCCCTGGTGTGGGGATGTGGGAACAGGAATTGAAAGAAGCCTAAGCCAAAGTGAACGGCTGTCCTTGGGGCATGAGTCACTAGGCTGGAGGAGAGCTGTGGCGTTTCTGGCAGCAGAGTGACAGCTAACTCTCTTTACGGGGGGAGCAAATGGAGGATCTGCACAATGTTGGCATAACTTGTGCCTCCCTTGTCCACAAAGACGCCCACATTTCAGCGTAGACCTGTGCTTTGGGGCACACAGTGGGACCGCACAGGCTCCACAACCATCAGGAACTTCTGGTCCTATGGTGGGTGAAGAAGTCACCCACACAGACTGAAGGGAATCCATATTACTTCTGGCAAAGAGCAGACTCCTGGGTACGTTCCCCTATAATTCAGCCGAGTATCCTTCCCAACTCCCACAGCATGTCTGCAGCTAAAGCAAAACCCAACACCACAAGTCGGAAGCTGCGGCAGCACGGGAATCATGACTCCATGCCGTGGGATCAACTCTGCCTTGCTGTTTTGCTGAGCAGCTTCTCAAAATAAGCTCTGACAAGAGATCCTTTCCCTGATGCCATAATTGCATTTGGTGGGGCTAAGAATAGGGCAGTCTGACAGCCTGAATCTCAGTGTCGGGAGCTTAACATCTTTCAGGAGACATCCTCTCCTTTCGTTAGACCCGTTGTTAATAACTATGCTGCATTCAGGCCTGATGTCTTTTTTCACTCATGCCCTCACCTTGCTCACAAAGCTGGCTTGGGGAACCCACCACTTGTGGGACATGGGAAGGGGGGGAAATTCCTGGTTTGCAGCAGGGCTGGAGCATGGGGGTGCTCCTGAATTGAACAAGGAATTGTGGGGTCTATTAGTGCTATGACTGGGGGAAGGGATTTGAAAGGTTAAATGCCCCACCCCCACCTAGCTCCCATTGTCCAGGTGCCCCAAGAGAACAAAGCCAGACAGAGCATGAGGGGAATGGTGCACCAGATTGTGGTTTCTCTATGACCCCTGGGGCCATTAACACACCTTCCCCGCCTGTCCTGCCAACAGATCAGTTTTGTTATCCAAAGCAACCCGTACACAGTCATACAGCATTGTAATGCCAGCGATCGCACACGCTGCCCTGACTCCAGAGTCTGCTGCACTGGCCTCGCCTGTTACTCCCAAGCACTGACGGATCCTGGTTTTCGTAAGATGGGCCGAAGAGTCACATTTTGTCTCCACTCCCCTCACCAATGCCTTTATTACAGCAAGCACTGCCTGAGCCAAATAAGTCACTGCACCCATCCCTCTCCAGCAGCCTTAGCCCCTGCAGACTCCGCTCCACTAGCACCAGAGAGGACTTCCCTGGGATCTACTTACTTCCCCTCCCTGTGCCAGGGCCCTCTCCTCTGATGCAAACCATGAACAAGACAGCTCCAGATAAATGGGGTGACTGTAGGCGGGAAGAGATGGAGGTTTCTTCTGTGCACCATGCCACAACTATGTCTCCAGATGGACAGAAGCATTCTTTCTCAAATGCAGCCTGCCCCCTCGATTACTCTGGTCAGGGGGTTCTGGGGTGGGGAGCAGAGAAGATTCCCCCTCCCCACACTCCTTCCATGACAAGGGCCACATCCCAACAAGCTATTTCTGGATCTGCAGCGGTCACCTTTCAAAGTCTGCCTTGACAGCAGCTCTAGTGCCCGCGCCCTCCTGCTGGCTAGCGCTGCCAAGCGACATGTTCTCCCCAGCCCTCCATTAGCCGGAGGAGAAACGAAACAGAAGCGTTTGTTTCCCAGGCCTACTTCGAGCAGGAGCCCACCTCTGAGGAAGCCTTTCGCCAGGAGGTCGATTCCTTTTATTGATGGGGGCGTGGAATAGGGACTGCTTCTCTCCCCCTCCCATGGCTGTCCCTGTCCCCTTGGCCAGGCCCGTGTCCTCATTGACATGCAAGGCTGGCCGCAGTGGCCATTTGCAAAGCCGTCTCCTCGGGAAGGCACCACCTTCCCCTCCCCCAGCTCCTCGGGCTGCCAGTGGAGCTATTCTTCAGCTGCTGCGTTTTCACAGCAGCTCAAAGGCAGATGCATCAATCCTTTCACGGCCTGGAGACGTGAAGGGAATGTCAACAGGGCCTGGGCAGGTGCTGAAAGGTTTCCCCACCATCCCCCTCCCCCTCTGGCAGATATACTAAGTATTGGACCAAGGGAGAGGGGGGCGAATGGTGAGGGTGGGGAAAAGGGACCCTGAAGAGCACCTCTGCAGCCGTGCAAGTCAGTCCCCAGCTAGATTACAGACTACAGCCTTTGAACACACGCTGGGGGGGAGCCCTGACTTCAGCGCCTTTCCACCACGGATGAATTTGGCCCATCAGTATGGCGAGGGCTCTCCTCACATCTCTATTGTGTCCCCTGGCAAAATAAGCAGAGCGGGGGTTTTGCTTTCAAAACCATCCCCTATTTGCGGGTAACGTCTGGGCTGGGTGCCCGTCCCGCATGCCGAAGTGCGGTCAAAGCATCCTTAGAATGGCGCAGGCCCCTCCCCATCTCCGCCCTCTGTATGGCTCTCCCAGGCAGCTGCTCTGGTCCCCGGCCCTGCTCCCCAGAGTCTGACAAAGGGTTGGCTGGGCTGGGAAATAGAAAGGTTCAGTTCCTCATGTCTGTGTTCTGTGGGAGAGTGGCTGTTTCCCGTGTGTGGTTTACCCGTAGGTGCCGCGATCCTTTACTGTATGTTCCGAAAGCCTTGAGTCTATACATTTAAGAACTGGCAAATCAGAAAAATTGTCCTGCAACGTCAAAAGGAGGAAGAGGGCGGGAAGGTGGGCGGGTGGAATTGCAAATTCCTCCAGGGGCACTGCCCAGGCTCAGAGCCCGATCGCCGGGGTGCGGGGGGACAGAGATACACATTCAGTGCATATCTTACAAACGGGGCGGGGCCTCCTCCCTGGGACTGCGTCTCTGTGCTAGCAAGACTCTTGAGCTCAGCCCGAGCGGACAAAGCACAGCAGGGTCACGTTTCACTGCTCCACCGCTTGGGGGAAAAGATTCCTCCTGTTCTTTTCTTAAAGTACTTTAAGTTTCTTCTCTTCTTTTTTGTTTTGTTTTTTAAAGTCTTATAGTTTCTGTAACAGCAGCTTCTTTCTGTATTGGTGTGGAAGGTATATATATCTATATCTATATATCTATAAATATATATAAGCCAAACTGCCTTACAGGTTGGTTTTGTTTTGTTTTGTTTTTCAGTGTTGTATGTGTAGCAGGCACTTGAGTTTATATGAAGATGTTTGCTTGGGGGCTGAAGGGGTCAGGGAGAAGAGGAGGTAGGGAGGGTGGAGGAAGGAAGGAGCAGGAACTTTTGACAACTGGCCATGGCTAGCCAAGGATGTCCAAGTAGATTGGTGTGGCCTTGCCAAGAGCATGAAGGATCTTGTAGATTTCCTTGATATTGAGCCGCTGCTGAGGTTCCCTCTGCCAGCAGCCCAACATGATGTCATAAACCTCCTTGGGACAAACTCGAGGCCTCTCCAAGACTCGGCCTTGGGTGATGCACTCGATGACCTGAAAGGCAGAACAGAGAGGGTGAGTCCCACACAGCGAAGCGCTGAGAATGTCCCTTTGCCGAATTTGCTTAGCCCTGGATGGTAACTGACATTTCATCAGAGCACTAACGAGCCACCAGATCCCTCTGATTTGCCGTGTGGGGCTCCCAGCTGGTGGTATGCAGCAATAGATTCTCAGCACCTGCCTCCTGCTTTGCAGCTGCAGTTTTGCAATCTCAATGAACTACACTTTTGATTTTGCAACCACTATTAACTCCAGGCACAACTCCTCCCAGTCTGACACCTAATTACCTGACTATAACGATGGACCAGGAGGCTTAGTCAAAGAAGGAGTCTAATGGTAATTTATATAGAAAGGCTGAACCTGAAAGTAATATGTCAGTTTTTCCTGATGGTCTAAGAAAAAGCTGGTTTTTTTTTTACATCATCAGCCTTTTCCCCCCCTGAAAATAAAAGCTTTTTCCATGGTGAAACCCAGAAAAATTCTACTAGGGGGATTTCAGAGCATCATCTCTCACCTGCCTCCCCCAGGGCAAACTGGTCTAATTTTTGATGTTTGAAAGCAGAAAAAAGAACCCCGCCTCATCTTGGATCAAAGTCATGATGGAAGGAAATCTTGCTCTAGGTCAGGTCGTTGCTGCTAATGAGAAAAATGCGAGCAGCGCGTGCCTCATGAAATGGTGTCTTTAGAGTGACTCGGTGGGGAAACAATTCCCCAAGCACCTGCTTTTTGAATCCTGCTCGCCAGGGAAAAGGATGTCAAGGTGGAAAAAAAAGACTTATCAGAGAACTGTTATTACCAACTAGCCCCCTTGTCTGAGAAGTGAGGAGTCCCGGCTCTGAGTGACCCGACACACGCTGCAGATCCCAAACACAGATCCCAAACACAGTACCCAAACACAGATCCCAAACAGTGCTCCTTGTGAGGGGAACCTGAAGTTTAATCATTTGTGACTAGTAATGGGGCCCCCGTCCAAACAGAGAGTTATCGCTGTGATGTTTGCATAGACATAGCGAGAGGAGATGCAATTTGGAGGAGCTGCTGATGGGAGGGCGATGGAAATGCAGTGCTCCAGACAAGGCTCCATTACCGTACAGATGATGGCAGAGTCAACTTTCGGAGCCTGGGTGGAGAGGGCAGAGACATGAACTAGGACCACTAAAAGGCTTCCTGTATTCGAAAAATCCCCGGTGAGCCCCTATCTCTAGAGAGGAAGCTTTAGATTTCGCCAGCAGGGCTTGCTTTGGGTCTTCAGGTGGTCTTTCAGTAGCCACGTGCCCTGCTCCATCTTCTCCTCAGTGAGGGATTCTTCTAGTGTTCAGCAGAATGTCTAAAAATGCTTATTTTGATGTTAAGCGGCCAACAGCCAGACAAAATCTAAACTCATGTCCCCTGTAGATGATCCAGAGTGGAGAGGGTGTGTCCCAGACCTGCTCATAATCATTAAAAGTGACAGTCTAAGATCTGCTGGAGTCCGTTCTCCAGAGGCCCTGGGACTCTACGCGAGTCTTCACAGCTTGCTTCTAACCAACAGGCCAACAGCAAACACGTCCCTAACATTTGGGAAGATGAATGTGCAATGTCTTGCACAGGTTGCCTGTGAATTCCCTCCTTTGAGGAGAAAAGGAAAAGGGACAGAGGAAAGACAGGGTCACTTAGAGATGGAGGTGACTATGGTTAAAAGTCACCCTTTTGGGATGTAGCAGTACTATTCCTAACCCAACAGTAACAGCTTTATATGTTCAAAGCACTGTTTAAGGTTAGTAGATGGGGGCGTATTTTGATTATCCCCATTTCACAGATTGTGAAAACTGAGACAGGTGCAGAGACATTAGTGCGGCCTGGGTTCCAGCATGACAGCTCATCCATGTGGGATGTATGCATGCTCCTGTGTGAGTATTTCTCTCCAAGGCAAATGCAAGAGCAGCTCATTAAATACCATGACAAATGGCTTCTGTGATCATTTCTCTCACTCTTTGTCTTTAAAATGGTTGTGCGTGTTGCTTCAGGAAGTGCACTGAGCTCACAAATGGTCAAATGTTAGCGATGTAAAGAAGCACCTTGATGATCCCTCTCTGCACTCGCTCAATTAAGGGATCTGTGTCCAGAAAGCAGAAAATGCACATTTCTTGTTAAAAGAGGTAACATTTCTGAAATCCATTAGACACACAACAGGATAAAAATGGGCACGTTTCCTGGGCACAGCTCTGCCACTGCACTCAAACATGAGCTGGAACACTGCCTTCTGGTCCACACCTACCTCCCCTAGATGTAACTTGACCCTGACCTGCAGCAACCCCCACTAATCCCAGTTCGGAGAGTGCTTTTGTGCTTATCCAGCCATACAGCATGGTGGGTATGTTGCTAAATCGTGGATTTGGGTGTGAAGGGACCTGGGATCTATTCCCAGCTTTGCCACTGAATCAGGTTCCATGCCTCAGTTTCCCTATCTGCGAAATAGGGATAATAGTTATCCCTCTGAAAGGTCCTTTAAATTCTTTGCCTATACAGAGCCATAAAAGTGACAAGCATTAATTACCATGGTTATTGTGAACATCTGGGAGGTGACCATCAAACTCAGTGGACTGATTGCTCTGAAAGCCTTGTTGCAAAGATGGCAATGGAAAGAGAACAGCCCTTCTCCCCGTGAGCAATAATGTTCCACTTTTTAGGCCAGATCTGTCCCTCTCACATTCGTCCGCAGCTCCACTGGGGTTAACGGGAGTTGTATATGAACATACAAGGGAAGTGCCTGGACTGTAGGTGTTTGCCGTGTATTGGTATTTCCCCAATTCCCCCCACTTTGGGGTGCACATTAAATGGCCTGACCCAGCTTTCTATAAAATACTGAGCTCCAGCCCCTCCCTGCTCCTCGCCACTTGCAGCCCTCGCTATGACCAATATTTTACGTGCCCCAGGCTGGGAATTCTGCTGAAAATAATTTACTTGCAATGGGGCTGCTGCTTAAAGCCACCCAACTCAGTGCAGTGTGGGGTGCATTAGTCTCCCATGTACCTTACTTTACTTGCAGCTGACTCAAACCCAGGAGGAAGGGGCAGGGGCTGGGATGGAAGGAATTATGGGTTGGGAGCTCTTCTCAAAGTAAGAGCCTCTATCGGGCTGCATTTCCCACACAAAAGCCATGGCTTCACTTAGCCCTTCCTCTGCGAGGCCATGATGCTGTTATGGACAATGGCACCCGAGGTGAGGAAGGGCTAGGACTTCCTCCTGAGGATGTGGAAGGCGGTGGTGTACCCTGGCTTCCCAGATGGATAAGGGAGGCGAAATAAGCCACCTCCAGGTCCCAAAGTGCCTGAATCGTCCTGCAACAAGCACGCGGTGTGACTATGCCCCTTTCCATCATGTCTCCCCTCCGCTCCCCAGCCCACAGTGCCATGGTTTATCCCGTACCTCTGTGTTTGAGAGCTGGAACCAAGGCTGCTTCCCATACGTGAAGATCTCCCAGAGAATCACCCCAAAGCTCCACACGTCACTCTCTGTTGTGAACTTCCGGTACATGATGCTCTCAGGGGGCATCCAGCGGATGGGCAGCATGGTATGCCCTCCAACCTGTATGGGGAGAAAGGCACGGGCAAATCTGGGTTATCAGAGGCATAAGAGAGGGGAAAGGCTGCTCTTAGTGCAGGATATCCATGTGGATGCTCAGACAGGCTAGGCAAGCTGATTCCTCCCTCTAATCCCCCACACTCTCACCCGTCAATGCAAACTGGCTAATATCACAGCCTGACCGATTGGAAGCAAAATATATTGAGATAAGTGATCAGCTCCAAAGATTTCCCTTTTCCCAAACCTGACAAATGTAATATAATTAATCCAACAAAATGCCTAGAATGTGTTCAACTGCTGATGAAGCAACAAAAGGCAGGAAATGTTCAGTCTAAACCAAAGCACTATCCTTAGCCTTCCTGGGCCTAGACATTGCAGAATGAACGGCATATTCAGTGGTATGACTGAAATACATAGACATACATATGGCAGAGGTATGTCAATGTTCTTTATACCTTTTCTGCTGCCTAGGACAGTATCAAACCTGTTTGGGCTCTGTCATGGAGTCCCCTGGGCGATGGTCTGGAACTGCTTCCTATGAAGCCAGTCAGGACTTTAGGGGGAAGCTTCCTCCCCGTAAACAGCCTGTCTTCAAGGCTAGGAGCTTCACAGCATACAGCTTCCACCTTCCTGGGTCTGACCTCGGAGCATTCAGCCCCTTCTGCCCCTCCGTGCGCTTCCCCCAGCGAGCCCAGCCAGGCAGGGTCCTGGGGAAGCCCGTGGGTCTTGCACCCCAACTCCACAGTCAGACGTAACTCTCAGCAAGCCAGTAAAATAGAGGTTTATTAGTCAACAGGAACATGATCCAACACAGAGCTTGTAGATGGAGCGAACCGGACCCCTCAGCTGGATTCATTTCAGCGGTCCGGGGAGGCCAGACCCTATTTGGGCCTCCCTGCTCTTCTTAGCCAGCTGCAGACCGAAACTCACTCCCCAGCTCCTCCCCTGCTTCCTTTGTCTCCTTCTCAGGTGACCTCTTCTCCCCACCTGGAGTCAAGTTACAGCTTCAGGTATGTCAAGAGTTAGAGGGGAGTATGGACACCTTCACACAATAGTCAGAGGAGCCATTGAGAGCATTTCTATTCCCTCACAGGCTCCTATTAAATAACTGAACAAAGGGGTGTGCACCCAGAAAATTGCACCAGGAATCCACTCACAGACAAGTGACTGCAGGTGCAAAAGCACAATCAGTGGATGAAAGCTGGAGCCATTCACATCCTTAAATACCACAGTGATGGGTGCAGCATAAGAAACCACTCACAAAGGAAAGCCTTCCCCTTCAGAATGTCTGAAATCTGTGGAGCCCTGGAAATAATAATCTCAGACTATTCCTCCAAGGACTGCGGGGGCAGGGGAAGCGTTTCTGGGACAGAGTTCCCCCATCGCCAGTACATTTCAGTCCAAGGGAAGTACACAAACAGCGGCAGCAGGAAAGCAGAAGGAATCACCTTGTCTTCGCTAAAGATTTTTGTACATCTAAAGTCTCTGAGTAGAACCAGCTTCTCTCTGTTCTGTCCTTCAATACAGGAATCACCATCTGCAGGGCAATAACTAATTGATAGGAGTTTTGAACAGCAGGTGTTGAGAGCAGTATGGCTCCATATCTCCGGCATTCATCTCTGGCGAGGGCAGAGCATCTGGCAAGGGCAGAGCATCCTAGACTACCATTCTTTTTGTACGGATGCTGAGAGAATCCCTTCTGGCTGCATGTGTCTGCACGGGCACGCTTGGGAAGCTCTTCGTACTACTACAGGCACCGACCAGTGCAAGCACGAAAGTTCAACCCCGTGGCAGCTGGAATGAAGCCACTGGAGTCTTCCTCAGTCTCTGGAGATGAGCAGAGGCAAAGACGGCTGCTTCTTGGGACAGGGGCTGGAGGGTCTGGCTTGAAATTTCGGCACTACAGGGCTGCCTGTGTCCAGTGTGCTGCCGCTGACGTTCGTGGAAAGAGGGCTGGTGTACATTTTTGTAAATAAACAAATGACACAAAGACAGTACCCTGACTTCATGTCATCGGTTTCCCATCCAAAGAGAAACCATCCTGCCAGGCCCCCAGTTTCAGCTACTGCTCAGTCGAGGGGGCAACAGTACTCAAAAAGAAAAAAAACTTTGCAAGTCCCTGCTTTCCTCACGAATTCTCAAACTTTCTCTTGGGTGGCCCGCCCTGCTTCATTAGATTGCTGCTAGTGCTAAAGCGGTGTCAGTAAAGAGGCAAGCTACAACACTAAGCTACAGAAACAATTTCACAGGAGGTGTTCAAAGTAAGTTATGACCTGGGTAATACACATGGCAAAGAGAGCCCTTAACCAGGAAGTGCTGATCCAAAACTTCCCCAGAGTTTAATAGGGTGCAGATCCAGGCTCTCAGAGTTCAGTGAACTGGCCCCATCTCTAGTTCTCAGTCCAGCCTAACTTTACCAGAAATACGATTCTTTAAAGTCTTAAAACCATCTTTCACTTTAATATACACAGATGCTCAAAACTACAATTCGTGAGGGTGAAAAGCTGAAATGCTCTCCGTTTGCTGCCTTGAACCTCCAGGAATGCTATTCCTATTGCAACCGGAGAGACTCCTTCCTCTGTTCCTTTTAAATCTTGGCTGCGATGTTAGCTCTTTCCTGCACTTCCAGCTTTTATGACTTACTTTCCTACTTTGAAGGGCTCCAAGGAAATTCTTTGTCAACACAACATGACATATATCCAAGTTGGTTACTGAAAATTATTTTGTGCTAATGTTTGGCTCCCCGCACTCCTTTAGTAGCACTGACTCAGTTTTCCAGCAATCCTGAAACCATTGCAGAGCTCTGTAAACCTGCCATATCTCCAAATCTGTTGGAGATACAAGTAGCGAAATACATCTTGTGTACATTTAACTTCCTTCTGAACCAGACCCGTGCCCGTCAGGACGTTTGTGTGCCAGATTCTCAGCTGGTATAAACTGGTGTGTAGCTTTATTGGCTTCAATGCAATAACAACAATTCAGACCAGCTGAGGGGATCTGGCTCTGAAAGTAGAGAAAAGAACCAATAGTCCATCTCATTTCTAATGAGCCAAATCATGAGCCAAGTCATTGGCCTTCTCTAGACACACGCTGGGGAAAAATTACCCATAAAGTGAAAGACAAGGTCAGCTGTTGTCCCCTGGATGTAACGACAGTGTTTTGGCCTAGCTCATCTGTTCACAGACATGGAGTGCCAAGGGGCTCATCTCGTCTCTGTACTTCATGCGCAACGTGTTTGTTGTTGAAAAAAAAATGCCAATAATTCATTAGGAAGATGGACGTAGGCAAAAACAAAAGTCTCTGGACCCAAACTCTGCCCAACCTAAGGCTGTACATAAGGATTTCTTGGAAGTTCTGTATTTCAGAAAGGTGGTAGCTTTCAGCGGGTGCAGAGTTAATGTAATACCTGTCATTTTACGTTTTCAAAGCACAGCCATGAACTCCTCACCAGCCACGTACAAGGTTGATTAGGGATATAAATTATAATTCCCATTTCACAGATGGGAAACTGAAGCACAGAGATGGGACAGGACTTTGCTAGAGGTCACACACTCCGTCATGGCAGAGCTGGGTACTGGACACAGGAGTTCCTGGATCTCAGTCCAGTGCTCATTCTACTATGCCCCACTACTTGCCAACATTGCAAACATTATAATCTAGAATTGAGAGCAGACAGACTGGACTGCATAGGATACAGGACATAAGCTGGCATGTGGCCTGGATAACAGAAGATCCATGTGCTGGCTACAACAGACATTGCACTTTGGGGGTTCTTCCCTGTTCTTAACCCCAGCCCTCACTGTATAATAACATGAGCGTGATTCCCAGGCCTGTGCACTGTACCTGGGACCACCTGAAGTAGCATGCTTTGGCAAAAGCACTGGAGAGAAATGAGGCTATTAAACAAACCTGTCTACAAAACAGACTTTATTTTTCCTTTTGCAGAGCCAATTTACATTTCACATCCTTGGCTCTGGAGAGAATCATTATGTACCTTTATAGGAAGATGAACGTTTCCTTCAAACAATCCGCAGTTTGCTGAGACAGAGCCCAGGGTGGCAGTTTCCCGCAATAACACTGATCGTGCAGGCTGACTCCTTGTCAAGAGACTGCTGCTTCAAAATCATTTCTGAACGATTCCTGTCACTCTCTTCCCCACCTTCCACCACTCCCACCCAGAATCAGACACAGCAGAGCCAGGAAAAAGCTCTTCTGAAATCCAGACCTGTCTCCCTGGGACAATGCAGGATTGGCCAGTGCGGTCTTCAACGACCCAAATAATGCAACTCCCCGACTCCCCTTGAGAGACATTCTACAATCTGGTCACAGGTTTCACTCTCAAGTTTATCCTGACATTCAGCCTAAATTCTTCCTTTCTTCTCCTTTGCTCCTAAAAGAACCCCCTGCTCCTTGCTATTTAAACTCTCTGTATTATTGACACGAATAACTATAGCACCAAAGAGCCCTAGTCATGACCAGCACCCCATTGTGCTAGTTCAGGGATCGGTAACATTTGGTACGCGGCCCACCAGGGAAAGCCCTTGGTGGGCCAGGTCAGTTTGTTTACCTGCAGCGTCTGCAGGTTTGGCTGATCGCAGCTCCCACTGGCCGTGTTTCACCGTCCCAGGCTCCAGTGCGGGCTGCAGGAAGTGGCGTGGGCCAAGGGATGTGCTGGCTGCCTTTCCTCCAGGCCCCAGTGACCTGGGACGACGAACCGTGGCCAGTGGGAGTTGCGATCGGACAAACCTGCAGATGCTGCAGGTAAGCAAACCTGCCGGGACCGCCAGGGACTTACCCTAACGGGCCGCGTGCCAAAGGTTGCCAATCCCTGTGCTAATTGCTTTATAAACACACAACATATTCCAGCCTTCCCCCATCCCCACCTTAGTGGCAGCTGAACCTAACTGGATAGCTTTAGCTCTTACTTTTTCCTCTTTACGTCAACCTCTCCAGCTTCCGTACCTTTTCCATTGCTCTGCTCCTTCCTATACTTTCCTGGTAATGTGATACCCACAAATGAATGCAGCCTGCAGTGCAATTGCTTCAGAGCTGTGGAGAGCTGTCTTTTGATAACAGAGCCATCTTAGAATCAGGATAAACCACTCTCAAGGTCATGCACTGTTCCATAATCGCACATTTCCAATGGCTCAGGGCACCTGGCCTTTGCTTTGGGGCCTCATTACGCATCCGAGACAGCAGATTGCAAGATAGCAGGCCACTCCCTGAGAGTGGCTTATTGCTGTATTAGAGCTGAACCTCAGGGAAATGGGGGAGGTTCATGAAAGGCCAGGATTAATGGCCATTAGGGAGAGGGATAATTAGTTAATACTAGTACAGCACTTTGAAGATGTAAAGCTATATAAGTGTTATGTATGATTATTATTATAAGGCTCCAGGTTTGACTGCCAGGAAGGAAGCCTGGGTGTCTGGGGAAAGAAATCTCCTTGTCCCAGCTTTCTGAATGACATCTAGCTGATTAGGAAGGACTAAAGACAAGCCAGCCCCAGTGAGCGTGGAAGTCACGGAGAAGCTTGCCAAGGTAGTGCACCGTTTCAGACAACGGAGCGCTTGGCCACCTGCGCTCTTAGATGTAGCCAAACCTAAGACAGGCCGGGGGCAAACCCTAGCCCAGAACTCCCATGAACTTTGGATCTTGGGTTTTGGTTCTGATCCCCGGTCTGGAGATAAAGGCCAGCTGATGAGTTAGGATCCAGAATCTAACTCCTCCAAATACCATCTAACTGAGCCTGACCCAAACTGATCTAGGCCCAGGTGTAGCAGAAACTCTTCAATGCACACAGGTCACTTGGAAGGAGGAAGGGTCACTTGGCTGGTATTCATTTGGGACACCTCTGCTCCTGTCGCTTTTCCTGCTGCCTCAAGGAAAAGCTACTCAGATCTGAGCCACAGAAAATGTCTCTCTTTAAATGAGGCAGTTTTCTGCTGAATTTCACCTTTGGTGTCCTGGAAGGTTAGATGTTGCTTGCTTGGTTTCTTCCTGGATGTGGTAGAGGGAGTTATACAACTTGGTGCCATCTCCCTGCCTGTTTGGTTTGTGAGTGCAGTTGAATCCATTCAGCAAATTAATTCCTTTTAAGCCTGGTGACAGGACACATGCTCTCTGGTCGCTGTCTCAACTCCTGCTGTGTGTGCGGGGGGAGGGTGGGAGGGTCGGAGCAGGGCTCTCCTTTAATTGCAGAACTGGCTGACTTCCCAGGCTGGGATGGGATGGAACACATGTGCTTGTCCTTTAGAACCTCAGCACTGGAAGAGTCTCACCTCTGGACCTTCCTCCAACAACCAGATGTGTGTCCCCCATCAGGACACGTTCATTCCTGCTGAGGACAATGCTCGTTGTTCAGTAATCTCGAGCAGGCTGGCGTAAATAAGAACTGCAGGTGCATGGGTCATCTTCTGGGGGGAAGGAAGAGCAGAGCGAATATAGCTGAGACGCGGGAAAAGCCTCTGCGTTTGGCTATGCTGCCACTTAAAACAAAGCCATCAAGGGATGGGTGCCACCTGCCCACCACAGCAGGCTGTGGTTTTGTGAGTGCTCACAGGCTGAGCAGGGTTCCCTTTGCAAGGGCTGCGATGTGAGACCCCTCAGGAAATTCCCAGTGTTACTGGAAATCCAGAAGGGGACAGTCTCCACGGGAGTCCGTGCTGAATCCAAGGCCTTAGTATGGCATTAGTAGATACTGTGCTGATGAAAGTGCCAGCGTTCAGATTAGATCTAAAAGTAAGAACCAGGGCACTTTGTGGAAGGACAGGGGGTCCTGATGTCTTAGCTAATTTTCAGCCACATTCTGCTTCTCTAAATATTCCCTGCAGACATTATACTTCTTTTTATCTTTTCTAAAGTGTCTTATTGCTTTGCTATTAAACAGCTGGCATGTTTCACCCAAGAAGTGGCTGCATTTAAGTGCATGTGTGTGTGTGTGGGGTATTCATTCGGAGTTGGGGGAAGATGGAATTCTCTTTTACCATGTATGTAGTTTACACACAATGCAAGGCCCTAGAGAAATGTAAGACGATACTATCATCAACAATGTCATTGTAACCTCAAATTAAAAGCAAACAATTCCTTGTTCCGCTCCTTTTGGCAAGAAAAATCAAATGGAAAGGATCCCACTCAACAGAGAGGCTGCCGTTTGGTACAAGAACTTCACTGGTCCTTATAAACGCGTGGAAAAGACTCAGAAAGACTGCAAGGCAGATGTGTAACTCAGCGTGGTCCTGCTCCAAAGCTGCAACAGAACTCCAGATTCATGGAGGCAAAGCCTCTGAGTTACACATACATTCTTAACATAGGTCCTCTCACCAGCCCCATCTTGCCTTCAGAGTTGCACAGATCTCTCCTATCTGGACACACCAGCTGGAGGGGGAGTATCCTGTGTGACCTTGCAAAGCAATTCCCCAGATATTCTCACCTCCTGCTGCTGCTCCACTTCGCAGTCCATGCTCTTTCCCCCTCAACAGAACCTCTGACTGCAAACGTCCGGCTTGCTGCTCCCTGCAAAGAGCAGATCAGACAGACTGTCCCCCGCCTCCTTTTTCCCCCTGCTTTAGCCCTTCCACTTAACCTAAATTCTTTGCTGATCACAGCTCAGACCTACAGCAGGGGCGAGAACACACCACACTCAGGGCTTTTAAGCTCTTTTTCTTCAATCAAGATCCAGCAGGAAAAGCGAGAGAGGTAGGGCCTTGTGACTTCGCTCATTCAGAGGGTCCTGGCTGCTGCAGCCAGAGTGGAGAATTAACTATCGCCTTCTCCCCAAAAACAAACACACACCAACTGATTTTCTTGTGTCTCCTTGATGCAGCTGCTCTGCATTCCTGCCGCTGCCCATGGGGATGGCAATTGCAGCCTTTGCACTAATCTCCAGTCTCTCTGTGTAACGATTACACAGGCAGCTCTGCACACTCCTGGCTTCACATAGCAGGCTTTGCGTCTAGCCCGGGTGTCAATAGCTGCATGCTTATATCTTATAGGGCAAAAACTGGGCCATGTTCATAGCTCTCAGTGAAGTGCCCTGCGCAAGTTGACAATGTCTGTGTTTACAAATAGACATGGCCTCTCCTAACCCAACAGTGGCTGACACCTGTGTCCCCCTACTTGTCACGAGGTGAGGTGACAAGAGGAGGCTGGAATCACCTCTGCTGGGGTAGGGAACCACATGCTCTTCTCATAAGATGGGTGTACAGAGCTGGATGTACCTGCTATGAGGCAGGGGGAGATGACCAGATAAAGTTACTGCAAGGTCTGGAAGGGGGCGAGACACGCCTCCTGGAGGCTGATGAACGATTTGTTCCCTCCAGACTCGCATTCTGTGTTTAAATACAGGTCTAAAAATAAAGCCTCCCATTGACATTGTTTTTCCTTACTTCATTTAACAATCTGGTTGGTTTATGACCCGTAATTCTGAATCAGGTAGAATTCAGCAGTGTAATTTGCAAGCAGGGATGCCGTCCTTTTCACCCTTCCCCGTCTCTGCTCCTTTGAGTTTGTTTCAATCCCACGGTTTTCAGCATTCCTAATGAGCCATTAACAAGCTGCCAATTACTTATGCAAATGAGGGGGAGCAGACATGGAGGGGTGGCTGTAGCTAGAGGTAAAGTCTGCTGCTTCAAAATGGCCTGAGATAAATCATTGCTACTCTAAGAGCTGCCTGCATCCAGAATTGCTGTCTCTGTTATTATTAGCTGCCGCCTAGAAATGCCAGAGGTAACACGGAGAGAGGTTACAAAAAGGGAAACAGAGGATTAATCTCACAGATATTTTTAAATTATGTTTGCCAAGAACACAGGCAAGAACCCAGTGTGCCCAAAGCATAGCTCAACCCTTCCCTCTCATTCCCAGAGCTCAGACTTGGGCACCTACTGCTATGAAGGAGCTAGGCTAATCATATGCAAATAAAGAAGAGAGGCAGCATTTCCCTTTTGCTTCCAATACGATGCCTCAAAAATAATACCTTCTGGGCACGTGTGGAGTTTTACACCTCAGTCATATTTTGTTCAGCTGGGGAGGCAGCTGGTCTTACAAACTGTCCAGGTGCAGCCCGGACACAAGCCAGATGTCTGGAGTAACAGGGAGGAAAACCTTTCTCAGCTCTGGTTTGCAAAGTGCTCAGTGCAGCCACCAGCAATGCTACTAACTTCATAACCACATCTGCTACTGCAGACACTATGTTCCGGGCACTGCCCAAATTATGCACAGTAACAGGCTGCATAGGTTAACAGTGGCACCTAATATCCATGTAATGGAATGACTTCCAGCTGTATCTAACTTTAATAAAGAGGCATGGCCCACGAAAGCTACTGGTACCAGCATGTAATGCTCCATATTGACCCAAGATACTAGTGGTCCCAGTGTGTAATTCTCCATCATGCGCTGAGAAGCTAGTGTTGCTTGGATAAATATGGAAATTTGCATGAGTGTCTAGGGGCAGCCCTCAAGGTTTAGAGATAAGGGTTCCTGTGAGGAACACTGGAGAACTCTGAAGGCCATTTTGACCTTCTGACCAACACTTTGGCTACCCCTGAAACTATCAAAACCCCTCCAACCACCTTCTCTTTTGCTTTGAACTCTCCCAGCATCATTCTGGCATAAGGCCAACTGACATCTCTTTTGGGCTGCATATTACCAGCCCTCAGACTGATTTTAAAGTCTCCCATATCTGCAAGATCATACAAGCGCATATGTTTTGGAGCTGGCACTACATCATCACGTCATGTGTTGTGGTGCAACCTGACAGTGACCTGATAATACAGTGATGGGTGTGTCAGGGATCAACAGCTAATCAGATAGACATGCGGGCTGCAGTGATGTCTTCAATACATTTCTCTTTCTACATGCATCATCTCGGGGCATGAACTCAGATGGAGTTTTATGTGAATAGATCCTTGCTCACTAATAAGCAAGTAAACTCACAAAATGGGCTGAGATATGAAGCTC
Source organism: Dermatemys mawii (assembly GCA_007922305.1). Taxonomy (NCBI): domain Eukaryota; kingdom Metazoa; phylum Chordata; order Testudines; family Dermatemydidae; genus Dermatemys; species Dermatemys mawii. The sequence continues at coordinate 12,609,186 of ML677366.1, forward strand.
AAAAAACTGCAGTGATAAACAAATTGCATGTATTACTACTACATGCAAAGACAGTGTCATCTTGGTATCTCTTAATCTCTCCTCTCCATTACCCTTTCTGTCTGTCCTGCCCACGACACCCTCTCTGGAGAAAACAGGCCCATTTTTCATCTGCAGCCAGATCCACTCCTGACTGAAGAGTATACATGATTTAGACGAGACTCCATTACTTAACTTCTGGATGCTGGATAATCAGTTCAACTTCCCTGGCATTAATCATAATAATAATATTCAAAATTCATTAGGGTTGATTGTTTGGAAATCTATTTCCTATTAATGTCAGTTTCACTGAGCTCACGCCTGGCAGCCAGAGACACAAATGTCTTGATGGCTTAAAGACACAAATTTAATACAATGCAGGGCTTGGGAACCCCATGATACATAAATCCCTTTCTATATGTGAAACAGTTACTCTGGAGGGTGACCTGAAAGCTCTCCATGTTGTCCTTTGTGTTGAACCCAGCTGTACTGGAATGTTGTCATGTTAGTTGATTGCTTCTTGTCCTACCATTGGTAGATACTGCACCAGCCCATAACAACTTAATAAATCCAGAAGGTCAGATATTAAAAACTGCACACACACACCTCTCATGCATATAGTTGCACGCCTAAATGGCATATGCAGTTTCCTAAATTGTGTGTGCAAACAGGAGACGTGTGCGAAAGCATGTGTAAAAATTAAAGGGCCATTTCAAAAATCTGCCCCTTATTGTTCTGCAAATGTAGCAGTAGCTTTCGCCCACAATATGGGGGTTTAGTGCTTCCCCAAGGTGATGGATCCTTTAGAAATATGATAGGTAGACAGTCCCCATGAAATCAGGTTCATTTCAGTCTGAAGTTGCTTTTGATTCCTGGCCCAGTCAAGTACCAGTTATTGGCAGAGAAGACATGGATGGCACGTTAAACACACACACTACATCCCATGTCAGAATAAAGGTCTCAGCATTCAGGACTGCAACGTCATACCCATTAATGATCTGATTAAGCGAGTCAGTGCCATTAGGGAAGCAAAGCCTGCTCTGGCATTGGTCAATGGGGGAGAAGCATGAGGAAGGCAGAACCAGGGGTTAAGGCACTGCTAGAGAAGATCTGGAGCGCACACATTTTAGACACTATAATGATGCAGTGATTTGATCTGTAATGCTAATGGCTGCACTTCCTGAGGCCAAGCAAGGTGACTGCTCTGCACCAGATGGGGCTCTTTTCTTACACGTCCCAGATGACTATAATGCATGGGCAAAAGTGATGGGGCACAGAAGCAGGAGGCTGCAGGAGGTGACAGTACCCATAGAAAAGTAGAAGCAGAAGGGGACAGTTGCTGGAGGTGTCTGAGTGGGTTACAAGAGGGCAGCAGCATCAGAAAAATGGAGAGCTCAAAGCACCACTAGGGGGAGCAGTAGCCCACACTGAAGATTGATCTGGGACTTGTTTCTGGAAACAGTAACAGGCTAATTTTGAACATTGGGACTACAGTCCTCACCCTGTCCCTCTGGAGCCAAGCATTTGTTGTCAGAGTATCAGAAAGACTTGCAGTTCGCTGTCCTGGTTGCTGAGGTCTCCACAACTTCCCGACAGACCAGCACACACAGTGTCCAGTGACTTGTTTTTCCTAATGGTCTTTTATTAAAACATTTCTCTGCACTTTATTTGGCAGAGAAATATATTTTTTTTAAAAAAAACAAACCCAACCCAGAAACATGCTGATGCCTGGATCCTGAATGCCATGAGAACTAGGAAGAACGAAGAGCCCATTTCAGATATTGCTGTCTGACATCTCCTGCACCACTGGCTCCCTTTCCTGAAGCCAACCGGAGACCCTGTGTCATCCAGCGCCTAAGGGATGCATTTTACTAACCCTACCCCCCGGTGGGTCAGAAATGAAAGCTTTTGCTGGAAGCCTGTATTGCCCCTGGATGGTCAGCTGTCTCAACCAGATGAATCTTTCAGATGTCTCTCTGGACACCATCTCTCCATTAGGATTAGCCACAAGAGGAAGGACGGAAGGAGAGAGAGAAATAGAAACCACTAATGTTCAGCTATGTCTGGTGGGAGGAATGACAAAATGCAGATATGCATAAGGCCTCATATCTTCCTAGATAATATCCTGGATAGGTCATTTACTGAGTGGAGAAGTTTAACTTTAAAAATTATGAGTCCAATCCTCAGCAGACTTCATTGAAACTCCTCTGACTTACACCAGCTGAGGATCTAGCCACATATCTATATACCAAACTATAAGATGTTGTACCAAAGGAATTAGAGTTGGAAAATACTTGCTATGTCCCACTCAGTTTATCACCCCTTTGCGAATGGAGGGCTGTTCCCTGAAGGAAATTTTGATGGCTTCGGTTCTAAACATCCCAAAGGGGCTTCCACTGCTCCCCCTGTGCAAACACTCCACGGCCAAACCCTCTCACGGTCAAGATTTCCCTGAAGTTCATGCTGCCTTTCTCTTTCTTATCTCCATCCTGTTGCCCATAGTGCTAACTTCCATATACAGCCCTAAATAGCACTTCTCTGACACTTCTGAAAACCTGCCGCTTTCCAATATTTGCAGACTGTCATATCCTCTCTCTTCGTCGTCGCTTAGCCAAGCTAAACATAGTTAGGCCTTTTAATCTTCATAAATCAATGGCCCCTCATGATTTATGCTGCTCTTCTCTGAAGTCTTTGAGTTTGTCAATACCTTCCTGTTAATGTGGTGCTGTGGCACGGAGCCTGCCTGCACAAGGAAGTAATATTGGAGGTAGGGTTGCAGTAGAGACTTGGAGCGGAGACCTATTTCCCTGCTCCTTTATGTTATTGCTCTATACAAAGAGCCTCAAAGTACACTGGCCTTTGTGTTGCCGTATCACACAACCTCTGCGGTGAACTTCCCCATCGCACGGTTCAAAGTGGACAGTGTTTACCCCAAGAAAATAGGCTGTGATCTGAGGGGAAATGATACAAGTGCACTTCACAGGGGTGCTATTGTGTATGGGACAGAACTGGTTCTATGTGAGATGTGTGATGCTAATGGAATATGTGCTTTATAATGAAAGACACTCTTTCAAACTTTCTCTCTCGCTCGCTTTGAATTTAATACTTGTGAAAATGAGGGACAAAAAACATTAACTAGAGGGAGGTCCAGTGTGGGCAAGTCCAATGTGGCAGGCACATTTGCTCTGCCAGCGCACTTCAAGCCTGGCCTTCAGGAACACCTGGTATTACAATCATGGGCCCTGACATGCCACTACTGAAGCATTTCAGTCTCAACCTGCAGCACACCCTGACCTTCCAATATTGCACTCGCTATCACATAGCCTGACTGGTGCTCCTCGGCATGGACCTGGGCCATATCCCGTCAATCCAGTCCTGTGGCTCTAGGTTTCCTATCCCCCAGCTCTGCGGATTCAATTCAATCCTGAAATGCAGCAACACCTGCTATTCCAGTCCAAAACCTCCTAGCACACATAGTTTGTATCTCATTCCCTTTCCAAGGTGTATCTCAGACACCCAGGGGCTGTCTTTTCTCTCTCCTCTCTTCTACATATGGCCTCTCTCCCCACCCTCTAAATCCACCTGTCCCCATTTGAATTTTTAAGCTATTTAACACCCTCCAACATGTGCATAACGAGGTTTTTCCACCTGCCCTCGGCTGCCATCCATCTGCTATTATGACACCAGGTGCTGAGGTGGTAACATGGTGCTTAAGAAGCCTTGCACTGGCTTCTATGGGTTAGGATTCTAATTACATGGTAACTAGCGACCTTGTAAATACAGGGTAATCTACTATATAGCACCAGGGTAAATTATCTGGGTATTTCTGTCTTCTTCACTACAGCCTTATCCAGAGATTGAAACATGGCCCGTTAATTGGTAATTAATCTTTGAACCTCTTAGCACCTTCCCATTTCGGTGTTCAGTAACCTGCCGACAGTATGTTATCTCTATGCGGTGTCAGCAGACTGGCCATGTTGCTATCATTACAGAGCAAGAGTCACTGCTTTTTAAATGCATAAAGTTGCTGTGTCAAGACTCTGCAGTGCTGTCAGTGAAGCATGAGGTGGTTGCAGCACAACACAACACACTGTCTCCATGTCAGCGCTTTGGGAAACAGTTTATGACTTGTTTTCCAGAGCCGCTGAGCGCCTGCAGCTCCCGTTGGCTGGATCTGAGGGTTCTCAGCACCCCTGAAAAGCGGCCCGTTCATGTCCGTGCACTGAGACTCATCCCAACAAACAAGTCTGCTGTGAACAAGGGTGGGAGAGGGTGGTAGCCCTGTTCAGGGTGGTGAAGAGGAAAGGTTTGCTCTGTGCAGCGCAGTCTGACTGGGCAAGTCTGTGTGCAGGCCTGCAGGGATGGGGAGTTCCTCTGTTTTGAACTGTGTGTCTTGCCCCTCTCTGTGGGGGGTGCAGTGTAAATGTCTGAGAGGGACAAATCTGGGTTTGCTCAGTGATACCTGAAAGAAGGGGGTGGGGCGAGTGAGTGGTCACTCTTCCTAATGTGGGAGAAAGGGGTTCAAGATTTCTCACAGCCTCATTTATGAGGTGGTGAGGATCCCAGCTGGGTCACCCTCTGAACTCATCAAAACCAACAAGGGAGAGAGAGACCTGGGCCTTCGCTTTGGAAAACGTGAGGTAAAGTGTTGAGTGGACCAGCTTTCTCCTTCTCTGTCGAAACTTTTCGCCTCTGCCCCCGCCCCCCACATACTAGGGGCCAGTCTGGAAACTTCTGCTCCAGTCAGCAAAGTTAATGCTGCCCCTCTCAGAGCCAGGTACATTATACCCCAGCCATGCCCTATGGAACTATCTGCATTACCAAGCTCAACCCACCCGAAGTAAACATCCCACCCACAGAACCCCCAAATACTGCCCTCTCCAGTTGATACACAAATGCCTCCAATCCACTGGTGCCAATGGGTGCTCTGCATGTGCGTTAGGGATTGGTGTTTGATGCATACAAGGCCCATGGGATTTGTAAGGTAACTAAGGTTATTTACATGCATTTTAGGCCCACTTAGGTTCATCCCTCTGGAGCACTTACAGTTTAAATAGTAATGATGGCAATTATTTTCAGATCGTAGACTAATAAAATCTTCTAATTTGTTGGAAGGATTCAGCCGGGTATAATCTAGCTCTTATGACTTTTTTAACAGGTTCCCAGGCCCAGTTTTCAAACACCAGCACCAAAACAGAACGCTCAAATCCTACATGCTGCTGCTTACCTCAGCCCGTAGACCCCAAGAGGTCACGAAGTCCAGCCCTTTGCACTTAGGCCACATTACATAGCTAGAGCACCCCAACATACGTTTGTCTAACCTCTTCTTAACCATGCCTGTTTTGGGTGAATAAGTGTTAATTTAAATAACTGAATGTGGGAATTCACATGGTGGCTTTGCACACTGAGCCCTCTGAGCAAATTGCTCTAGTAGTCTATACCAGTGTACACATACCCCTGGGGATACTCCAAGATCTTCCAGGAGGTACTGTAGCTCATCTAGATATTTGCCTAGTTTTACAATAGGCTACAACAGGGGTCGGAAACTGCGGCACATGAGCTGTTTTTAAGTTGCACTCTGCTGCCAGCTGAGATCCCGGCCACCGGCACCGCTCAGCCCGCTGCCTGCCTGGATGGACGGAACCTTGGGCCGGCAGCGGGCTGAGAGGGGGCCGGCAGCGGGCTGAGAAGGGCTAGGTGCGGAACCCCAGACCAGCTGCAGGGATTTTTAGTTTTAACTTAGCCCGCTGAGTTTAAGATCAGCCCGCTGCTGGTCTGGGGTTCTGTCTGCCACCCGCACTGCTGTTCCAGGGTTCCCTCCGCCGACCCCTGTAAATGTAAAATGTATTACTGGCATGCGAAACCTTCAATTAATGAAGACTTGGCACACCATTTCTCAAAGGTTGCTGACCTCTGCGCTACAATAAAAATCCCTAGCAAAGTCAGTACAAACTAAAATTTCATACGACTTGTTTATACTGCTCTATATACTATATGCTGAAATATAAGTAGAATATTTATATTGCAATTGATTTGTTTCATAATTTTATGGTAAAAATTAGAAAGTCAGCAATTTTGTAAGCAAGTCGTTTTTAAGTGAGGTGAAACCTGGGGGTAAGCAAGACAAATCAGATTCTTGAAAGTGGAACAGTAGTCTGCAAAGGTTGAGGGTCACTGGTCTCTACTGTACTGTAATGAATTGGCATATGTGTGTGTGTGTGCACGCGCGTGTGCACTCTACTGGATGGAATAAGCACTACAATGTGTTATAGGCCCTTTGCTATTACAAGCTTCAGGGGACTCTCCTTTAGCCGAAGTACAACGTTAGCTCTGGTCCCCTGTACCTTGCAGTGTGATACCGTTTTCAATGACATGATCACACACTATTTTTCCACAGGAACCCTGCTTCATGCAATGTACATGCTGGAGAATGAATGAGGCCAGGTTGTGTGGTGATTTATTCTGGGAACCTGAACATCTCACCTCCTTCACTGCAGATATTGTATGGTGTGTCATGAATGAGGGTGGTATCCATAGCATCCTTTCCTCTTTCACTGCAGATATGGTATGGTGTGCAGTGAATAAGATAGAGGCCCCCTAGTAGAGAAGAGATAGCCTTGTGATTACAGCCATGGCTTGGGACTCCCAAGATTTGGGTTCTGGTCTTGCTTGTGCCACAGATTTGCTGTATGACCACAAGTAATTCACTTGATCTCTCTGTAACTCAGGTCCTCATCTGTAAAATGGGGACATAAAGCTTCACAAGAGTGCTGTGCAGATAGAAATGTGTGAGGTTCTCAGACACTGCAGTGATTAATGACATAGAAAAAGACAAGAAAGAAAAAAAAATCCCCATGTGGAAATTGGATGGTGTGCAGCAAATGAAACATAGGGCCATACAATGAATGCTAAGAAATAATGAACAATTGCTGGTGTTTACTAAGCACTGTGGATCTTGCCAGAATAATAGCTCCTGATCATATAATTAAAGACTGTAAGGTGATTCATACATTGGAAGTTAAGGATGTGCAGGCAGTCTTGACCTTTCCAGTACCTGACTTTTGCATGCTTCACTTTGCAAACTTGATGTTATTTTAATGCAGTGTTTTCGTATGGGTCGTGTGAGATTCCGAGTTAAACCCCTTCCTTCTGAGGTAGGTATCTCCTGTTTAATAAAACATTAACTAATTAAGAAAAAAGCTCCTGTTTGGGTGGCAGCGAGCAGAGAGGAAAGAGAGTGCTGTGTGTTCAGAAAGACACCTGTTACATATGCATGTACGTCTCTCTCACCTCTTGATGGGTTCTAATGCCTGGCTAATTGCATATGCTCACCAGGCAAGGCCACATCCTACAGCACTGCAGCTAGACTAATCTCCTTGCATGGTACTGGCAGCATAGGCACCATCTTTATGCGTTGCCGGGGGTTGATTAACCCCCATTCTGCCTCTGGCCCCAACTCCACTCCACCCCTTCCTGTCCCTGGTCTGCCCCATCCCGAGTGTTTCCTGCCCTGGCTCCTCCCCTTCCCACCCATGCGCCTTCTGCATGCTGGCGGCAGGTGGGAGGCACTGGGTGGGGGGGTAGGAGCTAATCAGGATGCTGCTGGTGGGTGCTGAGCTCCCATTATTTTTTTTTCTGTGGATGCTCCAGCCCCGGAGCCTATGACTGGCAGAGCTGCACATGCAGGTAAGGAAAGAGCTAAGGAATCATGGCATGGGCCTTGTGCTGGTGGATACCTTTCAGCTCCTGTTGTTTTTTCCAACACCACAGAATTTCCAGAGCTCACCACACCTGGACTGATCCGGAGACCCAGTTCCAAGCAGGGCACATTGCGTATCTCTGCTGACAATGTTTCCCTGTGTAGTTCTAAACCAAAGACACTAGTTCTCTCAGTCACTGATAGGGCCCCCATCACCAAAGAATCTGAGGAGCTGTGATGGGATGTCGACCCCCACACAAGACCTCAGTGGGTTAATGTGGGCCAGGATGTTGTCCCTGGGGTGGAGCCAGGGCTTGATAGGCCTGACGGCAGATGAAGCCCACCTGGGATAGGAGTGTAAAGCCAGGAAGTACAAGCAGGAGGCGGCTGAAGGGGTGAGGTCTGCACTTACTTTCTGAAGGGAAAGGGAGTTGGTCAGGGACAAGGAGGGAATCCAGGAGAAGCGAAAGCTCTGAGGGGCCTGTCCTGGATTAGGGAGTCTGGCAAGGGGTTCAGAAGGGTGAAGTAGCCACAGAGAGTGGAGGAATCTCTGGTGGTAAACACAGAGATAGGCAAAGATATAGACTAAATGGGGCAGGAAGGAGCCCAGGGAAACAACAGTCTCTCAGATTGAGCAGACCTAGGTTGCTAGTCGTAGGATCCAGGGCTGGAACATGGAGTAGTGGGCAGGCCTGGGTTCCCCTACTAGCCCCTGACAAAGCTGCACAGGATCTGGAGTTGAAAGAGAAGATGGTCTGAAATGGCATATAGATATTGTACCGTGGGATTTTCCTACTCTGGAAGGTGAGGACTATAGAGTGACCTGGCCAGAGGGCTGCGTCATGAAGAAGGAGCACTCTGAGTCATGAAGATAGTGATGGGGTTATATCATGAATAACCCACAAAAGAGAGTGCTAGATGGTGTGAGGGAGGTGGTAATTCCCAGACCCAGTCACAAGGCGGGACATCTGGGGTGAGTGGGAACCCCTTCACAATGCCTCACAATCTTCTTAAATGTATTTATCGCCTGTGAGGTAGGGCATGCTATTATGCCCATTTTACAGATAAGAAGCCGAGGCACAGAGACTAAATAACGTGCCCGAGGTCACATAGGAATTCAGTGGCAGAGCATTAAATTGAACCCAAATCGCAGGCTAGCATCTAAACCACTGGTGCACCCTCCCTCTCTATACCCTCATGGCAGGCTGCAAGGCTCTGCTGGAAGGGATACCCAGGGACATTTCTAAGTAACTATTCCTCCCGCCCCGCCCCGCCATGCCCCCAACACCCAGACTAGCTTGTTTTCTGGCTTTGCCAATATATTAAAGTTATTGAATGGTTGTATTATTAAATGGTAGAAGATATGCGAATTAACAGATTCCCTTAGCATATTATCTACACTGGAAAACAAAATCAATAAAAGGAAGCAACACATTTCCCGATGGTTAGTACAATTATGAACAAAGAGCCATTTGCAATGACAGTGCAGCCAAAGGATGAAATTGTGTGGGTGTTTGGGATGAAACGTTAACACGGGACATGCAAGAGCTCAGGGAACTTTGCATCCGAGTACGGTAGTGTTCCCTCATCCAAAATGTATCCACTCTCAGTGGGGTGCTGCATTTGTGTGGAGCCTGATAGTGCAAATAGTACCAGGTACAGCATTTTCTAGAGTGATTAATCCCATGATCAGGTAAGGGTTTACAGGATCAGGCTCACCGTTTGCAGAGGCTTTGGATGAAAGGAACTACAGAGAAGTTACATGTTACTACATCTTGCTGGAGCTGACCTCTGTGGTATTTATTCAGTCACAAGGACGTGAATGAAAGACAAAAAATAGTGTGAGTGCACAGGGAAAAATCCTGTTTAAGAGACTCCCTTCAGGCAGGGACAGATTATGGTTTTGTGGGGCCCTGGGCTAGAGCAAGTGGGGGCCCCTTAAAGCTCCCGGGCGCTCCTGCTGGGGAAATGGGGCTGGGGCACAGGGACTCATCCCGCTCTGCCCGCCCGGCGGGAGTGCTTCTGATCAGGAACCTCACGTACACCTGCAAACTAGCCAGGTCCTAAAGGGTTTCAAACCCAAAGCTCTGGCCTGGCTGCAAGTTGGCCATGCTGGCTGGCACAGGGAACTGGCTTTGCAAGCCGCCTGGTCAGGTGGGCTGCGCTGGATCCTGGGAGAAGTGGGCCCTGTGTGACTGGCACCCATCCCTCATGGTACCGTGGGGGCACAGCATGGCCCTGCAGGAACACTGCCTTCTCCTCGCTTGCCTGGCACCCAGACCAGAGCACTTTACTCTAGATTCAGCCATGAGGGCTCTTGTTTCTTACAGCATCTTCACTTAGTCCTTAGCCCCTCCCGGTCACGCTGATGGCTCCGGTAAATGGCCCCACCTGGGTCTGGAGTCGCACAGCCCTGCGGAGCCTGTGCTGCACAGTCCAGCTAGCTGTAGCTTCTCTGAGCTGTCCCTTTAGTCCTGTCCTGGCTGGGGAGGCTGGCAGGCCTCTTTCAAGCTTTCTTCTCCCTTGCTGCCTTGGGCTCCCTGCAGCTGCAGGCTTCTGGCTCAGCCCTCTGTCTGGGCCTGATTTAGCTGTGGGAGCTCTCTGTCATGTGGCTGCACTAACAGTCCCCACCTGGGGTGGAGACCTGAGCCATGTGCAGGTGGGGCTGGACCCACAGCCTACTGAAAGGACCCATCAGCTTGGGACATATTGCCTCTGCCGTTCTCTGTGCTTTGACCCCGTTCCCCGGCAGGAGAACCACGCGGGTGGGCAGAGTGGGGCAAGCCCCCATGCCTTGACCCTGCTCCCCAGGAGGAGCACTGGGTGGGCAGAGTGGGTCAGGGTGCAGGGACACCCATTTTTCCAGGGCCCCACTATTGCCCGGGCAGGGGATACAAATGACATCAGCTCTTGCACTAATTTCATCCTGCCGTTCTGGTTACAGCACTGAAATGCAAGAAAGCAGCAAAATCATATCTGGGGTGACGCCTGTTTAACCGCTGCCCTGTCCCTTAGATCGTCTGTCCAAGCTGGAGCTAAACTCATGCTATCGTGCGATCCTGGTGACTGACATGAACTGCTAGAGACCTGCTCCCTGACAGCAATGCCAAGGGCCTTCCAAGAGACAATCACACACTTAACACAGCACATGCCTTATCGGAATCTGCTTCAGCTACACGGAGAGACTGTTTCTCTGTATGAAGTTGTTATGGGGGTAGGTTGTGTTCTCCTCCCACGCAAGGGGTGGGGTTCCCTCCACTGCCGCGTGCACTGCGGCAGACCAGTCCCAAAGCCAGTCCCAGAAGTCATCCCATGCTCGATCCATACAACTCCCCAGCCTTCAGACTGCCCCCTGGAGTTGAAATCCACTCACTGTTTTAGCTGCTGGTCGTGCTAGTCTCTGCCGCTGCCACGCTGCGCTGCATTGGCCCTTCGGATGCGGCCCTTCCTGACAGTGAATGGGTGAAAACAAGGGAAGGAGAAAAACAAAAGAGAAGGGGAGGGGGAGAGGAGGAGGGAGTATGTGGGGGGGGATGAAGCAGGGGGACAAGAAGGGAGAGGGTATGTCTTTAACTGAACTGTATGTCTTTCACTGGCTGCAACATTCTAACAGCTTTACAACACTCATCGTGGGCATGGGGTCAGACAGATGCCCGCTCTTGTGCTGAGGCACGGTGCCCCCTGCTCTGCACCTTGGGTCATCATTTAAACACGTGCAAAGGACTAAACAAAGTGATGGGCACCTGACCTACATGGTGAAAGCTACTGAGTAACACTGAGACCCTGTTCAAAGAGTCTCCTTTCCAGTTTGCAGCACAGAAGGAACTGTAAAGGACTGGAACTGTTCCCTGTGTCCAACTCCTAGATCTCTCCAGTTCCTTTGCTACTAAACATCCTCCTTAGAACAATGTACTTGGATTGATATCACTGCAGATGGGGCAGGGCCCAGGCCCAGGCCTGTACTCAGCCAAAACGTCCATTTGGCCTGAATCGAGACGGAGGGCCTGATCCTGTAAGGTGCTGAGTGCTTGTCGCTTTCACTGAAGCAAATAGGAATTCAAGCTGCTCAGAACCGGACAGGGAGTGCTCGAAGCCTCTCAGACTTAGGGTCCTAGAGGCTCACAGGACGAAGCACCCATTATACAATGGATGATTGTGTGCCAGCACTCTTACTGGAGAGGTTATTCTTGGATGTAATTTTGCAGTGTAATACAGCAGTAACATAGATGCTACTCGGTTCTATGCTACACATGCTCCTCAGCATTAGGGACCACTGAGAGCAGCAATATAAAAGTGGACTCATGAGAGCAACTTGTTCCACTTTTATTTAGTTTACAGGTATCCTAGGCCAGAGGAGCGACATGCCAGACAGAAACCTGTTTGGCCTCACAGTGATACAGTAAATCTGCCTTTCCGTGACAACTCCCACCTCTGTAGTGCTCTTCACAAACAGAAATTAAACCTCACAAGACCCCTGTGAGGAAAGGGAGGAATTATACCCATTTCAGAGAGGAAAGTGAGTTTACCAGCCTGATTTGCAGTGGTGCAAAGTTATGAAGCAGCTTGTGGTAACACCCTGAGTTTAATTTACAGTACTTTCACCCCTAGTCATTTCAGTCACATTTTGGAAATACAGGAGCCTATCCTGCAAGATTATGACTGGCCTCGAATTCTAACCCCACTGGAGGGAGTGACAGATACTCCACCCCTCAGAGAATTGGGCCCACAGAAGGGAAGAAGAAAAAAAAACATTATAAAATGGAGGAGAAAACACTGACTTTGGCTGTATCAAGACTTTGGCTGTATCAAAGCAGAAGGGGACTCAGGGGAGACACTCACTGGGCAAATAATGTTGAATGGCAGTGGCAGAGACTGTGAGATCAGTGAGTAAGTCCTCTCCAGGGAACTGGGCTCCAAGGGCAAAAGTTAAAGGGACATCCCTGAGCTGTGCATGTAGTTGGAGGGCACTGCTCTACGCACATGTGACCATTTTCATAGGTGGTGCTTAAGAACACAACATGTACTCCCTCCAAATTAAAGTAAAGAAGTAAATGGGTTTGGGGGGCATGGCCACTTAGTTACACTCACGTGCACCTTTTCACCATAGCTAGCAGTGCAAATTTGAGTTGCTACCTATAGCTGCAGTTTAGGCAATTGCTGTCTGAATGGCTGAAAAGCCTCTAAATTGCTTTGCTCTGTTCCGAACAAATCAAATGCCTGAGGAATGAGAACTGGGTGGGAAAGAGATTGAGAAAATGATTTCACTGCTGTTTACATTTCCTGTTCATTAAAATGTTACAGAGTTAGAAAAGTCCACCGCACAAACTCTCCCAGCCAGCTGTGTCACAGGACGGGCATCAACAAAGATACAGAGCAAATGAAGTCATCAGCAATGGAAAAACACATCAATACAGCCCAATGCAAATCCCACCTCAAACACTGGGCTGCAAGAGACATTTTCCCTGTGTCTGATCCCTTACCATGTGCTTATTCAATCACATATAACTTAGGGAGAGAGAAACCCACATTCAATTTATATCTCAGTCCAAGTAAATATGAAGAAGCGGTTGACGCTGACTATAAACACCAATGATCTCATATGCTTTCCTCACATGTATTGAAAAAGCTAGGAGTGGAGTTACTACCTGCTGCTATGAGATACTGGCGAAGTATTTCAGATCTAGAGGTACTGTAAGTTGTCACTAATTACTGCAGAAAAGGAAAGGAGAGTTGGAATAAGAAAATATAAACATTTCTTCCCTGTGAATTCCTTTGACAATCTGATGCTGCGATGCCCACATAAATGATTCTCCCCTCCTCCCCCCATTCAGCGGGGCAAGCACAGAAAGAGAACTGTTTTCAGTTGTGCTCAGGACTTGTGCTACCCTCCCAAAAAATATTTCTATATATGTGCAATTTTGTGCATCACTGCCCAATTGCTCATGGAGCACGCTCCCTCTGAAAGCCTAGCCCTAAAATGGTCCGTTTCTTAAGCACAGCTGTTTGCAAATACCGTCTTTCTCCCTCTTTCATCTCCAGCTGGTTTGGAGTAGGAGTTCACCGAGGGTGGCTGGGAGAGGAGGAGGATTATGAAATGGAGGAGGAGAGAGAGAGAGAGAATTCAGGCCCCGCAGGAGTCAGGAGAAACATGTTCTCTTCCCATGCAAATATCTTAATTACAGAGGATGAGGAAGATATTTGTATGTTAATTTTCACAGCTAGGTTTTCAATTTGTCTTTGAGAAAGGCCTTTTGCACCGGGGGAAACCTTCAAATCTATCCACTTAAAAAGTCACTGCCGTGAGCAACACATTAAAAAAAAAAAAAAAAATCAAGCCGAGCCATATTTTACCAAGCTCCCATTAAACTCTCCTAAGTTCTCTACCTCCCCTTCCCTTGCTGATCACAAGCTGTTTGTGGCTAAAAGACAGACAACACGCCACCCTTCTCCTCTGCTGCCCCTTCATGCTTGTGACCTCACAGGCACTGCGATGGAGATGAATGGTGAGGTCACAACACTGCAGGGAGGGAGCGAGCAGGAGGAGGCAGCTGATCAGCTGGGGAGCAGTGGAGGATATGGGCCCAGCATTGACAGAGAGGAGGGACTTGCTGCCTCTGATTCTTAACTCATCCCCCTGAGTGTGGCAAAGGTTTTCTAAAACATCATGTAAATTATTTTCATTTTCTCTGTAGTTTCTGGTGCCACCTGGGACAGTAAGTGGAAGTGTCCTAAATAAATAAATAAATAATCGGGAAACACATTTCTCATCCTTCTTATCTCTCTGGCTTCCTCTGTAATATCATAGGGTCAGCTTCGTACCCTCCCCTTTGCGTGGCTCTGATGGCACTAAGGGATCAGACACTGGTGAGAACTCCTTATCTGCCACATCTGGCTTTTGAAGTATTTTCTGTGCAGCTCTTGGCATATGGGAGGTGGGGAATTGTGTGGCTAGAGCACACTGCTCCGACAATCTCCAGCTGGTGGATATCCAATGGGGGCCACAGCTGGATAGATTAGAGCAGGCTCTCAGCTTCTTTAATCTATGATGGGGCAGGAGGAGAACTGACTGTATGATCAGGGAGCCATCAGCAGCTTCCTTTGCCCCTGCATCTGTTTGCCTCATCCAGCAGAAATTGGTTACAGCAAAGAATCCAGCCCTTAGGGTCTAGACATAACTGGAATTTGAGTGGAGGGAAGCAGAAGGACCCTGAAATCTCACCAGAAAGCCTGCTGCTTCGTGATCTGCAATGCAGTTGTGCAGGTTCGAGAAGCACAGACTATTTGGATAATCACTGGGATTTCTTTGTGTTGAATAAAATGGAACCTCCAAGTTACTGGTGTTGGTTTGCCCTTCACTCATATGGGTTCAGTATTTGACTGACAGCTGATTGGAATTTCTCCAGCCCATACTGGTGCAGAGATCAGGCTGGAAGTCTTGTGAGAACAGGGCCTCTTGGGAAACTTCCTGTATTGGCTTTTACACAATGGCTTGATATTTTCATGTATTCTGCGAACTAGAGATGCCAGGACAGGGTACGAGTGAAAGGAAGAGCTAACTGAACTGCTTCTGACTTTGCCAAACATCTGAAGTTGAGCTTCACTGCTGGAAGAAGGCTGGAGGCCTCCATTCAAGTTCCTGATGAAGATTTTGGGGAGCTGTATTGTGCTCTGGTTGAAAGCTGATGTGTTGGTTATCAATGAGTGAAACTGGGGGGGTTTGGCTAGCTCTGGGAATTCACTTAGCTCTGGGCAAGATGCAGGGATGTGGTGCCCTCAGGCACAAGGTTCTGAATTTAGTTTGAGCTCTGGATAAAGTTTTGGGGTTCTGTTTAAGCCGTGGGTGAAGGTGCGGGTTGGTTCTCGTTTCACCTGAAGCCGTTTACAAGCATCATCCACTAGTGATGATGTGACGACTCAAAGTCTGGTGGCACAAATCCTGAGCTGGTGGTGCTACTAGGGCAGAGGTCAAACCTCCTAGCACGGCTTGCAGGCTGGCGTTTTCACTAGCTGATTACAGACTATTCTTCACAGTCCCCTTTTGTGTCTGTGTTTCAAAGAAGACGTCACTAGACTGGTGAGAGGTCTTAGCCGGCCACATCCCTCTCATTACAGAAATTAAATGAACAGTATATACATCAAAACAGCAACCCAGCCATGAGATGGGCAGGTGGAGGGGGAGGGAGAGGATGAGGAGGGAAGGATGAGGGCTGGGGATGCAGGGGATTAGGGTAATTACCATTCCTGAGAAAATGCCATGAATTACAACACAACCTAATTACCCCGATTAATTCTTCTGCACTCACACTGCTTTGTGAAGGGCTCTTAACCATCAAAGAGAGATAGAGAGAGGGGGGGAAAAAGAACCTTTACAATTTATTTTTTTTTCCATAGGTGTAGAAGAGGGGGGCGGAGGGTGGGGAAAAGAGCCTGGATAAAACACAAGATACTGCTCTTACATCTTCCTTTCAGGACATAATAAACTGTACTGTGAATTCAATTTGCAGAGATCTTACAGGAGCCGGAGTGATATCAAAGACCAATACATTTAATACAGCGCAGTCTCTTCCTACACACCCGGAACACCCAGTATGCCTGGCTCAGGGATATTTATCCTGCACTGCCACACAGGAGTCTCCCCTTCCAAACCTGGGTGAGTCCCAGTCCTGCTCTCTCACTTCTGATTGCCTTGAGGGACTGGCGCACTGAGTAGGTAGCATGCTGAGCCCTGAATACCGAGCACCAGCTGAGTAAGCAGCAGCTGGGTGTATTCTGATGGGACCCCCATCCAGTCCTCGTCTGGGAGGTTGGTGACTGATGCTGGCACTGGAACAGAGAGGTATTAAAGTGGGGAGAATGAAGTTGCACAGCACTTCCTGAAAGGATACAAAGTGACACTGAGAAAAATATTCCCTTCAGGAGGGGAGATCTCCATTATTTGGCCAAGTTCACTGCAAATCTCTGGCCACCAGTTTGCAGGCACATCTGCATCCGTTCTGAAGCTCTCCAGGTTCCCTTTCTGTCACCCTGAGGCACCTTCTATAGCTCTAACAGTCCCCAATAGCACCCATGACTATCTCTATATGTGAGTCTAACACATACTCTGCCACGGCGTCTCCTATATGATGGGGAGTCCTTAATTATTCAGAACTCTTTGCCCAACTCCACGTTCCTTTCATCTGCAGATCTCAAAGCATTTTTACAGACATAAAAATGTCCAGAACTGCCAGGCTCTATATCGTATTATCGCTTCCATTTTATAGAAGGGGAACCTGAGGTACAGAGAGATGAGGTGACTTGGATTCATTTGCCAGCGTTAGCACTGCACTGTGAAGCTGCAAAGTCCTATCTGTGTTATATGGGCTGCCCAAGAGCTTATAGCAACGTCAGTAAGAATAGACGGGGATGGACATTTGGAAAGTGGTGTGTTTCAAAGTCCCAGGTTGGGATACAGAGGGGAGAGCCCGCAGTGCCCCTAAGCGCACTCCACGTAGTGTGTAGGCTTCTGGTGTGGGCCCATTTGCTTCAGACGTGCCTCCTGGAAGAACTGCAAGAGGGATGAGAGTGGGGAGCTCTTCAGTGGTGGCTGGTATTTCACAGACCATTATTTCTTCAGCATTAATTAAGGGGAAAGCGCTCTGCTAATTAGCATTAGTCAAATGGGAATGAAGTAATGCCAGAAGGGCGGGTGCCAAATCAATTTCCCCCCACTTTTGCCCAGTGAACTTCAGCCAGATTTCTAAGATGAGAAGACTGATAGATTAGCTCTAAATACCAGTATGTTTTAAAACCACTTTTACGTATCGGTGCAGTAAAACCTGTTCTAACTCTTCTGGGGATTGGAGGAGATGTGACATGGCATCCCAACTTGGGGCAGGGGGTCAGGCACTATGCTTGCTGGCACTGCTGTGCTGTAACTGGGCATTTTTCTTGGTGCTCACAGTGAATGCCACACTGCCCTCATGCGACATGGAGATGGACAATAAAGCAAAGTCCCAGATCAGCAAGGGAAGAGATAACAGGGACATTATATTCATGAAGGATTCTATAGTACTAAAACACCATGCCAGTGGATGTGTGAGAAATGCCAATGATGAGATTAGAGCTGAAACTCTTAAATAAATTCAAAAATGATGGGAACTAAGACCTATCCAATGTTACCACACCAGGAATGATGCTATAATGAGGTTTAACCGCTTTTGATGCTACCAAACTCTCCTATTCTGCTCACACTCCTGCTGTCACATCCATGTTAAGACGTTAACTGGGTGTCATTAGATGTTAGCTACAGAAAAGTGAGGATCAGGGATCCCTTCTGAAGACTAAGAAATGTCACCCTTTCTTCCTCTGGTCTCCTGTCATTACAAGCAAGCAACTACAACAATGTCAAGGTGAAAGTACTTAATTTAAGTTGAGGAGTGGATTAAAAAGGAGAAATGACCTGAGCTCTCACCCAGAGCTCATGTTAATCCTGAGCCATAGAGTGCCGGGGAAAATTCTGTCAATTTTTCATTTCCATGCCTCTCCATGCTTCTGGCCATGACCCACCAGGCCAATGACAAAACATCACCAGAAAATATCTTCTTCCAACATTTCCAACCAGATTTTAACAGACTCGAGGGGCTTGCACACCACCTGTGAAGCACCCAATTCAAGCTGAACTGTTAGGAACGCAATTCACCACTCGTTAGAACACTGGGGACCCTTCAGTTGCCAGGTGTATTCCTGACACTGTGATCGCTTCTCTCTTGTTCTGGTGAAGGGGAACCCAATGACCTCGCTGAGGAGATTCAACATCCCATCAAGACTAGCAAGAGCACGTGCCAGGGTTGGTTGGGATCTTTCCCTGAGGTAGTGCCTCACAGCGGAATGCGTGAGTGAGGAAGTCACCTACTTCTTAGGATCCAAGCATAACCCACATCTGCCGCACCCTCTGCTGTTCCACTCCTGTCCACCCCCAGCTGTCAGAGAAACTCAGTCCTGACTCGCTGCACCATCTGCTGTTCCAGCTCTTGCCTCCTACACATAATTCTGTTGATCCCTCTCAGTTTCAACTTACAGAATCCTGACTATTCCAGTCCAGGGCTCCCCTCACAGATCTGCTGCACCTAAATCCTGACCTGGAAGTCCCCCTTCCGCTCATTGAAGTCCTGGGGCTTTTTTCTGAAAAAGTTTCCATTCATGAAATTTAAAAAAAAGATATTTTCTCACCAATATGCAGCCATTCAATCCTTTATTCCCACAGGGCTCAAAACCAAAAACGAAATGGACCATTAAACAATGCTTTATAGCAATGTTCCTTTAATTCTGTGGAATGTACACAGGTTTTAGGATTCTGCCCGTCCCCGTCCTACCCCTCCACCCTCCCATCACTTTCCAATCAAAGATTTTATCTCAGATCTTTTCATGCTTGCCAAAAAACACTTCCTCCCCATCCCCATAAGAAATCCTGTCTTGTCAAAGCAAGTTTAAAAGCAAGAGCTGATGGGATTCCTAAGTGATCCGCGTGGGAAAGGACACATCTGTCTTCAGACTGAACATGGAGAGAGGGAGAACAAATCACTCTGTTGCTTTTGTTACGTCAATGTTTGTTTTCTGTATCTAAACGTGTAACAGGAAATTAAGCAGTTCACCTTTGTAAAGCATTTTGCATCCTACTTATGCATCAGCCAGATGGTGCTTTCTCTTTGTTTTAAAAGATTAAAAATGGAAAGAAAAGAAATGTTAATCCCGAACCTGGAATGCACTCCCGCATCTCATGCTCCTAGTTATCCGCACTCAGCACTGCTGGGTGAGGGCAAACACAGAGACCCAACAGATTTAAGTAAGTCGCAGCCTTTGGAGTGCTGCAGACCTGTCAGATCTTGTCAGCTTTCAGATGGAGTCCTTCACAGTCTTCTCAGAAAATGATAAATTACTGTATTCTTCTGGGGCCTCAACTTGGATACACAACACCATGTCTTACAGAAACCACCCAAAACAGAACTTTGCTCCAGGATCCCACCAACGGGAAATATCCCCAGCAGAAAGGTTTTCTGCACGGACACTGAGAAGTTGGCTTAGGGAATTTACTATGGGGATTATACCCACTGCTTGGTACCGTATCCAAAGGTAAACCTTAAAGGCTGAACTCATCAGCCACATCCTAGTGTGTGCATATGGGACTCCAAGCCCTACTTCGATTCTCAGACTTGGGATCTTGCTCTCTGTCTGTGTTGCTTCAACAGCAACCATTTGTGGTGTCTGGAACAGAGGTCAAAGAGCCCTTCATGCTGGGCATAAGCAACAGGAACAGCTGAGCTCTGAAGCCCGAAAGATCCAGTTTTAATGCAAGAGATGTTAGGAGTAAAAATCCTAAGGTGCATTCAGGGCCCAGAAGCACAATTGTTGCTGAAGAGAATTGCTTGCCTTGCCTGGGTTTGCAAGAGAAGTCAATGGCACTTGACACCATGGCTACAGAGCCACATCCAATACCACTGGTGTCCTCACCACCTTTTTGCCCAGAAAGGTGTCAACAGTGCTAGCAGGGAGTTTAGCAGTGCCAACTGCCATTTACAAACCTTATTCCTCCACACAATTCAAACCTAGCAAAGCAAGTCTCATGCTATCAAAGAATGCTGTTGTGCTAAGTGAGAGCAGAAGGGGAGAGGAGGACAGTTTGGGGGCAATGTTGGAGCAGAGGACTGAGCATTTAAAACTCCTGGGTTTTGCTCCGAGCTCTAAGAGGAACATGGCCTGCTGGGTAAAGGAGGGGACAAGGAAATCAAGAGACATGGGTGCAATTCTGTCTTTGCCACTTATTCACTGTGTGACCTTAGGAAAATCACTTAACTTCTCTGTGCTTCATTTTCCCCATGTGTTAACAGGAGTAATAATAGTGACCCCTGCTTCTCTGGGGTGGTTGTGGGGGGTCCTTCAAATGGACAGTGCCAGAGAAGGGCTAAGTAGTAGTAGTAGTGGGTTAAATGATGAAGATTTTGTTTTTAATCCTAAAACTAACAAAAAATTGGACTCTGAAGAACAAAACTCATCCCGAGACTCTCTGCTTGTATAGAGCACAGTGCCAGGGGCTACTCTGGCCGTACAAGGCAATTGGTGCGATACAAAGAAAAGCCCACTAGAAACAGATGACTTCTAAAGACATTGCAGTCACTGGCCAGAAAGGGAGTGTTTTAACTTCCACCTCCTCGGTCAATAAAGACATAAAAAATCCTTCTGAGAGAAGATGGGCAGGGGCTCGGGACATCTCCACTATAGAGAGCGAAAAGGGCCCAACGAAGTTCCTTCATCCAAGAAGCTCATTGCAGCGCTCAGTCCCTTTGCACAGTACTAGTGGGACGAGAGCGATCCTGCTACATCCATGACTTACAGAACCCTACTGGGGTTTTCATTAATGTAGTTAGATGGAGCACATCTTTTCTACAGCCCTAGAGAGAAGAGTCAGATAATACTAGCTTGACAGCTCATCCTACTCCAAATCCTGCAAGACTCCTCCAAACACCATGCCCACTAGCTTCTTAAGTAGCCTGGTTCTTGGAATCTCTGTACTGACAGTGCCTTAATCATCTCCACCTTGGCCACTGCTCAGTCGCTCTGTTAAGAACTTTCCCCTGTCCATCTCTACCCTCCAGCCTCCCTCCGCCACCCCCGACAAGGTAGCTCCTAGCTCATGTTGTTTTAAAACAACGTGGCCATGCGTCAGTCTGTCCCCAGGTGACAGAAATGAGGTGGAGAATCTGCAGCCAGCTATACAGAACCAGACCCTTATGTTATAATCTGAAAGGACCCAGACCCAGAATGTGCCCTACAGCAACAGCTTCCATTTCTTATCCTGAAAGATTCTTTTTGTGAAGGTCGAGGGGCTGAATACTCTATAGGATTCCCCGGCAAAGCCCCAAATCAAAACCAATTTTCCATACCTGAGGAGTACTGGGGAGAGCTTCTTTCAAAGCCCACCAGTAAAGTCCTACGACAACCAGATGGGGCATGGCAAAGCAACACAAGGATGCGTGTAAGGACACAGGAATGCGTAAGAATAAATTGCAGAAGATAAGTCTGGAAAGGAGTTTCTGGGTCACTGGGTCGAGCTCCATCATCTCGCACATGGTTATTCTTGGCACTAGGTATTTATTTTCTAGTTTGGAGAACAGAAGCTGTGACCAGGGAGTTTGGAAGGGGAGTGGGAAGGGGCGAGGTATATTTGCCATTCTTTAAAACCTTTAAACTAAACTATAATCAAAACTTCCTGATTTAAACCAAAACCCTTTCATTAGCCTAGACAGGAGACAATGTAGACAGAAGCCCAGCAGCAGAGTGGGGGCTATCCTGTTTATTGCGCTCAGTGTAGCATGTATGATTACCTTCCCTGTGGGCGGGTAGCGTATGTGTGCATTCAGTGCAAGGCGCTCCTGGCCCTCAAAGATCGCGTGTGAGCTTTGGAGGCCTGGGTGGGGGAACTGGAGGAGCAAAGGGAGGTATGTGGATGAGGCTTTCCGGGACACTGTAGATTTGTCCCACCTCTGCTCAGACAGCCCCTGTGCTGTTAAGGAGGATGAAAGGCTCATGGAAGGAGATCAGTCAATGGGAGCAGAGGGAAACCGTCCCATAGTTGGGACCCTCCTTCCAGGTGATGATGGGGTATCCTCTTGCACTGAGGTCACCTCTCTGGGGGAGGGAACGCCAGTCGTTAGGAAAAGGCAGGTGTTAGTAATTGGAGATTTGATCATTAAAAAATAGATAGCTGGGTTTGTGATGACCGGGAGAACTATATGGTGACTTGCCTGCCTGGTGCAAAGGTTGTGGATCTCTCTAGGCATCTAGATAGACTTATGTGTAATACTGGAGAGGAACCAGTGGTCGTGGTACATGTAGGAATCAATGACATAGGGAAGGATAGGAGAGACATCCTGGAGGCCAAATATAGGCTGCTAGGAAAGAGAGTGAAATCTAGGACCTCTATGGTGGCATTCTCAGAAATGCTGCCTGTTCCACACACAGGGCCAGGTAGGCAGGCAGAGCTTCAGAGTCTCAATGTGTGGATGAGATGATGGTGTATGGAGGAGAGGTTTAGATTTACTAGGAACTGGGGAAACTTTTGGGATGGGGGAGCCTATACAGAAAGGATGGGCTCTGCCTAAACCAAAGTGGATCCAGACTGCTGGCACTTAACGTTAAAAAGGTTGCAGAGCAGTTTTTAAACTAAGAGATGGGAGAAAGCTGATTGCTGCAGAGGAGCACATGCAGGACCATCCTTAGGATTTATGGGGCCCTATGCAGTATTATTAAACTGGTGCCCCTATGCCCAATGGCAGCCCGAGCTCGCAGCCTGGCGGGGGGAGGGGCGCCTCATGGTGGCGGAGAGTCACAGTTCCCTGCAGATACCCCCATACCCTCTCCCTCCCGCAGAATGGACATGCAGAAGGTACCTAATTAAAAGCACTAAACTTGGGAATAAAAACTGTCAGTCACAGGTTTTTTGACATGCCCTGAAGTTTGTCAGACATTTATTTGCAAAGACTTTGTAGTAAGGGTGAGTCAGCTGTCTTGCTGAATACAACATTAAATATTACGGAATACATGATGCAGCTCTTTTCTGTTTTACATTCTCTTAATCAGTATTTCTAAGCTGATTTTATACTTTAAATGTACTCTTAAGCCTTCATAAAGTAATCATTCCAGATTACTACATATTTAACTCACTGAAACAAAGACACTATTTTAAATTAATCAGTCACAGAGGTTTAGTGTGTTCATAATAACGTTCATTGCTTTTAGAAAAAGGGAACACTAATTTACTTTGTGTGATCTCCATGACAATAGCCATGTTTATGAAACGTCATCAACTTTAAAAAATATGTTTCCAAAGATTTTAGGCATTGCAAAGGTTTTATATCATACTAAGGTATTGATTTTGCTGGAGGCTCTCTTAAAACTAGTTCATCAGATAGCCAGAAGTAAAGAAAGGGAAACTCTTTGTCCAGCTATCTGGAAGGAGAAAGAGATGGACAGAAAAGTCAGGAAGATTTTGGAAGCAAGTTTTTTTTGTTACTATAGTAATTAAAATGTGTATTTGAGGTAAGGGTGGTCTTTTGAAGGATTTGTTTAAAAGAACTATATGTCTGAAGATCCAGGCATTTAAGGCTAAAGATGATTGTGTATCTAAAAATCTATGCAAGGATTTTTTAGAGATATGATTTTATAAACTTTACCAACTCAATAATGAAATATATGTAAAGCAAATTTTAATCTAAGGTCCGGTAGACTGACATGTTCTGAGTAAATATTACAGTAATGCACAACTGTTTTTGTCAGTAAATTCAGAAACTGACAGTATATACCCTGTGTTTGGCAAATGACTGTTAAATGGCTTAATTACCCCTCGAATGGCTCTTTGTCAGTTTTAATGTTGTGCTAATAGCTCTAGAGGCTTACACACTTTTAACTACTAGATCCCCTCCTGAAGAGGGCTCACCAGTCTGCAGCAACCAGCTGTGGGAGCCTGCAGAAAAGGGATAGGAACAGGGATAGGAAGTGTGGACACTAAGACCCAATGGTGCCCCAAATTTTCAGGTACCTTATGAAGCTGCCTATGTTGCCTACTCCTAAGGACAGCCCTGAGCAAGTGGACTGGACAGAGACTTCTCTTAGAGGAGAGTCTATTGATAGAAATTCTCTAGGCTTCAGTCAGGAGGAGAGGATGGAAGAAGATAAAGTGTGGGCCAGACCAGAAGAGAAACATTCACATAAAAAAGAACCTGACACATCAGAAAAGGAAGACAAATAAAGTGACAAGTTTTTAGAGTACTTGTGCACAAATGCTAGAAGTCTAAATAATAAGATGGGTGAACTAGAGTTCCTCGTATTAGAGGAGGATATTGACATAATAGGCATCACAGAAACCTGATGGAGTGAGGACAATCAATGGGACACAATCATTCCGGTGTACAAAATATATTGGAAGCACAGAACAGGTCGTGCGGGGGGTGGGTGGGAGTGGCATTATATGTGAAAGAAAATGTAGAATCAAATGAAGTAAAAATCTTAAATGAATCCACATGTTCCACAGAATCTCTATGGACAGTAATTCCATGCTCTAATAAGAATATAACAGTAGGGATCTATTTTCGACCACCTGACCAGGACAGTGATAGTGATGATGAAATGCTAAGGGAGATTAGAGAGGCTATCAAAATAAAGAACTCAATAATAGTGGGGGATTTCAATTATCCCCATGTTGACTGGGTACGTGTCACCTCAGGATGAAATTCAGAGACCAAATTTCTGTATACTTTAAAATGACTGCTTCTTGGAGCAGCTGGTACAGAAACCCAAAAGGGGAGATGCAATTCTCGATTTAATCCTGAGCGGAGCACAGGATATTGTCCAAGAGGTAACTATAACAGGACCGCTTAGAACCAGGGACCATAATATAACAACATTTAACATTGCTGTGGTGGGAAGAACACATCAGCAGCCCAACACTGTGGTATTTAATTTCAGAAAGGGAAATTATGCAAAAATGAGGGGGTTAGTTAAACAGAAATTAAAAAGTACAGTGACTAGAGTGAAATCCCTGCAAGCTGCATGGACACTTTTCAAAGACACCATAATAGAGGCCCAACTTAAACGTATACCCCAAAATAAAAAACAAAGTCAAAGAACTAACAAAGAGCCACCATGGCTTAACACCCATGTACAAAAAAAAAACAGTGGAAGATAAAAAGTCGTCTCTTAAAAAGTGGAAGTCAAATCCTAGTGAAGTAAACAGAAAGGAGCATAAACACTGCCAAACTAAGAATAAAAATGTAATAAGAAAAGCCAAAAAGGAGTTTGAAGAACAGCTAGCCAAAAACTCAGAAGGTAATAAAATGGTTTTTAAGTACATCAGAGGCATGAAGCCTACTAAACAACCACTGGGGCCTCTGAACGATCGAGATACAAAAAGAGCACTTAAAGATGATAAAGTAATTGCTGAGAAACTAAATGAATTCTTTGCTTCAGTCTTCATGGCTGAGGATGTTAGGAAGATTCCCAAACCTGAGCCGTCCTTTGTAGGTGACAAATTTGAGGAATTGTCACAGACTGAAGTGTCACTAGAGGAGGTTTGGAATTAATTGATCAACTTAACAGTAACAAGTCACCGGGACCAGATGCCATTCACCCAAGAGTTCTGAAAGAACTCAAATGTGAAATTGCGGAGCTATTAACTATGGTTTGTAACCTGCCTTTTAAATCAGTTTCTGTACCCAATGACCGGAAGACAGCTAATGCAACACCAATATTTAAAAAGAGTTCTAAAGGTGATCCTGGCAATTACAGACCAATAAGTCTAACGTCAGTACCAAGCAAATTAGTTGAAACAATAGTAAAGAATAAAATTGTTAGACATAGAAGAACATAAATTGTTGGGCAAAAGTCAACATAGTTTCTATAAAGGAAAATCATGTCTTACTAATCTATTAGAGTTCTTTGAAGGGGTCAGCGAAGGTGGACAAGGGGGATCTGCTGGACATAATGTACTTAGATTTCCAGAAAGTCTTTAACAAGGTCCCTCACCAAAGGCTCTTAGGTAAATTAAGTTTTCATGGGATAAGAGGGAAGATCGTTTCGTGGATTGAGAACTGGTTAAAAAACAGGGAGCAAAGGGTAGGAATAAACGGTAAATTTTCAGAATGGAGAGGAGTAACTAGTGGTGATCCCCTTAAGGATCAGTCCTAGGACCAATCCTATTCAACTTATTCATAAATGATCTGGAGAAAGGGTAAACAGTGAGGTGATAAAGTTTGCAGGTGATACTAAACTGCTCAAGATAGTTAAGACCAAAGCAGATTGTGAAGGACTTCAAAAAGATCCACAAAACTAAATGATTGGGCAACAAAATGGCGAATGAAATTTAATGTGGATAAATGTAAAGTAATGCACTTTGGAAAAAATAACCCCAACTATACCAACGATATAATGGAGGCTAATTTAGCTACAACTAATCAGGAAAGAGATCGTCGAGTCATTGTAGAAAGTCCTCTGAAGACATCCACGCAGCGTGCCGCGGCAGTCAAAAAAGCAAACAGGATGTTAGGAATAATTAAAAATGGGATAGAGAATAAGACAGAGAATATCTTATTGGCCTTATATAAATCCATGGCATGCCCACATCTTGAATACTGTGTACAGATGTGGTCTCCTCATCTCAAAAAAGATATACCAGCATTAGAAAAGGTTCAGAGAGGGAAACTAAAATTATTAGGGGTTTGGAACAGATCCCACATGAGGAGAAATTAAAGAGGCTAGGACTTTTCAGCTTGGAAAAGAGGAGACTAAGGTGGGATATGATAGAGGTATATAAAATCATGAGTGGTGTGGAGAAAGTGAATAAGGAAAAGTTATTTATTTACTTATTTCCATAATATAAGAACTAGGGGCCACCAAATGAAATTAATGGGCAGCAGGTTTTAAACAAATAAAAGGAAGTTCTTCACACAGCGCATAGTCAACCTGTGGAACTCCTTGCCTGATGAGGTTGTGAAGGCTAGAACTATAACAGGGTTTAAAAGAGAACTAGAGAAATTCATGGAGATTAAGTCCATTAATAGCTATTAGCCAGGATGGATAAGGAATGGTGTCCCTAGCCTCTGTTTGTCAGAGGGGGGTGATGGATGGCAGGAGAGAGATCCCTTGATCCTTACCTATTAGGTTCACTCCCTCTGGGGCACCTGACACTGGCCACTGTCAGTAGACAGGACACTGGGCTGGATGGATCTGACCCAGTGCAGCCATTCTTATGTTTTTGTGTTATGTTCTTATGTAGTCTCCTGTTAGACTTCACTAATCACAAGGCCTGAGCAACCTATGTTGGCAAATTATTCCCTTGTCTAAACAATGTCTCTGTTGAAAGACAGTCCTGAGGTTAAACCTGTTATTTCCTCTCCCATATTTTATGCACTTATCAGTCACTCTTTCAGTTGCCTTTTCTCTATATTAATTTTTTTAATTGCACTCCACAGATCACGGTCTACAATCCTTTAATCAGCTTTGTCACCCTCTTTTGAATTCTCTTTAATACATCAATGTATTTAAAAAAAAAATAAAGAGAGGAATCAAAAACTGTACATTGTATGTGTGTGTAATGGAGAGTGATGTGTGTGTATGTGCATGAGAGAAAGAACTGAATACGTAAAAGACTAAGTGAATGTGTGTAAGTGCATGAGTGCATTTGGGTCTGAGTTATAAACGTGTAGGGGGGTTAGGTGAGAAGGACAGGGGGTACCAATATGTGGGTGTGTGCATGTGTGGGTGTGTACACCAGTATGTGCAAGGATGTGAGTCATGGGCGGTTGCATGAGTATGTGTTTCAGGGTTCATGAGAGCATGGGGGAAGAATGAGCAAGCGGGCGAGTCAGTAGCTTTGGTGGCTGATTGACTGGAGCATTTCCTAGCCTCCCTTCCCTCTGCCCTTCAGACTCTGTCGCGGGAGCGGCCTTACCCTGTAGTAATCAGTGCTGTAGACATCTCTTGACATCCCAAAGTCTCCAATCTTCACCAGCAGGTTGGCTCCAACCAAGCAGTTCCTGGTTGCCAGGTCTCTGTGGACGAAGTGCTGGGAAGCAAGGTACACCATTCCAGAGGCAATCTGGCTAGCGATGTGCAGCATCTGGGACAGCCCCAGCTCCCCCTTGGCCTGTCGAGGCTGCCCATCCACCAGGATCATAGCATCTGGGCCATGCGCCCTGCAGGGGAAAAAGCAAAGCGCACAGAAGTGGGTATCTAAACAGGCAGGTGGCAGGGATCTCAAACCATCTCCATTCATCCTGGAGTCAGGGCATTGGGCCCCAACTCCAAGACCTTCCCAGTGCATCTGGATGATTGGCCTCCATGCGCAGATGTATTGGAAAGATGGAGCCAAAACAAATATGAATGCCCTCAAGATCTGGAAGTTCAATTCAGTTAACTTCGCCCCCCACAATACCCAACCCTTCTTCCAATCCCATAATTCCCTGGTTCCCCAGAAGCCTCCCTCTCCCCAAACAGGTTGCCTTTTCCCCACCAAACTCCATTCCACCAGCCTCCACTACGTCCTCTGCTCCTGGTGACATTCCACTGAGTGAGGGAACGGTGGGGGGTGTCTCTGCTGGGCTTCCCCAGGTCAGAGCCCCAACATTAACCCTGAGGCAGGCCTGGAATCTGTAAGCTTGGTCAGGAGCTGAAGCGGGGAGGCAGAGTCAATGCATGGGGGTGTATGTGAATTGCAGGGCCACGTGCTCTCCCGGGGCTGCAAGCAGGGCTCAGACCAGGGGTGGGCAAATTATGGCCCGCGAGCCACTTCTGGACCGTGGGACTGTCCTGCCCGGCCCTTGAGCTGCCCCTTCCCCGCCTTCCCCTTTCTCCCGGAGTCTCGGCACTCTGTGCCACCAGCACGGCCTGAGTTTCTGCTTCTCTGAATGGCACGATAAGGGGGTGGGGCTGCGAGCTCCGACGGACCTCGTGACCTCCAGACACGCTGCTCTGAGATGCATGGTAAGCGGGCTGGGAGTGGGAGGATGGACAAGGGGCAGGGAGCCAAGGAGCCAGTCAGGGGACAAGGAGCAGGGAGGGGGGCGTAGATAGGAGGTGAGGTCCCGGAGGGGTGGGTAGGGGCAGGGGGTCTCTGGAAGGGGTAGTCAGGGGACAAGGAGCAGGTGGGGTTGGAAGTTCTGAGGGCGGCAGTCGGGAGGGGCAGGAACTGGGTGGGGGTTGGACAGGGGGTGGGGCCAAGCTGTTTGGGAAGGCCCAGCCTTCCCTACCCGGCCCTCCGTAAAATTTTGCAACCCTCGGGCCAAAAATTTTGCCCCCCCTGGCTTAGACCCTGCAAAGTCAGGGGAAATTCTGGGCAGCACAAGGCATATGTTTAGGAAACAAATGCAGTCTAGGTTTGGACCCAAGCTCAGCCTCTTTGCTGCCGTGACCACGCAGTTTCCCTCACAGACTAAGCCTGTCTTTGCCACACTATCTCCACCGTGACATCTCTCCCCTGCTGGAGTTCACACTCTGGTTGCCTGTGTGGAGGTGGAATAGGAAAAACATTCATATTTAGGGAAAAAGCAAGAGATTTTGCTGTGATCTTCCTCCTCCTGACTAGATACAGAACAACGTTTCCTCTGGGGCTTTCTTACCACTCTCTTCAAAATGATTCTTGGCATTTCATCAAGCAAATTGAAACTGCATGTACAGAGCTGTACCGCCTTCACTGCATGGGGCTAAACATCCCTATAAGATCAGAACTATTTGTCTCCTTTTCCTAAGTGCCTAGCTGGGCTCTAGAATGAGCACTGGGATTAGTGTCCAAATATTTTGGGTTCAGCTGATTCCGTTTTCCAGAGGCCACTTCTTCAAATGTCTATTGCCCCCCTGCCACCATAAATACAACCCTAAAGCTCCTCTACAAGACAGCAGGGGGAGCTCTGAAAGGGAAGGTGAACTCTACAGGTGGAAGTAGGGGGCAAGGAGTGCTGCAGACAGAGGTAAAGATGTTGCAGAGAGCTGGAGATAGGAGTGCTGCAGACAGCACAGGGCTAGGGGGTGGTGATGTTGCAGGAGCTGAGCTGAGGAGTAGAAATGTCACGGAGACTATAGGGCTAGTTGCAAAGAGCAGGTAGGATGTGAGAGGAGCTGTGTGCCGAGAGAACGTGTTAGGGAATGTTGCAGAGTGCAGGAGGGGATTACTGGAGAGAGTATTTAAGATGAATGATTGATCCTTAAGCCTGTTTTATACCAGGAAAATTAACTGTTGTTGACAACAGATGTCAGCAGTAGGTGGAGCTAAGCACGGCTGAGCGACAAACATGCACCAGAACAAACCACAGTGTCTGAAACAGCGAAGAACACAGCTGGCCATGGTCTGCACTTGTAGTTGGACCCAGCTCGTCAAAGTTCAACTATGGCTGAAACCTGTTGTCAGCAACGAGTAATATTTCTGGTGGAGAACAGGTCTGGAAGTGAGCAACGTGGTGTTGACAGATTGTTGGAGATTGTTGTTTGATCTGCCGCTCATCCCAACTCCAAACAGAGCAAGAGGCACCAAGGAAATCTCTCTTCCTGCCCCGTCTAGGTAAGGAACCCAGGCCCTTCCTCCCTCTCTGTAGCTGGGATGGTCCCAGAGCAGGAAGTGTCAACAGGCTAGTGCCATTAGTATAAGTAACAACAGTGCATCCAGTTCTATGAAGAAGGCTGCAGAGAACCTGAGGAGACAGGCTGGTCTGTCACTTTCTCAGAGAGTGGGGCTAACGCAGTTTACTAAGGATTGTAAAACTGGGAAGATTCTCAGTCCAACAGAGGGCTTTGTTCTTTGGGGATAAACACGGCAGTTCATGCGATGGACAGAAATCCCCTCTTGCGATGAGCAGAAATCCCCTCTTTTCAATGAGCACTGTCTCTTTTTGCCCCCAGCTGTTTGGACACTATAGCTGTTAAAATTATACTAGTAGGACTTTTTTGGGGGGTAATGGCGTGCATGTTTGTTCCTTCTTTCTTCATAAACTACAACAACTTCCAAGAAACAATTGTCTGTGAGCAGGAAGCAAATCCGGAGTATTTACTAGAAGAGGAAAATTAAAGATGACTGCAAATAGGGATTTACAATGGAAATTTTTAACTAACCTTAACTCCAGCTGCTGCTGCCACTCAAGCTGTGAGTTTAACACACACACACACACACACACTCACACTCTCTCTCTCCTTCTCCAGGGCTAGACAGAGAGGGCGTCACACGTGCAGTAAACAAAAAGGGAAAGAGGATATTTAAATACCATAGAAATGCAGAGCAGCCACCAACCGTATGTGCACAGCAGGGGCTCTGCAGTCTTGCCCTCATAGTAGCTCTAGTGAACTCCCAGGCTCCCCAGTAAGTCAGCCCTGGAGATTCCCTGTGCCCCAGAGAGGGATGTTTACACTTCTCCCTGACAGGCTCTTTCAGCGGGAGCTGCCATTTCAGCGCTGGCCTTTTATCAGCCAGGAAACTGCAATTTGCAGCAGGCCTTTTTGTATTTCCTGACAGGCCGATGGCAGCCTGACACGTCTGATCTGCCGCCACCAGTGGCGAGAGGAACCGCTGGGGTGCGTGAGGGCTGGGAGTGAAGTATGAAGAGAGACCACCCTGTGGCACTCAATCCCCAGTCCAGCTGGCAGGTGTAAATTGAAATGACTCCCTTTGCCACATCGGTCACCTTTATTGTTCAGTGTTTTCTCTAAGAGGCCCTGTGCGGCATAATAAAAACTGGGGGACTTTTATTTATGATGATTATCTGTGGGAAGCACAGGCTAAAGTGAGCCCTCTCCCATTTTACTGCTTTTTCAATTTCTATTGAAAGGTGTAGTTAAACTGGGACAAGTTCATTTGATTATCTCCTGAAAGCAGCCCCTGCCCCTCTGTCTCTGGGACCAGTGCTAGGTGAAGTGTTCCAAAGAAAACCTCTGCGTGCCTTCTGCAGGGTGAACGCCCAAAGCAAGGAATGCACCAGAGTGGACAGTGCTGTGTCTGCACAGGTTATGTCGCTCAGGAGTGTGGCTAGTTCACACCCTTGAGTGACATAACTTAAGCTGTAGTGTAGCCATGGCCTAATATCCTGGGACCAACACAGCTACAACAATATTCCCAAGAGCTTCAGAGACTGGTTCACATTCAGCTCCAGGCGAACCTGGGGTAATATCTGCTGAAGTCAGTGGTAGTGAGGCCCTCTCATGCCAGGGCTAACTCCTAACCAGCACTGATGTGCAACCACCACTGGTGTGGAATACAGCAGCTGCTTCACCGTGCACAATAACGCTACACAAGAACTTAAGAAAGGCAGCGACGAAAGACCTTGAAGTGGATGGGTGAAATTAAAGAAGAATGTTATTATCCTTGATGAGGTTTTGACAGAGCCTGGGCGTCAACTCCTCTTTTTGAGGGAATGCGCTGGGGATTTTAAGCGCCGTAAGTGGCTTTATGTCATGCCTGAAAGATGGCACCTTCCACAGCATCGATTCAGCAAAGGGAGGCGTGGTAGATCCCTGTTCCAGTCCCATCAGAGGCTCCTCTGCAGCGAGCAAAAGAGAGGCCCTATTTGTCTGATGTCAAGACCTTCATGTCTAAGGAGACCTGACTCCAGTTCCCTGCCCAGAGCCTCTGGGCTGGCTACAGAAAGGATCCAGTGCACCCACACAAACAACAGCACAGGGCTCAATTCTCTGCTCTGCCTAAGCGCACTGCCCAAGGGAGAGAGGTTCCGTCTGGCAGCCTCCCTTTCCCAGGGCTGCCCTCTCTCTACCTTGTCCCCTTTGTGAGTATGGCAGCACAGCTGCATTAGTGAATCAGGCTCTCTCTGAACTCTCTGTGCTTTGTGGGGTGTTCCCTTGGCCCAGGGGTCTCTTGGAGCCCTCCTGTCCCAATCACTAGGCTGGTGTCTCCTCCCATCACTAGTAGAAAGGGGTCTGGGGTGTTTCAGGGATGTGAGGGCAGCTACTGGGGTTCCAGAGTGTCCACTCTACCCACCACAGGGGGCCTGGGGATGACCATACCATGAGGGAAAAAGCATCCAAAAGGTGTGATGCCTGGAACTACCTGGGTAGATGCCTGGGTACTCCAGGGATTGGACTCCATCACATGGAGCCTGGGTAGTGGGGCATAATACGGTAATGAGATAAAGACCCTTCCTAATAGGTGATTCCAGAGAGTTCATGGTCCATCGGGTACCCAGGCACTCCTCAACCACAGGTTATCTCACTTAATGAAGCAAATTGTGGCTTGACTCCAATGATGGATTTTCACCTTTTCTATTAAGCACCTCAAGAACTCGGTCTCTCATGCTTTTCTCTGGGCTGGCTTCCGCCAGCAACACACTGTCCCACAGGTTGCAGCTGCACTCCGAACTAAATGAAGGGCCACCTCATCGAAATAGGCAGCTACATGCTCACAATGATGGCAGGGAGAAGTGATCCATAAACTGCTGGAAGGTGGTGGGGTGTCACACAAAGCATGGTAGTGAAATGGGAAAGCCCAGGGTGGGAAAAGCTGGCTTCTCTTTGGATTTAGCTGTGAGGGGGACCTGCCAATGCCTCTTTGGTATGTCTAATAAAGTCATGTATTGTGTTGCTCCTAACTTGTCAAGCAGCTCATCCCACTAGGGCATGGGATAGGGATCGACCTGTGAAATCACATGCAGTTTCCTGAAATCTGCACACAACCACACAGACACCTCTGGCCTAGGGACCAAAATGCTGGGGCTTACCCCCAAGGACTGTGAAACTCCTACATCCGTGCGAGAGCCCCCTTGCAGAGCTCCGAGGAGAGGTAAACCTTTCAAGAGCCATTCCCAGAGCTCCATGCACGCAAGACACTTGCTTAATAAACCAAAACTTTGGAGAAGGATTTGTTTGTCCCAGTCAACAGTGGAGCAATAATTTCCGTGAACAGGAGAGCCCCAGCTCCGGCACTGACACCACGTTCAGCTCCTCACTCCTAATGCAATTATGTTTGTGTTTAGCAGTCAAAACACAAAAATATCAAGGGTCCAATTTTCTAAATACTTGGAAATAAAGATAGTAATTATTTCAAGAGGTAAGCGCCACTCCACTCACAGTACAAGTTTTAGAGCATGATTTCTGCATCACAGGAGACTAGCATCAGACACATTTGCTGTCTGCTCCACACCACTCAGAGATTTGAAACAGGGCTACATTAACGTAAAGTGAAACCTTTTTGTTCACACCAGGAGGGTCTACACAGGGCAGGCAGATCACCCCTCAAATCACACCCCTCTAATGCACTTTACCATGCGGTACAGACAAGCCCTGAGGGACAGCGTATATGAAAGACCTACACTCTGGCAATGAAATGGTTGCAAGATGATGGGCTGGCGTTTTAATCTCTACCACTCTAGGAGGCAGGTGAGGCAATTACTGTAATGAGACCAGCCTACAATAGCTCCTAATTCCCCTAGGATTAGGGACATCTGGATCACAATTGGTACCTCCGACCAGATTTAGTGAGCAAAGCCCCAGTGTTTGGGGCCAGTGGCCACCCCAAAATCAGATCTCTGGATCTGGAAAGGGGAGCTGGAAATCTCACAGGATCTCTAACTACTGTTGCCAGCCAGGTCAGACATCCTGAAAGAACAGCTTCTCTAGGGTAGCGTTTTGGTATTTTTACTCCCCATCAGAATTCTCAGGTGGGTGATGTGCAAAACCGAATGCACTGTAGCAGAATGATAACCTTGTTTTTACAAACCAGAGAAAGTGTTCAGGGGGGTCAGTTCAGTCTTTGGCTTTGTTTGGCATGGGAATTTCACAGCTGCTGAAAGGTGTTGGCTTGCCAGCCCTGCAGACTGCAGCCCACTATCCATAGCAGTTCCAGGCTGTCTCCTGTCTCAGACCTGCTTTGACCAGAGGGACACCCATTCGGGATAAGGAAGAAGTCCAGTCTGCATGGCTCTCTGTGGAGAATGCTGACCCGTCTGCTGGAAGCTGGACTGGGAATGACCGACTCATGTTATCCAGGCAGTCACGTACTCACTGGACAGTAACAACTTTTGATTCCTGTTGCCTTGGCCTGGATTCAAAGCGGTGACCCAGAGGAGGAAGGTTCTGTGGCCCCTGCCCTGCCATCTCAGTTATCAGCTCGTGCTTACCTCAGGAACTTATTTAGGTCCCCATGCTTCATGTATTCAAAGACCATGATGAGAGGGTCCCCGTCACCGCAGACCCCGTAAAACTTGACAATGTGCTCATGCTGCAGGTTGGTGAGCAGCTCTGCCTCCCTCTGGAAATCCTTGCGGGCTGCCAAAGTGGGGTCTTTCAGAGCCTGGAAGAGGGTACAAATACAAACAGAATTGGGAGGGTGTGAGTCAGAATGACCAGGCCTGGTCTCTCCAGCGCTGGGCTCTTGGGGGTAGAGGATTCTGCAGAGTAATATTGCTGGTTACATGAGGATCTCAAAGCACTTTACAAACAGGTACGAATTAAGCCTCATAGCCCCACTGTGAGACAAACCAGGTTCATTATCCCCATTTTATTGATGGAGAAACAGTGAACTGTCCAAGGCCACAAAGTGTGTCAGTGGCAGAGCTGGGGACAGAACCCTGTAGTGCCAGCCCCAGTTTCGTGCTCTAATGGCTGCACTGATCTATCCTCCTCCTGAAACCAAGCCTGGGATGACACTGAGGGGGGCACTCCAGTGTGGCTGTAGGGAAGAGACTGGATGCCATTGCCTGAATCAGCTGAGTAAATCTGGAGAGAGAACAGATGGGAAGGGAAGGAAGCTAGAGGTAGTTATAAGTGGGCTGGAGACCTTTTGGGACAGTTTATAGGAGCTGCCCTCTTGCATTAAGTGCACTGTTCCTAACCCTTCAACATGGTTTGGGTTTGGTTTGAAGCTGGGACAAGGCTGAAGAGCGTTTGGATTTTAGGATTTTACCATTAAAACTACTGCGTCTTACCAGCAGGTGCTGGACATGTCACAGATCTCTTCACTTTTCTGCGACAAGGAGAGACAACCTGCTCCTTTCCCACTAAACACCAGACGGTTTGGGGGCTTTGTTGTGGGACCCATCACTGAGTTCACGGTCTTCTCACAGTGCTGTCAAAGGGGTCTTTACTCCCTACCTGTGTGTCTGAGCCATACCCTGGAGGCACCTCCCATAGGAGTTGGCAGAAGTGCTACGGCTCCATAGCACCATTCACTTCTGCGGAGATTAAGTCGCAGTTACTGCCACTAGGCTGGCATTTCTTCCTATGTGGACAGCAGCCCACTTGGCAATAGAGCTCATTCCCCAACTCATTTCCCAGAGAGCAGCAAACAGCCCTCAGAGGGTAATAGACTCCCATTATTACCAACTTGGGCAGGATTTCAACTGGTGACCTAGGGGCGAAAGGCTCAGTATCTCATTATTACTCAGCTCCTGAGCGAGCCAGCCAGCCCCCTCTAGCTGTCTTCTCTTTTGAAATAGCTGACTACACCTCCTTTCTTCTGAAGATGGATTTGCTGGGCTGTGCAGTTATTGTGAGGATTTTTCAAAATGCCTCTGAAGGACACTGTCAAATCTTTCCTCATAATTTTTAAAATCATGTTTTTATTCCCTGCTGTTTATAACAGCTCCCTGAGAGATTGATGCTGAAATCTGTATCCTTACCAAAAAATGTCTCCTTTAGCACATTTGAGCACACCGGTTTGCTGCTGTTATAGGGTAGCTTACAAACACTGGGCAGCATGCACACACTTGTTATTGTAGGGTGCTCGGAGGACTTGACTGCACTTACTTCTGGAGTATACTGTAAGGTTCCTCGTGAAGGCAGGGCTATAGCCACTGTTTACTACTGTGCAGTTGCTTACGGAGGTTGGTTTGGACACTGCTTTGCTATTGTAGGGTAATTTGTGAGGTCTGCTTTGCTAGCAATTAATTTGGAAAAGAGCCCAGAAGTTTTGAGAGAATCATCACAAATTCCATGGATTGCGAACATTTATGCATCAAAAAAGGCTGGTGAGATTTAGTGTCACTTGATCATAACAGTATCCTTTGAAATTCTTTCTTCTTGGGTGCCCACCCTACCAGGACATCTGCTGCCTGCTTACATCTGTCTGTGTAATGATGTCTTTGGAGTTACCACAAAACCCACTCCTCTTGTCAGTCTGTAAACTGATATGGTCACCCCACTGACTGGGCACTAAGGATGAGACCCTGCTCATGCCTGGGATTCAAAGGCACAAATAGGAAGAGGAAGGTCGGCAGAACTTGGCTGCAAATGATGCACTGGAAGACTGTCCAACATTTAGGAAGCTCCTTCTCATTTGCGGGGTCTTAAGGAAGTGGATCTATGGAGTGAGATGCTGAAAATAAATCCAGCCTGTCCTGCAGCTTTGCCAGGCTAGACTCTAAGCTTAACAAAGTGGCAGGTGCTCTTCTCCCATGTGCTTTTTCCTCTGAACCAGTCTCTACAGGTGATTATCCAAGCATGAGGCCACTCCTCTTTGTTCCTTCCCCCGCCCTTCCCCCGCTTGACACATGGCATAATTTCATTTTAATTCTCTGCCCTCAAGGGAGAGCCACCTAGAGATATTTAGATGGATGACAGTTACACTGTGCAGATGGCAAAACATCCATCCTCATCTCAGGCATCGGATTATTTTTAGTCATTTAATATCTTTATAGTATTGCTGCAACACTCTTCCAGAAAAATAGCTCCCTTTCCCCCTCAATCATCCTCCCCCGCCCTTATATCTGGACCTGATATTTCAAGGTACAATGACTTTTAAGTTCCCTAAATACACTGTTGATTCTACAAGGTAATGGGAATATATATGTTCAAGGAACATAGTTAAGTTTGAAAAGGCAAGCATTTAAACATCAGGGAATGGAGACGTTGGAAGGTGTATGGTGAAGGAGGCAGAAGAGCAGAGGAAAGAGAAAGGAGGGTCTCATGGTTAAGGCTGTTGAATGCTGCCTGGAAGAACTGCCTTCTCTCTCTGCTTTTGCCTCTTCTGGAAGCAGGGCAAATCACTTAAACCTAACTTTACACAAGTGGTCACTAACTGTGAGTTCCTCATTTTCCTCGTGCCTGACCTGAGACCCTGGGCTCTGATTTGCAGCTCTCTCAGCACTCACAGTCAATGGGAGTTGTGCTTTGCAGGCAATACTCTGGCATAAAGGCATCACAAACTAGGCATGAGTGAGGTACTTCTCACTTAAATCTCTCAGTGCCTCAGTTCCCCATCTGTAAAAGGGGATAATGAAGGGTGTTGTGAAGATAAATTCATTCATATTTGTGAAGCACTCTGAAAATACAGTGATAAGGACCACAGAAAAGCCCGGGAAGATATGAATAATTTTGTCTTCAGAGCAAGCAACCTTACTGCTGGTATTTCCTACCATTAGAATGCTGGACTTTACGACCTCGCTAATGTTCTTTTAATGTAGTTTTTGTGTGTTAGTTCTTAGGGTTTTAAAAAGGCGAATTGAGAAAATAAAAATGCCATTGAATGGCATCATATTGACAACATCCGCACGGGTGATCACCAGGGTTGGAGCCTTTAGATCAACCACACAGACCACTGCCAGGTAAGCTAATGGATAACAGTAGCATCCTCTATGTGGACCAGCACTAAAGGGAAACCTTTCGCCAGTGGGTTTCAGAGATATTTGCTGCCAGCAGAGGAACAGTGAGATTGGAATCTCAGGTGCCATTACAGGCGTCGGAGGGAAACGTGCCCATTCTCCCAACCGTGATCCTTGCTGTTCTGTTCCCTTCACTCTTGTCTCTTCTCCATCCATAGTTCCATGTCCCAGTCCCACTCTCCTCAGCCAGTGCCAGGCCTTACTCCTCTGGCTTCTCATTCCTGCCTCAGTCTCCTAGCTCACACAATCCCAATTCCCCACCCCATTGCAGCTCCTCATCTGATCTATCACTCTCACCCACTCTGGTCTCCAGTTGTCCATTTCCCTGCTTCTGGTGTTCCTCCACCCCACACCCACTGGCTCCCAGTCCCAATCTCCCTCCTGGGGCTCCTGCAATTTCAGTGCCTCATCCCTCCACACCCTCCAGTTCCTTACCCCATCTCTTTGTTCACCCAGCTACAGTTCTCCGGAGGCGCCCTAGCTCCTCATCAGATCTATCTCCCCTCCTACTTCTGCTCACCGCACTGATTCTCAGTCTCCTCACCCAGCTAGTCCCATTCTCCTGTCCCCACCACCAGTCCTCATTCAGACACATCTCCATCTACAGGTTCTCAGGCTCCTGTCTCCACCCTTATTTCTCTCCCCAGCTCCCAGTCCAATCTCTTTGCCCAGCTTCTTCTCCCAGTCTTCTCTTTCCCCCCCATGTCTGGTTCAGGTCCTCTCTGCCTTTGAATCAGGCAGCTTCTTGCTCCATGCTGCCTGGGCCCATGGAGTGTAGGGGGCCGGGGTAACTGAGGGCACAGGGAAAACTGAGTGTCCCTTCTCCATTTTGGTGCTAGGACTGCATGAAATCTTCAGGGAATTTAGCTGCTAAAATCTAAGCGGTCGCTACTGAGCACGTGCAAACTGCGATTTGTCAAAGGCTGATAATTTGCCCAACTTTGATGGATTTTCACAATAACAGCAAAAGGCACGTCATTGACGCAAAGGCCACTTCCTTGAAAGTTTCAACTTCCTGGCTCCAAAGCATGGGGTTCTAGAGCTTTGCAAACAAAAGGTCATCGGCATTTTCTAGTATGGCCAAAACAATGCATTTTCCCTAGCCTCGTTCTTGGACACAGCCGAATCATTTGGGTTGAAATTTTCCAAATAAATAAAATAAAATAAAATAAAAATAAAATAAAATAAAAAATCAGCCTAAAGCAACTGAAAACAGGGTGTTACAATGGGACGGGTCAGACAAGCTCAGTAATGGGCAGTGCTACCAGTCCTGCCTGTAATAAATGAAGAGGAATAAAGAAAACGATGTCCTGATGTAGAAAAGGAGGTCATTCCACATGCACCTGTAGAAACCACCTACCAGTGCTACTGAGGCACGTAGCCTTTCCTGGGGAGGGGGTTTCATTACTCGGGCCACCTCTTTGCCATCACAGTCAGTTCTCAGGAGGCTGGGTCTGTGTGCACTTGCGAGATCTCCAGGAAAGCTTAGGGTGCTGCAAGCTGTATTGATGCTCCAGAAGGTGGCACTCTTCCATGTCACCCATCACTGAACAAATGCCAGTGCAGGTCTATGGGGTGTAATGCTGCTGGGGGTAGGGTTTTGGATGTGAAACAGGAAGCCTTGGTCACTTGCGATAATTAAAGACCCTCTGGCATTTTGTAAAGGAGAACTGATGTTAAGGTCTGCCAGCCTGGGTTCAGATTTTGCATAACTACCTAAACTTGCTTCCTAAATTCCCCTTGTGGCTTCAACTGGCTACATGATTCTCTCCTGTCCTTGTGCTCTCAGATGTCAAACAGCTGTCGTGTTGCATATTGAAGCTAGGAGCATTTCAAAGGTGGCGAAGTCAGTCTTGTGTAAAACGCTTTGTGACCATGACAAAAGGCATTCTGTAGATGTAAGTTTGTAACAACAATTAGCAGGAGACAGGCGAGATACCACTACCACCTACAAGCAAATGGAACTCAGTCGAGCCCTAAGAGAACTTGGATGCATTGTTTATACGCCATAAAGACTGGATGTTGTTGAGAGGCAGACGCATGTCGGGGAACAAGGTTCACACCATGGCACGAGCCAAACTCTCAGGTAACTAATCATGTGTGGAGTTATTCTATACATCTCTGTAGGATAAGGTGAAAGGTTGGCACCTTGCTGTTCAGAACTAGAACATACCAGGAAAAGTGAGCTTAAAAAAATGTCTTAAAAGGTGGATTAAAACAACACTCTCTTTGGGACGAGGCTGTTTCTGGGGTTCTGGAGAAAGAGATGGTGTTTTTTCTTTGTAGGGTATCGGTTTAAATTCAAAACCACTTACAATGATTTACATGGCTGCAGTTACCACAGTGGATTATGATGTATCTAGCGGAGATCTGGTGCCACTTGATATGAAAGCACACTTATCCACTAAGCAGACTCCTCCCCGTGAGGCCTGGACTTTCTGTGTAAACATGTCCCGAGTCTCTCAAGAGGACCCTTGAGGAGTGCACACAGCAGCTGATTGAGAGAATAGAAGCCATGTTGAGCTGGCTTTAGCTTGGAGTTGTGTGACCAAGCTGGTAGGAGCAGATCTTCGCTGGAAGTGGTCCTTGGAAGATCTTGCAGATCATCCCAGAAAACTGTATTTCTGTGGGGTTTGGTTTTTTTTTGTGTGTGTGTGTGTGTGTGTGTGTGTTTCACTGAGGCCTCTTTGCCTCAACTTCTCATGTACAGTTGCAGCAAAAAATAAAACAAAAGGCTGAGCAATTCATGGAGCGGGCAGGTTAATTCCATACATTGTTTTTGCAGCTACATGTCAGCTTTAGTTTCCATACCAGTGCCGTGCTGCTTCTCCTCAGTGCCTCGTGGCCAGATCAACAGGAAAGAAAAGGGGGTTTTGGCACTCGTGAGAATAAATGACCTTGGAGCAAAATGCTGAAATTTTATGTGACTATGTGGATTTGCCACAATCTACTGCATCTGATAAACCTTCCCCACCTACCCTTTCCTATCCTTCCCACACAGTATCAACTAGCTATACCTTGCTGCTCAGCCTCCACTGCATTCTTTTCTATACTCCCTTGAGATTTACCTTCACTGCCACCAGCATCTTGTCCTTGGTGGGGCTAAGATTGTAGCAGTCGGCCAAGAACACCTTCCCGAAGGCACCTTCTCCCAGTTCCCTCTTCAGAACGATGTCTCTCCTCTTAATATGCTGAACATCTGCAGAGAATGGGTTGATGGGGAGGGGAGAATGAATCCAGGTTAATGCAGGGAATGGACAACAACCAGTTACATTTCTAGTGCTTTACAAGCGCTTGCTTTTCACATGCACCCTTACAAGGGATGCAGCCTCACAGGAGTGGAGCTAGAGCTGCACAAAACATCTGCAAGGAAAGCACTTGAAAGTCATCCGGTTTTTGCTACAACTCACAGCAGGTTTAACAGGATGTTCCCTAAGGTTCAGAAAACTTTCAGCTGAAGCTCCCATGTTGTTTTGGGTCTGACTGGAACAAAGCTGGATATGATACATGCTCTGGCACCACGTTCATGACATGTTGCAGTTTCACATGGTTTTGATGCCAGGCTAGGTGAAATTTGAGTGTTTTGAGTGAGTTTTGCAAAGAGATTTTGAGTTGGTTTAAACCCCAAAGCTCAAGAGAGAGATTTGGGTGCCTGACCCGGGTGGGTCAAAATGGGAAAAATGACCCGGGAGGAGAGGAAGCACCGATTTTTTTGGGAAGTTCTGGGCAGTGAGTGACAGCAGGTTAGCAGCACCCAGTAATGCTACATAAGAGCCCGATCCTGCAATCCTCACTCCTATGAACATTTCTACAGGTGCCGGCTGCTCATCAGTACGATTTCATTGACACCAGAGATCAATTTGATTTCAATAAGCCTCTGCGCTTCAGTTAAGGCTGCAGGATCTGACCTAATTTATGAAAGGAAGTGAAGGAAAATATCAGCTGAAATGCAGGAAGAAGCAAACCAATAGGAATTTAGCTGGGACACCATGGTTTATGCTCCGTTTATGTCTTTATGTATCACCCCTCGGTGCGATATTCCAGGGCCAGATTTCCAAAGGGATTTAGGTGTCTAAAGGTGGAGATGGGCACCTAACTCTGGTTGAAATCAATGGGATTTAGGGGCCTCGCCTGCATAGGCACTTTTGAAAATCCCATTAGGCACCTTTAGACATAGAAATGCCTTTGAAAATTGGCCCCTCACTGCCTTCTCTTTGGGCAAATGACCACAGCAGGCCAAGCACTGTATCCATAGCTCACCCAAAAGATGGCCCCCCCTAGCCTCTGCACCGCATCATATTCGAGTCCCAGTGCTTCCAAAGGGCTCTTCTATGGCTCCAAGGGCCTGAGCAATGTGGGGCTGGGAGGAAGAGGCTCCCAACCACAGCAGCACCTGGAAGCATTGTGCTCACAGAGGCCAGGAGCAGATACTGGAGGAGCACATTCCCCAGAGCCAGCTACTTCACTAAGGCACCGGTGCACCATGGACTCTCCCCAGCTGAGCCCTAGTGTGCCAGAGGCTGGGTGATGGCAGCCTTAGTGACCCCTCCCTTGGGCTCATGGACCAATGTGGCCTCATTACAGCCCTCTCCCATGTGGTAATGTGCTCCCTTCTCTCTCCTGTAGAAGGGCAGCCATAATGCGACCCTCTGTTTACGGGCTCTCTCTTTCCTGCATAGCAAGTTGCTTTTGTATCCTTTCTTCCATCTCCCTTTGCCAACCTGGCAGGAAGGATGCATATTCAGTAGACAGCATCCACTGGTGCCCAGATTTCATGTTGTGCTGGTCTAATGTAGAAGGTAAGACAACACTGAGAAAATACTTTTGGTAGCTGTGCTGAGTCGTCTGGAGCATGCCATCATGAAGGAAAGGTTACAGCCTACTACATGTGCCCATCCCAAGGGCTATATCAACCCTGACTCAATTCAATACACATCTGCTTCACAGGGGGAAGAGCACACCCTGTGATAGCGCAGGCACTGCTCAACTTATCAAAAAGCCAAATCACTGGAAGAAGAATGCTCTGATGCCTCTATACGATTCAACCTGCTAATTAGAAGCTCGCAGGCAGGTCTTTGGGAAGCGAGATATGGACAGACTGCCTAAGCAATGGGCCTTGTAATGAACAATGCCCTATAGAGAATTCTCATTGACCTTTTCATTAATTGTGCACTAGATAGAAAACTGTTAGTTACCAATATTAATACTGTTAGAAACATTAAGGCATAGAACGATAGCCACATCCTAAACGACTGGTGTGAAATCTCAGACGACAGTCGAAGACAGCAGCTCAGGTATGGGTTTCTTTGGTCTGGCTTAGGTTCAGTGTTTATGGGTACCTAGAAGAATCTGAAATGTCAGGTGCCTAAGTGTAAAGGGGCACTTGGGTAGGGAGAGCTCCTAACCTAAAAATATTTTAAATGGCACTCAATTAGAGATTTTTTCCTCTG
The DNA here is from genome assembly GCA_007922305.1 of Dermatemys mawii. Lineage (NCBI taxonomy): Eukaryota > Metazoa > Chordata > Testudines > Dermatemydidae > Dermatemys > Dermatemys mawii. The sequence continues at coordinate 12,653,465 of ML677366.1, forward strand.
TCTATCAAGGTATTTCCCTGGGGCCCATCACTGTAGTTTACATATTAAGGATTTAGGTGTAGTGATAAACCCAGTATTTCAAATCTCGGTCCACTGTTCAGCAGCCAGAAAGAGGGCTAAGAGGAGGCTGTCTGATATTGAGAGGAGTCCAAAGATACTGTGCTAGTACTTTATAAAGAAATACTCATCTGGAGAAGAAAATCCAGGTCTGGTCACCATATCTGAAGTGAGATAGTTACAGAGTCTGATGCAGGCCAGTGTAGATACTGCATGGCATGGAGGGGCTCACATGTGAGCAGAGACTGGTGGCATTTGAGGTTATTTGGACTCTTGAAAGATAATTAAGAGGTGATATGACTGGAACTGACCCAAATACCCAGTTCTGAATCCCCCAGGTCCTGCTCAGAATTTACAGTTCCAACGTACAGTACGTGAACTACCAGACATGGGAAAGTTCAGGTCTGGATTTTGTACCTTCAAGTTCAGAGAGTTCAGACTTGAGGTTTGCTCCATTACAAAAATACCCACTTTGGATTAAAGACTCGGAGTTTGGCGCAGGGCTCTGGTGGGGGTAATTTAAACTACCAATGAGTTGTTAACATTATAACTTATGTGATGTCCCTGAACCGGCCAGGCGGACACACTGGAACTTTCACGTAAGAAGGAAGATATATAAGAAGAATTTAAGGAACATAAGAATTGTCATACTGGGTCAAAAACAATGATTAATCTAGCCCAGTAGCCTGTTTCTGGCAGTGGCCAGTACCAGTTGCTTCAGGGGGATGAACAGAACAGGGCAATTTTGAGTGATCCATTTCTGTTGTTCAGTCCCAGCTTCCAGCAGTTAGGGGTTTAAAGACACCAGCAGCATCAGGTTGCATCACTGGCCATCTTTGCTAATAGCCATTGATGGATCTATTCTGCATGAACTTTTTAAAACTTAGTTATACTCTAAACCTTCACAGCATCTCATGGCATTGAGTTCCACAGGTTCACTGCATCTCATGGTAATGAGTTCCACAGACAGACTGTGTGTGCACTGTGTGAAGAAGTACTTCTTTTTGTTTGTTTTAAACCTGCTGCCGATTAATTTCATTGGGTGACCCCTAATTCTTAGGTTATGTGAAGTGGTAAATAATATTTCCTGTTCACTTTCTCTACACCATTCATGAATGTATAGACCTCTATATACCCTCTATGTACCCTTTATAGGAACTCTATATACCCTTTAGAGATCCTCTATGCAGTGGACTGGATTAGACGACCTCTCATGGTTCCTTCTAGTCCTACAATTCCATCATATTCCCTCTTCATCATCTCTTTTCTAAGTGGAACAGTTCCAGTCTTTTTCATCTCTTCTCATATGGAAGCTGTTCAATACTTGTAATCATTTCTGTTGCCCTTCTCTATACCTTTTCCAATTCTAATATATTTTTCTTGTGATGGGGCAACAAGAACTGCACACTATATTCAAGGTGAGGGTGTATCATGGATTCATACCATGGCATTATGATAGTTTCTATTATCCCTTTCCTAATGGTTCACAGCGTTGTTAGGTTTTTTTAAGTGCCCCTGCAGACTGAGCAGATATTTTCAGAGAACTAGCTATGACAACTCCAAGATCTTCCTGAGTGGGAACAGCAAAGTTAGACCCCATCATATAATATGTATAACTGGGATTATTTTTTCCAGTGTGCATTACTTTGCATTTAACACTGAATTTCACCTGCCATTTTGTCACCCACTTTAGTGAGATCCCTTTGTCACTCTTCACAGTCAGCTTTGGACTTCCCTTGAGTAATTTTGCATCATTTGCAAACTTTGGAATCTCACTGTTCACCCCCATTTCCAGATCACTTATGAATATGCTGAACAGCACATATCTCAGTACAGCTCCTTGGGGGACCCTGCTATTTAGCCCTCTCCACTGTGAAAATGGGCAGTTTTCACGGATCATTTATTCCTATCCTTTGTTTCCTATCTTTTAACCAGTTACTGATCCCTGAGAGGACCTTCCCTTTTATCCCATGTCTACTTATTTTGCTTAAGAACATTTGGTGAGGGATCTTGTCAAAAGCTTTCTAGAAGTACACAATATCGGACTGGATCACCCTCAGCCACACGATTGTTGACTTTCTCAAATAATTCTAACTGGTGAGGGATGATTTACAAAGTCATGTTGACTATTTTCCCATATGGCTATACTTATGTAACATGTTTATATACATGATAATTTTGTTCCTTGCACTAGTCTCAGCTAATTTCCCTGCTACCAAAGTTAGGCTTACCAACCTGTAACAGACAGGTTCGTCTCTGGAGTCTTTTTAAAAAATAGGCATTATATTAGCTACCCTCCAAGTCATTTGGTATAGAGGCTGATTTAAGTGATAGGTTACATTGACAGTTAATAGTTCTGCAATTTATGAGTTCCTTCAAAACACTTGGGTGAATTCCATCTGGTCCTGGTGACTTATTACTGTTTAGTTGATCAATTTGTTCGAAGACCTTCTCCATTGACACCTCAATATGGGACAGTTCCTCAGATTTATCATCTATAAAGAATGACTTAGGTGTGGGAATATACTCCATATCCTCTGCAGCAAAGACTGATGCAAAGAATTCATATATTTTCTCTGCTATGGCCTTGTTTTCCTTAAGTGCTCCTTCAGCAACTCCATCATCCAGTGGCAGGCTGCCAGCTTCTGATGTACTTAAAAAAAATGGTTAGTTTTTGTGTCTTTAGCTAATTGCGCCTCATATACTTTCTTGGCCTGCCTATTTATACTTTAATACTTGACTTGACAGAGTTTATGCTACTTTCTATTTTTCTCACTAGGGTTTGACTTCCAATATTTAAAGGATGCCTTTTTGCCTCTAAACACCTTGTTTACTCTGCTGTTTAGCCTTTGCAGTATATTTTGGTCCTCTTTTATGGGGTATGCATTTAGCTTGAGTCTTTATTATAGTGTTTTTAAATAGTCCCTGTGCAGTTTGCACGCATTTCACCTTTGAGACAGCTCCTTTTAATTTGTTTAACTAGTTTGCCTCAGTTTTGTGTAGTTCCCCTTTTTGAAGTTAAATGCTACCATGGTGGCTCTCTTTTCTTTGGCATTTTTACCCATACAAGGATGTTAAATTTAATTACATTATGGTCACTATTACTAAGCGGCTCAGTTATATTTACCTCTCGGACCAGATTCTGTGCTCCACTTAGGGCTTGCAGGACTAGCTGCTCCAAGACGCAGCCATTTGTGGTGTCTAGAAATTTTATTTCTGCATCCTGTCCTGAGGTGACATGTACCAGTAATATGAGGGTAGTTGAAATCTCCCATTATTACTGGGGTTTCTGACTTTTTAGTCTCTCTAATCTCCCTTAGCATTTCATAATCACTGTCACCATCCTGGTCTGTATATTCCTACTGCTGCCTTCTTATTGTTCAGGCATGGAATTTCTATCCATAAAAATTCTATGGTACAGTTCGATTAATTTAAGATTTTTACCTTTATTTGACACTGTGCTTTCTTTCACATATAATGCCATTCCCTCCCCAGTGTGACCGACTCTGTCAATCCTATATATTTTGCACTTTGGTATTGCTGCGCCTCTACCCTCATTCCACCAAGGTTCTGTGATGCCTGTTATATCAGTGCTATATTACAATGAGCAGAAAGAGTGGATGTCCTGTTGAGATGGTGGTATCAAGTAGTTTTAATGGATTTAATAAAAAATTGAATGGCTCTATAAAATTTAATAAGCTAATAGAGAATCAGTTTTGTGCTGGGAACAGTTGGCCACACTTTCTGGGGATCAGAAAGGAAGTGTTTGCTGATCCTGCTTCCCCCCAGTCCCAGAATGGCCACAGGGAATTTTGCATAGTGGTGTTTTTGGCCCATGTGGAGTAATAATAAATAACATTTTCAAATGCCATAGGACTAAGCTGGTGCAGCTTATGTGAAGTTCTTGGAGACACAAAGAGCTCATGGCTTTGTTTGGTCCTACCTTGCTGTGTCACTATGGGTTTAAAATATAAAGCAATGAAATACAAGCCTGGAATTGAATGACTGGGACCTTGTTCTGCTAGACTTTGATCTAGTTTTCACTACCCCATTTTACACTGTAATTGTAATTAATAAAGGAGCCGGAGTTGCCGCCAAAGACACTATGCTGCAAGGACACATGGCAGGGTCATCTGAATAAAGCTATTTACCTCCTCTTGGCAAAAGCTGAGTGTGCCTGATAAACAGCTGCTGTTTGCTGTTCCAGGCAGACTTGGGTGTACAAAATCTGTTTATCTGTTTTTGCTGGGTTGCGGTCAGCTTTGCTAACCAGGTGTATGCAAATAGCCTTCCCACAAGCCCCATGCTCTTTTTTTCTTCTTCTCCATATACCGTTAATTTACAAAAGAAAGCTAGTAAGACAATCCAAAAGAGGAATCTAGGCAAGGACCACAATAATAATTGACAGGAAAATAACCAGACTCAACAGCACTATAAGAACTCATTCAAGGCCATGCCGTACCTATAAGGACAGATACTAACACAGAGCACTGAACTAGTTGCCATAATCACAGTAACATCTCATAATTCTGGTCCCACAATCGCTAAGTTGCTATGGTGATGAGCAATGTAAAAAAAGATAGACAATGGATAGATACCCTTCAGTCATATTCTTTGTCCATCAAGAATTCGTAGAAAACATTTTTGCCTTCTCCCATTACCATTGTGAATGGTGCACGAACTTAATCACAAAATGCCCAGCAGAAGGTTAGAGGAAACCTTAGATTTGAAAGTGTTAGAGTTGGGTAAGCAGTAGGAGGTGTGCACACCATCACACCGGGTTTTCTGCTTCCACAAGATGCTAGGCAGAAAGGTAGGGACCTCGCTTCTGCCATGAGACCTTATATAACCTCCTACGAACCGTTTGAAATATGGCTGAAAGAGCATTCAGTCAGAAAAATGACTGTCTACAGCTGGCACCTTGTTATGTCCCATCTTTGTTCCCTGTGTCTCTGAGGAGTCATACCTACTATTATTCCAGACAACCATATTTGACTCTTATGAGCCCCGTAGAACCAGTACAGCTTTCTGGGGGCAAGATGAATTCATCTCTTCCTCACACATCAACCCAGCAGGTCCTGAAGGGGTTAATCCTGCACTAGCCCTCCAGGGATGAGCCAATAGGGCTTTTCCTATGGCTGATTCCATGATTCTATGCTCATATTGCAAAATCTCTATCGCTGGTGACAATATAAGAGGCAAAAAGAGCCCAGCTTGATATTTTTAGGTCCCAAGTGGAGTTTACAGTCTTGTAGGCAGAAAAAAATATATAACTGCAATGGTCTGATGAGGATAAATCAGAATCTCACATAGTCTCCTTTTCACATGGCTACTTTTCTGATTATTTACACATTTTCAAATCACTCTTCATTCTCATTTTTTAAAAAATTTCTGGGTGTTTTCCATGCCCCTTAAGATGCCCCCATTTTCCTTTTAAGACCTCCCAACTTCAATGTCCTTCAAGCAAAGGACATTATGATATGTTGGAAGGTTGATACAGGTATTATGGTGATAAGTGTGATGTGCATGTTTAGCATGGTAGGTAGATGGGTGGATAGAATCATAGGCACAGTAAACAGCTGCTAGGAATAGGTCTCCAACTATATAAACAGCACAGAAAGCTCTCTCTAGGCTACTGGTCTGGGCTGTTTATTCTCATTGGACTGAAATTGATTGGTGTGGTATGCACACCATTCATCTTCAACTCTCATGAAAAGGGGCCTCTTTGCTGGTTTGCATTTGCTAACCAATTTTGTATTCTGCAGCTCCCGTTTCATGGATAAAACACAGTTTATTTGGGGAAACAGAACAAATCTATGGAAATCTCTCCCTTCTCTTTCTTTTCACCTCCTATTGTATATCATCTTCTTCTCCTGCTATGGAGATGACCATTTCAAATCCCCCTCACTGGCTTCTGCTCTTCCTAGATGTCGCACTCATGTTCCCTGTCCTTACCTCACAGACTTTGCCCAGTGTCATCTCAACCCTTTCATCTCAACCTCTGCTTTCATTTGCAACAATGCACTCTTTCCCATCGGGCCCCCTTCGTACCTCCTCCCACTCTTGACTTGGTCACTCTATCGAAATCACGCCCTATGCCCTGTTCCTCTCACTCTTCAAAACCCATTTTAAACCTGACTTCTTGATCTCCTGAGTTCGATCACAAGCTCTTTACGGTAGAGTTCTTGTCTTTTTTATGCACTTCTGAAGTCTGGTTTACACTTCCAGTGCTATATATATATATATATATATATATATAATACTAATGTGTGACAGTTTTCCCTAAGGATGAGTAATTTGCTGCAACACATCATTTATTCTGTGAATGTGGTCTTTTTCTCTGCTCACCAAAAAGTAAAGTTCTCAGAAGTATTCATTATTCACTAATTTCTTCCATGAGTAACTGCGACAATAATTCTTGTGAATCAGCGCTATGTGACTTGCATGCACCGTGACTATTAAAATCAACTATAAAAGGTCAGAATTTGCACTACATCTTGTGTAATTAAGAGACGTAACTAGCCAGCAGAGTGCATTTCAAATTGTACAAGCGTCAATCAATTGCACTGATGAGTTACCCAAGATACCTGAACTGACAAAAGCATGCGGTAGGACGGGACCAAAAAGCCTCACAGTCGGCAATCTGTTAAATCACTCTCTAACTTGGGCTTTTTTCTCAATGAAAAAAGGTTACTAATTTGCTAACTGTATGTGGTCTGATTCTCCACTCACATTGGTGTAAAAATCCATAGTAACTCTGTTGAAATCAATGGAGTAAAATAGTGTTAACTGGCATAAAGCTGATGTAAGTAAGAGGAGAATCAGGCCCATATTCTCTACGATGGAGATATACACACACTGTTCTTTTGGCCCAGAAGGATAATAAATAGGCTGCATTACTCTTCTGGTGGTACAATACGTAGCCTGGCCACTGACTGCCTTTTGGAGGAGGTTCTACATCTGTACCCTGACAGCTCTTCCCTGTGCCTGACCCCTTACTCTTTGCTGAGATCCTACATTAGAGTTAGTCCAAATACCATTCAGCGTTGTGTGATGTCCTGCTGGAGTTCATGTCTAAAATAGTGATGGGCAATAAACATCAAAAAGGGTCAGAGACTCAATTCAAAACAGCGCCAAAAAGATGCAATTTGTACCCCAACCTTGGGTAACTCTCCTGAGCCTGCAAAACTGGGTTGGAACTCTCCAATAGATAGATTTTCTGGGCTCTAGAAACCACATGTATCCAAGTCCTTTTTACTCCCTCCTTTCTCAATTACTATGGATAACACCACCATCATCTCTGTAACCTGGGCATAGTTTTTCACTCAGCCCTCTCTCGACAGCCTCTCACCCAGGCTGTCTCTAAATCTTGCATGACATCTCTAAGACACAGCCTTTTCTATTCATCTGCCTATCTAACACTCTAATCCAAGCTTTTATCATCTTGCAGCTCGATCACTGCAATCTTCTTTTCTGGCCTGGACAAAGGCCATCTTGTGCTCTCACCTCCAAAGGGTTGTTGTAAAGATCATTTTCCTAGCTTGTCAATTTGATCCTGGCACCCACTCACTGTATCCCTCTACTAGCTCCCCTTTCTTCATTGCATCAAACATAAGCACCTTGTCTTCACTTTCAAGGCCCTTCACAGCCCATCCCTATGAGACTTACCATCTCTCCCACATTATCAAAAAGTTGACTCCCATTTCCAGTCAGGCAATGGTGCCACCTTTCATCACCCACTTGTTAATTTTTCAAACAAGCGCCTTCATGCTTTCTTCTATGCTGCCCCCCATACTTGAAAGGGGTTCCCCATACAAAACCCACAATGCAACCTCATTGTCCTCCTTCAATGCCCTTTCTAAAAAGCCTTTGCCACTGAGCCTATACAAGCCTTGACAACCGTTAAGAAGTTGGTGTGTTGAGACCACTGCCTGTCATACTGACCAAGACTGTCCTATTGTTTTCTTGTGTTCCTCCACCTGTTGTCTATTGTCTTACACAGATTATAAAGTCTTTGGCAGAAACTGTCTCTCTTCTGAGTTTGTACAGAACAAATTCACAGTGGGTTCCTGGTCCATGCCTGGAACTTTTAGCTATTACTGAAATAGGCTCCCCCTAGATATATTTATACTTATCGTGCTTGACTGAAAAGATGTGCCAGTAAAATCAGTCTCCAGAGAGGATGAGAACAGAGGGAGCAATTTTGCAACCTGAGAATGTTCTTTGAGAACACCATGTCTCCACCACCTTTGGACGACTCTAAGGCCCCACAGACAACACATCTCATCTGATCTTTGCTGTCACAATAATACACAGAGCGAGAGGCTGACTCTAAAGCAGCCAGATTTAAAACCAATATCTTGATTTGTAGCCGGAAGGAGATGAAAACCAGTGAGGTGCATAAAGTGCAGCTGAAAAGGCTTAAGCCCAAATGGACACCCTCATTTTCATTAAGAAAAGTTAAAACAAATATTTCAAGAGAATATTTCTGTTTATCTTGCAGCAAGGCCCAACTTCTTCTTCTAAAAAAAATAAAAGCAGCACAAGTGGGGTGTATTAAAATAAATTCCCAATCCTTCACATGCATTCCAGAACGGTATGTGCCATACTTGTGAACAGGACCTGTCTGTTATTTATCGTATAAAAGGAAATAGCATAAAGTAAACAGGGTTATTAGGCACTCTGTGGATTCTCAGTTGAAATCTGTAATTATTTGCAGAACTCTGCAAGATCTCCTCCCTACCTGGGGAACTCCAGAAAGAAAGAAAAAAAACAAGGTAGCCATGTCAAACTGAGGATTCCTGTTGATCATCCACCGCAGATTTTGCCAGCGACTGTGGTAATAAATAATTGAGGCTTCCAACCCTGGTGTGCATCCGGTTTCTCGCACAGTGGCAAATTCCCATCATTAAAAAGCAAATTCTCCTCCGCAGTCAGACGTGTAACTTGGCAGAACAACAAAAGATTGTGTGACATACTCACACCTTTTCTGATTATTGTCCCTGAGATCATGTGGTAAAGTCACACATATGTCTCATCTGTGCTCAGAAGTAAATGGCCAAAACATCATCACTGAGGAGAACACGTCAAACTTCAGGGGCAGGAAAAGTCCATTTTGTCCTACATGGTTGCCCACCCCAACCTCGTTTAGGTTGATCTGAATGCCATGTCCTTGCCTTTCACCACAGCTCCCTTTCCCCATCCTTTCCTTTCGAAGGAACAAATTTAGATCTCTCTCTTTAGGCTGCAGTTCTGCTTGTCACTGCTGCAACATGGCCCATGGATACCACTGCTGCTGAAATTCTTGTCCCATGTTCTTCTCTTGCCCTGGCCACAGTCACTGCCATCCCTGTACCCTCCCAGAAACTTGTCTTTCTAGATTCCATCATGATGTCAACCTTTCATCCACGAGAAACAGCACAGCCAACTGACCCCCACTCACAAACAGGTCCATTGGCACCACAGTCATTTTAAGACCCGCTTCAAAACAGCCCTTGTTTTTAAAACCTTGCTCCTGTTACACTTGTAGATCTTCTCTATGCCTCTAGTTGCTCCCTCAGCTTGCCTGGACCTGGACTCTTCCCTGGCACATCACACAAGCTTGTCACTCCAAGATACCTCTCCTCTGCAGCTCCTCATGACTGAAAACATCACTAAACCCCAAGGGGATTGCAAAAGCACTTGTGGTCTAAGCCTTGTCAAAGCTACAGGCAACAGACATGAAAACAGGACAAAAGTTTCCATAGATCTCTCTATCCTCCACACACAACTCCCTGCTGAAACCAGACTCTGAAGTCCAGCCTATCCGCTGAGCTTCATGTATTCCCACAATCTATTTCCACGTATATCCAATGGATATATCACAGTGCACCATGGATATCTTCAAATTCTTTGCCTCCACTGAGGTGATGCTTTGGGCTCCTACCCCAAAGTGTGCTCAGCTTTTGGCATACCAGGTGTTAACGCCATGGCAGGGAGTCATGTGGGCAAGAAGCCAAACCCCTGCAGGAGATGGAGTGGGATCAGGGCTGAAGAAAAGGAAGGTATTGAGCTGCAGAGACCTTTGTGCTGGTCCAGTCTGGGAGCTACCCCACGAGGTATGGTAAATAAGATCAAATGTGAAGTACCAGCTGCTCCTTGACTCCCCGGTGTGTTCCAGCAGCTCTTGAAAGCGGGAATAGGGATTTCTGGCAGGGGCGGGAGGAAAAGGGAATCAGAGAGGGGACAGGAGGCTTTCTGGTGAGCATGTTTTCTTTCCACCAGCCAGGCCCCTGAGTCCCTGGCTGCCAAAGCACTCAGAATAAAACATTAATTCAATACCACACATTTAATTACACATTATTTGAAAGCGAATTTATTTGAATTGAAAGAAATAGTCTTCAGAGAGCGTCTGCCTCCCTCAGACTCATCAGTCTGGCAGGAGGGGGCTCAGAGAGGAGAAACGGTTTGTTTTACATCAGCTGCAATTGCCATTCAGTTCAACCCTCCCAAAAGGGGCGATTTTAAAGAGATATAGTTGCTTTTCACAGGAACTTTACTAGTTGATTTGATTTTCCAGCCAGTTTTCACTTGACTGGAAAGTGCTGCTGCAGACAGATCCCACTTGTGATTTTTCTGGGTTGTTAGTGGTGGAAGGGGGAGGGGAAGGCTCCCTCAGGAGGCCGTGCAGAAGTCAAATTTCAGACTTAGTGCTTTAACAATGCAGTAATCAGACACTTAATGGCATCCTATTGCTGAGATGGATAATCCCGATAAATCTGGGAGCAAGCGGGAGGTCGCTTTACGCAGCAAGATCAAAGCTTCTGGGACGCTCCTTTGCCTACTCTCCCCAGGAACATGGATTGCATCACCTTCTGGCACTGAGGTTTTGCATGCCTCTCTTTTCCTTTCCCCTCCCCAGCACCCCAAAACTTCAACCATTCCAGCACTTTATACTTCCAGTAATGACAGCACCACATAATTCTGGCATGTAGACACTATGCTGCTGGCTGCTACAGATAGACTGGCCCTCCCGGAATACAGGCACTATCTGTATAGTCTAAGGGTCTAAGACTTACTGTTGCCCTGAGAAAAATTCTCTTGGCAAAACATTCATTGTTAGCCACACGGGGATGGTGACTATCCGGTGACTATCCATCCATGTGGTGGATGGTGCACATATCCCCTCTCTCCCCAGCCTCTTCTGAATGACAGGGAGAGGCAAACAGGTACCATAATGCCACAGCAGCGCTCCCGGTACTTGGTTCGTTGGTGGGAGAGGACTGGCTTTTGAAAAACCCAACCTGAGACTTCTCCTTTAGCAACAGCCAAGGTTTGGCTTCCCTAGCTCCCCCCAGCATGACTTTCACTCAGAGCTGATTATGCCGTGCACATCACGACGCAGGGCCCCACACCCCTGACCTTGTCCCTCCATGCGACCCTCCTCTGGAGTCAGCAGCAGAGGCATAGGCTCCCAACATCCTTGCAGGAGTGGGCCCTGCGCCCTTGTCCCTGGACCATGCCATGCCTCAATCTCCAGCTGGCATATCAATGATATGGGCCTACCTTCCCTTCCAGACTTAGGAGCTGCAGCATGTACCGGCGGCAGGGGGTCCCCCAGTACTTACCCCAGCAGCCAGAATTTATCTGCTTGGATGAGTGGGATGGACAGACCCACTGTACTCTTCTGTAGGACTAAGTATCCTCTGCTGGAGTAGTGTTGGCAGCCCTTGCCCTTGGGCAATGGGTCTTGGAGTTAACTTCCCATCGAGATGCATGGAGTAGTTCATCCCTTTCAGGGCTATTGCTTCAGGCTGTCTGCAGACTCAGGCAGACATCTCTGCATACGTTACGCATTTTCAAACTTTTCCTTGTAATCATGGTGGCTCAAATCACACATTTATTTTAAATGAAAGCTAAGAGTTCTGTTCAGTCCCTGAGTCCAGATATGGGGGTTCTAAAAATGGACCTATAATGTTTAGGACTTAATCTGTCCCTACTTTCCCTGATGTTCCTGTGACTTTTGCTCTCAGTCTGTCAGCACCACTTGGAGCCCAAGAGCCTATCACGCAGCACAACTTCCCAGAGACACTCAATATTGTAGCAGGGAGGCTGCTAAGCAGGGCTTGTGGTCTCCATGCTGCTGACTGCATGATGGAGTCCTTAGGCAAAGGGGTAACTGGAAGGTAGGTGACGATTCGGAGCAAGGTGGGAATCTAACCACGTTGTGTGGTCTGGAGGTGACTGAACAGACTTGTTCATCTCACAGATTATAAACAGGGTGAGTGAAAGGGCTTTGGGTAGAACAAGAAGCAACTTGATCTTTGGCAAAACTCAAATAAACGTCAAACTTTTTAGAAGGACAACATTTTTGGCTAATTTTTTAAAAAACTGCATTTTACTTTCACTGCTCCCTCCACACTTCCTGCTGCCTTCCAGAAGCGGAAGTGCCAGAAGACCATGAGAAAATCTGTTCTCCCAGAATTCCTGACCTGAAGCAGGAAGTAGTGGCAATCTGGTGAGAGAAAGCTTGTTCTTTTGAGCTTCCAGACAGAGTTCCACATAGTTCAGAGATGCCTCAGATTCTTGTATGGCTCACTGTGATCACCAAATACAAGGACAAGTCTTGACAGAAACTAGTGTTTTCCACTATGGGCTCCTGGGGGGTTCTGAGTACATGTCTCCTTCTCCATGCCTGGCCATTTTCCTACAGAAATCTTGCTCTGGCTGGTGCTAAATGAGCAACTATCCCAGCCAAGCTCATGGAACAAGAAAATTCCAGAAATGAAGCCATATGGAGAGAAAACATGAGATGCTGAAAGACAGATCTCAGGCTGATGGTATGGTTTCATCAGAATGTCTCTCCCTCTAATTTGCCCAATTTCCATCTCTCGCCTTCTCTTCCCTTCCCCCCTTATTCCTGCTCTCAAGCAGTTGATACAGGAGGCATACTCTAGTCTAAGGCTTGATGAGGTGTTCTTTCAGACTCATGTTTTTCTTATGTCCCAGATAGGCCTGTCTCCTTTCTCTCTGAGGTTTCCTTGGCTTTCTTCCTATATGGGTCAATAACACCACAATCCCTTTCATCTGGGCCACTCTTCTTGCTGCAGGAAGCCCCCAAAGGAGGAGTAACATGAGAAATTTCCTCCTGTCTTTGAGGCACGATGGTCTAAAATTGCTGTGGTTTGGCTATTTCAGGGACAGTTATTAGGCTGCAAATTTTATTGGGAGGAATAGGGAGAGATCTGATGAGGCTAGCAGCTGCCTCTCACTTAGCCATGTGGATCTGGGAATAGCTTGAGAACCCTTCCTCCACCCCCAGCTCCAAGAGAATCAAAGGCTAGGGAAGAGAGAGGTGCCCCCACTTGCCAAAATCATCATCCCCCCTCCCCACCCTGCCCCGCAGAGGTGTACCCTTTAGAACCTAAACAAGTTCTTTCTAGAAAAGGCCTCAGACATGTGGATGCCTGTTGATCAACTGCTACCCATGCAGAACTATTTAAGGATGCACGTGATCTTATTGGGACCTTGTCCTTCCTTTCTCTAGTCTACTCATTTGTATTTTTTGTATTCACCTGAAGTGTCCCATTTTTATTTAGACTGGATGGGGGAACCTGTCCTGCTCTTGGTCTGTGAGGCTCCCAGCATACTTTGGAATTCTGGATAAATAAAATATATCTATGTCTGATTCTGTTTTCCATCACTGGTGGCTCTTGTTTTATCAGAACTACCCCGCAGAGCCCAAATTTTCACAGAGAAATATCGCTTTCTTTGTAAGAAAACAACAACAACTTATTCTTGCTATCATCTGCACCATGGAAACTGCCCTTTTGGTTCTTTTTAAACTTAGGGCTAGAATGAAGAAAATATTTTTATTGTTGGTGACCCCTACAGGATACAATGAATTACAGCGGGTGAGACCAACCAGTGTCAGCTTTAAATTGGCTGTGATATGATGACTGGATGATTGCTAAGTGGGTATTGTGGACACGTGCCATGGGGATCGCGGAGGGAGAATCTAATCAGACCTTCAGCTGAAAGATCTATAGCAAGGGCAGTGTTAGCGGAAAGAAGGATGGTGAGTCCTTATGGGGCAAGTTTTGCAGGGAGCTAAGCCAGGGTAAGGAGCTGAAGAGGCATAAAAAGGACCCCATGCATCAGAAAGTACTTCATTGTAGCCTGTAGAAGTTGGTGATGCCAATTTTTAGATTAATGTGTGTGAGCCACCCCTTTAACAGATGTTAAGAAGCCAACCATGTGCCACATCCAGCAGAAACGGACCCACCACAGTCTCATTTGCTACCCTTTCCATTAGTCAGGGATCGATCTCATTTACATTGTTTGGACAGGAGCTTATATGCTATTTGTTTTCTCACAATGTTTGAACTGAAGATGTAGGAACAGTAAATCAGAGGCCAATCTAATCTCATGCTCTACCTGCCTATGCCATGTTCATCACTGCAGTATAAGTCAATGACCCTGATTTTTACTTCTATTATACTCTTAAGTGATGAGTTCTGTCCTGGGAAGGGGTTCAGAGGAGCAGGGAGTCTCAGGTTATCTGAATTGCTTCACTCATCCTTTCATGATATCCTCTCTCTTGCCCACATTGCATCCTCTGAGACAAAAATTTCCTTCCTGTAGAACTGTTCTCAGAGCTGCACACAGTATTCAGAGGGAGCCCAAGAAGTATCTTACTCCTTCCCAGTACCTCCTTTTTGCCAACACAGCCCAGTATCCAGTTTGCCACTGTGCACCCTTGCAGATCTTACAACAGAGTCAACATTGGTGAAACATCAATAGAGCCAACGGAATTACAGCAGGGATGAATCTGGCCCCTTGCTATCAGTATCCTCCATGCAAAACACTAATACAACTTATGAACAACAGAGGTGCTTAAAATGAGCCCTGGGATATTACACTTTTGACCTCTTTCCAGCTGGAATAGTTTTCAGCAGTGGTTCAGTTTTGTCTCTTGCTCTTAAGCCAGCTTTCTATCCAGGCTCCTATTTTAAATCCTGCTCTAAGACTCCTAACCTCAACCATCAATCTCTGATGTGGAACCCTGTCAAATACTTGCTGAAAATCTAAGTATACTAGGTCCACTAAATTTCCCTTATCTATCATGGCAGTTAAATAGTTTGCAGGCATTCTCCGAGGATTTAAGCATGATCTCCCAAAGCTCTAGCCCATGCTAGTCTGGCCTTCATAGCATGTGTTTTCCCACCACATCCTTTGAGACGGCTTCCAAGAGTTCTTGCAGAACACATGTTCAGCTCACTGGGGCTAGTGCCTCCTCGTTTGTCTCTTGACCCCTTTTGTAAATAACAGCAATATAGTTGCCACCTTTCAATCCTGGTGAATCTGTCCCTAATCTGATGAGCATTTAAAAATGTCAGTTAGCGGTTCAGTTATTTCCTGGTTCACGTATGGGTGCGTGTGTTATCGGACCTGGGTCTTTGTCTAAACAGCACATTCCCTTGTTCAGTGCCCATGAGAAACAGATCCTCAATTTGGGCAGCTCTTTCCCTTCATCCTCTGTAAAGAAGAATGCTATTTTAGTAAATGAAAATTGTTTGACAACGCTGTTTTTTTTTTTTTATCACTTACATACGTTCTCCCCTGTCCTCACTGCTGATATAAGCTCTCTATTCTCCTCACCTCTGAGATAAATTCGCCTCCTCCTCATCAGCTTCCCAAAGGGTTCTTTGTCTCTCAGGGCTATATCGGTGAACAAGGTATTGCTGTTTGAAATGCCTCCTGAATTGTCTTGAATACTGCTTCCGTCTGTTCCTCCATTTTCTCCTGTTTCCACTGCCTCTTTGTTTGGCTAACTCCCAGTCTTCCTCCCTCACAGTTTCACTGCGTATTTCATCAGTGCCCTCCCTTGATCTCTTTATCTCCCTGCTTAGCTAGGCTGGTTTTTGTCAGCCCTTTCAGCTCTTTTTATTTTACTGGAATGAATTTTGAGTGCAGCCTTCCCAACTGTATCTTAAATACTTCCCACTCCCCCACTGTGGATTTCCCAGGCAGCATTGAATTCCAGCCAGTTTTCTTTAACTCATTTTGCATTCCTCTAAAGTCTGCTTTCCTAAAGGCCAGTGTTTTTGTGTGGCTGCCCTTTCTGCAGACCCTCTTCGGCATTTCAGTCCTGAGGAGAATATAATCATTGGCGCCTAGATACTCTTCAATTTCAATTGTGTTTATCATAGCTGGTGAATTTCCTTTAAACTGGTATTCCCCCGCCTGCTACAACATTCTTTCCCCTTTGCTGAAATGTTTGTGCATGGAAGGAAGCTTTTACCTTTACCTACAGCTGCCTGCTCCAGTTCAATTTCTGCACTTATGGTACAATCAAGTGTTTGTGCCATTACCTTCATTTATTATTTACGTGCCTTCAACATTGCACTAGGTGCTTTACGAATAAGGACAGACATCAAGAAAATCCACCAGGTAGCCACAAACTCTGGCCTATGGCCTCTCCAAGTGAATCAAGAAAGAGAGGGAAAGAAGAGACTGTTACCTGTTTCATAACTGATGTTCTTTGAGGCGTGCTGCTCACGTCCATTCCATTGCAGGTGCGTGCATGGCCACATGCACTGGTGCTGGAAGTTTGTCTCTCAGCGGTATCTGTAGGGGACTGACTCTGGTGCCTCTGGAGTGGTGCCCATATGGCGGAGTATAAGGGGTGCCACCGGCTTCCTCCACCCTCAGTTCCTTCTTGCCAGAAACTCCAACAGTGGGGAAGGAGAGAGGTTCATGGAATGGACATGAGCAAAACATCTTGAACAACACCAGCTACGAAGCAGGTAATCATCTTTTCTCTTTGAATACCTGCTCATGTCCATTCCACATTAGGTGATGCTCACGCAGTACACCGGAAGCGGGTAGGAGTTCACGGACATGTAGATTGCAACACAACTCTGCCGAATCCAGCGTCATCTCTGGCTTGTTGGGTGATGTAGTAATGCATTGTGAATGTGTGTACTGATGATCACGTGGCGGCCCTGCAGATGTCCTGGATGGGGATGTGCATTAGGAAGGCCACCAAGGACTCTTGTGCCCTAGGGTTGAGTGGGCTTTTAGAATAGGCGGCGGCTCAGTTCATGCCAATTCATAACAGGCCACCGGAAAAAAGATATCCTGGTTAACATGGAAGTGGGACACCACCTTGGGCAGGAACACCGGGTCGGGTCACAGCTGGATTTTGTCCTCATAGAAAACCTTGCAAGGGGGCTCCGAAGTAAGGACTTTAATCTCAGAGACTTGCCTTGCTGAGGTAATGACAACAAGGAAAGCTACTTTCCAAGACAGATGTGAAGGGAGCAGGAGGACAGTGCCTCAAAGGAGGGCCCCATGAGCCTCTAGAGGATGAAGCTGAGGTCCCATTGCGGAATCAGGTCCCAGAGCATTGGGAAGAGCCGCTCTAGTCCTTTCAAAAACTGGATAGACATGTCGTGTGAAAATACCAATTTGCCCTGGACCTGCTGGTGGAAAGCCAATATGGCTGCCAAATGCACCTTGATGGAGGAAAGCGGGAGGCCTTGTTACTTAAGGTGGAGCAGCTTTACACAGACGACTGTGTCGGGGAGATGCCACGCCCCTCTGCCCTGCAGGAGAACCGCTTCCACTTTGCCAGGTAAATTGCTCCTGTGGAGAGCTTTCTGCTTTCCAAAAGGACATTCTGTACCTGGTTTTCCTCCGAGTTCAGCCACCTGGCAACTTGGGAGGGTGAGGGAGGGAAGGTTCAGGTGCAGGAACCACCTGTGGTCTTGCGAGAGGAGATCTGGATGGCTGGTCAGTGGCCATGGGGGCCCAACAACCAGGTTCATGAGCGTGCTAAACCAGTGCCGGTGAGGCCACGCCAGCGTGATTATAACAACCCTTGCCTTGTCTCTTTTGAATTGCAGCCAGTGGGAGCTGCAATGGCCCGAACCCACAGACTCTGCAGGTAAACAAACTCTCCTGGCCCACCAGCAGATTTCCCTGATGGGCCGTATGCCAAATGTTGCCAATCCCCGCTTTAGACGGTTGACAGCTACTATCGGAGAGATTGCAGCCTGAGCCTCGCGTGGCAGACAACGCAAGTGCATGCTGCCATGTGGCCCACAACCTGAGGAAGACCTGAGCTGTGCTGAGGGGATATGTACAGACGCTGGCCATCATCTCAAATCTGTCCTGAAGCAGGAACACTCTGGCATGGGTGGAGTTGAGGACCACTACAATGAATTCTGTCCTTTGTACCAGGATTAACATTGATTTTTCCTTGTTTATCGTCAACAGGCCCAGAACACACCAAGTGAGCTGCAGCACTGAGATGTCACGCTGGACCTGAGACCTGGAGTGGCCCTTAATGAGCCAATCCTCATGATACGGGTAAACCTGGATACCTCACCACCTGAGGTAGGCTGCCACCACTGCCATGCATTTGGTAATGCCCTCAAAGCTATGGCCCGGCTGAATGGGAGCACCGCGAACTGGCAGTGAGTAGGACCCACTGCGAAGCATAGGAATCATCTGTGCCCCTGGAATATGATCCATGGAAGCACACGTCTTTCATACCGAGGGCAGCATACCAGTCTCCTGGATCCAAGGAGGGAATGATGGAGGCCAGGGAGACCACGTGGAACTTCAACTTCTTGAGGTATTTGTTGAGTCTCGCAGGTCCTGAAAGGTCTTAGACCCTCCCACCCAACTGGCTTTGGGGATTAGAAAGTACTAGGAGTAGAATCCCTTGCCACTGTACTCCTGAGAGACTTCCTTCACTGCCCCCATTTCCTCCACTGCCCCTGAAGAGGGACAGGGAAGGTGAGTGGTGGTGGTGGTGTGGGGGAGACAGAAAGAAACTAGAGGGTATAATCCTGCACCACGGTGTTGAGGACCCAAAGTTATAGAGGCCCATGCAGGGAGCAAAGGCAAGCATCTCAGACAGTTACTATGAGGTTCGTTGATGGGCATCACTTTTTTGCAGTGATCACAGCGGATTGTGGCATGCCCTGTCCCTAGGCTGAGTCCCATCTCAGACTAACTAATTAACTACGCCAAGGGAAACTACTACCGATTTTTAACTATTTACAGAAAAAAGTTCATCTCAACAAGATAAGAA
Source organism: Dermatemys mawii (assembly GCA_007922305.1). Taxonomy (NCBI): domain Eukaryota; kingdom Metazoa; phylum Chordata; order Testudines; family Dermatemydidae; genus Dermatemys; species Dermatemys mawii. Next base: position 12,672,606 of record ML677366.1, read on the forward strand.
TGAGAAGGCTTGCCAAAGCAAGAGATGTCCCAGCACCGTCACTGGAAGTAAAAAGAAACTGAGGGTAGGGAGAGCCAGCGATGCCCCTTATACTGCACCATATGGGTGCCACTCCAGAGGGTGCCAAAGCCAGTCCCCATACGGATACCGCTAAGGGAAAAACTTCCAGCACCGGTGCATGTGGCAAGCACACACATTGGAATGGACATGAGCAAGCACTCAAAGAAGGAGGAGAGACATTTTGGTACAAATTGTCTGAATTATTAGCAAGAGGATGAGAACAAATTCTGAAACATTCCAAGGGGCATCCCATGCGACTTCAGTAGATTAGCCATTGTTGGAAAAACAAACAAATCCCAAACTAATCCTAGTGCTGTATTTGCTGGGATCTCATCGAAAAGAGCATCGCTTAGCAGGAGTTACATTGTTCTGCTATAGAAGTGATCCAATTTACAAACGATGTCGGACAGTAAATACACAAACATTTCTTTGGAGCAGCAAGGGTTGATATGAAAGGCCTCCCATGTCTCCTTAAAATCCACACTGTATGTTAAGCCTTCGAGCACGCATACACTCACACAGTTAATTGGAGTGTTAAAGCATTACACAAACAAACAAGGACAGTTTTCATAAGCTAGAAAATCCTTGAGTATTTTGTAATTAGCCAGGCTTGTTAAACCCCTTAATAAGCAATAGATAGTAAGTGCCTATTGCCCCTCCACTGTGGCTGGTCTTTAGATGGAAGTGCAAAAATTAGGTATTCAAAAGTGAAATGAGTTAGGGGATCTCAGGTGAATCTACAAAAGAATATTTAATATTCATCAGGCTAAGGAGTCTGGGCTCAGGAGAGGCCAGAGTTGTGATCTATGGAATGCTCTTGAGTTGATCCCATTTTCCACATTGTGACTTCAATTCAATACTATGCCTCAGTAGACTCATGGCATGCTCCCCCCAGTCCATACACTTTTGCTTCATCGGCTTTAATGTAGTGTGCTTTTGCCACTGTTGCACTTAGCATCACAGGAAGATCTTGGCAGAAGGAGGAAAATTGTTTTCCTTAACAAGCTGGCATCTAGACCCCAGCTAAGGCTGGATGCTGAAATTTTGACCGACACCCAACTTCAAAAGGAGGGAACAGGTCAATTGACAAACAAGGAGTCCAGCAGTCTTACGAATATTCCTTAAATTGCTTTCTTCTGTGCTCAGGTCAAGCACTATGGGAGTCTGGAGAAGGAGGGCAAAATAGCTTTATGAAACATGGAATCCGTGCAAGACAGCTAAATGCAGCTGCAGCTCTTCCATTCGATTTCCAGAGCTCATCTGGATTCTCTGTTTTAGCCTCCCTCGCTTCTTTTCAGTAACAAACCCAATTGGGCCTGCTACCTTGGATTTTTGTCCACATGCAGCATTTAGGAGTTTTTAAAGAACCTCAAAGGAAGCTGAAAATTTGGTCCTATATGCACTCCCCCATCCCATTTTTTTTCTTTGTTATGAAGGATCCAAGAAAGCCTGAAAGGTTTTTGTCAAACCTTTTGTTGTTTTTCTACTTTAGAAATAGCAGGTGTTTCAAGTCTGTTTTTCCCTGGTTGTTGCTGTAAGCCCTAAGAACCTAACTGAAATGTAGGGCTGCTGAGTCTTAGAAACAATGACATTTATCCCACCTGTTAATCAGGCATTGCCATTAAATAGGAGTTAACAAAATCCAATGCAAAGCAAAGGGTTTTAGCTTTTCCTCTCTTGGTTCTATGATGCATCACCCCTCCAGTCATCACTGAGTCTTCCAGAACTGACATGATCTGAATTTCTAAAGCGGAGAACAAGAAGAGTGGGAACTCCTCCTCCCACCCAAAAAAAAATCACATTTTGAAGGAAACCCCCCACCTTCCAGTCTCTCCCTTGACCTCATAAAGATGCAAAACAAAACAGAAGTGAAAAGCAATGCCTGTTTTCTCAGGTCACCTTTAAAATCCTTTGTTCATGTGAATTTCAATGCTGGTCAGAAGTGCTGGAGAAAGTTCTGCATACGGAAGACCTCATTTTGTCCACAGGACACGACAAATGCAATACAAACGTCTCCACCTGCATCCCTGACCTAGGGAGACCACAACATAATCTTCATGACCCACTCAGTCACTGGGCTCCGCTGCCTTCCAACAATGTACTGGTGGGTTTTGTGACGTGGACACCAGCCCACAAAGAACTGGGCTGAGATCCACCACTCAGTTCACATGGGCCACCAAGCAGCCACGTGATGGCAACAAGCTTTCATCCACAACTGACCTGGGCCACATGGGAACTGGGAGCTCAGAAGTGAAAGCCTCCATCTCTCTCTTACCAATCGTGTGAACCATCCAGTCCCTCAAAGCAAACCCTTTAGTCAAATAATCCTCGCACTGTGGCTCTGACTGCACACTCCAATGTTAACCCTTTTCTGTCCAGATACCACCCTGATGATAACTGATTCTGGAGACTCCCTCCTCTCTTTCTAACCCCATCCCAAGCCAGTACTGCTGAGCTCTCCCTATCAGCACTGCTACTACGCATGCTCTCTAGGGGATGCGGCTGGGTTCTTTTTAAGGCCAGCTGCCGGTTATCACACCGAGAGAAGCAGCTGATTAGCTCCTGCTTTTTTAATACAATTATCTACTGAAAACGGACAGCACATCAGAGTGTTATCTTTAGAGAGCCCGAAAGTAAAGGTTAAGAGTGCAGAGAAAAAGTACTACCAGTTCAAGATTTAGTACAATACATAATGGAATGTTCCCTGCCTGAGACCTTCAGCCTTTTCTTCAGCTCTGGCGCTTGGTTTCATCTGTTGGGCTATAAATGTTTCATGGACTTTAAAAAAAATATCATGGAACTAAGTCAGAATCTGTATTCAGAGGATTGCAAAGGCAGCCTAGTGTGCTGCTGAGGGTCTCCTGGGCCCTTTCTTTTCCCCTCCTTTGTGCGGGAGGAGAAGGAGAAGTCCTCAGAGTTAGACATTTTTTTTTCTCTGACATTGCAGGCTATTTGCTGGGCAGAGCTGCCTTCCTGCTCCCCAAGCTTCAAAAGCTCATCACTGAGGACTCCAGCTTAGTCTGTTAGTGGCACAGGAAACAAACTCGCCCCTGACACCCTACCAACCTCAAGAGCATCTCCCCTCTCGGCTGAATCATTACAGCAGTGAGTTACTCCTCCTCAAGGATACTTCACGGCTTCCCTGGTGTCAGATATCGACAGTGTTCCCCCTTGTCCCACGGGACAGCAGTAGTTTCTAAATATCTATCCTGGAACATCATAGACTCTCCCTGCGAGGGAGTTAAGAATTATTACATCCTACACACTATTACAAATGAGGAAACATGGGGGCAGAGACTTACCACTAGGTTACATGGTTATCTACTGGCAGAGCTGAGAAGAAAACCCAGGACTTCCAGTCTAGCCTACTACACCACACTCCTTTCGAAACCCAGCCCCTGAAGGAGAAAAATCAACACCACCTCTAAGCCTGGCGATATTTACTGCTTTTTGAGCATGGGCCTCCACATACACTCCTTGCATCGTGACTGAAGAACATCTACCTCCCTTCTCACTCCAAACACCTGCCATCCCAGTGAAGGAGAAGGACCTTTCAAGACAGACGAGGCGTCTCTGCTCTACTACAGTGAGCTGAGCATGGTGAAGCACCAAATCCTCATTCAAAAGAGAGGAGGAGTCAGTCCTCATTCAAAAGAGAGGAGAAAAATCAGCACACAGAGAACCCAACCCTTACTTTGTTCATCCCAAAGAAGCATTGAGCCAAGGATGGGTTTGGACGCTAAGACCCCTCTCCCTTTTGTCATGCATGGATCCTGGAGGGAAGTAGAAAGGCTGGATACTCCCGTAATTCTGCCTGGGAGGACTGACCCCGAGATCTCTCTCACTGGCTGTTTCAGTTCAGTGCTTTCAAGAGAATGAAAGAGCTCAATGACAGAGGCAGTTTACAGTTCACACTCTCAGTATGTCTACCCTGCAACATAAATGTGTGTTTCAGCCTAACCCACCTTGTGTCTAAACTGCAACTGTGCTAACCCAGGGCTTGGATCCAGGGTCCCAGGACCCTGCAGGGCTGGAGGATCCAAGCTCAAGTTAAGCCAGAATCCAGAGTCCAAACCCTATTGCTTTTCAGTGCAGGTACAGCTTTGCTTAGTCAGCCACAAGTATCCCACAATTCCATGGGACAACATCCTTAGTCCTCTCTATCCCAACAGTCTGCAATCCACTCCACTGAAAATGGAAGTGACGCCCCCTTTGCAAATGGCAGCAGCTCTGGTCAACATTAACCCATTTCCTTCCTTGCTCTGATAGCAAGCACACTATCAGAGAGCCTCCTGGGTTTGCAATGGAGAGTGAACTAATTAAACCTTTTGTAAAGCAAGCTGCTTCCTGGTAGCATGTAGGGCAGGCAGTAAAGTTTTCCCACAGTGCACCACAGTCCTAGGGCTAGAGTGACCACATTTTGGGGGAGGGGCAAGACACTAGGGACTCTGGGATATGGTTACTTTGACTTAGGTCTGCATGCTGTAGTGTGGACACTTCAGCCCTAGGTTCAAGCATGTGTTAAAAAAATTTTAACATAGCCTTAAAATGCAATGTAGATGCTCAAACACAGGGTTCCCGAACACAGGCCAGCCAACTTGAGTCCCACTAACCCAGGGCTTACACTGCAATGTAAACATACCCGCTGTCTCTTGCTGGCTGAGTACTAAAGTTTTCTATGCTGTGGGCCTTAGTCCATACTACCTTAGAAAGATGGTGGCTGCTCCCCAGCTTTGGGCCCAGCTGTTGCACATCTCAGGCTGCTGGTGTTCCCTCTGCCTCCTAAAGTGACGCCCTTTGTTGACAGAAGTTTCCACTTCTCCAAAATCTGCTCTCAATTCCAAATTGTGACATGTTTGGGAAACTTATGCCAACGGGGCTCAAACTTCGGAGGTGTTTGGAAGGGGATTCTTAGAAGATAAACAGGGTTAGATGCTTCAGCTACTATGCTGATGAGCATGGTATAAGACCCTGAACAGAACAGAGCTCCCAAGAATCACTCACAGATTAACAGGGTTAAAATAAATTGACTCTGTGTATGGGATGGAATTTTCCCCCAAGAAGCACTGGCAGGGACCTCGTCGCCCTCCTCTGAAGCAATAAGTGTGGAGCTTCTGTTGGGTTCACATAGCGAGGGTATCATGAGAGAGCAAACGTGATGTGCATATATGGAGTGGGGAAATTACTGGACCTTGGTTCGTTTAAGATTAGCAGCCGTGTTAGTCTGTATCTGTAAATAAGATGAGGAAGACTCTGTAGCACCTTAGAGACTAACCAGTTTATTTCAGCATAAGCTTTCGTGGGCTATAGCCCACTTCATCGGATGCATAGAATGGAACAGAAGTAAGATGATTTATACACACAGAAAGAAAAAAAAAGGCTGTACATTAGCAAACCAATTCTAAGAGGCTGTTTAATTTGGATGGGCCCATTATCAGCAGGAGAAAAAAGTACTTTTTGAAATGGATATCTGTGTCTGACAGAAGAGATACAACTATTGAAGGTAAATTAACTAGGGAAATGCAATCAATTAGTGTAATGAGCGAACCATTCGCAAGTCCTATTTAGTCCTTGGTTAATTGTGTCCAATTTGAAAATTAATTCCAGTTCCTCAGTTTCTCGTTGGAGTCTGTTTTGGAAGTTTTCCTGTTTCAGAACTAACACCATCAAATCTGTAATGGGATGGACAGGAAGATTGAAGTGTTCTCCTACTGGTTTTTGAATGTTATGATTCCTGATGTCAGATTTGTGTCCATTTATTCTTTTGCATAGAGACTGGCTGGTTTGGCCAATGTACATAGCAGAGGGGCATTGCTGGCACATGACGGCATATATCACATTGGTCGATGTGCAGGTGAATGAGCCTCTGATGGTGTGGCTGATGTGATTAGGTCCTATGATGGTGTCAGTTGAATGGATATGAGGACAGAGTTGGCATCGGGCTTTGTTACAAGGATAGGTACCTGGATTAGTATGCTTGTTGTGTGGTGTGCGGTTGCTGGTGAGTATTTGTTTCAGTTTGGGGGGCTGTCTGTAAGTGAGGACTGGTCTGTCTCCCAAGATCTGTGAGAGTGAGGGATCATCTTTCAGGATAGAGTGTACGTCTTTGATGATGCATTGGAGAGGCTTAAGTTGGGGGCTGAACGTGATGGCTAATGGTATTCTGTTTTTGCCTTTGTTGGGCCTGTCCTGTAGTAGGTGGCTTCTGGGTACTGTTCGGGCTCTATCAATCTGTTTTTTTCACTTCCCCAGGTGGGTATTGTAGTTTTAAGAATGCTTGGTAGAGATCTTGTAGATGTTTGTCTCTGTCTGAGGGATTAGAGCAAATGCGGTTGTAGCTTAGAGCTTGCCTGTAGACAATGGATCGAGTGGTGTGTCCTGGATAGAAGCTGGAAGCATGTAGGTAAGTGTAGCGGTCAGTACGTTTCCGGTATAGGGTGGTGTGTATGTGGCCATCATTTATTAGCACAGCTGTGTCTAGGAAATGGACCTCTTGTGTGGATTGGTCCAGGCTGAGGGTGATGGTGGGATGGAAACTGTTGAAATCATGGTGGAATTCCTCAATGGCTTCTTTTCCATGGGTCCAGATGATGAAGATGTCATCAATATACCGCAAGTAGAGTAGGGGCATTAGGGAACGAGAGTTAAGGAAGTGTTGTTCTAAGTCTGCCATAAAAATGTTAGCATACTGTGGGGCCATGCGGGTACCCATAGCAGTTCCGCTGACTTGAAGGTATATATTGTCTCCAAATGTGAAATAGTTGTGGGTGAGGACAAAGTCACAACGTTCAACCACCAGGTTTGCCGTGACAGTGTCGGGGATACTGTTCTTGATAGCTTGTAGTCCATCTATGTGTGGAATGTTGGTGTAGAGGGCTTCTACATCCATAGTGGCCAGGATGGTGTTTTCTGGAAGATCACCGATGGATTGTAGTTTCCTCAGGAAATCAGTGGTGTCTCGAATATAGCTGGGAGTGCTGGTAGCATAGGGCTTGAGGAGAGAGTCCACATAGCCAGATAATCCTGCTGTCAGGGTGCCAATGCATGAGACGTTGGGGTGTCCAGGATTTCCAGGTTTGTGGATCTTGGGTAGTAAATAGAATGTCCCTGGTTGGGGTTTAGGCTTGTGTCTGTATAGATCTGTTCCTGTGCTTTTTCAGGGAGTTTCTTGAGCAGATGGTGTAGTTTCTTTTGGTAATTCTGTCAGACACAGATATCCATTTCAAAAGGTATTTTTTCTCCTGCTGATAACGGCCCATCCAAATTAAACAGCCTCTTATAATTGGTATGCTAATGTACAACCTTTTTTTCCCCCACCCTTTCTGTGTGTATAAATGCATCTTACTTCTGTTCCATTCTATGCATCCGATGAAGTGGGTTATAGCCCACGAAAGCTTATGCTGAAATAAATTGGTTAGACTCTAAGGTGCTACAAAGTCTTGGACCTTGTTTGTTTTCATCTTCTCCCATGTTTTTGACCATGTCCCACCAGAGGAGACAGATGGGGTAGAACAAGAAGCAGTTACTTTCACCCATGGGTATCTGGTCTAGTCTTCCTGTTCACATCTTGACTCTCAGCTCAGTCAGGCTGATCCTTGCATTTTAAAGTTCTCTTCCACAGAGGAGGAACAGAACACCCCTGGCTAGATGGAAATCACACAGCCAGTACAAGCGTCTTGTGAGGCACACTCGGCTGGGATCAGACAGTAGAAAAGGAGCATGAAGGTCAGTTTGGGTTTTTTCTATTGCCAATGAAAATCAGAGACTGGCAGCAGTACCACCTAGTATTAGACATTGTACTTCTGTCCTTCTGCAAAGGCACATTGGATAGTCTGGGACACCACACGCAGCTCTGCCAATGTACCTCAATCCTGACTTGCAGCATTCTCTGCTATTCCAGTCCTGAGCTGCTACATAGCCTTGCCAATGAACCTTAATCCTGATCTGCAGCCCTCAATCCACTATTCCACATTTGGGGTCCCCACACAGTTCCAATCCCGCAGTACTTCCTGCTACTGCAGTCCCAGACCCTTTCCTGAGCAGAGACTGACAATTTCTTTTGAGGCTGTCTGATGTTGACAGATGCCCATTGTACATCGGGATCAGAGCCACCAAACTCACTTTTGCTGTTGATTTAAGCCAGATTTGAACTCAATGTGTCATATACAGTAGCCTCCTGGAAGGTGAAAAATCAAGCCTTACCTATATCTTTAAAAGAGCTCCTTTCTCAATTGCCTGCAATGTCCGCATGCTGTCAGCTGTGGTGTCTTTGGAGGATGAGTATCTTTCGAGTTATTCTGGCATTGCTGAGCATACACACTAGGCTTGAACACTTTCAAATGTGCAAACTTGTTTGGCACCAATTGATCAGGAAAATGTGTCCTGGGAAGCACAAGGCAACCGTACAGTTACTTCTCCATTCTGTGGGGCATTGGACAGCACAGCACCAATCCAGGAGTGGCTTTCATCTGCTTATGCAAATGTACAGTTGTTCCAAAGACCCCAAAATATTGCAAGAAACTGATGGCAGCAAAACCAAAATGCATCCTTGGTCCAAAATATCTCTGACTGCACTTAAGTACCAGACACAAAGACCACACAGGAAGTTACGAGCAGAAAAGCCACCTTTAGCAGTTTACCTGGCACAACAAACTCACCTGTCAAGATGTCTGAAACACTGGCACACCTTTGGCATGTGGTCATTGTCATTATGTCTACAGTCTTCAATCAGGGATCAGGGCTAGGCACACACAGACCAGCAGCAATACAGCACCATGCATTTAACACATGTTGTGTTAGGATGACGTGCCAGTCCTAAAAAATGCTGCAGGACATTTTATTGCTTACCTACTCAGCTCAAAGAATGTGACCATCCTAATTTATTAATTTGGGGATAATCCCAGTAAAATCAGGGCAAGTGGCAGGCAGCCCTAGTTTTACTTCTGTTTCTATGAGACTGACACTGCCTTTAATAGAGCTGGTCAAATAGGTTAAAAAGCCCCCAGAGTTATTACTAAAAGCCCAGATTTCAGACGCATTCATGGGCTCCGATTCTTGTCACTCATGCGTATGTGGGCAGCTCGCAGATACGCAGGAAAATATTCCTAAACCCCAAAACTGTTAGCACCAATGATTCTCTGTCTAAAACTGTGTTACAAAACTTTGTTAACCCTCACTGTCATGGTTACAGGGCTAGCTGCACCCCTGCCCTCTCCAGTCTCTCTGAATGCAGTCACCTCAGGTGTCAGGTCTCTCACTCTACCTGTCTCAGGGTAGAATCTGATGATTCTCCCACAATGCCCCTTTTACCAATTGCCTATCACCCTGGGTTTCGGGTACCTACCTTTCTTCCTTTCGGGAACCTTTGACCAGTGATACAATGATCAACAGCCTCTTAAAACAAAGTGGTTTTACTTAGCAGCTACAACAGAGCAGTACATGAAAATGAGTTAAAACCACCACCACCATCTCTCTTACCTAAACTACTACAATCTTGTAATGGTGACCCAGGGTTAACTTCTTCAGCCAGGCTCTGGTGTCTGAGTGCGACTCCCAGTCTGGGTTTCTCTGACTCCCCTAGAGAATGTCTCTGATTGTCCCTATATCACCCACACACCCCTCTCTTTGTCGCCAGGGTTCTTTAGCAAGTGTACATGGGTCCCACCCACTCCCCCTGTTCGGATCAGTTTGTGGGCTGCCCAAAGATCGGGCTAGAGCCATTAAGGCTACTGGCTCTGGTATCGTCTCTTAATGACTCTTAAGTGCAAGCTGTTAGGTGACTATTAGACCTAGCCTCCTTCTGTTTGCTATAGGTGGGTAGACTGCTACCCAGACAGATCCCTAGGGTGAAATATCCATCCCCATATATGGTACAGAAACACCTTGCTAGTGATTGGTCCAGTACAGTAGTAGTAATTGTTCAATAGCACCTTCACATTGGTCATTGTCACTATTTTCCTGTTTAAAAACTTTCAGTCATCCAATTAGAGAGCAGAAACAATACCATGGACTAATCATGCAACACAATAATGAATATTTGAAGCAAATTGCTTTCCATAGAAAAGGCACAATGGGTTGAAAGGTATCCACTGAAACTATGGGGCAAATCCCTATGAATACCCCACATGTTCGCAGAAACCAGAATCAGGTCACATATGAGTCACTAACCCGAAAATGAATCATTTAACCAGCTCTAATAATGAATTCCTTTGCTTTGTTCAGAACCACCATGATTCGAATCTGCTGATTAGTCAGCAGTTACAATTACTAGTTCAAAACTGATATGAAAGTTCAAAAATAATTGTCTTATACTTGGCATTTTGCTTTAGTGCTGGAAAGATCATCATCTTTACTTGTCAAGAAAATCATATGCCATATATTTAGCAGGGCGGGAGAACTAGTTCTTTCGAACTAAGAACTGAAATAATTCTTAACCCAAAAACCAAACCAAGCCCCAGAAAAACTCAATTAACAGGGTGTTTTAGATTTCTGCTTTGCCTTTAGTCTTCCTGGCTTACAGTTAAGTTCTGGTCCTTGTGAACTCAATGGCAAAGCACCCACTGATTCGAACAAAGGCAGGAGATCACTCACTGGATGGAAGTAAACTTACCAAATTCCTATGAGTAAGGACCACTCTTGTGGTACATCCAAGCTGGTGAAATCCAGAACTAAACATTTAATCAGAAGAAGAATCTCCCATTCTGAGATTCCAACAACACTAGAGAAGCTCCACAACTGAACCTCTGAAAGGTCTCTGTGTTGGTCTTCCTGCCACTTGCTTCTTTCCTGGCATTAAATGGTGAACAGTTCCTGTGTAACAGAAATGCTAAAAAGAGGGTAACCTAAATTTCTGAGCATCTGACAGAATGAAATGGCCACATGTTGGCTGAGATCCATCCTTGGGATAAAGCAACCATAGCTAATGGAGTTACATCATGGATGGATATGAACCATTGTCTGTATGACTCAATAAGAACACGGATGGCTGAAAATGCAGCTGACTGAGAAGTGATTACTCTGGAGAATTTAATGTACCACTGACCATCATGGCAACACTAACGAGACTGTCATAGTAGGCGTCTATTTGAACGCAGAGCGGCAGATCTAAACAATATGTCTGGGGCTCAGGATGCAGAAGCAAGAGGGGAAAAAGCCACGGAACTTGAGAGTTAGCCCAAAGAGCTGGTGGGTGGAGGAAAGGAGAAGCTATTTCCCCTTTAAAATTGCTGTATTATGACTTGTTAAATTTTTCTGTCAATTGATCAGTGCTTGGAGGCATCGGTAAATATCGAGGTAACAAGGACTCCTTGGGTCATTATTTAAGCCACAGCTGGAACAGTTCAAAGCCTTAAACAAAAATGAAGTCGCCCTTCATTGATTTCTCTCTCGCACTCTTTTCTCGGCTCCTTCAAGCCTGTGTTTAAAGCTTAACTGCTGTATCGAGGGCTCTTTATCCTCTGCTAATGCCAGGGCTTAACCCTTGAGATCTGCAGCTTGCACTGGGTACAAATCGAAATGAAGGGATGATGCTCCACTGCAGTTAGCTGACAGAGCTAGCTTTGCAGCTTGCTCTGTCCCTGCCCAGTGGACAAAGGAGGAGGCTGGGAGCATGGAGAACTTGGGGGCAGGATTGGGGAGGGAAGCAAGGAGTAGGGCTTTCTTGAAAGGAGCTTTATTGGTTTCTCTGGGATGACATGCTGATTGGTGTTCTTGGCCTCTTAGATCAACAAACAATAGTCAGAGTTTCCGAGCTCCCCCTGTGCAGTTTGGGGAAACAGAACTGGACAGAGCGCAGCCAAGTGACTGTGAAAGCTTCCTGAGCATGCTCTGTCAGCACCCCAGGCCCTACCTGCACCACCCTCTCTTGTTCCACACAGCTCCGCCCACGCACCTCAGTCTTGGTCAGACTCATTTTACATAGAAGCCTACATGGCCACTGACTCACACTACTGATGTCTCAGTAACCATGAAGTCCTAATACAAGTATTAGTGATCCGCCACCAGGTACAACACACCCCAAACCCACCAGCAAGCACCAGGAGAGGCCCTGCTGCTTCTTTCAAGCACGAAGACACAACTATGCCTGCTTACAAAATAAATTGTCATGCTTGGAGAAATCAGCTTCTATGGAAATGCAAGGCAGGTGGACTGAAGGCTGACCATAACTGGGCCATAATGCCAGGCTACAGTAATAGATGATCAGGTCCCAATAATGGCAGCATTACTGATCTGTGAACCCCAACCAGGGTACTGGCACACTGGGCAAAGGGAAAGATTGGGGTGAGCGCCCACTGGCTGCATGCTTCCAGCACGCCTGGGGGAAGCCTGGGGTATGGCACCCAGTGCAGCAGTGAGCGGGTTAGCCTCTGAATGCACTTGTGAATGGTGCCCACTCCCCCCAGGGAAGCACATCCCCTCCTCTTTGGATACACAGAGCCTGGAGTGGGAAAGAACCTGAAGGGCACCCTGGGCTCAACAAGACTTTGTTGCTGTCAAACCCAGCAGCCATTCACCGGGCACAGAGATAGTGTAATTAGAAGCACAGGCAGAATCCTGCTCATAGTGCCCATGTGATGCATGTGTTTGAAAGTCAGCTCAGGACATGAGAAAGGCAGATTGATGCCAGACCATGGTACCTTATATTGCTCACTGAGGGCCAGTGTGAGACCATCAAAACGTCCTTGGGCCTTTGCCGGAAAGTTACAGTGAAACTGCTCCTACAACATCCCACTGCTGTCAGTTCAAATATCTCCCATCCAGCACTGTTCTGGAGTTCCTCCCCTCCTTTCGCATACGCACAGATGGACACAGACCGGTTGGTGTGGTGGGGGTGAGAGCATTATGAAAATGACAGCTCCCACTGACAGCCTCATAGGCACAGCTGTCACCATCACTCCAGTTTACCAAGCCTGACAGATCACAGAGAGTCTCAACTCAAGCCCTGGGGCAACTGCGACATTTGTCCACATAGAGAAAGATGGGGAAAAGGCTGAAAAACCAAGTTACCTTCATCCCCATTCAACACGCCTTTTGTGGCCGTCAGGTTAACGGGATAGCGCTTCCCAGTGGAGGACCCCTGCTGAGGCACCTACTCTGGCACATGCACAGGCAAGCTTCAGAGACCCAGATAAAATGAGCTAAGAGCATCCTCCGGCAAAGGAGCCTGTCTTTGTAAGCCCTTAAATTGCCCATTGGCTTGCTGCGTCCCGGAGAGGGCGGTCATTGGAGATAAGTGCTGATGGGTGGCTGGGAATCACTAGTTATTCAGCCACACAGTCAGCGGAACCACAGTTTTGTAAGAAGACCAGCCTCCCAACCAACCTGGGTGACAGAGCCAAACATCAGAGCTGAGCACTATTCACACCAGAACAGTAAATTCCCCTCCCAACCAAAAAACGGTACCCAGAATGCGCAACTAAGCAGTAAAGTATGGGAGCATCAGTCTGACCTTTTCTTTATTTTGTCTTCAAAGAACAGACCTGATGCAGGTGTTTCGTTAGAAAATAAAGTGTTTATTAAGAAACTAGACATTGAACATCCCTAGAGTCTCTGTGAAAAAGGGACTGTCCCATTTCCATAGCACAAGATGATAGTTATGGCAAGATAAGAATGCTCAGGATGGAGGACTCTCACTGACAGGAAATGAGGTAATGATTTACAATAATTAGAAAAAAAAATCCTTAGATTTGCTACTTAAAGCCACCAATTGCAAATGACTGCGACCGGCTGTCATTTTCAGCAGTGAGGAACCAGAGACTTTTAGATGGTATTTAAATAACAGACATCAATCACAGTGGGGAGAACTGTTTTAAATTTTTCTGTACGGTCAGGCAATGCAACGTTTGAGCAGAGATGGGCCTGAGCTGTGAAATTCTATTGTCCTCCAACAGGGTGTCTAGAGACAAGGCTCTGAGTCAGGCCCACACATCTCTAAGTCTGACGCATACAGCTGAGAGCAGAGTCCCCTGAGCCGTGCAAGGGGAGAGGACCACGAGGCTGAGAAGTGCATCCCGAACAAGACATCCCCAAACGGGATGGGTGAATTTCGGAATACAGGCAGTTCAGTTTGGACAAGCACCCAGCTGCTAGATGCTTTTCTGAAGCATCTCCTAACCCTCTGAATCTGCAAAATCAAGGTGGAAAAAATGAAAGCAACGGGTCATCTCCTCGTACATTTCCCGCCTCTCTTGCTCCAATTTGGGCTGGAAACTTCATGGGATACTACCCTTCGATTCAAGGTTTGGTTGTGGATCCTTATATGATTCGCACTGAATTCTCCCAGTTCTAAAGCAGCTGCCCATTCACGCGTATGTATTAATTTTAAACAAACTGCCACCATTTCTCTTCTACTATACTTCACATTTTTATGCACAAGAACCAGTAAAAGAAGCAAGAAAGTGGAATGTTCAGTGGAGCGTCCCTGTGTGGAGTTCAAGAACATTCCTGCAATTTCCAGGAACGTTCCACACGCAACACCCATGAAGGGCAGGAGGACAAACAAACATCCAATTCTTACACTTCTGCTCATTGCTGGCTGAGAGGGAGCCTTCTTGGTTCCCAACGGCAGCAACCTTTCAGGACTGGTGATGATAACCATCGCTTCAGGCCCTGAGGGAGGCAAGAAATCTGACTGACTGGTGATGGAGTTCATAGCTTGCAACTCCTGCCAGAAAGGGATCTGACCAAACCTGGATCCTTTGTTTTGCTCCCCCTCCTCCTTGAACAACTGCCTCATTTCATAGGTTTTCAATGGTATCTGTGAGCACATCTTCCTTTCCCATACGCGCACTCTCCAGAGTATCCAAGGAGACACCCACCCCGACCAGTCCAGATTGTGAGTTGACGTTAAGGCAGTTATCTTCTGGGGGTAGAATCAAAGATTTTATTTTTCCATCTGAGAGGCTGAGGATGGAGTAAGGCAAGAGAAAAAAAATACAAATATTGACCAGAGAACAGGATCAATATTTCTGTTTATGCCACCGAAGAAGCAACAGAATGTTTATTTTTCATCCCCTTCAGTTTGTCTGCCTTGAGCTGATCGTTCTGTGTACATGACTGGATTACACTACATCTCTACCTCAGTGAGGAAGGAGGGGAGGGGAAAAGGCCCACTGATTTGCTGACTGGGGCCAGCATGTATCTGATATGCTTTTTTCCACTTGGGTTAGTGCCCTAGTGCTGGCAAGGTCACCAACCATCCTACATCACTAACGTTTCATCCACGTGGGAAGTCCAGGAAACTCCTCATAAAGCTCATCATTCCAGTAGTAGGGAGAGACCAAAGCACAGCTATGATATGGTCAGCTCCAAAGAGCTGTTCTAACACACACAAATGAGAAAAGCCCCCTAGGATGGTTGTATGTCAAAAATAACCACATTCTCTCCCGTCAGAGAAGTAAGATTTTTATTCCTGCCCATCTTCACTTTCAACGTCATTTTCTGTGCAAAAACGAGAGCAGAAGGCTTCCTTTGTTCTTACCAAGAGTCTTCGCTCTGCTTTAATGTCTTCCAGGATCCCCAATCTCCGCTGGCTCTGGGAGACCTCTCATGGCATTGCCACAAGAAAAGGTGATGGTGGCATTCGCTGGCTGTTGTGAAAACACAAGCTCACAAGGAAAACTCCAAGCAGGGAGTACGTGACTAACAGTATCAGTGTGGTTGTTTCAAACAAAAGTACAATTATTTACTGTGTCATTAGGATGACTCCTTTAAATTGGGCTTTACATTTTCTTTATTTGCTCTCATTGCAGCTGTGGGGCTTTGCAGGAACATTTAACGAACACAGCGACTATTGGAGGAAAAGAACAACCCTGATATCTGGTGACAGACAACCACAGGTTTCGATTGACTTTAACGTGTGTACCGACGGGACTGCGGAGTCCTATTAGGAGAAGGCCTTGATCCGTACAGAGCACGCTCACTGCTTCCCACCACTCTGAGGACACAGCCTATAAACTTGGCATCAGAACAGGGACCTTTAAGGAGTTTTTAAAAGCCATGACGTCCTTTGCTGAAATAAACACTGACATCCTCAACATAAACGCCTTGGTTAAGAGGTTTGGAATGTCCAGGGAGGCTTATTGGATTCAACATAATTTCTCTGAAACCTAAAAGAAAAACAAAAAAAACAGAAAAACAGAAAAAAGCAAAATAAAGTAAACGAAAAAACAAAAAAGAGCAAAACCAGAAAAAAAAAAAAGAGAGAGATACCGACACACATGTAATTATTTAAAAAGAACCAAATGAATAACCAGCGAACGGCTGCAGTTAAATTTAAGTCAAACTGCCCTCTCTTTGCCGGGTCTCGCTGGCTATTTCAGCCCATGAGGGAAAGACAGAAGCTTCAGGAGCTACATGACTGTGACAGGGAAGAGGGGTGGTGCAAGTGCTCTGTGAACTATTTTTCCAAGAGATTCCCATTAGTTAGAGATGGCAGAGGCCTATGAGTTCATACCTAGTCCATCTCTGGGGCGGGGGAGGGGGAGCTCCCTGCTGCAGTGTCCCCAGGGCTTTGTTCAGTCTAGCTTCTAAAAGTTAAAGCAAAGGAGCTCCCGCTACTCTTCCTCTGACACCCTTTCACAGCCTCATTGATTTCATTGCCCAGCCTGTCCCCTCAGTCTCAAGGGCTATACTCTGAGGGGATCACTTGTACGTGGGTTGACTCCTTCTCGCCTGGGCGGGGACTTGGTGGGTTTAGAGTCAGCCCTGGTCAGGTCAGGAGGAAGAGTGTGTGGGACAGGGAATGCATGCATCACCCCTCCTTCAGTCCCAAGGCGTCTACCACGCCCAAAAAAACCAGTCTAGGGTTATCATTTCTGCATTCCCTCTCAGGGCAGGCTCAGCCTCGAAAAGTCCCTACTACTGTGAATCCAATGGAGCCACCATCACCAGGTTTGGCCTATTCTAGGTGTTAGGGGGAGCTAACCTCATCTGCTCCTGATGGAACAATGTGGGGGAAACTCCATGGATGAAACCTGGTGATTTCCTGTCCCAGAGCACTCTCCTGAGAACATGAACAAGGGGGGAGGGCATGTTCTGGGTCACTGTTAGGACACTTTTCCAATGGTCAGCCTAAGCTTTGCTTTGCTTAGTTCTCCCCTTCCGACGTCTAGCCCCATGTACCTCCCTCTTTGGTGCTTACACCTGCAGGTACTTGCAAAGAATTCCCATGTCTGCCTTTCCACTGTCATCTACCCAAGTCAATGTTTCAATTCTTTCTGTGGACTCCCACTGATAACATTCCTGTAACATGGAGGCAGCCACAATGGAGTGAGATGGGCAGGAGCGAAGATGGTCAATGTAAGAGGTAGGTTGTTCCTGGGCTACAGCTGAATTGCTGTCAATGAAGCTTGGGCAAAGAGGGTGAAAAAGTAGCTTTTAAGCCACCTTTGGTGCCTTCCTAATCCTAAATCCATCAGGCTGCTAGTTTGGTCAATGACCACCGTTAATGCCACCTTAGGGCTGATACATCTACCGCCAGAGCAGCCAGTGTGCAGAGGAGAACCAACCCCTTTGATTTATATATGCAGGGTGACCGCTACTAGATCAGACACAAAAGGGATAGGAACAGATGGCCTGTGCTCACTAAACCCTGAATCCAAGACAGAGAGCAAAAAATCATCTCTTAATTGTAAAATGCAGTTCTACCCTGAAAAGCACCTTCATAAAACTGGCCTCTTCTTCCTCACTGGATCCCTGCACGCATGTGGCAGTCACATCTACTGGCTTTGCAGACAAAAATAATTTGTAACTATCTGTTACTGCTGTTGGCCTTGCAGAATCGACACGCTTTTGGGACAGCGAGCTGGATTCAATTATCATAACCAAAATTGTTAACCAAGTTCCAGCAGCAAAATCTTCATTCCTGGTGAGAAAGATCCCAGTTTGGCTGACAGAAAAGAATGTGTAAACGGAGCATGCTTCCATTAGAGTCAATGGCAAACAATAAACATGGCACCCCAGAATGGCATTTTTATTCAGTCACTTCTCAGAGTATAACTGCACTTTAAATTCACTGGCGGATCACTGGCGGAGTCAGCTTTCAATAAAACCAAGTGTCTCTGCAGAGTTCTGGTCTCTGCTTTATTTTATTGCAAAACCAGTGTGTGCAGCAGACCCAAAGCCTGCTAGGCACCAAGACCCTCAAGCAAGAGACGCATGAAAAATCAGCGAGGCCAGAAGTTGGAAAGTCCTAGGGCTTTATTCCATTAGCATCAGTGGTAAGTTCTGCCAGCACAGCTGAAGCCTTCAAGGCTCTCCATGGACAATAAATAAAAGATCAAGAATGCCGGGCCTGCATGGAATGGGAGCAAATTTGGGTTTAATAGGTAGCATGTGCCTCTTACTGTGAGGCAATGCGGGGTGTGCTGCAGTGGAAGTCTATGTTTCCTAATGTTTAGGGTATTAAACAGACCTACAAATGATCTGGCAAAAAATGAGATCCTGTCCAGTACTCTTTTATGGTGTTTAATTGTTGCCTTTTGCTCTCTCTTGTTTGTAAAACCCTCAGAGAAGTTGCAAAACTATATTCCTTTCCTGGCAGATTTTGCTCTTTTTCAACTATTCCTCTCCCACTCTGCAATCCTCTGCCCTCTTCTGTTTCAAATGGATCAGAAACTAAGATGGTTTTTGCTAGGTTTTCTTCTTTGTTGTCATATGTTAGATGGATGATGTCCTCAGCGATGTCTAGGGTTGGAATGGGTGAATCTCAAAAGATTCAGAGTTCGGTTAAACATCAGCTCTACTGGCTGAACCATTAGCTCCTGCAAAACTGGCTTGGGAATCTCATGAAAAGAGGATTTCTGGCACCTCCTGCTTTTGGAGCAGGCTGGGGAAATCTTGAAACAGTTCTTTTTGTGAAGTTTTCACTCAGTACAGTACCAGCTGGAGAAATGGGAGGAAAACACTCCAATATATTGGTCACTAGTGACCAGTCAGGCATTTCAAAGCCTTGTGGAAAATTTGACTCTAAGAAGAGGCAACAGTTCAGGGTGAGGGTGATTGTTCCTCACCCCTTTGCCCATCACTGGTCTATGGTGACCAATTTAATATGAAATTACCTTTCTTAATGGTCATGGGATTGTATTGGAACAAATGCAGAGCGTTTGGGCTGCTGGTGACAGAGGAAAGGGGCTCAGATCTGGCTTTCATGTAACTAGATGCAGGATGGTCTAACATCTCGGGGTGGGCAGGATCAGAGGGAGCATTGTCCTAAGCAGTCTGGGAGGGGGTAGCTGCTAAAAGGAGAGCTGGGTTGAGGGCATCTGTCCCAGGGATATGTGATTACCCTTCCTCTTGCCCTAGCCATTTACCTTCTCATCCTTGACTCTCCCTAGTTTCCGTGCAACAGCCTCCAGCACACTTTTTGCTACTTTAAAAGGGAACCTAGAGCCCAGTCTCCGCCGGCTGGGTCCCTGTAGTACACTAACTGTCTGCCTCCTGCCCCGCCGATATTTTGAAGTGCAATCCAACCTGGGGCTTTTCAAATCCAGCCCGGGGCTTTTCAAGCCCTGGAGTGCCCCAGCTCACATGAGGAGAGTGGAAGGTGTTGCTGCAAAGGGCAGGCAGCCCAGGGGATTATACAGAAAATGGCACATAGTGAGCGGGGCACTCGCACTACAGACATAGTTGTGGGAACTGTTTGCAAGTTAATCTTCACCTGCTGGCTGAGTGGAAGCTGCTTTTGCTGCAGCAGCGTAGGATATCGTATGAGCAGCATTGACAGGGGACTGTTTGCTTTTTCTTTCATGGGAAAGAGAGACAACGCCAAATTAAATGACAGCAATTTAGAATCGGGAGGAGAATCTCCAACAAATTATAGCTGCGCTAACCCAGCTCATATTTAAGGCCTAAGCTACTTGGCAGTGTTCCCACCCCTGCCATTCTCAACCTACATTAGAACCTGTAACATAGGCAAGAACAACGAGAGGATCTGGTGCCCGGGTATCTTTTATAACGCTACGTAGGAGGAGTGTTCCGCGGAATGACATCTGAGAAGACAAGAGATTGGAGCACGGTTTGGTGCCATCCAGTCTAGTCGATGTGCCGGAGCCAGTCTGTGGGTTCAGGGTTAGGAGAGTCGATTACGCATCCTGATGGGGGAGAGATTCATGAAGTTCATCGTGCCCTGGAACTTGTGAACTCTGTGGCAGACACTCAGCCCCAAGGCTAGGTTTTAGAGGCAGGGGCTCCTTCAAGAGCCTCCCGCACTTTCAGGGGACAGGCCTGGCTCATTCAGCCCTGCAGCTACAATTCCAGCCACAGCGGATCAATAGAAAGCAAACCAAAATGCTGCTTTCCCCTCTCCCACAAGACAGGAGCCATGCTGCCTTCTCTGCACCCCATGCTAAAGCCACAGGGCCTGATTCTCCCTGACTTCAAGGGAGTTCTACTAATTTACAGTCTGCGTGACAGAGAAGAATTAGGCCCCCGGAAGAGCTTCACTGGGGCAATCTAATATCAAGCCAGTGTCAGAATGGAACGAACCCCATTTAACAGCTTCAGAATAGATCCTGGGAGCCAGTGAATATCCCTATCGAAAAGGCAGAATCACTTTTCACTGCCTCAGTCAGTTCCCCTTGTCCCCAGGGCTTGACTTTTGGGGACATTTGCATGGAAAGAGAATCTCTGTCCATTCGCAGCAGCTTCACCTTTTACTGCTGTTTATTCTTCCTGGGCTCAGTCTCATAAACTGCGGAGAGATGCCTGAACAAACAACTCCCACATACCTCAGAGAGAGCTGAAATTGTCTAACACCTCTCTGGCTTAGGCACCAGCTGAAGTGATAACCCTCCATTTGTGGCATGTCCGCCATCTCCACAGGAACCAGCTGTGATGTCACAATCAGAGGATCATGACCTCGCGTGGGGATGTGTGGAATAAAGAGCAGAAGCAGATAAAGCCCAAAGATCCTGTTTTCATGCAGATTTTTCTCATTCTTAATACACGGGGCAAGAGAAATACTGAAAACACCCAACAACTACGCAGGAGTCTTTGTGAAGAAAGCAATGTTCACAGCTTTCCATTTGGTGTCCACGGGATCTTTATGACTCTTGTGTCGGACCCATTAAATCTTTGGTCAGAAGAATTCCCGTATCCAGAATATTTCTGCTGTTGCCTCCATTAATCTGAGACATTTCCATATTAGCTGGGATCACAACTTTGTTTTCTCTGGAATGCCTTTGTGGATGGAGTGGTTCCAAGATACTAAATGCTGTAGATGGATAGCCTAAAAGGCAGAGATCCAAGATTTCCCCATCACTCCCCCTCTCCTTAAAAAAAGCCCCTGAAGCAGAAAGGGAAAGTATTTACCAGGGTGGAAAAAAACATGAATTTGAGAGAGAGTGACAGAAATAAAAAGATCACTTTGAGCTCTACTACAATCATGTTACGTTTGCTACAGCATACGCAGGTGCTCTGTGTTTTGCTCCTGACACGCCCATGTCACCAAAGATTAGAGTCAGATTTTCCCCCCAGAATGCACTGTGATGCAGCTATTTAAAGCTACTCAGAGGCCCAGTGCATGATGGAACTCAGCCAGATCAGTTAGGCCTCCCGATCCCCAGCTTTGTTTTCATTAGACTGAAGTCAGTGTATGTGGAATTGCTTGGAAGGGGGAGGACTGGGTCCCACCAGTTTCACCCACAACACACAAAGTTTAGCGTTTCAGTTTTCTTTCAGTCAGCGAGGGTCAGACTTGTAACATTCAGGAGAGTGAGCACAGGGCAGCATTTCCTGCCTGTCCAAACAACCAAAGCAATGCAAGGTGTGCAGCAAACTGCTCGTTGGATATATTAGTGATGAAAAACAAATAATCCTGAACTCAGGAATTGATTTTAAAACACTCTGTAGATTTGCTCCAGCCGATATCATGAGCTTCATCTCTCTCTACTCTCCTAATCCCTGGCTCTTCCCTCAGTTGTATCGCTACTTTGTGCAAAAGCCTTCTTCTCCGCAGCTCCAGTTGACAGAAAGGAGCCATCTCTAATATCTTTCCACCTCACTGACTTTCTCTTGCTCTGTCTCAGCTTCTCTCCCCTCTGCTCTTACGCTCCCCAAAGCATTAGGGACCCTGTCTGAGAGATACTATACTGCAGCATAATACATTGTTGTCACATATTTGATTTTAAAATATATTCTTTTGTCATGTTTACATCTGCCCCTAGACCGCTACTCACTTGAGAACCTTTTCAAAAGAGCGTCTCAGCTTTTCTGCAGCAATCCTGGTCTGCCTAACAGGTCAGTCTGTGGTGTTGGTGCTATTCTTACACTGACTCAGTTCTCCAACTACTTCAAATGGAAATTGTTTACACTGAGTTGTTAGAATCATAAACCACTCTGCTCAGAAATTAGAGCCAATTGGGAAGGAATCCTGGTTGGCTGTTTTTAACTACACAGGTTATTTAATTGGTGTTTAATACAAGTCAAAGAGTGGCTGATCTACCAGTGCCATAGACTGGGAAGCCGAAGAGACAGTCGATAAAGAGAACCCCCCAGTGAGGATAACAGCTATCACATTATACATTTCTGTTCAATTTCTTTACAGATGTTACTTTGCTAAGCCTCACCGTTCCCCTGGAAGGCAGGAGCTGTTTTAATCATTACGTCAATAGGGAAACTGAGGCACAGAGAAGGGACATGACCTGTCCAAGACAGCAGAGTCAGTGAGAGAGATGGAATGTAACCCAATAGTCCTGACTCCCAGTCCCTTGGGACCACTAGATAACACTCTCACTAGCTACTCTATCAGTGGGTGCAAGGCTCAGCCTGCCCCCTTGGGACTAATGACAGAAGTGGCTGGCATGGCATAATAAGGGTACGTCTATACTACCCGCCGGATTGGTGGGTAGTGTTCGATGTATCGGGGATCGATGTATCAGGGCTGAAATGCTCAGTGGGCTGAAAGTATTTTCTTTTTTCAAGGAGGACAAAGGTATGCTTCCTGTAAACTTTTCCAGTCAGTAGCCTGGCTGTGAATCTATGCGCTGCAGCTTTTGGCAGTCAGTTCTGTGCCTCGTGAATCCACACGATGGACAAGCCCTCGCCTGACTCAGTTTTACTTTGAGCCCAAAACTAACTCACTCCCCACCCCCAACATCACATAAATGCACGATGGGTTTAAAGCACGTCAATCAAATCTCATTTCACCCCATATACTTCTGCACAAGGCTTTGTATCCATCTGCCCCACTTGGGTCACAGGCAAGTGGCGCTCAAATATCAATCACCAGGGAGGAGGAAGATCCACAGGAGAGAAGAGGATGCGCTCAGCTGGGATCAGTACAGGCAGGCATTGGGACAGGATAATTCACTAAAATACAACTGTCCAGAAACCACTCCCCATTCCCCGTCCACCACAACAGTTAGAAAGGGAGCGGCGAGGGGAACAGCTTTACCCAAAATAACATTCCTTTACACTTCAGCCCAATGTAACATACATTCGTTTTCCAGGTAAAGCCTGTTGGGCCTGTCTGTTGCTTCAGGCAGTCAGGAGTTGCCACTGGCTGACATACCAGAGGCCCCAAAGGGAGAGCTACTAAGGTTGTAAGTGTGCAGGTGAGACAGCATAAGCGAGTGTGCACACATTCATGATTGTGTCTGCCTATCTCGGTAGAGATGACTCTGCGTGTGACGGAAAATGAGTAACTATAGTCTTGGTGGTGCATGCAACTGCACATGGGTCAGAGTAGCGAGTGTGCATGGGATGAATGATACAGCAAGGTTGTGCATGTGAGAGAGAGCTTTTGGTGGGCGTGCTTGTGTGAGTGAGCTGGGTGTGCAAGCATGTGATATGGACAAGTAAGTGACACAAAGGGTAAGTATGTGACGTATATGAGAGTGATATTGAGTGTGGGGGAGAGGAGTTTCGTTGTACGTGTGACAATGCTTGAGCAACACAGAAAGCAGCAATGTGAGATTATAAGTGGATGATATGTGTGTGGATGGCACAGAAAGGGCAAGGCCATCAGGAGGGTGTGATGCGGGTGAGCGTGCAATGTGGGTGTGAAGAGGCATGTGACGTGCGAATACGTGTGTGTCACTGTGAGCATGTTGCAGCTGAACTTTTACTACAACAGCTTTTAACAGGAGTCTTGCTAAACGACCAGCAGTGGTTACAAAAGGAGCTGTGGGAATCATTATTCTAACCAGGGGAACTAGAGGACATGGTGTAATCATGTGCACTACAATCATGCTAATTAAAGTCACCCAGAAGAATTGGGAGAGAAATGCCAAATGGTTCTCACTCTGCTGTCTTATCACTTCAGCTTCCGTCAGCCTTAAGAAGGACAAACTTAACAGTCAGGCTTGCAACAACAGGGACAGATAACACACTAGGGTCCCTTTGTGCACTGGGCACAATGCCAGAGGAGCAGTGATGCCCGGCACCCCAGACTGGGCAACAGGTTTCTTCACACTGGCAGCCAAAGGATGCCCAAAGTGCCCTCCACTCCCCACAAAGCGCTGAGGTTTCAAGTTCACTTCCCACAAGCACAGCAGCTGGTTACAAGCATGATTATGATGTCTAAACTACAACCCATACTCAGAACCCTGTTCTTCCCCTTCCACCCGCTCGGTGCTGCTGGGTCACTCCAGTGTCTCCGCAACAGCTTCATTACCGCTGCTCAGCACAGCTGGGCCAACATGGGCTGTCAGAGAAGTGCATTATCTAGGCTTGTCCTGAGGGACCCCCGATCACTGGGAGACCTTGAAGGGCATGTCTACACAGCATTTTGCAGTGGGGCTCCCAGCCTGGGGCCAATAGACTCAGGCCAATGGGGCTCATGCTCACACTTTAAAAGCAGCTGTGCAGAGAGCGCTTTGACGTCATGGCTCAGGCTGGAGCCAGGGCTCTGATGCCTAGGGAAGGGGGGTGGGCTTCAGAGCCAAGCTCTAGACTGAGCTGCAACTTCAAAGCGCTCTCTGCACCGCTACTTGTAAAGGGCAAGTGTAGACATACCCAAATGTGCTACGTCCTTGTCTACATTAGGGGAACTCTGCAAAAGTTTCCAAAGATAGGGTCAGCTCCGCTGGTATTAGCAGCAGTGTGTACTTTACAATAGACAAGGGAGCATTTGAACCACAGCGTAATACAATGTTAATCAACACAGTGCACAAAACCCCAACTCTCCACACTAGGACTATGTCAATGCTACAAAGTTATGTTGACCTAACTTATGTCGGCATATAGCCACCATAGTTATTAAATCGCTCGTGTGTGCACGTTTGGCTCCTTGGGTAGGCAGTGCACATCCTCACCAGGAGCACTTGTATCAATTGTATTGTGAGTGTGGGACATTATGGGACAGTTCCTGGAGGCCAGGAACAGTCAATGTAAGCAATGCAATGTAAGCTATGTAATGTCTACACTGACACTGTGTCTACCTAATTACAGTGTGGTAATGTAATGCCTCTCTGTGCTGTTTGGGATGGTGGTGTTACTAAATTGGCATAGAGAGGCACTTATGCTGAAATGAGACAAATTTAAGTGAAGACAATTCCACAGTGAGGTCGACGTAAGCTGCCTTGCGTCAATCTTGCCATGTTGCATAGACCAGGCCTAAGTCTTCTACTATGGGGAGTGCTTCTGAACTGGCATTAGCACTATAGGAAATTCTGCAAAAAGGGCAAAGATTAAAGCTCTGTAAGAAAGTAAAGAGCTAATAGCTTTGTCTGATACCTTTCCCAAACCTGAAGGAGAGCCCTGCGAAGACAGAAAGCTTGTCTCTTTTACCAACAGAAGTTGGTCCAGTAAAAGATAATTACCTCACTCACCTCCTCTCTCTCAGCTTGGAAGTGTTTATAGACCTGACTGAATATTCCCAGGCACCGTGACTTCTTCAGGAGCCATTACTACTACAGTGGTTCTAAAGCCTGTTGGGGCTCTTCCATGGATGTCACCGGCCCATTTAGCCTCAGCCGAGCAAGGCATTCCCTAGACACAATTGCCAAACCCTGAATAGGCCAGTAATAGGATTAACCGAAAAATGCCCGAGACAATCAAATCACCAGCCTTTACACGACAGTCTCTTTCTCTTCTAAATGAGATCCCATTTTCTCTCCCAAAGAGCTGTTTGCGAGTGATGTGGACAACTTTCTGTTTCGGATCCTTTCTCAAGTGGCATAGATATGGATGCTGCAGCCTGAGTATCAGGAATGAATGATGCACAGAGGAAGTGGGGCAGCACACCACCAAACGCTACCAAACCACTGTCATCAGGTCACAGCTTTCCTCAATGGCTTGACTGTTAATCAACAGGTCCATTAACACTAAGCAAATGCCTCACAAATGCAAACCCACAGGATAACAGGCTGCACTATTTGTGTGCAGCTCCCTTCACTGATTCACCCTAAAGATCAGCAAGGAAATGGAGGAGGGATGTGAAATTTCTGCAGGAAAAACATTCCATAGCAGATACTCTGATTACTACATTGAATCAGTTACTGTATGGAAGTCTCCTCTTAAAGAGGCTTCATATCTGACTCTCTGATTAAAGAAATATTTCAGTATGGAGAACAAGTAACAGAAATCGCTTTAACGGATCAGCCTGCAGGTCTATCAGATCTGGTGTCTTGCCATCAAGGATCACGCAAGTAGTCAATATTCAGCCTGCTGTCCCACTCCCTGCAATTACGGATCACACTATAATTCTGTCATCTGCTATTCTACCTTCTGCCATTACAGATCACTCAAATGGTCCATCCAGGCCAATAGCCTGCCTCTTCCCATTATGTCCAACAACACTGGACTTCAGCAGCCAAGGTATTCCAACTTATGCTATGCCAGAAACATCAGTCCATTTATTCTTTTATTCAGCCTTTAGCAGCGGCTAATATCTAAAGCTTCAGAATGAGGCACAAAACCCTGGCATAATTCACCTGGCCAACTGTGCAATGCCGCACATGGTCTCTGGAGAGGCAGTGCCTTTCTGACCACGCCCTTATGGTGGCTATGTCTGCACTTGGACTTGGGGGTGTGATTCTGAGCTTACACAGATAGCTGGAGCAGAACGAGTGCAGGTATCATGCTCAAATTAGCAGTGTAGCCAGGGTAGCACGGGCTAGCTACCCAAATAAGAATCCAGGGTGTCTAGGTGGGCATGTACTCCCATAGCCCATACCTACCCAGATCCCTGCTGTTTCCCTAGGTGGAGAACCTAAGACATCACCTGGGCTATCCCGGCTCCTCTGCTATTTTTTGCACCCTAGCTCAAATATCTCTATGATATAAGAACTAGGGGCCACCAAAAAAAATTAATGGGCAGCAGGTTTAAAACAAATAAAAGGAAGTTCTTCTTCACACAGCGCACAGTCAACCTGTGGAACTCCTTGCCTGAGGAGGTTGTGAAGGCTAGGAACATAACAGGGTTTAAAAGAGAACGGGATAAATTCTTGGCAGTTAAGTCCATTAATAGCTATAAGTCAGGATGGGTAAGGAATGGTGTCCCTAGCCTCTGTTTGTCAGAGGGTGGAGATGGATGGCAGGAGAGAGATCACTTAATTATTACCTGTTAGGTTCACTCACTCCAGGGCATCTGGCATTTGCCACTGTTGGTAGACAGGATACTGGGCTGGATGGACCTTTGGTCTGACCCAGTTTGGCCATTCTTATGTTCTTACGTGGGAATCACACCCCCAGCTCCAAGAGTAGAGGTTTCCAAATGGAAACAGGAACACTCTGCTGATTCAAGCTGAACTTCAGCATTGAGTGTGCCCCGCTTGCTAGAGTGGTGCAGGAAACCGAGTTAATAAAGTCCTAAGAGGTCAGGGAGAAGGTTGGCGGCTCACAAGCAAACAACCGAAGGGTCAGCTGAGTGATTTGCCAAACGAGTACTGTCATCCTGCAAAGGCTGCCTGCATACATCTAGGTGATGGTCTGATATTGTTTCAAGTCTGGAAAAAAGCAGACTTCCTTTTATAAAAGGCCAAGCTCTGAGTTGACACATTTAGCTACGAGTACTCTCTTGGGAATAAGCCAGGTCAGTAGAAGCAGCTACCCTTCTGCTAATATAAGAGTTTGAGACATCTCTTTCCCTCCCCTCCCCGGTTGTGGTCCACTTCAACAAAACCTTTGAAAGGGTTGTCGAAGCAGCCTGAGTGAGGAGAACAACATGGACACAAGTCTGGGGTTGCTGACACCCTCCTATGATGTAACATATTTACTTCACAGGCAAATAAGAACATAAGAAAGGCCCTACTGGGTCAGACCAAAGGTCCATCTACCCAGTATCCTGTCTACCGACAGTGGCCAAAGCCAGGTGCCCCGGAGTGAGTGAACCTAACAGGTAAAGATCAAGTGATCTCTCTCCTGCCATCCATTACCCCCCTCTGACAAACAGAGGCTAGGGACACCATTCCTTACCCAGCCTGGATAATAGCCATTAATGGACTTAACCACCATGAATTTATCCAGTTCTCTTTTAAACCCTGTTATAATTCTAGCCTTCACAGCCTCCTCAGGCAAGGAGTGCCACAGGTTGACTATGCACTGTGTGAAGAAGAACTTCCTTTTATTTGTTTTAAACCTGCTGCCCACTAATTTCAATGGGTGGCCCCTAGTTCTTCTGTTATGGGAACAAGTAAATAACTTTTCCTTATTCACTTGCTCCACACCACTCATAATTTTATATACCTCTATCACATCCCCCCTTAGTCTCCTCTTTTCCATGCTAAAAAGTCCTAGCCTCTTTAATCTCTCCTCATATGGTACCCGTTCCAATCCCCTAATCATTTTAGTTGCCCTTCTCTGAACCTTTTCTAAGGCCAGTATATCCTTTTTGAGATGAGATCACATTTGTACACAGTATTCAAGATGTGGGCACATCATGGATTTGTATAAGGGCAATAAGATATTTTCCATTTTATTTTCTATCCCTTTGTTAATGATTCCTAACATCCTGTTTGCTTTTTTGACTGCTGCCACACACTGCATGGACATCTTCAGAGAACTATCCACGATGACTCCAAGATCTTTTTCCTGATTAGTTGTAGCTAAATTAACCCCCATCATATTGTACGTATAGTTGGGGTTATTTTTTCCAAAGTGCATTACTTTACATTTATCCACATTAAATTTCATTTGCCATTTTGTTGCCCAATCACTTAGTTTTGTGAGATCTTTTTGAAGTTCTTCACAATTTGCTTGGGTCTTAACTATTTTGAGCAGTTTAGTATCATCTGCAAACTTTGCCACCTCACTGTTTACCGCTTCCTCCAAATCATTGATGAATAAGTTGCATAGGATTGGTCCTAGGACTGACCCTTGGGGAACACCACTAGTTACCCCTCTCCATTCTGAAAATTTACCATTTATTCCTACTCTTTGTTCCCTGTCTTTTAACCAGTTCTCAATCCATGAAAGGATCTTCCCTCTTATCCCATGGCAGCTTAATTTACATAAGAGCCTTTGGTGAGGGACCTTGTCAAAGGCTTTCTGGAAATCTAAGTACACTATATCCACTGGATCCCCCTTGCCACATGTTTGTTGACCCCTTCAAAGAACTCTAATAGATTAGTAAGACATGATTTCCCTTTATAGAAACCATGCTGACTTTTGCCCAACAATTTATGTTCTTCTATGTGCATAAATGAGTCAAACAAACCCAAATCAGGCTCTTCTTGTCCCATCTGAGCTAGTGGGAACAGAGGGGCAAGGAAGAGGAAGTGTTTCTGAGCCAGACATGGTTCGCACATGTGGAACACAGAGGAGCAACGGGCCCCAGTGTCGAGCTGGGGGCACGGGGAGAATTACACAAACACTCCCAGGACCTAGGAGACCAACTCCTCTTAGAGGACATGCAAGTGGGTGGAGTAAGGACTCCATGGAGCACCTAAGTGGTGCCTGGGGCCAGAAGAGAGGGCCTTTCTGTGATTCAGGTCTAACGTTGGTAGAAGTCAACATTCTGAAAGGCTCAAATTAGGCTAGATCACACAAGCTTTTGCAGCATGACCACTTGGAAACCAGGTGAGTACTGAGGGTTTCAGCCTAGCTCACTAATGGCAGGGTTTCTGCCCCCATTTTCTTTCCTTTTTTTAAAAATAAAGTTTTTATTGATTGACAAGAAAACTGACCAGCATTAAATGAAACATGACCCTGCACAGTCAAATTAAACTATTAAAGCACTATAACCAATACAGAATATGCAGCACTAATCACATAAGGAGAAAGGAGAATTTTTTTCAATGCAGCAATTACTGAAAAAGAGAAGGAAAATGAAGCATACCAGAAAATCAAACAGAACTGCAACTTCAGCCCTGAGCTACACATGAAGCAACAGGAACAAACACATCTAACTCAAGGTTCATCTCTCAAAAAACAAACACGTCCCATCCAAAAATGGTCCATTGTTTCCTGTGACAATTAGAGCACAATGAGATCTCAAGCGCAAGAAAAGGAGTTAGAGTCATAAATCTTCTAGAGCAGAACACACACACACACACACACACACATCCAAGAACATTTGTGCAAAATTTTGAGTGTGTATTTTGTATGGCCATTGTGGGGGGACTCAAATCGCACACTGGCTTTAAGCCACCTGAAAATCTGGTCTGGACTATATACAAGAAGCTCAGGGAAAGAAAAAAGAAGATCCAGCTATTAGGACCAAGGCTGTCATTTGACCCTCCATGAGGGATTGCAACCCCCTATGTTCTCTCCCATTATCTACACAAAATTTAAATCCCTCAAGAGCTGTTCTGTGTGTTCTTTCCCTCAGTTAACCTCCTACGCCCGAATTCCTCTGCCCTGTCATCTCCACCTCCCAAGATCAATCCTTCTGCCCCAGTCACCCCGCTCTCACGGTCTCTTTTCTTCACCCTATTAATGTGTCCAAGTGTTCTTTCTTGACACCCGAAGAGGGAGGGGAAGGATGTGACATCGAACTGTGATTGAATTTTTGATTAAGAAGACAATGATCAATAAAAGTTATGTGCAGAGGCTCAAAGGGTCCATGAGATACTTGCTATCCTCTGGCATAGGGGCACTGAAGGCCACACAGGCCCTGCCTGACTCACCATCCAAGGTCACCAGAGTTTCCCCTCCCTGCCTCTTCTCATTACTGTGAGGCCTGAATTTAGGCCTTGTATTTGCCAAGCCAGCAGGCCGCAGTTCTCCCCTTCCAGAGTTCCAGACCTAAGGGAGCTGGGGGAAGGAGGAAGCGAAACTACTTAAAAAGGAACTTGGCTGGGAAAAGAGTAATGCAAGAGATTTACAGCCTGATTCTGGGCTTGAGATGCAAAGTCCGGAAAAAAATGGAAAAGGCATCCATAATGCTCCAAGACAGCTCCATTAATCTAAAGCGGCCTCCTGGCACTAGAATACATGCCTCGAACACATTAAGCAGGAAGCCATCTCAGGAGCACTGACCACTAGGCAACCAGGCCACTTGATGAATGGCTGTTTTATATGAACAGTGGCGTAACATGAAAGTGACCACACAGCAATTCCCCCAACCGCCATCACATTATCCCCCCCAGATGACAGTGTAACTGCTAAAGAGGTATAGTGTGTTCAATCTTAATAATAATTAATATCATCAGTGCTTTTCATCCCAAAGGATCATAAGGCATTACAGACAGCATATACTTTATAAAGGAACCATTTCTAACAACATAGCCACCTGTTTAATAGCACATAGGAGGCCAGGCTACACAGGATTTTAGGACTGCAAGTGACAAGGAGTACTTCTAATTTACACTGCCGAGGGGAATCAGACAGGCAGAATGCCATTACCTGAGTACAAATTTAACCATTTCACCACATCTAATAATCTGACTTTTCCGATCATCTTTAATGACCACCAGGACTGCGGCCAGGATCTTTGTTTTGTATTTCATTCAAAAAAACATTGCCTCAAGCAGCACAGCACGCCCTGCCTCCGTATATGTCGAGACGTTAGTTCAGAGCTCTGCTGACAAAGGGAAGAGCACCGTCAATGCTTCCTGCAGCACTTCAGGACAGCACTTCTACCACTTCCTTGAGAAAAGTATTCTACCACGCTAAACAGATAGCTGAACTAGTCCCACAGCCCAAGGGTTAGTGGGTCTTTGTCTTGTTCCTAGTGAAGAAGTGTCCACACTGCAAAAAACACCATGAGTAAACGTTTCCAAAGTGCCTAAGTTGTACAGGTACTTGTGAAAATGTCTCCATGACTAACTGCCCCCTCTTGTCTTCAGCCTCATAAGAGAAACCAAAGACCAAATGGGCCACAGAGGCTGAACTACCTCCTACCTTGAGAGTTGGTCCTTCCAGGGCAAAACCGAGGCATATTGGCTACCGAAACGTACACTGCTATTTCCTGTGCTATAGCCGATCTAGGGAGAGAGGAACTCAATTTGCAGGATGATCTGGCACCCTTCACCCACACTAGGTTTACCATACACAATAATGGTGGAATTAGTGTATTATACGTGCATTCATTCAAAGTAGTCCCTGCTATTTAGAGTAGTTCATGCCAATGTGTAGATCAATCAGATGTTCATTGATTTATACTAAATGTAACAGTATTGGTTTCCCAGCAACTGACGCAACTTGGGCATCCATCAAAACCCAGGGAAGGTTGAGAAAATCAGCAAACAGGATACTTTTTCTGGGGTATCCCAAAGAGAACAAGATGATTGAATAGTGCATTAGAATCTTCCCCAAATGTATCAAATTCTCACAGTGCTGGGGTTTGCAACTGCCCTCAGCAGAGAGAGAGTAAAGGCAGCTCATTAATAGCACTTGACACTGAAGATCTCTTATATTAAAAAGCATTGCAATTACTTAGATCAAGACTCTATACTATTCATAAGGTCCACATCTATTATGAAAATATTATTTATGCTACTGTGGGGAAACGTAATAAATAAGGCAATGAACTCTTTCTTCCTCCAGGCCAAGACAAAATCTGTAGCTTTGAGCGCTCTGTTTTCATCAGTCAGCGAGTCTTATGTCCCAGGCTCCGTGTTGTGTTCTTTCAGCCAATAAAGGAAGCCAAGTAAGGAGAGGCAGTAAAGAGAAGTCTTCCATTTGTATAAGGCAATATTGCCTTCCCCTTCCCCTCATAAGCTCTGCAATGAGCCTCTTTGAAAGCATATGACATATCTATGTGCTTGGCAATGATATCTGTAAAATGGACCTACTCTTGTACACCCAACTCAGCTCAACTCCTACCAAGTTGGCAAGGAGCTAACTTAACTGGTCTCAACTGGGAGTTACCTCCTTGCCAACTATGAAACAATTACAGGAGGCATGTAAAAACGCAACATTCTAACTGAATGAAAACTGGGGAGCGAGCAACTCCGGGATCTAGTCCGAGCTTCCACTGACTTGCCCTGGGACCCCATGCAAGTCATTCCCCTTCTGCTTTCCCTTTCTGTAAAATGGAGACAGGATCCCTTGCTACCTGACAGATGGCTGTGAGGAGTAATCAGTGTTTCCAGAGAGCTGTGAAGTGCTAAGTATATCTACCTGAGGAACCCAGAGCGGAACACATCCGAAACTCCTGGACACACTGCTTCCTTGAGGAACCTTGCCCTGCTCGTTGTAAAATGAGTCCCTCCACCAAGCCTCACTCTGGCTTCTTGGGCTCTGCCTCAGTGAACATGGGCTTGCAAATCTTGTCCTATATCATCAATGATATCTACTAATGTGCCCATCACCACAAACTCTAGGTGCTTGTCCCCTGATTTGTACAGACTCGGCACCCTAAGTATAAGATTCACAGGACAGGATACTGAGCTGCCCTGAATGAGACCTTGTTGGAGACACTTGAAGCAAGACCTCAGCCTACTTATATTTGTCTTTGATGTGAGAGGCCCCAGCAATGCAAGGACAAGACTGGAAACTGCAGAATGCTTAACACAATGCTTGGAACAGGAGCTGAGATGCTTTCCTGGGAGTTTCTCCCCCCTGTACTGACAGCTTTCAAACCAGAGAGCAGATACTTCCCACCAGAGTGCAGGCTGGTAATTCCAAATGAGGTACGGGGGAAGGAAGGAAAACCCAGCTGAGTTCACTTTCCTCTTAGGGAGCAGGATGTAAGGACTGCAACCAGCCAGCCAGGTTCTCACAGGGCCACCTCAGCTGAGACCCATTCTCTGGCCTCACAGAGCTTGTCTGAAACACAGGTCGGGGGCATGAAAACCATTCTGCTTCTTCTGTCTGCATGGAACCTGCCATGGCCGCAGGCCCACTCTACCCCATGCTTGATACTCCACATCAGTAAAAGTGTCATGATGTAAAATGACTGATACTTTTAATACAAGGGGCCAGTCATTTATTTATTACCTGGCGATGGGTTCTTCTGGCCGGATGGATGCATTATCAATCAACCGCATTCCCGGCCATTAAAAATTCATCCAATTCATAATGTAGGACTCCAGTAATTTCTTTATTAGTGTGGAGTGCGAGGATTTCTTCCCCCGTGGTTTTATTTTACTTCTTCACTTTCCTAAAGACTTTGCTCAGCCGAGGATTAGCTCAAATTAATCCCTCAAGTAGGAAGTGGAAGGGTGAGAGAGGATGAGATGAAGGAGGGAGGGGGGCAGGGACTTTAATTTTGTTTCAGTGTTGCAATTAGAAGGCAAATTTGCCATGCACACTTTGGAGATTTAGCCACCTTCTCTGCCTTTTATCCTTATCAAAGCCACATAGATCTGTTATTTCTCAATATAAAGGAAGTGGTTTTTTATGGTGTTTCTGAAAGCACCCTTTGGCCTGGCCCAGGGTTAATAAGAAGGGATGGGATGGAATAGGGTGTGTGAGACTGTGTTAAGTAAAGGCAATGAAGCTTCTCTTTAGCATTTCCTATGGTACAAGAACAATGAGGTACTTCAGATTTAAAAGCCAGCACATTTAAAACCAATATTTTAATGCATCAATAACCTGGAGAATTACCAATGCAAGATATTAAGGCAAATAACTTAGTAGGACTCAAAAGGATTAGACCTTTCGCTGAAGAACGGCATGTGCAATTACATTAGTGGGCCTCTGGGTGCTACTGCAATGTAAATAATAAATAATTCACAATTTCCCGGGAGTAAAACAGCAAGAGCTCCCAGACTTCATGGCACCAAGTGATCACCAGCTGGAGTCAGGAAGAAATCCCTGCTACACTCCCCCTCAGTAAGAATACAATTGTGTGGCTGGGTGCATCGTACTGCAGCCCCCTCATCAGCAGCACCCAACACTGGCCACTGTTAGAGGTAGCAGACTGGACTAGATGCAGCTCAGTTCCACCCTGGGGTCTGCCGCTGGATTGTTCCAAGTGCCTGTGGCGTGTAGCATAGTGACAGATGCGGCATTCTCCATCGCCAAGTTTTGTTACATGATACAGAAGACAGCCTCACTCTTTACAAAGATGTCTCGCTTGTTTAACAATCAGGCTGGCTGAGAATTCACAGGCCGTTCACACATCCTTTCCTAGAGCCCTGTGCAGGTGCATGGAACGTGAGTCCCCTTTGACACGAGGAGCTCTTTGGAGTGAATCTATTGCAGTCGGGGAGAGCATCTTTCTACCTTGATCTCTGCCTGGGTTTCACCACTGAAACTGTGGGTTCTGTCATGTTCTGTCCCTGATGTTTTGAGGAGAAACCACTCCTGAGGTCTCTGTCTAAAAGTAGCACTAGAAATGGACAGTGCTTGTGACTGCTGATGAACTATCACCATTACATCAGCTCTAGGGTACCAGACCATACCTCCACTGGGAGAGGCAGCGCTACTAAAGATGCTCACACTATGTTGAGTGTAATATTTTTTCTAACTGGCACCTGGACTCGTCATTAATAATTGCTGCCTTTATTAGGAGCTTTAATTCAACTGCACTGCTGGCAGAGGGAGCATCTCCTTCAAACCAAGTCAACGCAGATCAGCTCTGGAACACTTCACCCAGCCAAAACCCTCCAGCAGGACGTGATGTTACATCTGCAAAACTAACTCTCATTGGGTGGATTATACCAAAAGATCCTGCCATTGTTTCCAAGCAACTCCTGGGACCTGGCAACTAGCTTCTACAAAGTAACCCTTTCTTGGGTACTATGACATTCCACAGCCACATCAGAACATACACGTACTATATGGACATCGTGGATCTGTAAGTACAACAGGCAGGTCAAGGGTCTTTTGGAATGCTTCAGTTTTATAAGCCAAACCAAATTCAGGAAAAAACCACATTAAATAAATAGCTGTTGGGTAAGGAGCTCAGCTCTCTCTCTATACAAATATACCACCTACTTTTAGAAATACCCAAAGCATAATTCATACAATTAATGAGCCATTAGGAGATCATTCTAAAGCTTTCTTCATTATCACTGGCATCAGGGCCGCATGAGGTAGCAATATCCCCAGGACAAGCTGCTGTGTCACCATTATGCCAGGCAGAGAAGACAGAGCTCTGAGCCAGGACAGCAATGACTGATGAAGACCATTATGTCTTTCTGTGGCATAGACACCCACCTCAGCCCCAAGAACCGAGTGGAGCGGAGACAAATTCAACTGGACAGACATTACAAAATACCAATACCTAAGTGAGCGAATGATTAAACAGGCACCAATTTACAGGATGATAATCTCTCTCCTCATTCTATCACCTGCCCTATCCTTTCTTTCTCACCCCACCACTCCCACAATGCCTCACAGTTTATGACCTGCCAAAATTGAAAATCCAGTCTCTCGTGCCAGCCCATTAAAACCCTTCACCCCGCATTTCCCCTGCAAGAAATTGCAGAGATGGCCATTTTTGATAGGGAGGGGCAATATGTGAAAGAGAAGCTGCCCAGGCTGCATGTCAGTGTGCCTGCTGTTTGCATGTGGGGAGAGGGGTGTGTGCCAGAACTGGCAAGCGTGCTCAGCAGAAAGTAGAAAATTCACAGGTGCAAAGTTATTTGTGAGCAGAGGCGTCTGATAAGTGGGTGTGAATGCATGTGTGAGAGCACATGCATTGGTGAGTGAGTGCCTGTAGCTAATCCAGCTACAGTTTTATACCATGCCTGTCACTACAGTATATGAGTGAGCATGCATGGGTACACAAATGAATATGTGCAGAGGAGGGCATACAAGTAAGGATGATGGGTATGTGAGTCCAATACATTGGCGGGACAGACTACAGATAAATGAGTGTGCACAGGTGCACAAATGAGCGTGCAGTTGCCCAGGGAGGCAAGTGTGCACATACCTGTCCTTGCTGCAGCCAAGCAGTTCTCAGGGTTAATCATTATTTTCATGTGGAAGAGTACTGAAGTGGGAAGGATCAAACTACCCTGTTCTGATGGACAGACAGGGCTTCTGATGAGCGACAGTAGCCTGGAGTGCTAGAGCCTCTCCGGCCCAATAGTTAATATGCTGAAGGCCTTTCCTCGCTTTGCTTCTTCATACAGCTTACAGGCCCCCTTTGTAGAACCATTGTAAAATCACCTCAGGCAAGCCGACACTAGCTGTCACCTTTGGACATGCCAGGATTAAAGGGGCCTCGGGAGCGACTCTGGGTCCAGAGGATGTGTGTTTAGGGGAAGGCTTTGCTCATTGTCTGATATCTGTATGTGGGTCTCGTCCCTTCATCAGCATTGTCTCCCTGCTGGCAGGTCAGTGTCAGCGGCACATCACTGAATTATGGCTGAGTTAACGGTTTGTTTTCTAATGGAATTGGATTCGCTGCACTTGGGAGTGTGGCTTCCGGATGCAACATCACCCGCCACAGCTGTGCTGTCAGCTTCAGTTCCTGGTGTGGGCTGGCGTTGTGCTTTGCTGCCTTTGATCTGTTTTCTTGCTACAAAGATCTTCAATAAACACACATTAATGTAACAGTGGTAGGATCTAACTCCCTCAGAGCCCATCCTCACAGCTGCAGGAGGTGATTTGCTTGTATGCAAATAGAGACAGCATGTGTGTCACATCAGGAGTAGGGCGGGATTGTCCCACCAGGCACTGCATTACTGGCTACCACAATGCCTTGCAATGCCTGCAGGGTTTAGGCAGAGACAGGCAGAATAGGAATTTTCCTTCTTAATTGTTTGGCTTCTCCTGAATGGACCCATGTAGAAACACCTGCAGTACTGGCCAACAGTCCTGGTATACATGGACAGAATGCACTGCCAGCCATTCCACTGCAGCCTGCTACTCCTATGGCTTCATAGCAAGTTAATGGCCCATGGCAGGAAAGGCAGAAGACCAGCTCCCCGTGGTGTTAATCTCGAGGGTCAAATTGCAATTCAGAATAGCTCTTGAATGGGTCTGGATGGTCAGTCTGCCACTCTCCGCCTGAGACGGGTTTGACTTCTCAGCACTGGCATTTGTTGCCATTTCTCTCTCCCTTCCTCTGCTGGGTGAATGGGATGGAGAACAAATGCTTACAGATAGGAATACTGGAGAATGCAGCAGAGAGAGAGAACCCAACTGAAAGCTGATCATAGGTAGAGCAAGCTGGACGGGCAGGCCAGTGACCAAAAGGACCTTTCCTTTCAGCTGTCAGTCAGGAGAATGAGGCAGAAGAGGCGGGCGTGAAGGGATGAGTGGGGCCCTGCACTTTCCTCATTCTGCCACTCTGCACTGCTCAGTTCTGCTTCATTGCCTGTGGGGTTAGAACATTAAAATCTGTTCAAAAGAGACTGACATTAGCCCTTGGCATTCTAAGCAGTTTCCAGCAGAGACTACTCTGGAGTGGGGAGGTGGTGGTGGCGGGGCGGGGGAATGTTGCAAGGTTTGGAAGTGGGAATCAAGTTCAGGATCACAGAGGTTTTCCAGTTGCTAGAAGGCAAGTGTTGAGGTCAGGACTTTTGCATGGAGCCAAGCCAGAAACCTCCTAGATATAAGTGCTGAAGAGATGGAAGAGACTCATTAGATCTACTCTATACCCCGCACCCATTTCTCAATGTAAGATCTCCTATGTTTTGTGCACTCCGGTTCCACATACCTCTACCCCAGGGAGCCTATTTCATGTGCGGTCTCCACCCCACCTCCAAACCTGACAATCAGGGCTGGGCAGCAGCCATCAGTGAGCACTCTTGTCCAGGGAAGCTCAAGAGGGTTTCTGGCAGGGGAAAGCCTGGCAACTGGACAGCCATGGGGAGGCAGACAGAAGAAGTGATTGCTGGGGATAGTGGGGACAGAGCACTCTGCAGCAGTCTGATCTACAGGTGACAAAGGCATCAATCATGACAGCTAAATTCACATCCGAGAGAAACGGGGCACAGCCTTCTACTCCAATCTAGATGGACAAAGGTGCCTTGATCACTGCTATTCTTTTATCATTCAAAAGCAGCTGGGAATCTAACACGGCCTTCAAGTTGTGAGTGGAGGTAATAAAAAATGAACACAGCCTCAAACTGGAGGCATGGCATAAACTCAGTCTCATCCTGCTGCTTCCCCCACTCCCATAAACACGTCAGTCTAACTGGATTAAGTGTCAACCAGCTTACTTTCACCTATGCCCCAGCCTCACCCAAACTCAGACACCTGATCGCCCTTCCTGGGTTGGTGGAGGTGCAGATGCACAATTAGGTGTCATCAGCATATTGATAAGACCTCAGCCCAAACTTCCCCACTAAGTCCCCTAATGACCTCAGATACACATTGACCGTGAGGGATGGCAGCACAGAATGCTGATGTATCCCCACAAGAAAGCATTACAGTCAAACCTCTGAGAGAAGTGAAGGGAACTAGAGTCTCTGGGAAGGTTAAGGCTTTTCGAAAGAGCAGCGAGACGGGTCAGTGCCTGTGTACATAAAGGTGAGTGGAACTTGCACTGGGTTATTGTGGGGGTGGGGGTTGGGGAATTCAGTCTATGCGGAGACTACGTCTACTATAATTCAGTTACTCTGGGCTGCTCATTAAGAGTTAAAGGCCTCTGTCATCAGCCCAAAGTTGGCTCAAAATTTACATTTGGTGGAAATACGTATTTCCAAACCCTAACTGCCCCCAGAAACGTTTCCTCTTCTATTAGCAGTGAAAACAGTTGTTTTCATACAAATAAACATTTGCAAACACTT
Organism: Dermatemys mawii; assembly: GCA_007922305.1. Taxonomy (NCBI): domain Eukaryota; kingdom Metazoa; phylum Chordata; order Testudines; family Dermatemydidae; genus Dermatemys; species Dermatemys mawii. Next base: position 12,712,622 of record ML677366.1, read on the forward strand.
GCATCCTAAGATGTGCATCTTGGAGAACCTGGGAGCAAAACTGATTACAAGCGAAATGAAATGGACTTAGTCAGTTTTCTTTGTCCAAGCTAAAGAAAATACAATTGGTGAACAAAGAGCATCAGCAGTGAGAGGAAAACCGGATTTTTAAAAATCCTCTCCCATTTTGACTCTCTAGTGTTATTAGAGACATAGAGGAGGAAATCCATTTGTTTAAAGAATATGATTTTTGAATGGATCACAGATTCCCTTTCAAACTGCACTCCAAATGCAAGATAAAGACAGAGTGATGTGCGGAAAGGCTGCTGCTGCTGCTGTCTTTATTGTGTGTGATTTGCCTTGGTTTTCTGAAGTAGTTCTTTTTAGCCGATTACCATGTATTTACAGTTAGCGTAATTATACCTAATTACTTAATTAGTGTGAATACGTGTAATTACTAACTTCGAATATGCAATTATGTCAGGGCAGCCTGTAATAAATGAGGTTGTAAAAAAAACCCTCATTAGTACTCTATAGAAGGACGTTGGCTCCACCCATATGGCAAATGCATCGCAGTGCTGAGGCTGCACCAGTCCCGACAGAGGAAACCAAACCAAACAAACGTCATGCCCAGTCAGCAGCAGCAACAAAAAAATCAAAGCAGGTTCTGAAGAACTCCAGCATCACTGTTTTTACTGAGGCCAGAGCCACCAGTTCTGAGACAGCAGCCCTGACTGACCGTTCACGCCAGACTCAAACTGAGCATTGCCCGAGTTTCAGGAAAGTTTGTATCCCTTCTTGGAAATTATTCTTCATTACTGAGGCCTTTTCTTCCTAGTTCTGCTCTGGAACAGTCTCAGAAAAGGCAGTTTTCCTCAAGACGACTGCGCCTGGTATACTGCTGTTCTGACAAAACAGGAAACCAACTGCACATTAGCTACCATGTTTGCATAGAGCCTGATGGTGCAGACTCAAGAGGTTCTAACAAATAATCATCTCAACATAGCCAGTGCTTATTACCATTATCAAAAGCAAGGTCACCCTCCAAATCTTTTCATCCAAAACATCTCTGAAGCTTTTAGATCTAAGAAATTTCCAGCTTCTTCCATCACCCACCTGGAATCAGAGTCAGGGGGCAAAATGGATCCTTTTTCGTCTCGTGAGGATTGTCGAATTGGAGCTAGAGTGTAAAGTTTCCATTGCTGCCAACAAGCACAGCTGTTCCTGGTCAAAACAGTGACATTTGGTCCCTCCCACCAGCATGAGGCCACCGCATCAGTGGTAATGTCTCTTGGGTAGACACTTGCCATTTTTTCTATCATCACTTGGTTAATTTTTGAAGCAAACTGCAGTTTCCTGCCCACAGGAACCGACTGCCATTTTCAGGAAATGTTGGAGGGTGGAATGAGTCATGTTTTGCTTCAGCATCACTCATGGGATGGAACCTTCTGACCCACTGCACGCTGAATTCTGATGCGTTCCCTTCCATACGGTGCCCTAGCCCAAAGCAACTTAAATGCATTTTAGAAAAGAAACACAACTATTTCCAGATGACAGTGAAGGCACAGATTCATCCATGCCCATTGCTCCTCCGATACCCTGAGATCTCAGTAAGCAGATATGCCCACTTGATCCTTGTTCAGTGTCCCAGAAAAAAGGGACTTCATATTTCCACCAATTCCTCTGAGACCAACATGCCCCATCTTAAATCTGACACTCAGCTTTACCCCCTACAGGGGAGTGAGAACTACTGAAGCGTCCTTCCAAGCCATAGTGCTGATGGGTGCACATGGAGTTAATGCTGGAAAGAGCAGAGGGAATGGCAAAGGATGGAAGAAGGTGGAACGTACGGACCATTCGGGACCTCATGCTCTAACACAGGGACAGGGTAGGACACTTGCTTCCAAGCCCTTTCCCCAAACCCACATCTAGGAAGAGAAGACTGACTCTTCCCTTCCGTCTCTCTAATTCTAGGAACAGCAGCCAGTAGGTGAAAGACAGACCCTGGTCATAGGAGCTCCCAGAAAATCACAGGTGAGAGATAGAGAGCTCCTTCGTCCTACTGATAGAGAAAAAAAAAAACAGCACATCCGTAGTCAGAAGCAAACGTCTGTCTTCTCACAGACAGCAGTAATTAATGGGCCTGTAAGAGTACCCCCCGCAGGACAGGTTTGTGCAGAAGCAACAAGAGGGGGCAAAGCTTAGCAGGCAGCAAGCCACTTTCCATATTTCATCTGCAATTCCATTATGCAGAACTAAGTGGCTGGGAATAAACATCCATCATTCCCGCATGATAAGCGATGTTTGTTAGTGCAGAGGGTGACGGAAATCTATATCACACCAATGTACTATTAATACTGCATTAAGCACAGAGAATTTTCTCTCCTCACTGTAATTCAGTAACAGGCATTTGCGTGTCCTCAGTCCAAACACCCGGCGTCATAACCAACCAGGGAGGAGAGCCAAGCTAAAGAAAGAGAGAAGCCACTTTCCAAATTCTATAGATGATACATTAACAAAACCTGTATGTGAATCTGGGCTCTACAGGTTATGCGGGGGTGAATAGTGTTGTTTGTGATGGTCTTCATAGTCTAACATCCAGCTAGTGGACTTAGGAGGAAGGCAGTGACCAGAGGGGCAGGGGCTAACTGCCACTGGTCTGTCCAGGCATTGTACCCACCCCTCTTCTGGATGGACTCTACCGAGTATTAATAGGCTTGCCTATCTAAAGGGCTTCACCTCTCCTTCAAAGAGGGAAGTGGGAGGAGGGAGAAATATTTTGAGAGGAGCAAATCAGAGGTCCAATGTGTAAAATGTTGGGTGAATGGAAACAGTCACTCACCTCCAGCCAGACGCAACACACCAAATGAGGACTGGGCAGAACAGCTTGGGTAAAATAAAAGCCAAATGGAAGCTCCAAAGAGTTTGGTTGGTTTTATTTATTGTAAAGGTGAACTATAATACTTTCCAGGGCTCAGGCAACACTGTTACTGAAGACACAGGGAGTTTAGTCTGAGTAAGAGCTGCAGGATTGGGCCCTGATATATATTAAACTAATGCCAGAAACATGGAGCCCTGCAGACGATTCCAGGCAGGTAAGCAGAGGGAAGGGCTTTCCCTGTAATCTGCTCTGCGTGTATTTATTGACAATGCTAAATTCTCCCCACGTGGCCCAGTTAAATGATTCAGATTCCACCCCCTCGTGGTTCTGCTGCATATTGAACTTTTCAGTTCTTAATCAAACGGAACCCGTGAAACTTTTGGACCAAATTCTGCTGCATCCTATTTCCCGGACAGCCCGAAAATATTTAACCAAACCCCCAAAACTCAGCGTAAACTGAATCTTTTGATTTTCAACCACCACTACTACAATGGCACTTACACTCCAAAACAGTTGGTGTACTATGAAATACCATACATTATAGAGATGAGAGAGAGAAAGGAGAGAATCAAAGCTATCAGAGTCTGTAAAAGTGTTTTGAGATGAGATGCTATAAGAAATATAAAACATAAATATGATACAGAAATACCACACTATTTGGCTCCTTCTGCCTAACCAAAACACTCCACCCCTTCCCTGTACAAACAGACCAAAAGAAATACATTAAAATAGAAATCAAAGGGAAAGCCAGGCCCAGTAACTGGATACACCCCATTGCTCTGGTGATTGAAGTGCAACAAGCAACAGTCCAGGATTGGAGGTCCAGCTCATGTTTCTCTAGCAACTCGCGTCAGTGTCAGCGATAGGACCAGCCCTTGACATCTCAGCAGGAGGGGAAGGGGATGCTGTTCGGGCTGATCTGATTGCAAAAGAGGCGGCTATGGAGAACCAACTTCCTGCCTAATGTTCTGTACTGGGTGAATTTCTAACAGTTTGGAAGTTTGATTCCTACGAACACCTCAAAGCTCAGCTGCTGACTCAAATTTTTCCAGCCTCCCGAGTGGGCAAAAACAGAGGAGAAGTCTGGCAACAGTAGACTCTCCAGCAAGATCCCTGGTACTTCCTGCTTCTGGTCAGGCCGGGAAGATGGTGACAACTTTTCTTGTGACATTTTGTTACATCCAGTCTTGACTGGAACCAAGAAATGCAAAATGTTTCAAGAACCTGAACAATAACTGGAGTGGGGGGCGGTTGCGTCTAGGAATTGGCAAAGGCTGAGGGCGCAGCGGGAGGTTTGTATCTGATTCACTGACTGTGCGTGGGCTCCATGCACTGAGGGACGGTGGCCCGGGAAGCAGTCGTGGTATCATAGAATATCAGGGTTGGAAGGGACCTCAGGAGGTCATCTAGTTCAACCCTCTGCTCAAAGCAGGACCAACCCCAATTAATGTGGTGACCAAGAGTGCATCTTTCTTAACAGCCCTTCACTTTTACTATCAGATTATGAGGGCTCCCGTTAAGCTGGGAGGGACAGTTTATCACCTGTTGTGGAAGATATTTGCTATTTAATGGATTTTTCTCACAACACAGATGTCAAGCTTTCCAGAGGCCCCCCTGAGTGTAAGAAATGGAGTGTCCAAATCTGTTGCTCTCCTGCTCCAAGTGTTTTCTGTGTATCTGCCCCACCTGTAGACACTGCTGTGTTTGCCCTTTGGGTGCAGGTTGGTCAAGGAGGCAGTCCTGCTGCTATGAGGGTAGAGAATTGCTGGAGAAGGAAGGGTAGATGCATCCTTATCCCACAGGGGAAGCAGGTCTCTCTAACACCTTGTGCTCTCAATTTGCACTGGCTCACGCCTCTGGAACAGTGCCCAAAGCAAACGTTTACAGGCTTCATTCTAGGCTGTCTCTGTCCGAATGGGGAAGGTGATTAGCGGGTGGTGGTAGGAGGATGAAAGTGGAGTGGAGGGTGAGGGTGGGAATTCTCCTTCTGAAGCACCTCCATGTATGTTGTGATTTTTGAGACCTGAGATCTACCTTTCAGTTCACTTTCATTTCTGGACCATACAAGACCCATTATCCTCCCCCATATCCTCTTCTTCCTTTATCTCTTTCTCTTCATCCTTCTTTCCCCACCCACTCCTCTTCCCCCCACACCAGCCCCCATTCTTATCCTCCAATAAGCAGAAGGATCCAGCAGGGTAAGGCACTCACATGTGTCTGGCTTGTGGCAATTGTGGCCTTGCCTGAAGTACTGGGGGTTCTCAATGACGGGGATGCGGGTCATGCCGATCACCACCGTGTCCGGTCCAGCATCCAGCGACGAGGGTGTGGTGATGCCATGATTGATATGATGGAGGGGGCTGGCAGAATCCTCCTCCCCGCTGATCACTGCCACGGGACCTAGAGCCATCACACACAAAAACGTCAGACAACACAATGAAGAGACAAGCGGACCAGATCCCTGTGTGGTTCTTCTGTTCACTGTCACATACAGTTCACCTAGGTTAGTCGCATCAGCTGGACAAAGATGAATCTAACCTCCTCAACAGGATTAATTATCCTGGGAATCTCCCAGGCAATGCACGGATGCTGGGGAGAGTCCGTCCCATTCACCATACTGGTGAACAAGCCAGACTAACCATCCTGGAGACCAAAGTTCTCTTCCTCCAGAACTACAGCACGGGCAGCAACCGAACAGACTTCAGCTCTGCCCTGGAGGGCCACCATCTTTAGGCACTGCAGGACAGTTCAGCCTCTGTGGTGTTCACATACTACAGCGCTTGGTGCAATATGAGAACCGAGATGGATTAAATGGGTAACCCAGAGTGCTGACTGGAGAAGCAACATTCACAAATAGGGCTTCCTGGGTCTCAGGCTGTGCGCAAATGATTTTTCCCTCTCGCCACCCATGTACACCTCCTCCTTCCCTCTTCCCCTGCCTGCATGAACACAACCCGTCGATCCAGCTGATGGGCTTGGGAATCTGTGATCCAGAGGAGTCAATCGTGAGTGAGTTGCACAGTGATGGAAATGCATCACCCCACCTTCCTAACTGTGCGCTGAGCAACCCACACCCTCTCCACCGGAAGCCAGAACATTCACAGACAGAGGAAGAAGAAAAACAGCCAGTGCTCTCTGACTGCAACCCAAGGGAATCCCCCACAACCTTCTCCACCTGCCATCAACTAGTTGGGCTGCCCTTGCCTGAGAAGAAGCTGCAGGAGGATTTTCCCACCGGCAGAACTTCTCCTTCTTGCTGACACTCCACTATGTTGGCTTCTCCCCACTCCTCCTCTCTCTCGGCTGCCACAAGCACCCACCGCCAGCACCAGGAGCAAACACGGCGCAGAGCCAGGCAAAAATTGGAGCAAGCTTTGGACCAAGCTGTAATAAGTTCAGGAGAGTTCCTCCTCCACATCTTCTCTAATCTGATTGTTGCCATCCCAGTTCCCCATCTGCTGCTCACTTCCAGGGATGCTTTAATCGATCTTGCCACTCAGTCACACTGCTGGGCAGCATGCCTAGTGGAGAAGTGCGGAGAGAGACTCCTTCTAAATCAAGGGCTGACAATTGTCACCCAGTGGGAACTGCGTGACGGGTGAGTCACTGCAGCAGCCTGCACAGTAGACACCTTTACACAAATAGCTCCCTCTCCTCTCCCAATGCACCCACAGTCACCTTAACACCCCAAACACTGGTCCCCCCTCCTTCTCAGACACCTCAAAACACTTCTCCATAGATGTACACCCCCTTGCCCTTTCACAAACCGCACCGTCCAAAACACCACATGTACACACCCCTCCAACCACATATGCCCCAATATGGACAAACACACTCATCCTAACACCAGCAAATGGGGACACTCAACCTTCCCTCAGACACCGTAATGGCCCAAATGCTGCAAACGTACACACCACCTCCTGCAAACACAGACCCCTCTCACATCCAAGCATGCACACACACACACACACACATATCCCAGAGTACAGCTGCTCTAACCCCACCACAACACACACCCAATTTTCATACACAAAAGGATGCTTGAAGAAAGGGACAGGTGACCTAATAGCCAAGTCCAGCTTCTCAGACCCATGAATATTTTACAAACCTCAGTCACACGCTGATTTTTACAGCCCCAGTTGTAAAACTGCCCATCAGCTGTCATGACGGAAAGTTTTCAAAGCCAGAAAATCTCCCGGAACTTCAGAGGCCAGGTGGAATCATGATGAAACGTTATTTCCACAAACCCCATGATCACAATCACCATTTCCCCATGACCCCGGTAAAGCCGAAAATTGCAAGATCCAGCCATCTGTCTTGCATGAATGGGAAGATGTGAGGAAGTTGGGAATCAGAAGGATCCAACGCAAGCTTTTGCAAGGACACACTCCTCAGTGCCCTAATCAAACACATTGCAATTTCTTCAGACACAGAGGAAAGAAAAATCCCAGCCATCTAATGATGTGTCTCTGCTGTTTTCCGGAAGCTACCAGGGGCTAACAAAAGGTTAAGACAAGATGAGCAGAGCCCCTCCACCTTCTACCTGTGCTGAGTAGAAAATGTCTCTTTCCTGTCACTAATCTATTGCTAATTGCACAATTACTTCATTATATAGCGCTAGCAACAAAGAAGAGAGTCTTGAAGTCATTTTACTCTCTTAGAGCTTCTGAGAGGATCCAGAGAATATGTGCTTCATTCAGACAGTCTGGCTGCATTAATCTATTCTAATTTCTCAGACTTCAAGTATTGTTTGTTCTTCCGAGTGGGACATAATAAAGTTATTGTGCAATTAGCAGATTCCTGGCAGGTGTTTTACTAACGAGAAAAAAGTCTCTCTCTTTATTGAGAGTTCCTTTAGGCAGGTTCTCACCTTCTTTCAGGGCCCAGATTACTCTCAGCTCCTGTGATGTTACAGAAAACACAGCAGAATTCAGCTCCCCTGCAGGATGCCTGCGTTAGGACTACAGCTATTGTGTTTCTTCAAACAGAGTAAACAAAAAGCAATTTCAGTCTGAATGACTTATATTGAAAAGAACACCATCATCATCATATACACACACCCTGCCAAAGAAAGAACAAAAACAAAGTCTTTTTCATGATAAGAGTGCATCTCCTCTGTCACAAACTGCACTGAGAAGTGAACACAACATGGCTTCTGTCTCTGCAGACAGGAGGGCGACATCCCCCCATTTAAGGGTGCAGGATACAGAAAACCTGCCAATCAAGATAAAAGTGCCATATACTAGAATGGTGGACCAGATTTTTTGCCGAGTCCATGGAGGTCCCACTTCCCCCTATGGCAGTGGCAGAGGCCACTGACAACCCCACAGTCTCTCTAGGCAGCAGGATGTTTAGATTTGGAGGAGCTGATGAAGTGCTGGGCAACAGATAGGAAAACCTACCCTCAGGAGATTCCTAAAGCGCCTTCCAAAGCAATGAAGCCTGGATAATGTCTCAAAGGTGGGATCAGTACCAAACTTTTTTGGACCTGTTCCAAACTGAGCCACATCTCTGAACCTTGAGCGCTTCACTCACCTTTAAAGACTTTAAAAATCAAGTCCACTCAACCACCCCGTCAATGTAGGTCTGTCCTGTTTAAATGTCTCAAGCAATGGGGCTTCCATCACTCCCCTTTTGGAAACTAATATCTCATGAACTTACCTTACTGGTAGGAAGTGTTTCCTGAGAGTCGCTCTGCACTTTCCGTCTCTTCATTGCATCCCCAATGCTCCTACTTCAAGCCCTTTTTGACTGCTCCCCAAAATACCTCATGCTCCTTGATCTTTACATCCTCCAAAGGTCTTAGTGGATTTCACTCTCAGCTAATTCCCCCTAGCAGGCTGTCACCAGTGCCAACAACTCTCCTTCTCCATACTCAGCCCACTTCATCCACTTTTGCTGACTCTTCCATACACTGGCATTTCAGTCAGGCCAGATCCACTCTACAGAGTTCTGTCAGCATACCTACGTCAGTCAGAGCGGGGCGGGGGACAGCAAAAACCCCAGGGCAGATACAGCCATGCTGATAGAAGCAGAGCTAACATTGTTTCGGAAGAAATACTCCTTCTGTGGTAAGTACTAGAGGGCTCTGACCGTATAGCTATGCTGGCAAAGCATCTGTAGCCTGGACATGGCCTCAGTCTAAACCCAAAGTCTCAGACTCAATTTAGCTTAGAGCAAGTGCCAGTCCTCAGATCCTCCCAGCGGGCCGATAATGTCACTGAAGCTGGTGTTCAGAAATGAAAACGTTTATACTGTATTTTTTATTTTGAATTTCTTAGAATTAATAAAACCGTCATACAACTTCATACAATTCATCACCTGCCAGAGAGTTTTTAGTGTTTGCCAGACACCTGGCAACGCTTCAGTTCTGTCAGTTTGTTGATGTTTGGCCTCAGTGACTGAGCAGTTGAAACCTTCAGGGTTGCAGCGAGGTGCGGATCAGATCGTTGTGTTTGCCATTTTGATGTGTTTATATTCATTGTGGAAAAAAAAGAGATGCTGCCACCATGGCTGACTCTGCCCGGCAACTAATGATGCGGCCTCCATGACTGACTCAGCCCAGCGACTACTGATGGTATCTCTGTCCCACTTCCCCAGCCAATGGAACTGGTGGGGGGGGGGGGGCAGCGCTTGCAGCAGACATTGCTGGCAGGGCAGCATGGCTGCAGTGTGGAGATTCTTGGGCTACAGATAGCCTGCGGGCCAGGACTTTGAGACCCCTGGTCTAAACAGAGGGCAATTATTTGGTTAGCACCCCAAATGGGCCTGGGGTTTAAAAGGGGGCTCTCAGGGAATCCTCAGAGCCAGTTAAGGGTCTTCTTGTCCCAAGGCAGTAATGTGGTGTGGTGGTAGGGCACACTTCAGGGTAAGTGAGCAGGAAGGGTGGCTAAAAGTCATTAGGATTACACCTGGTCTACACTTACAAGGTTTGCAATGATGTCTGTATTGGGATAGACATATCGGCAAAAACCAGCGAGGGTCAATGCAGTTAGACCAGCAAAGGGCTTTTGCCAGGATAGCTTATTCCAGTTTAATGAGTGAAATAAGCTATCTTGGCAAGACCACTTTTTTTGCCCGTACAGCTGTGCCTACACTAGGGCTCTTGCCAGCATAGCTATGTCATAAATAAATCGAAAGAGCTCTGCCGGCAAAACCTTTCAGGTGCAGACCTGGCCTTAGAGGACACTACAGATGGCTCCCAAATAGGATGGGTTTCAAAAGCATTGCTACAAACGTAGGGCTTCGTTTGCAGAAATGCTGGGCTGTCACCACTCCAACTGCAGTTAATGGGAGCTGAGAGTTCTCGGCACTTCTGTGAAATCAGGCCCTCAGAGCCAGTAAGAGAAGACACTAAATGCTAAACCTAAACAGAAGACAGGTCTACTGTACCAGGGCTCTGGCTGGTTCAGGATATACACGGCCTTTTGCTTCTAGGTCACTGGTTCCCAACCACTTCCATCTCTGTGGTAAAGGGGTTTGTCCATTCCTTCTAATAACTCTCAGTTAAAACTATTCCAGGACAAGGTTTAAATCTGTTTTAACGACAAAATGTACAGAAAGAAACAGATTTCCCAAATGACACTAGGGAACTGGGGCAGTACATGCGGGGAGGAGGAGGTTGCAGCATTTTGTCCCAGAGGTGGCCCTGATTCAGAATGGACAAAGTGCTCCCTATGTGCTAGCAGTTTGTCTGATCCATTAGTAACTTGTACAGTGCCCTGGGATCCATTTTGAGGAAAGTCAAGAATATTGTCCTAATCATTACATATGCAGTATACAAGACACACTGCCTGTCTTACACTGAAATAAAACCACCAAAAGACCTTGCTTTATCTCATCTTAGTGAAATTCACCCAGCTCCAGCAGACACTGATACACGTGTGGAAGCTACCAGTCCCCAACAGCTTCAGCACCAGCTAACTCTGCTGGTCCATCACCATCCCCAAACACTTACAACTACTGCTAGTCACTAACAAAACAAGAACTGCCGGGGATGGAGCCACCTGACGGTTACAACCACATGACAATACATTGCAGAGTCTGCCTAAACACACTTCCATCTTTTGCCAACAATAAGCTTGCAACACTTACCCTTCTCAAGCCTCAGGGAGTCCAGTGCGAATGCACCAAAGGAATTCAGAATGCTGTTGCTCTTACTTTTTGGAGGCACTTCTGACTCTAGCCAGGGTCAAGTCTGGAGACCAAGATACTTAGCTACTGGCCAGCGTCCAGCTACTTCCTCCCCAATAAACTCAAGAACGAGATATTATCAGATTAATTATGTACAATGTTTACAAATTAATGTTTAGTGCTCTCCAAGCCTTCCCCTCATTCTCTTATCATTTAATTATTTATCTTTGTTATTTTACATTTCTCCTAAATCTCCAGCTCTCTGTTCCTCTCCTAGATCTCTGCCAACCCCGTACACTATCCTGTGCCCACTAATGGTGGCATTTCTTGTATTTTCTTTCACTCCTGTTGCCACCCATCTGGGGAGGTCACCGTGGCTTGAAAACCAGGTCTCTCCAGCACAGAATTAATCATACTGCCTCTTTGACAGAAACTGAGGGTGACATGGCAAAGACGCAATGCAGACATACTGGACAGGTCCTGGAGATATAATTGGTTCCAACTAGATATTGATAGCCTTTCATGTTGTACCTGCGGGTTTGATTTGCTCTGCCACTCATGATATATACAATCATCAATATCTCATAGAAATAAACCATGAATCAATAATGTTACTTTTAAACACGCTCTCAAGTATACTATACATACTGTAATGGCTAACCAGGTACAGACACTGAACTTACAATGGATGATACTGATGAAAGACCAAATCTTTACTTGGGCAAACTTCTACTGATTTCGGTGAGAGATTTTCTGAGGAAGGACTGAGAAAACCTGAATAAAAATGGACTTCAGGATTTAAATGTCTATGGACCTATGAACATCTATCCACCTGTCAAACGGATGGACAGGCAGGTGGATGCCTGGATGGACATAATTTTGTACCATCAAAGGCAGGATAATGGTCCAGGAGACCTGTGAAAATTCCTGATATTCCCACAGGCGATCTTGGAACAGGACTAAAATGAATCTAAGTCTCCAATGAACTCAAACTCTATGATGATGTAGCAGGTGTCTGTCTGTGGATAAATAGGTCTGTATTGTGGATATTAATTGCTGTATAGCATGGCCACTAGTTAATTATTGAAGGATTTTGTGTGTACCTTCTGTGTTCTCTTGGATTTTATCATGCTGAAAAGCAGGGATTGGGAGCAGAGGTTGGATCCGGTATGCAGCTAAACTCAGGTTAACAGTCAGAGTCATTCATACCTACTGCACAACAGCAACTACAGTTCCTTGGGGGCTCCTCCATGACTCAAGCAGCTGATTCAATTCCATGCTTCTCGTTTAGACTCTCTTAGCACACCTGAAAAGTACTGGTCACCACAACTGAAAGTATTGTACCTGTCCTCATCCAAGAAAGACTGGTGGAGAGCCTGTCAGAGATGCCCCAACGTCAGCCATTGGAGTCACTACAGAGAAAGGTGTAACTCCCCATTCTGACTCTGTCTGTCTTTCCCCCACATACCACCATGAGTTCGTCCCATTTGCATGCCCATCTACCTCCTGGCTCTCGTCTCCTGCTGCCTCTCTCCTGCCCTATACGCCTTCCAGTTCTTTCCCAGCATTATGCCCATTTTTCTTTTTCTCCCCCTTTCAGATTTGACTTTATCCTGATTCTGCTGTTCCAAAATCCTCCCTCTTTTCACCTGCCAAGCACATTTTCTCCCACTCTTCTAATCTTCCTGAAACCCACTGTCTCTGGGGACTTTCTACCATATTCTCTCCAGCAGGGCCTCCTGTGGCTGAACTTGTCTGGTTCCAGTTTGTCTGAAGCTCTACAAAGCAGGGTACTCCTCTTACTCTAGGTTTGTAAAGCACCTAATAAATTTACAGGGTTATATAGGCAATGTGTTATGAAAAAAATAATAATAAAAAAAAATACCTAGGAAATCCCCTGTTCACATGATCATATCCTAATGGACAATTACTTAACACAGTAAGGTGCTATATATTCTGATAAAATGCAGGCATAGGCATTATAGAATACCTTATAAATAGCCAGAGATTAGAGAGGAGAAGATAATGGTCACTCCATGCACATCCATAACATAATGAATTCTCCAAAGCAGACATGAGCACTGAAGCAAAAAGTCCATCATGCTAAGACAGTAACTTCTACCGGGCATCTAGAAGGCAGGTCAGGCAGGTTGTAAATGATGATGCTCAGTGCTCTCCCAAGCCACGACATTCTTTACTGCAGCAGAATGGCCCTCAGAGAGGAGTCAAGTTCTTTCCTATCTCTGAAAAGATCAAAGAAAGACGAAGTACCTACCTTCCAGTCTGATGAGCCTTAAATCTCCTCGTAGCGAATGCAAGGGATTTTCAAAGCCACCTAGAGGATATGGATGTGCATTTCTCATTCATTGCAATGGGAAGCGGACATCCAGATCCTTTAAGTGACTTTGGAAATCGCAGCCTAAAAGCAACACAATTCCCCAGCACTGTTCTAGAAAGGGTCTGCCCCAGCTACACTACAAACCCCAAAGCAGCAGTCCCAAATCAGGCTAGCCGGCTAAGAAATAGCTCATTCAGAACAATGGGCCAACCACATCACCACCAACAGGAACTACCTTTTGGAAACTGATTTTTGATCGATCACTACAAGAGCTAAATGGGCCATCTAAACTCCACTGTGTAATATAAACAACCACACAGGTAGTTATTTCATTAACTGTATATGATCCATAACTAAAAAACTTTCCCCTCCCTAGTAAACTGGGCCAAAAAGCAAGCTCCAGAAAGTGCTGTGAAAACCCTCATTCTAAAAAAAGCCACTGGCCTTCTGGCCTGACCTCAAACCTTGATTGGTGCATCCATGCTTCAGTGATCTTAATCTTAAACTCAATACATCAAATGGCCATATCATCAGTTGGCAGGTGGACAGCTCTCAAACAGAATCGTCCAGCTCTGCTTCAAACCAAGAGACATATTTATTTATAAACAGCAGATACAAAAACAGTTCCAACCTTTACATTAAAAAAAAACAAAAACCCAACAACAACAAAAGCACCAAGGTGTTTAAAAAATCCCAACCTTTAGCTGGAGCTGAAATCAAACAGTGACTCATCCCCCAGGGGTGAGCTCTGTACCAGCAGGGATGGCAACAAACTCATAAAACAGAATAAGTGAAAGCACAATAAACACAATTAAAACTCTGGCCATGCTCAGAGATGGATTGCATTTACTGTCTCATAAAGAGCCTTGTTCTGTCAGGCAAACAAAAGGAAATCAATTTCTTAATTTTTATTGGCAGATACAGGCACAGGGCCAGGTTAGTGCTTGCTTCTTCCAAAGCAGGGACCTGACTGGAGGCTGGTCCTCCCTGACCTCCTTTCCCTGCTGTGAAGGGCATTATCCCACCCTTTTTGTCTCCAGAATATCTCGGCGCAGTTGTCTCTTCTTTCTAGCTTTGATACCCATCATGGCACACCGCGAGAGCATCTATCCTGTAGGACGCGCTTCCCTGATCAGTGGCCCTACTAAGAGGCAGAAGGGGCTGAATACCTCCCTCCAATCCATGCAAAATGCTTTCACGCTGCTGACTATAGTCTCCCACCCTTGGCTCACCCTCGCCATCTGTATCACGTTCAAACACGGCTTCTCTTGCTCCCCAATGTCTCCACGACTCCGATCCGCTCTCCCACTCCCTGTCTTCGCACTGCCTGCTCAGGCCACTCCCAACTTCATTCCTATTTCTAGGTTACCCGCTACCGTAGAAACGCCCTTCCAGTTACCATCAACCGAGTGCCATCCCTCTCCATCTTCACCAAATTCACAGCAATTGGTCCACAAGCTTTAGAGCCGCATCGACCCACTCATAGCTAACCTGACCTTGGCCACACTGAAGATATGAAACTGGATAAGCAGCTTTCTAGAGAGCCATAATCACAGTTCTTTTTAAATGATATACTCCACAGGCAGGTCAAAGGTAGAACCAAGAGCACAAGGGGGGACAGAGCCAGAAGCACACGGACATGCCAGAGACAGAACTAACTGCAACAGTTACACTGACGCAGTCCCAAACTGGTGAGAATGGAAGCGGGAGTCACGAACCTTCCACTGAATTCAGTTGCAAGTGCCTTGAATGAACTGCTCCTATTCCACCCCCGGGGGTAAAGGAAAAAAGAGAAGATTGCTGTATTTCACCGACAGCACAGCAACATTCTTCCTTCCCCACATGCCTTCTGCCACACACAAAAATAATCCACAGTGGTAGCTACAATTGGCCCCCAGAACAAATGGAATACTGGACAGTAATTCTCCAAGGAAACTAACCCATCATCACGTTTAGGAACTGAGGCACATCACAGAGTAAATCTACTTCTGGGCCACTCACACTGCTTTTTGTTTCATATTCAATAATCCATAAGGTCTCCCCAAACCATAAAGCTCTGGTTCAACTTCCATCGCCCTTAAAAAATTCTCTCCTGTAAAAGAGATGTGGGATTCCCCAGTCTCTCACGCTCCGGAGAGCTTCCCCTTGGTAATGTTTTTCCATCTCAGCTTTATTTATGGAGTTTTGATGTGACTGCTGAATGCACTCGCACACTGGGAATGGAAGTATTAAGATCAAACATGAGTCAATGCATAGGACAGCACGAATACATAAATCCAGCAGAGGAACTTAGACAATAAAAATCACAAGACGATCTGAAAATTTCAAGGGGAGGCATCCAACAAGCCAGACTGTGTGAAAATACAATTCTGAGTCCCAGGCTCCAGTGGGAAGAATGGAGAGGAGGATATTTTACAACTATGCACAGAGCCAGAGGGCCAGCAGTACCATGTGCCTCTAATGCAGGAAGAAGCAAATAGTCAGAAAAATGACTAAACATGACACTGTGAGGTTACTCACAGGAATACTTGATCCTTACACCTGAGCATCTCAAACATTTTAAGTACTAACTAAGCCTAAACTATCTCCCATGAAGCAGATAAAGGATATCAGGGAACTGTTTCTCTTGCCTACCAATGAAATGCAACCACTTCTGGGGTGAAATATGGCAGCTATTTAATAATGCACAGCACCACTTCCTAACAGCTCAGGAGAGCTGGGAGAGCAATACAAAAGTGCACAGACAATCCAGGAAGTTTTTGGAAAGTGTAAGGGACAATTTCCTAATGCAAGTGCTGGAGGCAGAAACTAGGAGCTTTTCTTGACCTGCTGCTCACAGACAGGGAAGAATTAGTAGGGGAACCAGAAGTGGATGGGAACCTGGGAGACAGTGACCATCAGAGAGTCGAGTTCAGGATCCTGACACAAGAAAGAAAGGAGAGCAGCAGAATACGGACACTGGACTTCAGAAAGTAGACTTTGACTTCCTTATGGAATTGATGGGCAGGATCCCCTTGGAGAATAACATGAGGGGGAAAGGAGTCCAGGAGAGCTGGCTGTATTTTAAAGAATCTTTATTGAGGTTGCAGGAACAAACCATCCCAATGTGTAGAAAGAATAGTAAATATGGCAGGCGCCCAGCTTGGCTTAAACAGTGAAATCCTTGCTGATCTTAAACACAAAAAGGAAGCTTGGACAAATGACCAGGGAGAAGTATAAAAATATTGCTCAGGCATGCAGGAATGATATCAGGAAGGCCAAGTAACATTTGGAGTTGCAGCTGGTGAGGGGTGTTAAGAGTAACAAGAAGGGTTTCTTCGGGTACGTTAGCAACAAGAAGGTGGTCAAAGAAATTGTGGGCCCCTTACTGAATTGGGGAGGCAACCTAGTGACAGAGGATGTGGAAAAAGCTAATGTACTCAATCAAAGCTTTTTTTTTACCTCTGTCTTCACGAAGGTCAGCTCTCAGACTACTGCACTGGGCAGCACAATAAGAGAAAGAAGTGACCAGCATTCCGTGGGAAAAAGTGGTTCAGGACTGTTTAGAAAAGCTGGATGAGCCCAATTCAGTGGGGCTGGATGCACTGCATTCGAGGGTCCTAAAGGAGTTGGTGGATGTGATTGCAGAGCCATTGGCCATTATCTTTGAAAACTCATGGTGGTCGGGGGAGGCCTCGGATGACTGGAAAAAGGCTGATGTAGTGCCCATCTTTAAAAAAGGGAAGGAAGAGGATCCGGGGAACTACAGGCCAGTCAGCCTCACCTCAGTTCCTGGAAAAAAAAATCACAGAGCAGGTCATCCAGGAATCAATTTTGAAGCACTTAGAGGGAAGGAAAGTGATCAGGAACAGTCAGCATGGATTCACCAAGAGCAAGTTATGCCTGACTAACCTAATTACCTTCTATGACATAACTGGCTCTGTGAATGAGGGGAAAGCAGTGGGCATGTTATTCCTGGACTTTCGCAAAGCTTTTGATACCGTTTCCCACAGTATTTGTGCAGGCCAGTTAAAGAAGTATGGATGAATGGACTATAAAGGTGGATAGAAAGCTGGCTAGATCATTGGGCTCTAAGGATAACAATCAATGGCTCCATGTCTTCTTGGCAGCTGGTATCAAGCAGAGTGCCCCAAGGGTCGGTCCTGGGGCCAGTTTTGTTCAGTATCTTCATTAATGATCTGGAGGACGGCATGGACTGCACCCTCAGCAAGTTTGCAGATGACACTAAACTGGGCGGAGCGGCAGATATGCTGGAGGGTAGGGAGAGGATATAGAGGAACCTAGACAAATTAGAGGATTGGGCCAAAAGAAATCTGATGAGGTTCAAGAAGGACAAGTGCAGAGTCCTGCCCTTAGGACAGAAGAATCCCATGCACTGCTACAGACTAAGGATCAAGTGGGTAGGCAGCAGTTCTGCAGAAAAGGACCTAGGGGTTACAGTGGATGAGAAGCTGGAGGAGAGTCAACAGTGTGCCCTTGTTGCGAAGGCTAATGGCATTTTGGGCTGTACAAGTAGGAGCATTTCCAGCAGATCGAGGGACGTGATCGTTCCCCTCTATTCAGCATTGATGAGGCCTCAACTGGAGTACTGTATCCAGTTTTGGCTCCCACACTACAAAAAAGATGTGGAAAAATTGGAAAGAGACCAGTGGAAGAGAACAAAAAATATTAGGGGGCTGGAGCACATGACTTACGAGGAGAGGCTGAGGGCACTGGGATTAGTTAGTCTTCAGAAGAGAAGAACAGGGGGTGGGGTTGATAGCTACTTTCAACTACCTGAAAGGGGGTTCCAAAGAGGATGGATTAGACTGTTCTCAGTGGTACCAGATGACAGAACAAGGAGTAATGGTCTCAAGTTGCAGTGGGGGAGATTTAAGGAAAACTTCTTTATCAGGAGGGTGGTGAAGCATTGGAATGGGTTACCTAGGGAGGTGGTGGAATCTCCTTCCTTCAAGATTTTTAAGGTCAGGCTTGACAAAACTGTGGCTGGGATGACTTCGTTGGGGATTGGTCCTGGTTTGAGCAGGGGGTTGGACTAGATGACCTTTTAAGGTCCCTTCCAATCCTGATATTTTATATTCTATGAGAGGAAGCAAAGCATATGATGGTAAATGCAGGGAGGATGACCATATTTAGTTACCATATCTGTGCTGGAATGGAACAGGATACTAGCTAACAGCACT
The DNA here is from genome assembly GCA_007922305.1 of Dermatemys mawii. Taxonomy (NCBI): domain Eukaryota; kingdom Metazoa; phylum Chordata; order Testudines; family Dermatemydidae; genus Dermatemys; species Dermatemys mawii. The sequence continues at coordinate 12,731,136 of ML677366.1, forward strand.
ATTCTTATATCATCTTTAGCTGCTCTTCATGATTCCCTGATCAAGTTTTCTCTGTTCACATTCCAAAAGCTGATTTTTCTAATTGTCGGAGTTGCACACTCATCCCAGGATTTGAAAATCCAGGTGGAGTCTTTCTGGCTTACACATCAATCACTAGCCAGAATGCTCCTGGGATCCCATCTTGGTACGCTAGCATCCATGCCAGCGATATCGGCTTTCACACCATTAATGGGAGCATAAATGCAGTTCTGTCAGCAAAAGGAGCAGCTATGCTTTGAAGGCACAAAGAGAGTGGAGTGGGGAAGCAAGGAAGGGCCAAATCTATAGAATCACTCGCTATATTCTATTTTAATTATTCAGCGAGCTCTTTGGGCTTGATGCTCAGATGTATCGAGTACTCATGGCTCCTACTGACTTGTCCATGCTCAGCACTCTCTGAAAGTCAGCTCATGGCCTCTTTATGTGGCATATATAAGATGTGGAACCTTCCAGCGAGGCACATGGGATGTACTGTGGTATTTTGGGTTGCAGGATAGCATCCGCATGTCACCCACGTACCCTTCTGAAACGCAGTGAAAAAAGATCCCTGTCACAGGGGGTACAGCTATCTATCGCTGTAACACCCCCCCACTGCAATCGGCATGTTGTGCACCTAGCCTGAAGTGCCCATGGAGTGGACAAATGAGACAAGGGTGGGCAAATCAGGAGACATTTCAGAGGCTGAAGGCATGGCACTGCTCCTGGGAAATTCACCACAGCTGCAGGCACCAACAGCATTTCTGTAGACAGGACCTGAGCAGGTCACAAGTCCCTTTGCTATTCATTTGTCATTGTGGCCCAGGTGGGAGCCCATCTTGCTCTGGGCCAAAAGCTTCTGGGATTCAGATCTCACACCAAGATCCAGACTTATGGCAGTCATGCAGTAATAAGGGGGAGGGTCACTGTGCTTGGGGGCACCATATTTGGAATAAGGCAACAAACCAAGGTCCCTCCTGCACGATTCTGCTTGGCAATCCATGTGGAAACTAAACATCCCGAGGCACTTTTCCGGAGGAGACAGAGGATAAAATGACTGAGTCTTCCTTTGCCAGTACTGCAGTTTCACATATCTGAGACTACTGCTTAATGCAGAACAGCTGCTACACCGTGTATACTCAGCATGGCAACTGGATTTTACAAGGTGCAACAGAAAAGCAGAGGCTAGTCAATGTTGAGATGGATGGCTAAGGGGAGCCCAATGACTGAAGTCATAGCAAAAGTGGGTGTAGCTGGGATTCTTTACCATGGGAAGAATCCTTCCCATCCTGTCACCAAACCCCCTAATCTGCCATCACTTTATGGCCATGCTTTAGGTTGGACAACAGAACCCCCTGTTTCCCGCCACCATGTCCAGTACCAGCCATAAATCCCTAACTGTCCAGCATCTCCCATTAATCACCCTTAGCCTCCAGCTCCATACACTGGGACCTCCGTGCACTCCCAGCTCCCCTGAACTCTTAGCATGCTGTCCCTTTACATCATCTTTTTGTAGCTGGAAATCTGCCTCCCATTTAAGCCAGAGACCCAAAACTTTCACCTCGAGGGCACCTTGAGCCTCCGGAACCGTGTGTACTTTACAACACAAGAGATGGGCAGTTGCTGGGTAAAGGCCTCAACAGTGCCTATTAATCTCTTGGCTCACTCATCCCTATCATAGACACACAGTAAAAATGATATAAGCATTTCATTCAAACAGCACTGCAGACAGAGTGAGGAGAGAGCACGGGGCCAATTGATTTCCAGAATGTCTGCTCTTTACCTTCAGGTATAAATACAACAGCAAAATCAATCGGAATAACACCATATCAGCTTTCTAATCTCTTCTGCTCAAAAGGTGTGTTTTATATACTGCAGTACTTGCTACAGTTTGCACACAGGTGCAGGAGTCCACGTTCAACTACTCACATGAACATTCATGTATGGACAGGTGCTGCTCACAGATAGACACACTCTCACACAATAAACAGTAAGCAAAAGGAGCGAAGTGTCTCAATCTTCATTTTACCAGTAGGGAAACTGAGGCACAAAGAGACTATCCAGCAACCCAGTCAAGTAAATCCATCGCAGAACCAGCAATAAAGCCCAGGTTCCCGGACTCCACTAACCACTAGATCATGTTGACACCTGCCACAAAGGGACCCTTCCTCATTCAGACCCATCAAAGTCCATATTTCCTTGCTGAGGCACATGCATGTGAACATACGGTCACTTGGACTAACCCAAGAACCTGCCTATAATCGGTTTACATGCATGTGGCACTCCCACACAGACATGCTCACTTGAACACATGTGCTTACGCACACTCACCCACATGTAAAAATGGAGGGCAGCACCCTCCCCCCCTGCAAAAAAAACCCCACACTCAGCATTGTGACATGTTTCTTCACCCACTGGCCCTTGGCGTTTCACAGGCTTACAAGTCATTTGAACCAGAAGGTACCTCGTGGGCACCTTGACGCCAAGACAAGCGAGTCTATCCAAACACCCAAGCCACAAGGGAGCCATCTCCTCGGAAACAGAGCTGGGGGCTCAGGGCTGAACACACACACTTCCCTTTCTCGGTTTCTATTTATCGTTGGCCCAAGGCTTTTATCCACTTTCCTAGCCCCCAGCCATGGCAGGCTGAGACTGTGACAAACTGTCACCAAGCCCTTCCTCTTGAGCACACGCACACAAAGAGCTGAGCTGGAGCAGGGGCTGCTTGGCAGGCTCCCAGCTGAGCTACACACCCCTACTAGCTGGGCCCCACTGTGAAGATGCCACCCTACACTGACAGGCAGACCCCTCCCAGGACCAGGAACACTGTTACAACATGGTGAAAAGGTACCATTTAGATGTACCTGTCTCTGCATACCTGGGGTAAAGCTTTGGACAGCCCAGGGTTTTAACGTGCTTGCAATGCTGAGCCATGGTTAGGTCCCACCTACCCTGTACCTTTTCACCATGCTATAACTGAGCCCCCTGACTTGGTAACATTACATTTGCCATTGGCTCAGACCACCAGCATGGCCTCACAAGCAAGTGCCTGCACCTGTCCTACTATACAGAGCTGAGCTGAGTGCACCGTAGATGCTTAATAAATAATAATACTAATCAACCAGAAAACCCTACCAGTTCTCAGTAGTCAGAGCACTTGTATCTGTCCTCCAAGCACCTGGCCACCAGTGGACACTGCCATCAAAGGCACTAAGTAGAAGTTTTGTGCATGCTTCCCATTTTCCAGCTTTGCCCTGGTTCGACAATCAGCCTCCCTCCCTTGCTATGGTTGCTGTGAGCTGCCAACGTATCCACCCCCCACCCACTCTCTTGCCACACCTTCTCCCCCATAACCTGGCCACAGTGAGATCAATCTTGTCTCTGTCTCCATCTCCGCCTTGATCTACTTGGAAAGCTTAACTGCCATGAAAGTAAACCACTTGTCCTCTGGCTCCAATCTCTTACAGAAATTCATGCCAATGGAAGTGTCAGTATCAATTTCATAATGTTACTGGATGAAGGCAAAGCTGGGCCAAGTCCCATATTCCTGATGGGTCATCAAAGTGATGGGGATTATGGGTAAGGAGACAGACAGTCCTGGAAGGAAAGGCAATGACTCAAGATCAATTATACTGACAAGGCTATCTTTAAGCCACATCACTTAATGCTGACACCAGTGCGTTCTCTATGGAGATGAGAGGCCTGTATGCAGAGTAGTCTTACCCAATCCAGTGGTAACCAGAGCCCCTAGAGCTATGCGTCCCCTCCCCAAAGTATCCAATTTATGAGACTCTGAAGTCAGTGAGGGAATTAGCTGTTATAATACAACATTAATGTTCAGGCCTCTCTATAGCAGTTTAATTTTCTGTCAAGAAAAAAAAATCATGTATTAAACAAAAATAAATCTTTTCCCTTGTGTGACTCACATAAAGGATTCAAACAGAAAGAACCTTTATAATCTAAGGTATTTCGTACCCTTGGCTCATGCTCTTTGTTTTCATTTTGCAAATCATTCATCCTGAACCTTGAAACTAGACTAGTCAGTTTCTCATTCTAGTTCTCAGGCACTATAAAACAGAGCTCATGATTTTTCAAACAAAAGCTTTTCTGTCAAAATTTGACCTGTTTTAAAAATGGACTTTTTGTTATTAAACATTTTAATTCTGTGTGCAGGCAATCACCATAGTTGTATGACAGTGACATTATGCTTCTAACAAGTTATTTGCAGGCCAACTTATTGCAATTGTGCATGCAACTGACATAGTGTCTACACTGCAAAATAAACCTGTTGGCAGTGAGTCCCAGAGCCTAAGTCAACTAATTCAAGGCTCCTTCTACAAAGCTAAAAATTTTAGCAGTGTAGACATTTCCTGGAGCCCCGGTTCTGAGTGTGCAGATTAGGCACATATTTGCACACCCAAATTTTTGAAAAAAAACAGACCCACCATGTTTACTTTCAGCCAGAATGGAATTTAATAGGCAAGTCTGAAATAAAACTGGCTTAACTTAGTTAGTTCTTTAAAATAATGGAAATGTAACATTGACTTTTGCAAAAAGCATATCACTTTCCTTTGCTCAACACTCCCCAAAATAGCCTGGTTTGGTGATGTCATCCTCCCTATGCATTTACTCCTTCCAAAGAAAAATATTTTGTTTCCTACAGAAACTAAATGCATTTAAATTGCAGAAATAGTTTATATCCTGAATCTGAGCCTCTTGAAAGTTATGAGGATCTTTTGGGGGTATGAATTCCAGATTAGAAATATTCTAAAGAAAACCAAAACCCAAAAAACCCATCCACCATTCCTTCATAGATAAATTAAAAAAACAAACAAACAAAAAAAAGCCCACAACCACCATTTACAAAGTCTCTTGTGCTTCCCCTGCTGGTTCTCTAGTGCTATGCTGATACTGTCTTGTCATCTGAAGTTGACCGGAAGACACGAGGTTGAGTAGATTTTCAAAAGGATGTTGTAGACAACGGAGGGAAAGCAGAAATTCCTGGCACACATAGTGACAGATGATATAAAGGTAGTATTTGCCTTGACTGCTTTTAAAGACAAACTGAGCTCTTTTAGCTACAATTTACAAACAACTGTACTGTTACTAAATTCACTGTTGTATATACACATCATATTGAGCTGACATCACACCATTAAAGAAGAGGTTAATCAAAACATCTGACAGGGATGGTTTAGGGATACTCAGTCCTGCCTTGAGACGGGTGGACGGACTAACTGACCTCTTATAGGGCTGGAAGGGATACTTCTTCTATGAGTCCGTGTGAAACAAAGGAACAGATGGCTGTCCAGGGCAAACTAAACTGAAAAAAAAAAATCTGTTAAAACTATTCCACTCGTGCAAAGGAACCGCTCTGTTCAGAGTGGCAAAGATCTCTCAGAGGGGACAGATCCTCTTGACAATATCAGGAAAAGAGCCCCTGTAGCAGGATATATGAATTTGCAGAACAGTCTGCCAAGGGAAAGGATGGAACCCCCATTGCTCGGGACATTTTAAAATTAGACTGGACAAAGCACAAGAAACCAGTAGAGGAAACAAATCTGTATTGACCCCAGGAAGTCAGGCTGGGTAGGCCTACATAGGCCTTTTCTATCTCTAACTTCTATGATTCTTATTTTCAAGCTCTCTCTTGGCTGGGTCCCCTACAGTCAATAGGTCAGATACATATGCTAGTGTTTTCCAGAACATCACTCCTTATCGTCTGCAGCCCTGAGCTGGAGATCTAGATGTGGATTGTATCTTTATGTCAGAAAATCAGGCTGTATTGGTTAAAAACAAGAACTACTGACAGTATCAGACATAAGATAATTGTGACAATTGGTGTCTGGTCTAGTCATCCAGGTCTGATTTCTCCATTGCTTTCCCCAGACCTATCAGAAAGGAGAACACAGAGCTGGCTCCTACAGAATGACTTAGAAAGCATGTGCTACCAGTGAGCTGACTGTTAATCGGAGAGGCAAATAAAACTAACTGCTTAGAATTCTTATCTGAACCCTACATGGATTTCTGGGAGGGCCCCATTCAGCTTTGATAGGGAAGTTAAAATATACAGGGAGCAAAGGGTTGAGTGCTGCTGGGGGACAGGAAGCTGCTGCTACTCCAAGAAGTTGATGCGCTGCTGATACCAATAGCCTAAATAACCCCTTTAATAAATTAGAGGGCTATTCATTTAAATGGATTCCACTGTCCCAATGCTGCCAGTTAATCTGTAATTCAGATAGATCAGTCAGGAGGCAGGAGTCCAGAATATATAATTATTAATTCCCCCCAGGGTTGGGGATTTCAGTTTCTAAACAGTACAACATGCTCCGTTTCTCACAGACACACACATGCACTCAGCTCCCATCTGAGGTCAGTAGGGAACATCAACTCCATTTAAATAAAGAATCAAGCAAGCGCACTGGTTGTCATGGTGTGACTGGAGCTGTGATCGCAAACAGCTCTAGCTCCCACATAACCCTCAGTGTAAGTGCACGACAACACCTTCTGGGACCTGTCAGCTGTGTAATCACACTCGACTCAGTCAGAAACCGATTCTGCCTCTCCCCGTCCTGCCTGCCAGAGACCTAGAACTGCAATGGCCATAACAGGCTGCAATTATAAAGGGTGGAATGGCAGCATAGAATAAAGGGGATGATTCCAGACAATGCCAGGTTGAGCAATGGACGTTGCAAAGGATCAGGAACAGCGATGTGGTTCCCTTCACATCTAGGCAGCTAGTTCAAACCCAGCCCCGGTCAATAAAGACCAAAAGTTATTACCCATGAGGTGGCTGTTCAGTCACCCAAGTGAAAGAGTTGTGGAGCTCACTCCATTTCCTGATGGAGAGCAGTCCACGGCATGAGCACAATTAACATTACTCTGCCCCTTGCTGACACTCTTCACAGAGAGGCCAACCATTGAACAGGGCACTGGAGACTGACTTCACCTCTCACTCCCGCCCCAGGGGAGGGGGGGAGGGGGTGCATCTAGACCCGACCTCGAGAGCCAATCACATTTAAAGGGGAGGGGCAGCATATGTGCCCATGAGGAACCACCTCTCTTCTGTGGGAAAGTCTTTCAGGTTGAACTTTTAAGAGTAGAAGCCTAGAGCCACACCTAGGTGCCTTAGCAAGCAGCTTGCTCCTCATCTGTGGCATTGCCAGCTGCTTCCATGGACGTCAGCTTGAACGAATCCAAGCAGCCGGTGGTAGCAGGTGCCCAAAAAGAAGTGGTGGGGTTGGCTGGCAATTAGAAGTTAGAGAGGAAGGAAGGTTAGGGCACCAGCCTAGGACTTAGAAACCCAGGTTCAATTCCCTGCTCTACCACAGCCTTCCTGTGTCATCTTGGGCAAGTCATTTGGCATCTCTGTACCTCACACCCCCATCTGTAAAAAGGGGACATTGATACTTCCCTATTCATTGGGGTGTTGGGAGGATAAACACAGTGAAGACTGAAGTTCTTTGAAATCTACTGATGAAAAGAAATAGGTATTATTATTAGAACACATCCTTCCTACCCCCACCCTGCAAAAAGTATTACGCTCTTGGCCCCTCCCTGTCTGTGGAAAACTCAAGGGGCCACTGGTATGAGCAGGTGCCACTTCACCAACTGAATGGAGCTGAGTCCTGTACATCAAGGCTGCAGATGGCCCAATCACAGGAAGAGAGAGGAGAGTCTTAAAGTGAGGGGAGCTTTTAAGTACTCTACTGAAGAGCACAGGAGGAGATGCTGCTTGTGTCACAAAGGAAGACACATGAAAAGGTCTTTTATTAGAAAATGCCCATGAACACCAAACACTAAAGGACCAGGAGGGAAAAAAAAAGAATGATGAGAGAGAGAATCAATTGGCTCAATATGCTGAGATGGGTAAGAGTCAGAGGGGAAGTTTCCAGAAACCACCTATCGCTCCATATGGGATCAAATGGGGAAAGATGGATAGACACAGACTATATGTGTGTGTACAAGGAGCATCTACTCCCACCGAAGAATAGCAAATGAAGGGGAACTCTATGGTCAGAGACCGACAAGGAAGCAGGGGAATACAACTGGAGATCGGAATGGGGGCTTGGTCACCCAAAGGCTTTTTTGTCATAATCAATGAATTGCCAACTGGAGAGTCAGGCTTGAAGAGTCTCTGCTTGCAGCCTCGAGTTTTCCATGTGATCTGTGGGCTAGCCCTGCCTCACAGAAGGGAGCAGGTTAGAGATGGCTACTTTTAGGCCCAGTTCTTTGTAATCCAAGTTATCTATGTTTAACAGGATACAAGTCAGAAGGACAGAGTGCTCTCCCTCTCCCAAACCAGATCCCCATCACCACACATGTGCCCTGTGTCATTATTAGCTACTTCATCAACATCCTGAGAGCTGGTAGGAGGGAAAGATACCTCTTGCCAGCCACGAGCCAGGAGGGTAGAGGAAAGCAGAGGCGGTCGACATTTACCTTCATGACTAATTAAGGGGATGCAAAGGACAGCATCTGTCATTCCGCACAGGCAAAGCATCAACATGTGCCGAGCCGAGCCCCCTCCCTGAGACAGGGCTCTCGCATGAGGGGATTTGTATTTTTTCCTGGTTGTTTTTGTAGCTCAAGATAAAATGAAGGATAGCAGCTCTGTGCTGCAAAGTCAGAACCAAACATGTGCGGAGGCCATACGTCACCTTCATATGCGCTGTCTGAGGGAGAAGACAGGCACAGGAGACTCTTCAGTTAATAGAACCCTCACCTGCAGCATGGTGAGGAGAAGGAATCTGGAATGCCCCGTGTTGGCAGCAAGGAGGCCGGGAGCCGCTAGCGTTTTCTGCGCTTCACGCCACGTGCTGGCCAGACCTAGCAGCAGGCACCAGTCATACTGCTGAACAAACAAGGGGCTCCCAGCACTATGCAACCGTGAGGGTGCCACCAAACCTATCCACTCAGCTAGCAAGAAGCACCTACAGAACCAAGCTGCTGCGCCCCCCGGGTGGGCCCAAAACAGGAGGATTTTCCATGCCCCTGCAAGATGCAGAAATGCCTGAGCTCACTGGGGCATGTGTCCGCAGGATGTGTAAGGATGTGGCTGGGATCGCTGGAATGTAGCAGTAGGGATCGTGTAGCTATCACTGGAAACATTGAGGCAGGTGACTGGAGGGGCACAGAATAGCCTTTCAGAAGTGAATACCAAGTCACTGCAGGAGCAGTATGGAAACGGGACCACTTTCCATCCCATCTATCTAGGCACAAAGGCAGGTGAAACTATCCTCAGTATGGAACAGACAGGGCTAATGTGTATCCAGAGCCTTTTAGCTGTGGGTCTTTCAGGTCGAGAGGGGGACTAGATGGGAGCAGGTGTTTACGCACAGGGCAGATGTAGTGTTTGTCTTAGCTATTGGATGAGGATCAGAAATCAGACTGAGGCCAAGTCTACACTGCAGATCTATATCGGTATAACTACATTGCTCAAGGGTGTGAAAACTCCACACCCCTAAGCTATGTAGTTATAATGACCTCACCCATCATGTAGACAGCGCTATGTCAACAGGAGAGCTTCTCCCATCGACATGGCTACCCCCGTCTCAGAGAGGTGGATTAACTACAACACTGGAGAAGCTCTCCTGTCAGTGTAGAAGTGTCTTCACTAAGTGCTACAGCGGCATTCTCCATCTGTCCGTCCGTACAAGAAGGATCTGTGGGCATGGTTGCAGCACCGTTACATCCAGTGCAGTGCCCTGTTAGCATCTCCTGGGATGCCTTCTGGCCACTCCCTCAAGAGAATAGCTCAAGCAACCAGGCCAGCTTCCTAATTTATTCTTCTGGTACTTTCTCTTTAAATAATAATAATAAAATTAACCCCTTCCCCAGCTATTTCTCCTCTTGCTTTCCATTCTCACCACTAGAGGCAATCTTCATTCAGACATGGGAGGGCTGGGTGGCGCTCTTACATCAGCCACAGGGTGGCACAGCTGAGCAACCTAAGCTCATCTCACTACAAGATGGGATGGGATAGCACTGCTTTGGAAGCAATTCTAGCTCCTAGCCATCTGTGGAAGGGGAGAACAGGGGCATGACTCAAACCTTGGGCTCCTAGACAGGAGTTCAGTAGCCCAAGAGGTCAGGCAGGATCTTTCGACCGATCCAGGATCTCTCTCATGCAGAGGGACCCAGAGTTCCCAGAGCATTCCCAGGTCCTGCGGGTCTGAAGTACACACAGTGGGATATCACAGAGCACTCTCTAAGCCTGGCAAAGCCATCTTTGTCTCTCTCTGTCGCATTCTCCAGAGGTCCTTTTGCTTTTCAATCCCCTGCTCCTCCTGGCTATGTTCAAAGACTCTTACCTGTTCTTCAGAAGCTATGCAGGCCTCTCAGTAAACAATCCACAACCAGAGAATGGGGGGGACAGCAGGGGGTGGAATTCAAATTTAATTAAAGAAAGTTTTGCTTCAGGGCCTGAGAAAATTACAAACTCATAAATCTCCCACTAAATGCCCAGAGCAGTCACTACACCAGGCCACCCACTAGTTCCACCAGGGGGCCAATAAACAGCAAGCACACTGACTCCCTCCCCAGCTTCCATCCTGCAAACCAAGCAACCTTGAGTTGCTTGTCAAGCCGATGACAAGTGTCTTCTGGCCACAAAGCCATCAATCTCTGACCCTCTTAACCAAGGAGCAATTTGCCTGGTGCAGGAAGCTGCTCATTTAATTTGCTGCTACAGTGCAACAATAGATGGGAGGAGGAGAGCAATGAGGATCTACATGGCTTGATAAGAGAAAGGGCCCAGAAGAATAAGAGGGCAAGAGTGACTGGAAGTGTCAAATCTATACCAGAGGGTATAGAGGGCAAGAGTGACTAGAATGGAAATCTACACCAGTCCGGGGTGGATCTACACCAGTCCGGGGTGTACTCAGTGCAGAGAGAAGGGCTGGCCACCTCTTCCTGAACCATATTTTCTTCAGCAGCTGATAGGAATCACCAGGGGAAGCCGCATGGTCACTGGACAGTGAAATCCAGCATTATACCTCCAGAAGCTATCACACAAAGGCAGTGTCTGTCAACTAAGAGCATTAAAACAAACAATTTTATCATGTTCCTTCGTATGGTAGGCGATTACCCATTTTGATGTTCAAGAGAGAATTATTTTTTCTCTGATCATGTTTTTTGTCCCAGGAGTGCATTACTTGGGAAGGACCCGACCTCATAGGGTGGGAGAAAAATTTATTCTCCTTGGCTCATTCAATTCTCAGCCTCTCTCTGCTGTTAACCAGGAGGTCAGTTAGTGACATTTGTAGTGGTGTAGTTTTGTTTGCTTTTCTTTAACACGGACAATAACTCCTTCCACGTTACACAGCCTTCATATGCTGTCAATCAATCACATCCTGGGCTGGACTGAAACCAGAAAACTAACGGTTAAAAGGGCTCTATAGTGCAGGAGTAACTCCACGATCCAACCAGTCCACTACAGGCTGGGCTGTCAATCATTGCTTACACAGCAACGTCCATTTTCCAACATACAGAATCTACAGGGGTAGAGCAGAAAGATCTGCTGGTTCCCAAGAAGCCAGCCCGGTCATATGCCAGGCTCAGTCAAAGTCAGCTGTAACAGAGGAAATGAGCAAAAGGCTTCTGAAGAAAACAAAAACCCAGGAGCTTCTGCCAATTTGTAGAACAAGAGCTGAACCCCGTCCTTTTCGAGAGTTCAGAAAGGCACAAGTAACTTTTTTCCTCTCTCATTTGTGCAGCTACCTATGTACCTTCTGGTGCTGACCAGGATTAGAAGCAGAAGGGCTGAAGGCTGTCCCCGGGGTATGTGGCACAAAAACCACGTGAGAAAGCCTGTTGTCAGGAGATTTCCAGACAAATGCCGCAGGCCTAAAAGGTGTGAAACATTTTGGACAAGGATCCAAATTCTGCAGCGTTTATTCAAAGCCAACATTAACTCCCAACATCTTGAGCCTCCCTCCTTCACTGTTTATTGTCTGTCTACCAACAAAATTAACCAGAAACTTGAGACTTCATTCTGTGCCTCTGTTCCACAACAGACCAACCGCCACAGCATGTTACACTACTAGGGAGGCAGGGACAAATCACCCGACACCAGCAGTTTCGCTAGGTTCAGTGTATACATGAGCACCATAGGAGCACGTCCAGCCATCCAAACTGGTTCCCCTTTGGCACCACAGGACTGAAAGTGCACAAGGGACAAAGGACATTCCGCTCTTGGGCTGGATGTTGCCAAGAGATGGAGTGACAATTCCTAATTACATCATTATCACTCACTTCCATGATCACTCAGGCAGGCTGCTCTCGGAAATGGAGGTGTGAAGCCACACAAGGAGTTCAGACTATGGAAACCAACCTTCCTTGAGAAAAACACCCGCTGCCTGCTTTGAGCGTCCCACAAAGGAAACTTCCGTTCCAGTGACAATGGTATTAAAGAGGGCTAGCTTAGGCCAGGTCTACACTACAGGCCTATATCGGTATAATTACACCACTCAGGGGTGTGAAAAATCCACCCCCCTAGGAGATGTAGTTATACCGACCTGCCCCCCACAGAACCGTGTTGACAAGAGAGCTTCCACCACTGGGGGAGGTGGATTAACCAACCTGAGGGGAGAAGCTCTCTCGTTGGTGTAGTAGTGTCTTCACTAAAGTGCTACAGCAGCATTGGTGCAGCGGTGTGGCTGTTGCACTGTACGTGAAGACAAGCCCTTGGTCAGAGAAACAGGAACTGAGCTCCAGACTAACATGTCTCTCTCCGTAGACTATCGCAGCCCACTATTATCCATGTCTACGCAGTAGTCTGTGTAGCTATCTATCTACATAATTACCTACTGTATCTGTCTAAGTATTTATCTACAGCACCTATTTATCTAAGCAGAGTGTCTCCTTGTCCATTTATCTTTCTCTCTGCTTAGCTCTAACATTTGTCTCTATTTTACAATGATGGTCGCGCCTGTAATTCTCAAACGAGGGTAGTTTCCCCGGGGATACAGGTCCCTTCTCAACAGCTTACCTGCAGTTCAGGGGGGTGAATAGTGGTCAAGTGGGCATGGAGGGCTGAGACGCATTCCCACACACTTGCAGGACGTGTGCGCCTGGGAGTGGAGGCACAGACACGCTGGAGTACGTGTGTATGCAGGAGGGTGCATATGAGCGGGAGGGAGAGTCGGCTGGGATGTATCTAGCAGAGGTATGGAATATGCTGCCATGGGGTATTTCTTTTTCTAAGTAAACCAGGATGGCAGCTGATCAGCCTTTATCCTTCTACCTGCCTAGTCCAATCTCTTTCTCTGTATCACCCTCTGCACACAGAAAGCAGAACATGTCCTGCCCCCAGTCACCCCAACATTACTGTTGACTTCAGTGCGAAGTCAGGGTGCTTAGCACCTCACAGGATTGGGTCCTTGACACTGCACATCCTCACTGGCAGGCTCATCCCCCTCTTTTGCTGGCTAGCTGGCAACAGCAGACACATTGCTTCAGGAGAAGCTGATGAGTCAACAGCGGCAACAAAGAAACCTCACCCCCACAGAGCATCCTACAGGAGACAGCAGTCCTCTCCCCCGTTTTTCACCCTTGCACCCTCCCAGGGCTGGGGGAAGCACTGGGACACTGAGATGGAAACGCCTCAGCTCCTTTATCTCTGGAGTTTGTTTCTCTGAATTCTGCTTCTCTTCCCCGCCATACCCCCAGCTTTGAACAGTGAAAAAGGGAAACAAAAGCTTATAAATTATCAATTCCTCTTGATTGATTTTGCTGAGAAAAGCACATAGAAAAAAATCACACCGAGGAGGAGAATAATTTACCATTTCAAGCAGGGAAGGCTGATGTTGTTGAGACAGCGCTGTGCAGTTTGGCCCCCGCTGTGCTGCCCAGCGGGCGCTCCTTTCCATCCTCAGCTCCAGCCTCTTCCCTTTGCCCTCTGGGGTCACGCATACAAAACCAAAACTCTTTTCTCTCGCAGCTGCTTTCCAACAGGACGCCTCCCACTTCCATGGGCGGAGCGTCACATCCCATGCCTGGCCCAGTGTACCCAGCTCCGACGCCTCCCGCCCCAGACATGCAAGGGAAGCAGGTGCCACTCAGGATGGCATTTGTGGAACGACAATCCCAAGGTTCAAAGGCGTGAGGCAGCATTTTTGAGTCCAGCTGGCTGGGCAATTACAGATCTGCCCCATGTTTATTTCAGCACCTCCTTCTTTCTCAGTAGCTCAAGCCGGTGAAAGATGCTGGTCTGACAGCCCCGGAGATCTAGGCCTTCACTTATCCCCAGGACAGATAAAGCACAGGCAGTAGCATGGCAACTTTCCCCCACTCACCACCCCAGCAATGTGCATCAACCCTAATCAGGAGGAACTACCTCTCACGCTGCTACCACTTCACTGCTCTAGCACACAGCTGCAATAGTGGTGTGGGCGCCTCCTACCACCTCCAACTACCCAGGAGACTCCACGCTTTCCTCTTCCAAAACAGACCTTGCCAGACATATCCATGCTCGTTGTCTCCAGGTTAGATGGCAGCAACTCCCACTACCCAGCGATGAACGGGAATGCCACTGAAGCAACAACTCAGGCAGCACACAGTGGTCTGAGACTTAAGCAACAAAGGTTCAAAGTGAAAATATTACTGTCGTGTTCCACACACGCCAGCGGTTTCCCAGTCCCTTCCAAACCAAATTCAAAATCTTAGTCCTAATCAGTGATGCCCAAAATAGCTGAGAACCTGACTAGATCAGAGATGACAATCGCCCACAAAGATACTAGTATAAAGGATATATGAGCAGGCAATTCAGTACTTGGCCTTTTACCAGTAAGAGGAACAATTAGTGCTAACTGCAGTGATGGTATTCTTATCACATGGGCACTTGTCCACTGGAAGCGAAGGAAATCACCAGGCTCATGTCACAGAAGCCAAACAACCAGCAAATGCTAGCAGGCTGTGGTCACGACTGACCTGGACTGGATTCGAATAGGCCACCTAGCTTCATCTGGATGCCAAACCTCTCAGCTATTCAGCCTCTCCCCTTAGTTCCAATTGCGAAGCCGGGACCTCTTGGCTATATTGTGACCTCAGGCTCATTTCAGACGGAGGGGCACCAAATAGCCATAAGCTAGTAACAGCTTTCAGCTACCACCGACGTAATATGCAATCAGATGCCTAGGCCAGAAGTGAAATGCACAGCTCTGGACTTTATTAGTGGTGCCATCAGACAGACAGCCAGTTTCCCCATAGCTTGTTTTGATAATTTTTTTTTCCAAAAAGGATCATCCTCATTTTCCTCCTTTTCTCTAGTCTTTGGCCTCAAGGGCGCACAGCTCCAAACAGCCAGAGAAGTTTGACAGCTGGAATTTTAGTTTAGAAAGAATAAATTATTTGGATTGCTGCAAAAGCCTGCACCGTGTGTGTGCGCACAGCTGTATTTTTTGGTGTTTATTCTTAATTCAGAGCGAGGGAACATCTATTCTCCCTAACTCACTATGGCTCACCCTCTCCCCTGTCTTCAGGGAGAATTTTTGGACCATGCAGCAGGAAAAATAAATAAATAAAAGCTATTATGAAATAAGTAAAAAGACGGCAGCTTTGGATTGGAAGTTATTTCCCCTCCTTGCTGCAGTAATGATCTGATTAGGGTTCAATCCTACCGCATCCTTCATGCTCTAAGTCATCTTTACAGAGTTTAAGCTGCCTGAGGGAGATGGATGGAGGGAGTATGCGTATGAGATTCTGATACAATACAGTATTGAAGGGATATTGTGCTCATCCTCTGGCCACCTCATAAAAATGAGAAATTTCTGTGGGCTCCGAGGGGGTTTTTCCAGGGTATTTGCAGAGATGTGTTTTTGAAAAACTATCATTTCAGCCCCAAATCATTTATGTGCATTTTTTTGGATGTGCTACATCAGCTGGAAATCTACCCGTCCCTGTGAATCCAATGTTTTTCCAGACATTACCATCATTCCCCCCATGCTAATCTGTCTTGCCAGCTTCCAAGCTGTGCGGGAAGCCAGAAGGATGTGCTGGTTCCACACCACCTAACCATGTGGTAGCTGGTTGTATCCCGGCTCTTTGGGGCCAAGAATCAGACCACTGGCTTTCTCCATGCTCCCTTTTCACATGCTGGTTGCATGTTTGTGGAGGATGCAGCCGAGTGCAGACACAACCCAAGAGCTTCAGTCGGAGTCCTGGGATGTGCTGTCTGGCTTTATACAGCAAAGACAGTCAGAGACTGGAGCAGGGAGTTCAGAGAGAGGGCGAGGGGGAAAGTGACAGATTGTTTCTTTTATGAAACTACATTTTATGCTGGTGAAAGAAGCCAGGATGACAGCCTGGGACAGGAATAGCCTCTGATCCACAGACCAGACATAGCCCAGGCAACTACAGGGCAGCTTTCCCCTTCTGCGCCTAAGCCACGCATTGTGGAGACCCCGAGGAGCTAGAGGGGAATGCAAGCTCCATGGCCCATTCAGTTCTTGGCCCCTCTGCGGAGATGACTCTTACCAAGCATGACCATCAACATGTGATTTACGGGACGTGGGAACCCGTCTGCTAGAAAGGGGACTGAGACCCACCAGTCCTCTCACTGAACGATGATCAGATGGATCTTAGCAAGCTACCACCCTGCAGCAGCAAGCTCCTTAGGCTAATTAAAGTTGTTTTGTGGAGTTGTTTGAAACGTCAGGTGCCCTCTGCTTCCTGCACGATGAAATGGGCTAAAGAAGAGCCGTTGACTGGCCACCTCTGGCTTTGTCATTATTTTTATGACTGCTGTCATTTTTGCTCTCTCTCTTCCTCTTTATAAATTGAACGGACCCATGGCAACAAAAGTAAACATGCAAACCACAGGAACTTGTGTGCAAGCAGTTGGCATATGAGCAGCAGTTACTGTATTACCCTTGGGGTTACTGAGTGTGCTGAAGCAAAGGGAAATTTGCTGCTTATGTAGCAAAAAGAGGGAACGTGGGGTCACTCTGATTCCATAACGGGAAATACAGGAGACTATAGTCTTCCCGCCCTCGACTCCAACTTAAGATGGGTGCAGGAATGAAAGCATACATGTTGTGGGGAGGGGGAGCCACCAGATACTACAGTCAGCAGGCCACGTAAGCACCAAAGAGAAACAAAGACACAATATGCTCTCGGGGTGCAGTTACCATCAAAATATGGGACTGCTCCACTGCTAGTGCAGTGCCATTCGGACCGCATCAGCGATGGGGCCAAATCCAGAGCAGCCACACAATTCACTTGCACCTGCATCAGTGCCGCCAGGCATGCAACACTATTTATAGCAGAGTGACACTGTTTTCTGTGCACAGAACTAGAGCCAAATTTCACCTCCTTCAACCCCCGCTGTTGATTCCAAGAGGGTGTGTGGAGAGCTCTGGGGACCAGGAATGAAATACTTGCCTTTAGACACAGGGTCGGGGGAGAGCCCAGCACTTCCGAGAAACAACACATAATATTTTGTGCTTTTCCAGCACCTCCCGTTCAAGGAGATCAGGGGGCTTTGCAAGGTGGATGGATAGAGCTCTGCAGATGGAGGAACTTGAGGCACAGAGGGATTAAGTGACTTGTCCAAGATCAGCTGCTGAGCTGGGAAGAGAACCTTGGTCTCCCGACTCCCAGGCACCTGCTCTGATCACTACAAAACTACTACGTCTCTGGCCAGCAACTGCATTTACACTTGCCAGAATAAAATTATACAGTCTACCAGTCCTCACATATGATAACTTAAACTGATCACCAGTTGGAGTCAGGAAGAACCCTGCCCCACCCAATACAAGGAACATCATTGCTCAATTAGGTGCATAGACTAAAAGGACCATTAATCTGATCCACTAAGGCAGGAATCAGGATACTGAACTAAAGAGAACATTGGTCTGTTCTGGTAAACCAATTCCTAGCGGCCTGAAATTAGGTAAGCATCTTTAATCTGGCAGAGTGCAGTTACAATTTGTCATACACCAGCTAGAATAAAGTTGGCACAAACAAAAATTATTTGTCAAGGGTGGCGGCGCCAGAGAAAAACAGACGCTTCTGCCTGAGTGCTTTGCGGCCAGAGCTCCCTGGCTGCAGCACGCCTGAGTCTCTATTTGCACTGTACCTTCGGTAATCTTTCAGTGTTGTGTTTAATGCCATGTACAGAAGAACCGCACATTCTCTGTGTATGGTTCAATCTCCTTTATCAGCCAGGTAATTTGTTTCCAGCAGGGACAAAGCAAAGGAGCAGATCTGAAGACCAATCTAAATATCATAATCATAGCAGCTAGACTAAGGAGAGCGCAGCGGTACTCAGGGCTGGGTTGCACAAGGCTATCACAGCAACGCCCAGACTCCATGAACGGCGTCTGCTCCAAAAGCCTCCAATAGCTGTTTTCACTATCAGTCTAAACAATGATTGCTCTCTTTTCTCTCTATTCACACACCCTCTTTCTCATTTTTTTCCCCACTTGGCAGCTCAAACTCATTCGAGATTAATTAGTCTAGGCAACATTTAAGTACTGCACACAGCACATATACGAAGAGAAACGAATGGTTCACTCCAAGTGTCACTGCACTAGCCTTTCATGAGCTGAGGTCACACGTGAAAGGAGCTGGCTAGCTCTAGTCAGATTCCTAGTACAACCTTGTTGCTATCCACAAAGCACTGGCCAAAGCGCTGCACCAGAATTTGTTGTTTCTCTTTGAATGTTATGTTTCCAGTGGGTGTCGTGTCCATTTATTGCATGTTAGGAGGGTGGGATGCTGGAGGAAGATGGGGGAAGTTTTGTTCCTGCTCTGGGATTGATTTGGGCAGGTTTTTCAGTGTAAGTTATGTTTTTACTTATATTTCATTAAAGCATCCAGAGACTTTGGGAATGCAAGTCCAGGAATAAAAACATAGTGCTCTTAGCGGAACAAGCGGTCGTCTGTTCTGCAGAAACCATCTCCTAGAATAGCAGGAGGTCAGGACTGACAGAACTGATTGGGAGAGCCCAGGGTTGGAATAGCAGAAGATGCTGTATGAGTGGTCAGAACTGGGACAGGGCGAGGGCTTCCAGAGCATATTACAATTATGACGGCACCCCCTGTGGAGAATACTGACTTGTGTAATGGGGGATGCTTTAGATCAGGTTCATAGCATATATGAGTCCTCAGATTTTTATAGCACATCCATTTTGCTTAGACCTTATCTGTAGTAGCTTTGGTCATGTCACCTTTATCCCGCATCTCTTCTCACGGCATCAAAATGAAACTTCTTGCTGTCATCTTATTGGCTCTTCACGATTCTACCCACCCCTATTTGTCCACTCTGTTCTCTCAGTGTTCCACCCCTACCACTATGATCGCCATCTTCTCCTGTCTACCAACAATGCCAACCTCATTACCCTATTTGTAAGCTTCTCAAATAAATATCTCCAGGCCATCTTCCCTCCTGCCCCTTACATATGGAGCATCTTCCCTTAACTGACGCACCAGGACACTATGCTCTGCTCCTTCACAACTCTCCTCTGGCTGATTGCCTATGAAATCCCAGCAATCAGTGATGGACACATGACGCGTTTTAGGCATTTGCACATACACGGATGCAACACAGACTAATCCCATTTGACCATCAACTATATACCTCTCCCCCCAAGTTTCATGGGTCACACTGTAAACTCTTCCGGGGATCACCCAGGTCTTCATATGTGTTTGTACAATGCCAAACATGAAGGCGCCCCAAATCTGGCCACAACAGAAATTTATACAAATAAATTAATTAATTATAATCAGGAGTACAGTGACCAGATAGCAAGTGTGAAAAACTGGGACGTATTGGGGGAGGAGGGAAAGGGGTGGTATACTTGCGTATATAAGACAAAGCCCCTGATATTGGGATGGCCCCAATAATATCAGCTCACCCGAATCAGGACTGAGGTACAGTGGCATGGGTGTGAAGGAGGGTCCCAGGAGTGGAATAACTGTGCAGGTGTGGGTAAGGATTGAATTGCATTTACAAGCTGTGGGAGGCGGGCAGGACTGGAATAATGGGTTAGGGGCGGTGAAGGAGGACTGCAGATTAGGATTTTGCTTCATTTAGAAGCTGGAGGAGGCAGGGCTGGAGGCAGATTACGACTGATATGCCTTTGCAGATGTCATAAGTATGAAGTAGCCTAGAATTAGTGTTTACCTGTAAGTGGTTAAGCTAAAGGTAACCTGAGAGGTGGACAACTGACCAATGAGAAATTCCTCAGGAGACAAAGGATTTTAAGTTTCAGTTTCTCTCTGGCTCTCTTCTCTGTTCAACTCGGCTATGGGATGAATCACAGCTATTTCTTTCACTATAAGTTTCTATCAAGTACTGTAGTCAGTAAGTTTACCTTCTTTTTATCACTTGGAGGGTTCACAGGGGTGAGTGTTGGCTGGGTGCTTCTTGATATTGTAAGATTCAGCAGAGATATCAACAGTGGGAGAAAGTTGCCTCGGGGGAGAGGTTTGGTTTCTGAATCCTTTTGTTGATTATGGTAGATGCTGTTCTATTGATGGTTATAAGGGATTTATTCCTTTCTTTTTCCTTTTATTAAAATCTTTCTTTTAAGAATCTGACTGCTTGTTTTCCATTGTGTAAGATCCTGGTTTTGGATCGGGCACGTCTCGCAGGAGCAGGCGAGGTCTGGTTTTTTTCTCTCAAGCTTCCCAGGGAAGGAAGAAGTTTAGGGGTTTAGTGGAAAGGGAAAGAAGGGTCCCAAACTACCCTAGCCTTAGTTTGGTGGTGGCAGCTACTAAGTCCAGACACAGAAGAAGTTGTGTTCTGGGGAAAAACATTTTAACCCAAGCTGGTAAAATAAGCTTGGGGGGTGTTTTTTCTTTTTCATGCAGGTCCCCACATCTGTACCCTAGAGTTCAGAGTGGGGAGGCAATCCTGACAGCAGAGCTGCATGGAAAGGTTTGCGTGATACTTATGCCTGGCAAAGCCCAAGAGCACCGTCAGCCTCTTGCACTCAAAAGCTGTTTTAACAAGTTTGGACGTTCTCTTTAATGAAGCTGTGGGAAAAGATTCCTTTGATGTTTTTGAGCAGACTCAAAAACTCTCCACGACTCTCCCTCCTCCTGCCCCTTTGCAAATTACTGAGATACTATCGCTAATTATCAGGCTCAACAAGTGAAATTATGCAATTTGTTACAGACACACTAGAGAAACAACATGCAAAGCAGGTTTAGACATGAGGAAAAGAGGCGAGTTCTCAGGAACCCTTGAGAGAATCTGCTTCATAGCAGCCCCCATGGTGAAGCAAAGGGAAAGTAGTGCTGCGAGGGGTGGGGGGGAATGTCCCGACAGGGGAGCGGGAGTATTGTTGTGTTTCATAATGTCTTCCTTTTTTGCTTATGTTTACTTCAAGCATTTCATTCTGAGGGCTTACAAAGAGGATTAAGTGGTGAGGAGGTCTCACGGAGCGAGGAGGAATTAGTCAAGCGGTAATCAGAAAGGAAATTAATCTGAAGAGTTAATTAATCAGCCAAGGCTGAGAGACTTCAGCCAGTCCTCCCTAACCCACCTTCCAGTTAGCAATTTCCCCCTTGAGCACAATATATGGCAGCCACAGGGACAGAAAAAGACATTTGAGTGGGGGAAAACAAAGCCAGTATCTTGTTTTTCCTCCCGCTGCTTTCCAGCGATGAAGGAAAGTGACTGCACAGCAGGGGTTACAGTTCCACCTCCCTCACTCCGATTTGGGGGTGAATTTGGTGCTTCTGTCTGTGAGCGTCTCACAGGTCTGGTTAGAGCTAGGCACAGGTCAAGCAGGGGCTTCGCAAATTTCTCAAGCACGGCTCTGAAGTGCTAATGCACCACAATCTAGACCTGCAAACCACTGATTATTACTAATCTCTGCTCATGCGACTCATCCCTGATTTCTACCCCGCCTGCTGTCCCGCTCTGCCACCTTCATACAGTGCTGCCACTGCTCCTCAGCCATGACCTTCTAGCTAACGAACCTAACTAGCTCAGACCAGCTTTAAATTACTCAAGTGATGAGGCATTCACATTGGAAACTGTACCATGCTCTTATACAGCTCACCTGCAGCAAGGGAAATTGGGGTTAGATGTTAGGGCAAGCTTTGTAACTATCAGGATAGTTAAACATGGGATAGGCTGTGGGAGGTTGTGGAATTCCTCGTCATATGCAGGTATTTAAAAACAGGTCGGACAAATGCCTGTGAGGGATGGTCTAGGTATACTTGGTTCTGCCTCGGCGCAGTGGGCTGGACAAGATGACCTCCCAAGATCCCTTCCAGCCCTACATTTCTATGATTAGGAAAAGTTTCTGGATAGTGAAGCTACATATTCTTGTGCTTAATTTTATCTTGCAACTTCCAGTTCTAGCCCCTTACCCTAAGAAATCCCTCTCCTTTCTCACTGTTTACATCTTTTAAACATGCACTGCTGGTTATCACATCCCCTTAGCCGTTGTCTAGCCAAAGTATACATGCTTAGCTTTTTCTTTTTACAATTTAATCCCTGTAGAACCTTAATTATTTTTGTTGCTCTTCTCTGAATTCCTTCCAAGAGGGAGTCAAGTGAACAGTTTTGCAAAATTGCTCTTGTCCCTTCTGGGCTATGTTTTGCCTAAAGTATATTTCCCTTGGGATGGGATGCACACTACCCTCAGTGGTGGTATTGGCATAGCGAAGCTTCATTTAAAGCCCACAGCATTTAGGACATATCTCTGCAATTCACAGCAGCAGCAACTTTATTCAGATAATGCATCTCCAAACTTACTAGACCTAGGCCAGTTTGCTAAAACACCCGAAATCTCATTAACTGTACCATTATTATTAGACTGTGTTTATTCACTCAGTGGACATTTTAATTGCTCTCATGTCTAGGAGAGGCTTCTATTGTGTGTTTTATAGACCACAAATAAAGATTCATTCCTACAAGCTGCCCACAAGCCTCTCTGAGGAGATGCTGCAAATCCAGTGTCTAGTTAAAACTGTGAGGGGTTATTCAACCATGTGAAGGAAGTTCCTGCATCAAAACTCTTTCTGTAGAGGACACCAGAAGCCCTCTCCCCAAGTAATCTCCCCTAGAAAAATGTCTAAAGATGTTCATTGGCTCTTATGTCTTTTACAAGACGAGAGCCCAAAATGGAGTTGACTTGAGTCACAGAATGGCAGCTACAGTAACCAAAGTATCCTACCCTGGTATCAGATAGTACAAACAGCTACCATGGTTGATTGTTGAAAAAAAACCCAAACCAACAAAAGACATAGTAAGCCCTGGTCTACGCTACAAACTAATGCTGATATAAGGATGTCGTGCATAGATATGAAAAATCCACATCCCTGAGGGATGCAGTTATACCGACCAAACTCCCAGTGCAGACAGTGCTATGTCGATGAGAGGGCTTCTCCTGTCACATCGTTGTCACCTCTAGGCAAGGTGGAATAACTACAGGAGGGAAACTCTCCCATTGGCATAGGAGACATCTTCACTAAGTGCTAGAGCGGTGCTGCTGCAGCACTGTAAATGTAGGCAAGCCCTCAGCCTCATCACAGGCATCAAAGAGGATATTTTCTTAGAGGTTTTAGCCGTGTAAGTACTGTCCAGTGCTCAAGAGAGCCACCCAAAACTTGAGCCTACGTTAGGGTGACCATACATCCCATTTTGGCTGGGACAGTCCTTTTTTTAAGGCTTATCGCAGCCATCCCGACTTTTTTGGCAAAGATGGGCATTTGCCCCATTTGCTCTTGCCATCTCGATCTGCATGCCAGAGTGCGAAGGGGGACCTGGGGCCGGCCCCGTGCAGTGTCCCATTTTCCCCTTGAGAAAATATGGGCCCCCTAGCCTACACAGAGACTGAGCTACCTTTGATGTGCCCCGCCCCCAGAGTGGGTGGAGCCACCAGCTGAGGACTGAAGGCATTGGCAGGTGATAGTGTACGAGAGAAACTTGTACTGCAGTGGTTTGTTGGCATGGGAACATGGAGGAAGCCCTGCCAGAAGCTTGCTTCATTTACCACCACAAGTGGACACACTCCCTCATCCACTTTACAAAAATCAAGAGGAGAAGACCCATGTTTTAGGAGAAAGAATGTTGGATGCTGTGGCAGAGAAAAATGGCTGCTCTGAAGGTCAAAAGCGGTCAAAAGGGGGAGAGTATGTTCAGGTCTGGCCGGAGTTCATTATCAAAGGATGCTATGGAAAGAAATAGCTGGTCACGCGCAAGCCACAACACGTCAAGACCGAACTCCGAGGAGCCAGAGCAGCCTCAGAGGAAACAGATTCACTTCACAACTCACTGCGCTTCCCAATGGCTTGCTCAGCCATGGAATAGGCTTGCTCTGAAATCATCTTTCCTGGGTTTGTCTTCTCGCATTATTTCAAAGCAAGGCTGGGATGGATTAACAAGGGAAGGGATTATAATAGTGGAACATGTACAGCTCCCTTATATCACATGTTGGCAAAGGCAGGCTGCTTTGGTTGGAAGAAAAACTATTTTTGAAAGCAAATGGCGTTCTACCTCCTTCAGGATTTTGGCTGACTATGCTATTAATCAGCTCCCCTCAGATCAATGCTGCATATTGTGCAGGAGGCCCTGAAAGCCAGATGCCATGGTCAGCGGGAGAGAGAGATTCCTGAGCAAGACAAGCGAGAAAGGCCCCCACAACCCTGTTTCCTCCATCCTGATACCTCCACATGAGAAGGCATTAGATCAGTGGACTGAGTGGAGTGGTCCCACCAGCTGTTAGCATCTTACCCAGGAGGACATCACCATCTATGCCTTTACTTCATGTGTAAATTCCATTTCCAAATAGTAACAAGTCTCCTGCACCATCCCTCCTCGAACCAGGAACACACCTCTCTGTTTTGATATGTACACATTCACATCCTGATGCAGTGAACTGGAAGGTGGCCCTTTAAGAAAAACGAATGCTGTATCACAGGGCCCTGAGGGAGCTACCAACTCCCATCCGGCTTTCTGGATCCCCTACCTTGGAGGAGGAGCAATACATGGTTGCTTTTGTATTGGACACACTATTTGCCCCACAGAATGTCATCTGAGAGCCCTATAAACAGACTTATGCTAGGCCCATGCTCATTATAAGTGGGTTCCATGGTATATATATGTGTTTATTATATAAAATTCAATAATTTATAGTCCGCCCCTCACCGCACTATCTTCAGTACAGCTAAATATTCAGACTGGTGGTTATGCTCTATGAAGCTCTCCCTTCATAGTCAGAGGCCTGGATATCTCAGTGATAGAGGCTCTCTCTGTGTGGTACCCCCACAGCTGAGATCAAAACAGACACTGCTACTTATACCCTCTTGATTAATGCCTCAGAGAGCAGGGGGCTGTCAGTGTGGGGTCTCCAGTCTGGAATTTGAGTCCCTCCTTGCTCCAGGAGAGCATGAGAACGAAATCCTAGTTCCACTGAGATCAATAGCAAAACTTCCATTGACTTTACTGGGGCCAGGATTTCACTCTCGGAGTGTTGACATTTTGGGCACATTTGTTTTCTCAGCGGTTTTCAAAGCGAGGATTGAACGGAGGAAGTATGTTTACGCTGGCAAAGGGTGTTAGCTAGGGCAGGAAGACCTTTCAGTGCCATTTGACAGGCTATAACTGATTATTGGGTTCAATGTGACTATAAATGTATCAACATGCAAACCGGATACACTGCAAGAAGGAACGCGCATATACACACACATGCAAACATGGGTATACGTAGGCATAGAGGAACTCACGCCCTCTCATGTGATGCGATCGGGTGTATTAGTTCCAAAATCTCCACAGAGCAACAGACAGCCCCAAAGGTTGTCTTAGCTCAGAAGTAACAGAATCTAATTCCTCGGTCTCCATTCCCCTTCCATTTCTGTATTGATTTTTGTTCTTAAAGTTTTAACACATCTTGTTGCCCAGCCTGGGACTGCTTTGCTCAAGTGGCGATAACCATGCTTCTTAATTCATTCATTCTCCAGGAAAAGGAGCTTTTCCCACATGAAATACTCACGTCCACCAGCATGATGATCGACGCAGGGTGCAGCAGAAGCTGCTGTAACTAACATATGCTCTGGAACCAACCAGACCATGCAGGGCGGTAAGTGGAAAAATCTTTACATGCTCCACTTGTCAAGGCTAAAATATATACAAACCACGCAGCTCAGACAGCCGGCATGCTGGGAACAATATATCCATGCAGGCTTCCCTGGCGTCGGGGATGCAATTCGATGTTTATGCTAAAGAGCATTAACTAATTCTCAAGGCGAGCAACAAGGTTATTAAAGGGAAAGTTTGCCTGGTTGCTTAATGTAAATGGGAGGCAAAGCAGGAGGCATCAGCAGAGCAGTTGGATACTGCTAAAGCAGAAGAAAAAGGGGCTGTAAGTAGCTCTTTATGAAGGTCTGGGCAGCGCCATGATCAAGCTGAGAGTGATGGAGTGAATCTAGTGTCATCCATTCAAGATGATGATGCCCCTTGGAATACAAGAGCTGTAACACGAAGAATTTCACTAAAATGTTCATTCCGCCCAAATAGTTTTCGTAAAGCCAGGCAAACAAGCTGGAAAATATCCCCTGGGTCACCCTGACAAATCTCCATTACATCCTGCAGGGCTTCTCTCCACAAAGGGCCCATTATCAGCCATATTTTCAAAAAGCATGGTGGAGGTACATCGGGTGCTGCGCTCTCGTGAAAATCTAGCCACCAGTGACACAGTGTGAGAGGCTGGGTGCTAAGCACTGGTCTTCTCGAAACAGTGCCTCCATCACCACAGGGGTGGTGTCTCCATCAGCCACTTGTGAAGCCTACTCCACTGCCCAACTGTGCCTAGCCTTCAGAACCTTCTCATGGCCTTCAGAATCCTTCCTTCGCTGGAGGTCACGCCATTGCATGGTCCAACTGCCTTCTGAAACTGTGCCAACCACCTCCCTTCCTCTTGTTGCCTGGAGGGTAGTTATAGGCTGTGATCCCATGTCCTGCTCAGTGCCTCCTCTCTGTAGGTGTCTTGATAATAATACCTGTCAGATACCGTGTTTCATCCACACATCTCTATGCTCTTCACAATGGTCAGGATCATTGCCATTTTACAGATGTGGGAAATGGAAGCACATTTCCTAAGGCCTAGTGGCTGAGACTGGAATCCAGGTCTCCTAAGTCCCAGTCCAGCGCTCTAGCCACTAGGTAACACTGCCTCCTCTAAAACACAGGGAATCATCATGAGTACTGTTCAGTTAGACTATTTCAGCATTTTCTCCAATGGCAAATACAATGAGGGAGCACACAAAATGCCTCCCATCACGGTCCAGGGGCTAGTCACCATCACCAAAAACTTCAGAAAGATCCTCAGAATACTCAGAAGTTAACAAATATCATCCATGAGTTTTATGACAGCAAGATGGCTAGAAGAATCAAAGACAGATGAACCTTTCCAGTGGTACAGTGTGGTAAGCAAAGATATTGCCTCAGACCACAGATGTTCGATGCATTCTTCGATGCTGCAGAAAAGGGAACCACCATCCAGAACACATGAGAATGCAAGTCTTCACCTAGCAGCCAGTACACACTGGAACATTTGCTTGTGTCTGTGACTAGAGACCATGTCCTAACATACTTGATGACTTCTTTTTTTGGTAACGTATTTGTTTACTTGACTGGTTTGCACTATCAGACCCACTGTGTTTGTGACCTCCAGGCTAAATGATTGTAGTTGTACTATAAGTGGACATAACAATGCTGGACCTGAAGAGATCCATCTGATTCAAAATACAGCCGCTCACCTATTCCAGACACTTGGCTTCCTCTTAAACAAGAAGTCAAAATTCAAGGTTCTGGTCCTGCTCTCCAAAGCCCTCAATGCAATGAGCCCAGACTATCTTAGGAACTGTGACCTCCTATGACAACTGGGCTCCTCAGGCACTGAACTATCTACTACAAGGATGAAACTTACAGCCTGAGCTTTGGGACTTCCTTACACAAAGGTTAATATGGCATTGTTTTTAAGACTAAACACAAGACTCACCTTTCTCACTAGAACAACAACAGACAGTGGTAATATATTTAAATTTTTAACCCTTTACCCTCACATGCAAAGGAAGAGGAAAGAGCCAAAAACAGACCTACAACACTGATTAAACTACTGCTGACTAAACTACTGTGTCCACTTCCACCAACCTGGACAACTGAAACAGCAAACCCATCAGAGGCCACCCCCAGAGGATTTGAGAGAACCTTCCCCAGCTGACTGAAGGAACAGCCTTCATCACACCTCAGCAGGACCATGTCCAATGGTCACACTCCTTGCTGGAAGGAAGGTAATCTTGGGAGGAGATTGAAAAAACAAAAAGAAAACACAAGGATCTTTTGCCAGCCTCCCAATGAGAACAAAATGGGAAACAAACATCCACCTCCTACCAATCCCCATCTATACCCTTGAAAAACAAAGGAACAATTTTTGTCTGGAAACTCCAGCAGTACCATGCTTAGGAAATCATTAGTACAAATTTCAGCCAAAGTTATTTATCCTTAAAGAACCAACATGACAGCAAATCTCACTCCAGCCGCTCTCAGGCTCTGCAGCTCGGTGCAGATAAATAGGCACTTACCACCAGCTGCTAATAACGTCATAAACATCTTTCTGCTTTTATTCCCCTGGGGTTCCCACCTCCCCCCCGCCACACTATTCAGACATGTAGATTGGACTAATTCTTCACAGCCTTCCCCTTTCCCTAGGGGCTTCATTAAGGGGCCGCATGCAGCCTCAAGATGCCTCTCAAGCAACTTCACTACTCTTACTGCCTCAGCCTTTTTCATAGATCCCAAGGCCAGAAGGGACTATTGTGATCATCTCATCTGTCCTCCTGTATAGCACAGGTCAGAGAACTTCCCCAAAATAATTCCTACGGCAGCTTTTTAAGAGAAGCATCCAATCTTGATTCAAAAAGTGTCAGCCATGGAGAATCCAACATGGCCCTCAGTAAACTGCTCCAATGGGAATTACTTTGGCCATTAAAAATTTATACCTTATTTCCAGTCTTAGCTTCAACTTCCAGCCACTGGATCATGTTCTACTTCTCTGCTAGACTGAAGAGCCCATCATTATTTGTTCCCCATCTAGGTACTTACAACCTGCATCCAGGTTCCCCCTTAACCTTTTTGTTACACTAAATAGATTCAGAGGGGTAGCCATGTTAGTCTGGATCTGCAAAAGTGACAAAGAGTCTTGTAGCACCTTATAGACTAACAGATCTTAATGAGCTCCTTGAGTCTATCATAGTAGACTCAGTTAGAAAAGTTCCATTTAAAATATTTAGAAATTCCAAGGATGTTCTACTAGTGGCAGCATGAGACCTCCTGCATGTGTGTCTCAAATCTTACCCTTCCGATATCTGTCCTCAGAGCCATCCAGTCTTCTGTGTGAATTCAGAAAACCTTACCCATAGATTCTTCAACGTCATCCACTCTTAGAAAATCCTAGAATATTGAACTCAAGGTTCAGAAGCCAATTCCAAATGTTTTGTTCTAAAGTTTAGATGGATTTGTCAGTGGGTTTACAAAGTCTGTGACGATTTATGATCCTGAATTGCTTCCCATGCATGTATGTGTTGGGGAAGGAGGGAGGGGTTCTGAAATCTTTATTGTTCCCTGGAGGGTCTGGAAAATCCTTTAAGGATAATATCCTGGTCTCATCAAAGCCAACAGGAGTTTTGCTATTGACTTTAATGGGACCAAGATCTATCCCTAGGCCACTAATTTCAGACAATGTTTTTGAAAATCCAGGTGAGTTTGGCTTAAGGATCAGTGCCAGTGGTAATCATTTTCTTACATGGATCCAAATTTATTTTCAAAGGCTGATTTCAGTGGGTGCTGATGTGTTTAGTACACATACAGATCAGCTTAACAGTCAAGGTTGAGTTTTGAACTAAATGTCTGATGAGGAAAGAATGTCACCCCTTTTGAGGGCCACTCTGTAGCAGATAACGAATATTATAGTTTTTGGCCTTACTAATTATTTTTATTATTATTCAGAAATGTATAGGTCCCAAGGTGTCTGTCTTCAACAAGAATACCAGTCTACAAGGCTTACCAAAACCTAGAATCATAGAATATCAGGGTTGGAAGTGACCTCAGGAGGTCTTCTGGTCCAACCCTCTGCTCAAAGCAAGACCAATCCGCAACTAAATCATCCAACCTGCTGATTAACAAAGAGAAGTTCAAACCCCATTCTTGATTACAAAGATTAATGAAAAGCCTTGCTACACAAATTGTACTGGAATGGCACCCTGCAGCTCTCCAAACTGAGGCTCTGTCAGAGCCCTTTAGGAACTACGTTCAAGATGGGAGAATCTCAACTGAGAATGTCTTCTGCTGAGCATACAAAGTGCAGGAACTGAGCCAACTGCAATAAGAACCCAGCAGATCTTAACTTCTGACTTATCACAGTACAGTGGGACCTAGAGGATGTAAAGTGCTGTAGAGCGGAACCAATGCCTCTAGCCACATATATATAGATGGGGGTGCCTAAATTGCCCTTTCAAATTCTGCACCTGATACTCCACAGAACACATCCATCTTGCTACCAAGCTTATTAAAGCTTATTAGTAGGCACAGAAGGATTAGACTTTTATCGGTAAATGTCAATAAACGTCAAATTCACCATACACATACAAACCCCAAAAAAAATTCCATTGACAAAAATTAAAATGTACAGATAAGCAAAGAAAGAAAAATGCTGCTTGAAAACTTAGCGTTTACTGTAATGCTATTTATGTTCTATATTTAAGATATATGATGTTGAAAATTTGTGTTTTAACAGTTAAAGATTTCATTTTTTGAATCTCAATGTCCAGTGCCATCAATTATTGTCTGGAAACGACCAACCACGATTTTGTACAACTGTCCAACATTTAAAATGAATAAAAATCAGGGGGGGAATTTAAAAGTAAAAATCAATATTATCCATCAAAATTAAAACAAAAAATAAAAATTGTATTCTACCAAGACTACTTATTAGGCATGTGCTGATGTTCCATTAACTCCAATAGATTACTAGATAATAAAGCACAGCCAAGAAGCATTATCCAACCTCTCCAAGTGGGGAAAAACTCCTACATCACAAATCACATTACTGAATATGTCAGTAGTATAGAAAATGTTAGTAGAAAAGAACATGATAAGTAAGGATCATATGTTTTGTTATTAAGAGCTAAATGACATTGTAATAAAGGAATGGAAATCTAAAATCCAGCTGTATAATAGCAATGAAGTAGAAGAGAATTTCCTTGATGTTCCAGAAATGAAGTGAGAGTGAACAGGGAGATACTACTTTTTATGTTTATATATCCATATATAGGCCCTTTGGGTGCCACTTTTAATGAAGGAGGCATTTAGAATGAACGAGAGAGAAAAGAATTTACATTCCCCAAACCCCATAAGATATAATGGTCAAAGCAGATGAGAAGTCCTTCTAATAAATTCACTAATGTTTTCTCTGTTGGTTCTCCAGATCAACGGGATATAATGAAGCAGCCAGCAGGTACATGCTACCTAGACTTACCAGATACACTCAACAGCAGAGAAGGCAGGAAATGCACTTCCAAGCCATAGACCTATATATATATATACACACACACACACACCCGTCCAGAATCATACCAGTAAGACAGACAAATACTATAATTCTTCACAGATATTTATATATTTCTCATATATATTTATATATATCCTCATATTTATTGTTAACTGTTGCATGTTTATATTTGATGAATAAAATAAATTAATAAATTTTACTTCAATCACTCGCAAAACAATTAAAGAATTTTGTCTCTTAATATTTAAGTGCCTACAGGATAATGGACCCAAGAGCAATAAGCTGGGGATGCATAAACCACAAATCATGCCAGACTAATTTGATCACCTCTTTTTGTCATTGATTGAATTACAAAATGAGTAGATGAAGGGAATGCAGTAGCTGCAATATATCTGGACTTAATAAAGCATTTGATACAGTGCTTCATAAAAAAATCTTACTTGAAAAATTATTTCAAATTGGCTTGGTTATAAGCATTGGCATATAACAGCATTAATAATAATAATCTATTTTATTTATATAGCTCTTATCTGCCAGTGCCATTCTAGGTAGTCCACAAAAAATACATCACTTGCATTAAAAAAACAACAAAGTATGCATATGAATACAGGGTGAAGGAGTAGAAACAAAGTGCAATAAAATAGCAAAGTTTAGAGTTGAGGAGAGCTGTCTGCAGCAGGATTGGTGTTAAGTCTGGTTTTATTTAACATCATTATTAATTATTTGGAAAGGATTAGACACCACATTAACTATAAAGCTGATACTTGTATGTTTAGGGGAATCATTACTTTCCTCTGAAGCATCTGATACTGGCCACTAACAAGAGAAGGGATACTGGACTAACAGGACTGTTTCAGATCCGGTCTGCTCATTTCTATGATCCAACGATAATAAAATCAGGAGGTCACTGAGGATGAGGAAGTCATACAAAAAGCACCTAGAGAGCTTAGAAAATAGGGAAGGAAACAAAACAAGACCCAGCCTAGAAAAAATGAAAGCCAGTACATTTTGGAGAAAATCACAAACAATTTAGCAGAAGGCAGAAATCTGGAAAGTAGTTAATGCCAAAAAAAAGGCTTGTGGTGAGAAAGGGCAGTAAAAGACTTATCAGCCTATAATGCCATATGACAGAAAAAAAAAACAAAAAAAAAACCCACAACCCCAGAAATTCCGGCCTACATACGCAGCAACATTGCATCACGGAGCAGAGAGAGTCCATCTCCCTAGAGCTCGGATGAGACCACACCTGGAACACTGCAAACTGTTCTGGGCAAAAAGCCAAGAAAGTGTCAACACATTTGAGGAAATTCAGAGAAGAGCAACAAAAATGATGGAGAGACTGGAGGGACTGACATACGAGGGGAGTTAAAAAAAATAAATATGGATTGCTCCCCCTTAAAGATGATTAAGTGGGGGAGAGAATCATCTACAAGGATGAGGAGGAGATAGGCATTGTTGAGGATGACTCAAAGGGGTGTAACTGGGTGTGATGGAATGATGATGAACAAAGGTAAATATAGGCTCTCCTTCGAACAATAAGTGCCATTAGACTGTGGAATAGTCTCCCATTGTACGAGATGGGATCCCCACTGCTGACGAGACAAGGCACTGGAGATCATCCAATAAGGAAAAGTCCTGCACTGGCTGTGGAAAAGACCAGATGAACAAATAGGTCTCCCCCAAGTCTAGTTTCTGGTGTACCAGTAGAGAGGATTTTCTTCAGTGTGGGAGTGATTTTAAGGGTAGAAGTTCTGCATACAGCTACACAATTTGCATGAACAGAGTCTTTGCACAAGCAAATTAAGTGCACAATTGCACACTTCTCTCTTTTTTGAAAATTTGGCCCTAGGCTTCTCTGCATGCCACGTGGGTAGGAAAGGGGAGGATAGGGTTAACTGTCACCATGGTTTCCAATAAAACAGCTTCACAAGTCCTTCACGGCAATTAAACAAATAAATAAATAAAAATCCTCCAAATTTATAGATGGCAGCAGTTTCCCTGGCTCCTCCGCTGGGAGTCGTCATGTCATGCTTAATCTCTCTGTTAAATAAACAGTGCTATACCGCGAGACAGAACAGGTGGCAGAGAGCTGACAAGGGGGCCCCCTAACGAGAGGCATGCGGGCCTGATCATTAAATACCACAGGCGTCCCAGCAGCCGCGTCGCTACAGCGTGTTCAGATGTACAACATGGCACGGGCCAAAGGCAGGAGATAAATATGACTTGGGGGCGGCGGGGGGGAGAAGTGAAAGGGAAGGATATGGGGGCAGTAAAGGAAACCAGAGAAGAAAGACAAATGCTGTGGCAATGGTGAGGGAAGAGTTCCTCCCCTGTCCCTCCCACCATCCTTTCTGTCTCCACGGCTTTGAGGTGCCCCCCCGCCCAACAGTATAGAATATGCACTATATGCTGGGGGCTTCAAACCCTCTGGGGCAGGCCCCAGCACCAGCCACTGTCAGAGGAGTTGCCATTGCCATCTGCTGTGGGCAAGAGGCAGTCTAAAGGAGTAGGGCAGGTGGTAGGTCAGAAGATAATACAAGGGACAGATGCAGCAACGGGACTGACCTGACACAGATGGAGACAGGACATGAAATGAAATGAACCACTGGTCTGACCCAGTATAGATTAAGATAGGGTACCGGACAAGAGGGGCTATTGGTCTGGCAGGGCTGAAGACAGGACTAGATGGGCTAACAGCTGCTCTAGAAGGCCAAGTCTTATGTGGCCATTTAGGACACAAAGCCCCATCATCTTCCTGACTCCATTATTCAAAAGTCAAGCAGCTGCTGGGCCTTGCGAGGGGCTTGCTGATAAAGTCCCGGCACATCCTGTGGCCAGGGTAGCGGGAAAGGGAGGCTCTTTTAAAGAGGGAGAACATAGAATGACAGAAAATGCTCTGCCTCAGCCCCCCCCCCCACACACACACACATTGCATGGCCTCTCCTAGCAACATAACAGAACGAAATCAATCTCCTCCCACTCCTGAGAGCGCAGGCCCAAGTTCTCCAAGGGCTTCCTGAGCCAGTGGGCTGTTGTGCCTCACCATGAGCCACTCTGACTGTATGCGGGCTAACGTCACAAAGTCAACATGGAATATAAGTCATATGCGTGGGATAAGTCCTGATGCCCTCCATGGCTATATCCGCAGGAGGTATGAAGCCTCCTGTAGAGCAAGTCTGCAAATACAGGGAGAGGGAACCGGGAAGTCCTAGTGGGTCTTTTCTCCCTGGCTTCTCTGACACTGTGAGTGACAAGGGGAAGGGGAGCAGCTCTTATTTCTCATGCACTCACTGATGTGTGTGGGGAATACAAGAGGATCTCTCAGGAGACAATTAAGACCTTACCAAATTCATGGCCATGAAAAATGAGTCACGGACTATGAAAGCTGGTATTCTGTGTACTTTTACCCTATACTATACAGATTGCCCGGGGAGGCCAGCGTTTCTCAAACTGCGGGTCCTGATCAAAAAGGGGATTGCAGGGCGGGTTATTGTAAGGAAGTTGCTGTATTGCCACCCTTACTTCTGCACTGCCTTCAGAGCTGGGCAGCCAAAGAGTGGTGGCTGCTGGCTGAGAGCCCAGCTCTGAAGGCAGCAGAACAGATGTGATGGTGGCAATACCATCCCATGCCATCCCTACTTCTGTGTTGCTCCTGGTGGTGATGCTGCCTTCAGAGCTGGGCTTCTGGCCAGCTGACGCTGCTGTCCAGCCACCCAGCCACCAGCAGCACAGAAGGAAGGGTGGCAATATCGCAACCTTTCTATGATAACCTTGAGATACCCCCCGCTCCCGGTCCCATCACAGCCCCCTTTGGATCAGGTCCCCGACAGTTACAACATTGTGACATTTTGGATTTAAACCTATAAAACCATGAAATTTACATTTTTTCAAAATCTCATGACCATGAAAATGACCAAAACGTACCATGGATTTAGTAGGGCCCTACCAATAAAGTAATGAGGTAAACATACAGATTTAACCCCAGTATCTATTCCCCATCCACTGACCTGCAGCATCCAGAAGGATAAGGACAGAATTTCAGTGCCCCCTCCATCAACTGGTTGTCTTCTCATCCTGCCTGCAGACACCATTTACCTCTCCTATAACTCTCTGATGCCCCCACCCGGCTGATTAAAGAAATGGTGCTAACAGGCTCTGGAGGGAGTTGAGTCCATTTCTCCATGGCATTGGGAGTTCCCTTTGAGGCAATAATGTCTGAGGTGGGAGAGTAGAAGGACAAGGAGGGAAGATCCTACAAGCTTTGTGAAGCACCCACCCCAGAGGACACAACAGCCCTCCTGCACAATGTGGGGAAAACCAGAGATGATTCTGCCAGTCACACACATCTCAGTCAAGCTACCCCATCAACAAATGGCTTTCAGAGCAACCCCTGCCCCAGCAAAGCAGCCCAACCCTTCTCCAAACTGCAGCAGAACTCCTGGGTCCCTAAACATGTGCGGCAGATGTAGGGCTGTTTGGAGAGAGCATACACATGCACTGTATCATGAGGGGCGCATCTCAGCCCAAGGATGACAGTGGTTTTACCTGCCTCTCTTCGTGCCAGCACCATTTAACGTAACGACTACTAAGCCCGGTCAGCAGATCTGAGCCAATGGATGCAGCTCCATAGGCAGATACCCTTCTAGTTTTTCGTTATCCATCTGGAAAATTGCAGAGGTCACGAGAGCTTTTGCCATATCAAAATGAAATCATCCTGTCAGCAACAAAAGGGACAGCTTCTTTACCCCGATTCCAGCAGCTGTCTCGCTGCCGCAGGCGTTTACGTGAGCGGCAGACACTGCACTGTGTCAAGACAGATCCCTTTTGCACTGAGGAGTCTCCCATCAGCTCTCCCCTCCCCAGGGTCGCACCCCAGGATCACCCAGGCACAGGGATCTCAGCCTATGCCATACTCTCTCTGCATTCAAGAGGCAGAACACTCCAAATTTAGATTAAGGAAAAAGTATCTGCTCCCACTCCAACTCACAGCTTCACTGTCTGTCCGTTCCTCCCACCTGGTCTAACCTTCCATTTTAGAGGGAAGCAAAGGCTGTGCTTTTCTTGAGATATCTCAAGACCAGCTGGAAGCAAAATGTACCAGATACTTCCTGGGAAAGCCTGTTTCTGGCCCAGCTATGCACACTGACATGATAGAGCAGAGACGGGCAAACTACAGCCCGGGGGCCACATCTGGCCCACAGGACCGTCCTGCCCATCCCCTGAGCTCCCAGCTGGGGAGACTCCCCCCAGTACCTTCCCTGATGTTACCCTGCAGCCACACCGCCACGTGGGCAGCGCTCTGGGGGGTGGGGCTGCGCGCTCCTGAGGGGCAGGGTGTCTAGCTCCAGCCGGGCCCTACAGCTGCCAGACACGCTGCTCTAAGTGGCATGGTAAGGGGACAGGGGATGGGGAGCTGAGGGGTGAGTAGATAAGGGGCAGGGAGTCCCAGAGGACAGTCATGGGACAGGGAGCAGAGGCGTTGGATGGGGCAGAGGTTCTGGGGGGGTGATCAGGAGATGGGACTCCCATGCCTATTCAACCACCCAGGGGTCTGTCAGGGGGTGGGGTTGTGGATAGGGGTTGGGGCAGTTAGGGGGCAGGGAGCAGGGGGAGTTGAGTAGGGGATGGGGCCCTGGGGGGGGGCAGTTAGGGTGAGGGGTCTCAGGAGGGGGCGATCGGGGACAAGGAGCAGGGGAGCTTATATGGGGGTGGGGCCCCAGGGGGATAGTTAGGGGTCGGTGGTTTCTGGAGGGCATGGTCAGGGGACAAGGAGTAGGGGAGGCTGAATGGGTCAGTGGTTCTGAGGGGGGCAGTCAGGGGGCGGGAAGTGGGAGGTGGTTGGATGGAGGTGGGGCCAGGCTGTTTGGGAGGTACAACCTTCCTTACCCGGCCCTCCATACAATTTTGCAACCCCGATGTGGCCCTTGGGCCAAATAGTTTGCCCATCTGAGACAGAGCAAGCTCAAAGAGGGTCCAGACGGTCACCGAGAACTCTTCACTCAACAGTGCGTGTAAAGTTGGGTCACATAAGAACAGCCCTGATGTGTACTAAACACTTTGAGAGGGGGCCTCTGATAGGCAGATACAGAAAGGTCTAGTCTCGGAGCCTCAGGGAGGAAACCTCTCTGACTAAAGAAGCAATGCAAGATAAGGGACAGAGGAGAAGGGGACAGTGACTCCATGCTGTCCTTGTGCTGGGAGAGACTGAAGCTAAGAATTACTGGAACAAAGAGAGGGAAACCACTAGAAATATAAAGCCAGTGTGGGGAGAGGGAATTCCTTTGAAAACAGGGTGACCTATATTAACTTCTGGGCCTGTGTAAGTTTTCATGGCTGGGGTGACCAGATGTCCCGATTTTATAGGGACAGTCCCGATTTTTGGCTCTTTTTCTTTTATAGGCTCCTATTACTGCCTCCACCCCGTTCCAATTTTTCGAACTTCCTCTCTGGTTCATGACTAAACTTGGTACTCATATCTTTCTTTGGCACGCAAGAGGTTAACATGGTGCTTTCAACTCCTTGAATTACACCAGCAAATAATTAGCCGTGACAGAACTGAATTTTTATTTTGTATATAATTTTAACAGATAATCATCACTTTATATTTTCCTGTCAACTTTTTGTTATATTTTAACACACATTCATACACACACAACAAGCTATACATAAATGTCTCACAATGTGTTAACCATTTGTTACCTAACCTTAACTATACCTGAAACAGCTGACTTTATCATCTGAATGATTAAAATATAAAATAAATTCTTTGTGTTACAGTTTATAAATAATTTGTTCATAAAATCCAATTAATTTTAAATCTTATTCTGCCTTATCCTTACAGAGAAATTGGGAAAAAAATAGAATAAAATAAAGAATAGAAGCAAACTTGAGGGGGAAAGAAGAGAAGGGAAGGAAATAGGCAAAGAAGTGGAGGTGGGGAAGGTCCATCCATTTAATAAGATCACTGAGATACTTGCAGAAAAGCACCCCATACCTCAGAAAAATTCTGAGGTGTTTCTGTTACCATATACAATTCTTTCCATGGATGGCCAAGTTTATGATGGTTGCACCTTTCAGTTGTTGGCCGCTTTTTGGATTTCCATTTCTGTAGCACTAGTCTTTTAGCAATTATGAGTGTTCTGCTGAGCCAAAGTTTTTCACATTTATTCAGCTTCCAATATCAACGTATATTTTTACGCATTTTAAAATCAATTCGGATTGTCACAATTCTCCAAAATTATGAGTTTTAAGCTTTATTTTTATCAATTTAGATTTCTCACAGTTGTGGGAAACTGCGGGCGGGGATCAGATGTTAATTCTTTAGTGACAGTAGGCATTGAGATACAAAAAGTTAAAGCTTTGTAACCATTAAAACGCAAACTGTCAACAACACATGTCAAAATAGACACAGTATATATCCTTAAATCAAATGCTAATAAGTTCTAAAGCAGCATCATTCTTCTTACTTTGCCTATCTGTAAATTTCAATCATCATCTGTGGAAATACTTTTTGTTGATTTGTGTGCATATGGCAAAAATTGACATTTAATGACATTTACTGAGAAAAATAAAACCCTTTCAAGTCCACATATAACCCAATT
Organism: Dermatemys mawii; assembly: GCA_007922305.1. Classification (NCBI taxonomy): domain Eukaryota; kingdom Metazoa; phylum Chordata; order Testudines; family Dermatemydidae; genus Dermatemys; species Dermatemys mawii. Next base: position 12,770,281 of record ML677366.1, read on the forward strand.
GCCACATGTGCCCACACCCCATTCAGCTAGCCCCAAAGGAAAATAAATTGATTTTTAATATACAGTAGTTAAAAATGACTATCAGCAATACCAGCCTAGAGCTCCAGGTCTCTTCTCTGAAGCCAAGGCAAGGTATTCAATTCAGATCCCAACTATTCACAGGAGAAAGAGTCCCTTTCCCCCACATTCCTTCCCCGGGCATTAGAATATCAACCTGGTTTGTTCCTAACGCAGCTGACTTCAGGTACCAGGCCAGGCATTTTTCATGGGGGATGTTAATTTTTAATAGCATAGTTGCATATTGAAATGAAATGCCTGAACGTTAATGAGGGTCCTACCTGGCTTCCACTTTTAGCAATAAATACATAAATTGAAAGACAGAAAGACAGAAATCTGTTAAACGTTGGTACCCCGAGAGATGCTCACTGCTTCCCAAAACACAGGCAGAGGTGTTACTTCATCACAGAAAAATAGAAATTAGAGATGGAAGAGGCCCATTAGATTCTACCGTGCACACAGATCCTACAATGTACTCACCAGTGTTCTCTCCGGTAGAGTTTTAAATGGCCCAAATAACAGAGCTTCTACCATTTCCCTTGGAGACCATTCCACAGCCTTAGAGATTCCAGAGTTCAGGGATTATTCCTCAGATCACACTATGTCTAAACTCACAACTGAACAATATCATCCCACTACTGTTGTAAATCTTCCTTAAGAACTCCCTCTCCCTCCCCCGGGTGTTTACACTGTACTTCTGTGTGTTCATCACATCTCCATTTAGGTGTCATTAGGTCAAGAGCTGCACTCTCTGACTGCACAGTGTAGGGATGAGCTATTCGATTGCAGGAGCCTTGGCTAAACCGGAGGAAAATCTTGAGGTGCTGACAGCAAGTCAGAGAAGGAGAAGATGAACTACAAACTCCATGGAGCACATTTAGTGCCCTGTAGCCTTTTCCAAAAGAAAGACAAGGGAAGGTAGCATAGACAGATCACAATTAAAGTATTGATTAAAGGTGACACAGGAAAGAAAAGCAAGGACTGGGCCTCCCTGCTTCTCTCTGTGTTACGCTGCAGTGTTCCAGCACCAATACCATCATCGTAACAGACACCGATTTGCCCAGTTGTCAGCCTCAGAGGAGGTACCAACAACTCCAAGTGGTTGAGAGAAGAATTCAGTCTCAATGGCCCAGAAGCAGTTCCCTAGAAGTCAGATGATGGAAACTGGTGCATATGGTACATGTCCTGTGGATAAACAGAGGTCTTAGGTCTCCAGGTCTGTCAATCCACCATCTTTCAATTCATTTTAAAGGGGAAAGAAAAACACAACATTTCAAGTGACAAACATGGGTTGGAATTGAAAAGGGGACGAGTGACCTAGCAGGAACCATGCTACTTTCAGAGGAGATACTTTGAGGATGAATGTTTCCTTCTCCTCCTGACCCAAAGGGGAAGGCTGCTCTGATGAGACAAGCTCAGCCGGGTGAGACTTCACTGCTGTGGGACTGAGATGCCTGCAGAGAGGAAAGCGTCACCACAAACCAGTAGGATTCATGGTTCCAAATCTGCAATGGATGAAGGAAGTCCACTCAGCCCCTCCAGCATGAGACAGACTGTGTAATTAACCCTAATCCTCTCCCTGAGGAACTGTATGCAAGGTTGCGACCCCGACGTACATGAAATTACAAGCCTAGTACACTAGCATGTCTAACCAGATCACCAGCCTCCTACCGTTCCTCATTAACCCAATGTCCTGGAAATGCTGAAGCGCCAATCTGTTCCTGCTTATTAATGTTCTGCTGGGCAAAGCAGCAACATGCAAGGCACTTGGATTTGGGAGTTTGTTTTTTATAATCCAGGTGTTTACTTCCACCAGACCAATTTGGTGTTTGCATCTCAGTTTAGCTGTAAACAATTCTGGGTGCCACTAATGTGATTTGTGAACTGTTCATGGAACTCACTGGAGAGAAGAGCAGAACCAGATTTGCGTATTACAGTTTTTCACTAGCCAAAGTCTGTTGTTAGGCTCTTTTCATCATTGTTCCATTAATGTGACTGGTGCATTCTGGAGATGGCAGGAATCAGAATACCCAACAGATAATTAGAAAGAATAAATGCCCAGAAAAGCAACAAAGGTGTAATGTGAACTGGAAGGTCTAATGGATTGATGAAAGGCTAAAGGAACATAATGGAAGCTGAAGTATCTCAAGCCAGAAGCTGAGGTATCTCAAGTCAAATTAAACTACTTGTTTGAACTCCTTAAGCAGTTCTTACCATTGCTCTCAAGTAACATTCATTTTTTGGCTAAGAAATTGAAGTTGATGCTTGCTAGATGTTTGGTAAGTGCATTTGCAAGCACTTCTTTTAAGCAGTCTCTTAAAGCTTCAGGCAGAAGTATTTTACTTTTAGATCTAAGCAGTTGCAAATCTTCTACTAAGTATTTCTCTAAGCAGTTCACAGGTGTAAGAGGCATCTGTGTTCCCTTCCAAAGTCTTTCAGGGATGACACTCCTATCTGGCACAGAGATACCAAGCTTGAGTAGAATTTACTCTGCCACCTTTGTTTATGTAGCCTGGTGACAAGGAATCTGGTTGCTCTTAGGATAGGCAAAAAATCTGCTGCTACCTGGTGTAGCAAGACAGTAAAAATAAATGCAGCCTAAGCTTCTAGTGGCTGGACAAAAGGAACAGTATCTACCACATATTAGGTCTGCACTTTAAGTGCAGGACCTGGTATCAGAACTTGGTAAAGGGAACAGGAATGCTGGCACCATGCAGCCTTGAGTGATACTGGTGCGTTTCCAGTCCTGTGAAAAGATAATAAATGGATCCCTCAAGAGACATGCTGTAGTAAGCAGTGCTGTGTTTTCTCTTGAGGTTCACCAAGACATGCCTGGAAGAGTTTTGTTTGACCACTGCTGCTGTGGATTGTATTTTTAATGGAAGGTGAGGTGCCTACAGACTGGGAGCAGAGGGTTTCACAAGGTTGAAATCAGAAAACAAAATAAAATGGTACTTTAGCAGAAGGTACAGAAGCACTTATAGAAGGAAGCCCCAGTGAAACCACATGCTCTTTCAATCCATTTCCCAGGCTTCAAGGCAGGCAAACTAAGTGATGTTGAGTGCGGAAAGCAAACCTAGGAGCTTTTAAAACAAATAAAAAGATAGCACCAGGGAAAGGTCCTGACCTTGCAGGGTGCAGAGTGTCTTGAGCTCCCAGCCATGTCAGCAGGAATCCAAGGAGCTCAGACCTCACATCAAGTGCTCAGCACATTACAGGACTGGGCCCAAATAAAGCAGCAGAAGCCTGTTATCTTTTAGTAACTTTTGTTCTACTTGATGATTCACCTGGTTCACCAAGGATTTATTCATGACACTTTCTGTGGCCAGTTGCTGTTTCCTATGGATGGCTGCTCCTCCCAGTAGCCATCCTGTATGGCCTTAATACATGAACAAGTCTGGCGGGATAAAATAGAAGGGTGCTGGACACCGATTCCTTTGGGGCAATCAGTACTAACTTTGCGGTTTCTCTTAATTGCAAATGTATTTCATTTCCTGTACAGCTTCAAGGGGAAAAAAAAATAAACCACCATGTAATTGTACTCAGATAATGGCAAGTCAATGGAGGTCAGGATTAAGTCTCACTGGAGAGGCAGGTCATGTCACTTAAACATTTTTTCCCCTTTAAGCTACAGAGATAATTACACTGTTAAGGAGGGAAACAAAAAAACAAAGCATGCATCCAAGCTCTCTGTGCAGGAACTGGTCCCCTTGAAATCAGAACCCTGGCACTGCCTTGCATGGACGCAGAGGACAGCTACCATCTGTTTATGGAAAAAATGTTAATAACCCCCAATCACAATCAAATAGGCAACCACTTTACTTTAAGTAGCTATTAACTAATGCTAAATTGCAATGGAACGGCTCTGCAAGAACTTTTGACGTGCATATGGACCTCAGCAACAACAGTGCTCTGATCAGGGTTACTGGAGCGAATACCAAATGAACTGAGTGATGTGATTCTTGAAACATTGCAGAAAGGGTAAAGAGCTTCTATTTACTGTTATTTTCCCTCTCTCTTTCCTTTCCTCCTCCCCTCTCCCCTTTGCTGAAGTGACAAAGAGTCCTGTGGCACCTTAATGACTAACTAAAACTTTAAGACCAGACTGCAAAGAGAAACTGCAGAGCTGCAATTCATTTGCAAATTTGACACAATCAGTTGGGACTGAATAGAGATATTGAATGGCTAGCTAACTACAAGAGCAGTTTCTCTTCTCTCGCTGTTCACATCTCCAGTTCAGCTGCTAGAGGAATACCTCACCCTCCCTGATTAGAGATAACAGCTGGTTCAGCCTCATTGGACCCACTCTGTTATCTTTAACCTAGTTCTTGCCTACCTATTTATACCTGCCCCTGGATACTTCCACTGCATGCATCTGACGAAGTGGGTATTAGCCCACGAAAGCTTATGCTCTAATACTTTAGTTAGTCTTTAAGGTGCCACAGGACTCTTTGTCACTTCTGCATTTCCAGACTAACATGGCTACCTCTCTGATTCTCCCCTTTGCTATTTCTGTTGATTCAGAAAATGTAAAAAGGCAACAGGATTTCAGCAGATGAAGCTACATTTGGGCTGTCAGTCACTCCTCCCCCTTGTCCTGCATAATAAACCTGATTTGGGGATCAAAAACTAGTTTGTAGCTGAGCCCAGAAAACAAGTTCAGCTACGCAAGACAAGTCATTTTGTTCTGTGTTTGTATAGCACCTAGCACAATGATGATAGGGCTGTTAGGTGCTATGGCAACACACACAATAAATAAGTACATTTGTTTCTGCTCTGCTCTATCCCCTTTCATCCAAAAATACTGTAGCTCACTCACAAGCATGAATTATTGTTCATTATTTCTGTAGCACCAAGAGTACATAATACAAAGAAGTATGAGCACAACATCCCTGTCCCAAAGAGCTTATGATTGAAGCAGAAAACATGTACACAAAGGAGCACCAGACAGCAAGTGTTAGCACTGGAACGTGCGTGTGTTGTTGTCTACCTGCCTAAGTACTTATGTGACCATGCCCACCAGTGTGTTCGATACTGTAAGCCCCAAGACTTTCCTGTAGCTCCATTAAATTAAACTTGATTTCCTAACATGTATTCTGACTATACGTTACTGGGAGGATTTGGGTCTATAGACTTACAGGAAGAAGGGTGCTCTTAAGGTGAGGTCTGAAGTATTCTATCCTTAGTCTACAGGTAGGGAAACTGAGGCATGGGGAAGCCAAGACTAGTCCAAGGTCACTAAAAGTGAGCCACTGGACGAGCTGGGAACAGGAAGAGAACCCAGGAGCTCTGACTCCCAGTCTGCCTGCTCTAACCACTCTCCCACTCACACCTGGGAAGAGAAACCAGGGGCTTGGATTCCCAGATTCTTGTTCTAACCACTAGATCACTGTCCTTCCTTGATTAAAAATTCATTCACATGTCTGTGTACAAAGACTCAGATTAGACACCAGCAATAACTGCAGACCACATCTGTGTTGTAGATACTTTCTGTTCACGTATGTGTTTTGCCTGGCCACTCTCTCTACTCAGCCTAAGGTACACAAAGGGAACTTTGTTTTCCATTTTCATTTTATCTCCCCTGACCCTGGGTTTTCACATTCCACGGCCGGCAGACAGTTGCTGATAGCCTGTCAAGCCACATTTTTCTCCACTCTTTTGCATGGAGGCAAATCTGCCAGGAGGTCTGAAAGGCAGGATTGCAACCATGATCCAGTATTAACGAGGCGCCGCCTCTGGAACAGGCGAGGAAACTCAGTGAGGATGGCACACAGCCAACCTCCACAAGCTCACCAGAAGGACAAATGGAACCTGGTGCACTATAACCCACCTCACAAGGAGCCTGTGAAGCCGCCCCGATGCCAGCCCTGCTACCGTTCAACTGAAAGAGCACGTATTTTGCACCATTGTTATTGGACAGATCAATAGCTGGGTCACAACCTGAGTCATGGCTTTGCTGGGACTCTGCTGTGGAGACCTGGAGCTGGGAGGAGCACAGCTGCTCTCAGCTCTGACAGTCAGCATGGACCATGTGAAGGAGGTTAGCCTGGGGGTAGATACAGCATCCCCTCTGAGATCTCCAATACATACACTCTTTGTTGTGGTGACCTCTTCTGCGAGGCAAACTGGATGATGTTCGCTCTGCAACCTGTCACTGCCACTTCTAAAACCTACCTGAGGAGTTCGCTAGAGAGCAACGTGAGGCTATTTTCCAGGCTCTCTCTGGGACAAACAGAGAGAAGAGAAGCAGAGCCACTGGCCTACGCTCCCAAACAGGACCCAAGTCCATACCTATTAGCTAGGAAATCCCTAACCAGGTCCTCACACACTGCTCTGCTCCTTTGCTTTGCTTTCTGCCATGTGCACAAAGCCCAGGACTCGGATATAGGGGTCCTTCATCCTCTGGCCTCACATCCTCAGAATGGCCTCACGTCCTCAGAACGCAAGCAGCCAACTGCCTGCATACCTTGCTAAGGTTCACTCCCCATCACCGTGCCAGCTGTGCCCCACCTCCCTCCTTATTCACTAGGCATTAACCTCCCTGCTCAGCCTGCTGGAAGGAGCACGGGGGGGGGGGGGGGAAGGAGACAAGCTTACTGGGCCCCCACAAGGCATTCTGGGTTACTTGAGTACACAGCATTCTGCCGCCATAACAAAAACAACAGGAAAAACGTGCTCCTACAATCATGCCAAGGTGGGATTTCAATACCAAGTGGCAATGCATCAGCTGGCTACAAACTGCTCCTGAATCAGGGAATGATGCTCTGTCCCCAGATCAGGCCTTTTGATTATTGTTATTCTATTTTTTAAATCACCAACCATATGCTTGATGCTGTGTAGGACCTAGTTCCTGCCTCAGAAAGCTGCAACTAAATCACAGTGGGAAACTCAGAGAAGAGTACAAGCTTCCAGAGGATTTGTGGTTGTTTTGATTTTTGATCACACCCTCCTTCTCCAGCATGACACTGTGGCAGTAAAGATCTTTGCCAGAGGTTAGTGTCCAGGGGCGAGACTTCAGGAGATCTGAATGAAGAAAGAAGAGTGGCTTGGCAAACTAGGTTAGAACTAGAACTAAGGGTCACCAAATGAAATTAATAGACAGCAGGTTTAAAACAAACTAAAGGAAGTACTTCAGACAATGCATGGTCAAACTGTGGAACTCCTTGCCAGAGGATGTTGTGAAGGCCAAGACTATAACAGGGTTCAAAAAAGAACTAGATGAATGCATGGAGGATAGGTCCATCAAAGGCTATTAGCCAGGATGGGCAAGGATGGTGTCTCTAGCCTCTGTTTGCCAGGGGCCTGGAATGGGTGACAGAGGATGGATCACTTGATGATTACCTGTTCTGTTCATTCCCTGTGAAGCACCTGGCACCGACCACTGTCGGAAGAGAGGATACTGGGCTAGATGGACCTCTGGTCTGACCCAGTACGGCCTTTTTTATGTTATCAGGGAGCTCATTCCACAAGTGGGAAGCACCACAGATGGGAGACTGAAATAAATGGGTCACGATTGGCAGAAGGAAGGGTGGGATGACACGCTAGGAGATAAAATCCAACTAGTAGGCTGGGCATAAGGGCTTGTCTATATCTATGGCACAAATGGCACTGCAGCAGCGTAGCAACACCAACAAGGTTGTAATGCTTAGTGACGACTGCCTATGACAACAGGAGAGCTTCTCCCATCAGCACAGGTACTCCACCTCCTTGAGAAGCAGTAGGTATGTCGACAGGAGAAGCTCTCCCGTTTACATAGCACTGTCTACACCAGGAGTTCAGTTGGCATAACTGTGTCGCACAGGGCTGTGGATTTTCTGCAGTGCTCGGGGGTACAATGTAGTTATTCCACCATAAGTCTGTAGTGTAGACCACACCTAAGTTATTCAAGGCCTTGAAGGTGTTAAGTGAGAAGTTTGAACGTTTATGCAGTGGCTGAAGGGACGCCAATGGAGGGGTGCAAAGGTAGACAGACGATGGTAGGATCTGATCAGTGGGGAAGGAAGAGCAGTTTAGCCACTGCGTTTTGGGCAGATTGGCAGGGAGTGATGCAGTCGTCAGCTGGTTGCAGCCACCAAGGCAAGATGCAGCCAGGACATTAGCCCCTGGATCACATTTGCAAAATGTTGAGGAAAGAAGCAGCAGCAATATTTGGCAACAGCCTTATTTTGTGGGAAGAAGGGAAAGGAGGAGTCAAAGGGATTGTGAGCCTAAGTGGCGGGCAGGATGGGGGTGTGCCAATGGCAACAGAAAAAGGAGGAAATGGAAAAACCAAGATGCTCTATGCTGGTGATGGGCCATCTAAGGCCATATATTAGGAGATCGTCTGCAGCATGAGAGTGGGCAGAGGGAAACAGGGCCCATAAATTAGTGAGTCATCAGCCAAGAGAGGAGAGTTTAAACTGTACAAATGGATACGGTCACCAAGGAGGTGGCGTAGAGGGGCAAGTTTTTAAGGAAAGGGTTCCCAGAGTGTTGGTTGAGGGAGGAGAAGGAGGCACCAAGGTGGAGTTTTTAAGGACAGCAAATTAGACAAAATATACCCTAGTGGCAATGATAAAGGTGCTGTAGAAGTTACCAGGAGAGATACATGAGCCTGTGCGTCAGCAGCAGGGACATTTGTTCAGCAGGGGCATGTGCATGTTTGTCTAAACATGGCGACAGAATTCCACCGATTTATAAGGAGCCTTCAGGCTCAAGATGCAGCCCCTCATCCAACAGCAAAGCCAGTCGCTTTCACGCTAACTCCACATGCACTTGGCGTCCACAGCACCCAACAACCAAGATGCCCATGAATAGCGTGACCAAATGTCCTAATTTTATAGGGACAGTCCCAATTTTTGGGTCTTCTTCTTATATAGGCTCCTATTACCCCCCACCTTCTGTCCTGATTTTTCTCATTTTCTCTCTGGTCACCCTACTCATGAAGGTTGTGATTGGCTACATAATCACTGAAACAGGATCAAATCCCATATCAAACAGCTCCCTGAATTTTAAACTCATGTAAACACTGCAGATTCTGTCTTTGTAGCAGCTTTACCAGCAAAACCCCTAAAAATTAAATCTGCAGGGGGACATTTATATCTACAATTTACTATCAGAGTAACAGGGACGCCAACTTAGCATAGCAATTTAATGAAAGGAAAACCAGGTTTTTCTTGATAAAAGCTTGTGCTATCTAAATCCTGCACATGCCAAAAGAGAATATTATCACAGCACATCTCAGGCGTCTGGGGAACTCAAACGCCATTCAAGATTCACATTCATGGTTACCATAACCCCTTAGTGCAAGCATGCATCTGTCTATCCATCTGCAGAGGTGAGTTACCCTTGGGATATTCACATTCATCTCTCTGGTTGTCATGTGTGTGTGGGAATATTTATTTTCTTTTGCCTATAAGAGTTTGCACAATTAGCAGCAGATAGCACAGCGCCGTACAAACATTCCCGCTGTGATTCTTAGATATCCCCCTGTATGAAGTTGGTAAACTTCATCTCCACTTTATAGATGGGGAAACTCAAGCAGAAAGCATAATTAAGCCAGTTAGTTTTGAGAGATCACAAAAGGAGTCAGTGGAGGAATTGGGAACAAACGGCAGAAATCATGACTTCCATTCCCATGCTTCCCCCACTAATCTGTACACCCTAGCAGACTGCTCCCATCAATGGACATATGAGCTAAATATTGCAAAGTTGCTACAGTAGTTCCGCTGTTTAATTACAATCCTGTCTTCCATCTCCATAGGCCACACAGGGGAAACTCCTTCCACAATCCCATTTGGACCTACTCTGGAAATGTCTTTGCAAAGCAAACAGAACTCCGGGCAAATGCAAGTACACGGGTCACTTGCTGGAGGATTCACTGCACCTTGAAGTCTTTAAACCATGATTTGAGGATTTCAATAGCTCAGACATAGGTTAGGGATTTATTACAGGGGTAGGGTTAGATGCTGTGGCCTGCATTGTGCGGGAGGTCAGACTAGACGATCATAATGGTCCCTTCTGACCTTAAAGTCTATGGGTTTATAAGTGCCCCAAACATTTCAACTTGCTCCTCAAATGCAGTCCCCAGTGTGGCTGGGAAACCAGCTGCCACTCAGAAGCCTTTGGAAAGGGTTATGTTAACCAGAGACCACGTGCTTGGCTGTACAATGCCTGTATTAACAAGGATGGAGGCTGGCAACTACTTTGTTATGTTATAAACCTGTCCCAGTAGGCTCTGCTGCGCACCATCAGTGCTCCAAGGCTGCAGATAAACACAAGGCAAATCATGAAAAACAGACGGTGCTCAATGATTCAGTTTCTCTTGGCACGAGCCCCATGATCTTGAAGAGTAGCAACTATGTTGCTGGGGAGAACTGAAAGAATGGCTCCATATGGCAAACATCACTGTCTTCTCATTGGCGAAGCACTACCTAGCCTGCCTGAAACAGTTCCCAGGAGGATGGCCACGGAGCAGAAGAGGAAACTAGAGAAACATTCCAACGGGGAGGCAGCAGGAAAACCCCTCGTAACCTGCTGAAGCATCCACTTGCTCTTCACAAGCACCCCACAGATTCTCAACAGCATATTTTCTTCCTTCGCAAACCAACTCCAAATCCACCCGCCTTCCTTTCTATCAGGAACTGGCCAATACACCAAGGCAGCAATTTCATGTATTTTTACCTCCCGCTCCAACGTACCCGACACTGCTTAACGTAGCACAGCCAAAAGGCATTTCCCACAAGACCGATTAGAAGGGCAAAGGGGGTGAGATAATATCTTTTGGAGAGAGACACGCTTTCGAGCTCTGAGTACATTCCCCAGACTCGAAGCACAGCTCTGTGTAAACTCGAAAGCTCATCTCTCTCATCAACAGAAGGTGGTCCAATAAAAGATATGACCTCTGCCACCTTGCCTCTCTAGTATCCTGGGACCAACACAGCTACAACAACACTGCACAAGGGCATTCATTCTTCAGTGTGCAACAACCGCTGTTCACTGCCAAAGACAGCAGGACCCAAAGCCCCCAGCACCGCCACACACACACTTACTCCCAATAGCAGGAACATCTGCAGCCCAGAACAACAGAAGAGAAAGTCTCTATTGCTCTCTAGGTCCAGGCAATACATAGAAGTAGTAGAAGTACCTTTCCCCTTAAAGGGGCTCTGATAGTGCCACTAGCTGATATAGACAGCACCTTCTGTGGAAACAAAACACACCACCTTCCATAATTTGGCATTAGAGCCTGGCATTCCTTGAAGGTGCCACTTGATGGAGAAAAGCAGCTACACATACCTTTCATCCCAAACTTGGACCGTCGACCATACTTGTTGATCATAATAAAGAGCACCACCAAGAGGACACAAGCGAAAGCTGCAAGCCCAACTGCTATGGATACCTGCAAGGGACAAACCTGAAAGTTAGGCTATAGGAACATATCATATTCAAACCAGTTCAGAGACTTGAAAAGTGAAAGTCTCGTGGCTCACTCCTGTACACGTACATTCTCTAAAGCAGCATGAATGCCTGCTGTGGAGACCAATACATCTGAATGCAAATGGCTTTAATGCAGTTTTGAAACTACAAGAGCCTCTGACTGCTACTGGAAAAACAAGAATAATTTCTATATAGATTCAATTCTGCTCCAATATCACATTTCCCACATTTCTGAACCCTCTCTCTTTAATCATCAAATGCATCTGAATGGAATCTTCACTCCTTCATATTCCTTAATGCCCTGGTTTTTTCCCCTTCGTAATCTCCATCTGACACATCTTCACCAACTTGCGGTCTCACAACCATAAGGAGATACTAACTTGAGATGGGGAATATATAGTGGGAGCAGAAGAATTCTTTCACAATATCAATCCCGTTTCCATGCAGACAACCCTCAGGAGCAAGAATAAGTGAAGAAAAAACATGAGACAGAAGGTGGCAGAACTCTTTTCCTGAGGCTCCAACCACTCCTTTATTAGTAGAAGTACTAAATATTTATATTATGATAGGACCCAAAGTCCCCCAATTGGGACTGGGGTCCCACTGTGCCAGGCACTGTACAGACGCAGAAGAGAGATCATCCCTGCCCACAAGGCTTACAACCCAAAGTTTCTCTTTATTTGTATCAATATTTATTTCTGCAAATCTTTACCCAAGACACTTTAATTGTGTTGCTGTAAACAAACAGCTTTCTTTCAGGATTTCTTCCATTTGCATTTGGCCAATTATTCTTACTGCCTTCCAAGGCCTCTTATTGCATTTGGGCCTGTGTTCCTCTTACTGTGATGTGTTCAGTAACAAAAAAATAAAATATAATACAGCACTTAACACAAAGACATTTTATTCCTTTCATCGCTTGATGCTTTTCCCAGTCTTTGATATTTTCATGATTTTATTTTTAAAATGTCACGTTTTAACAAGTATGATTTTCATTCCCTGGAATATATTCTGCCTTTCTTTTTCTACACTTGGTGCTGTTCACTAGTAAGGCCTCATTGTATAAGCTCTCTCCTCAGTCCCCTGAGGATTACAGCTGGGTAAAACATTCCAAAAATCGATAAGGTCTCTCAAAAACTTGCACAAAATTAGAGCAATTTTATGAAATCCTAATTATTTTCCCAATACTATTGCTCATGACATTTTTTTTCCATCTCTATCTGGATTCTGTGAAAAGTGAAATTTTGAGATCTTGCAAACCATGTAAAATGAATTAGCAAAACTTTCACTTATTTCACTTACTCTCAAGCTGGGGAGTCATGACCCCTCAGGGGGTCACAAAGTTATTACATGGGAGGTCGTGAGCTGTCAGCCTCCACCTCAAACCCCGCCTTGCCTCCAGCATTTATAATGGTGTTAAATATATAAAAAGTGTTTTTAATCTATAAGGGGGAGTCACACTCAGAGGCTTGCTGTGTGAAAGGGTCACCAATACAAAACTTTTAGAACCATTGTCTTAGCGTGACATCACCAAATGCAGCAGAGGGGTTAAAGGAAGGATGGATGAATCGGTATTGATGAAAATAAATCCAAACTGAATCCATGCTCCTAAACATTCTATTATAGCATGAAACAACTCAATTAATTGATTAATTTGCCACTTTTTCAGACTGTTCTCCCAGAATTTCTGACCCTGCAGGAAATGCCTTATAGGACGGTGGTCTTCAAACTGGGGTGTGGCACCCCCAGGAGTGCGTGAGACCACCCCTGGGGGTGCGCGAGACCCTGGCACCGCCACCGAGATCGCCCAGGAGACCGCCGAACTCCCAGGCGGGCTATTTTTAGACCGCCAAAATGCCGCCGCCGCCAGAAGCATCCGCTTTTTGCGGCAGCATTTCAGCGGACGTACCCACCCCGGGGGGCCACCAGACTTTATCTTCCGCGGCAAGGGACCGCCGGGGGAAAAGTTTGAAGACCCCTGTTATAGGAGACTCTGTCTTCAAGAGATTCACAGCGCAATTTTGCAAACTTAAGAGGCTCACGTGATTCATACCAGTATCCCTGCTTATCCATCCCAAACCATTGAACCTTCTGAAGTCTGGTTATCATTAATTGCAAAGAGTAGGATTTTACTTACAAACAAATATCTCAGTATAGAAGCAATGGTGGTACAAACAGTATACCACTCTGTCCATCAGCAACAGCAGAAAATGCTTCCCCTGTATAAAAGGAGACAGGACTCACCCCAAATGTATCCTCCTCTGGTTTGTGGGTCACAGTGATAGGTGGAGTGGGGCTCACTTCATAGTCACCAACTGGAACCAGAAGAGGAAAGAGGAACGATTCAATCTGTGCCCCAAGGAATTCCACAAGCACCAGAACATCCCAGCCTTGTGATAGCACCCTACATAGCACTGGCTAGTCCAGAGAATGAGGTCCCTTGCCTTCTATTTCAAAGACTCTGAATTCAAGTCTTATTGGGATTGCAATTTCTCCTGAACTGGCATCGACCAAATGAGCTCATAGGTGTCTTCTACTTAAGATCTCTAGGGTCCTATGTGACTCAGCAGTGAGGAAACAGAGCCAAGTTACTGATCGGACATGGTGCCACTCTCACCCAGCTAATGAGAAGCAGTCTGATTCCATATAGTCTGTGAGTGAGGGTTCTTCATCCACCCACACGTCACGCAGCTCCAGGGGAAAGCTAGTGGTTCAAGCATCCCTGGAATGCAGATTGCTGCAAGCCTGAATCCTGCCAAATTAAAACCAACTATGACTTGAGTGATTTTGTAAATTAAATGCATTTGAATGCTGGCGATTAAAAATCCAGGAGGTCAAAGTCCCCCACCCACAGAACAGGTACAGCACTTCCCCTACACACCTGTTCAATGGGCCTCGGCTCTTACTTGGAAGAGTCTCCACTACAATGAAGGGAGGAAGGGTTCCAATATCCAAGACCCAATCAGTCCTGTGGCTTGTGCTCAGACTTCCCCAATAAGGGGGTCAAACCAATACTTGTCGTGATGTGGACAACTGTTCTGCTAAGCAGGGGACTGAGACCCATCTGTTCATTTCATACTGGGCATTCAATGCTAACTTCTTTGGGGCACCACCTCCCTGCATCTCTTTTAGATCAGGAACCTCCAGGGGAGAGGTTCCATAATACTTCCCCATACCCTGAACCACATCAGCCCTGACAACACTAGCTCTGAAGACTGCTTTTCCTATGAGTTTCACTGGATGAGGCATCTACAAACTACAGCTAGTCCAGGAGTTGCTTGAAGACACATTGGACATATTCACGCCTTGGTTTCATACTGCAAAGTCACCCTTGCTACCAGCACAACATATGTCTCCCTTTCCTTTGATATGGATCCTTCTTCAGGACCCCACTAGGCAGGAATAGGCCTGCCCAGGATCTACATACTGTACAGCACATAAAAACCTTCCTTAGTACACTCGGGTTCTCACAGAGGAGGAAACAAGTGTCTTGCTTCCCATCTCCTTCTCAAACAAACAATCTCCTCTGCCTAGCGCTAAAGCGTTCGCTTTCCCCCTAAACGTCATCTGCAAGGTACTTGGATTCAGGAGGAGGGAAAGGGGAACAAAGCAAAAGGCAAGAAGGCACTTACTTGAGACAAAGTTGTCCGTACTCTCTGTGAAAAGGACAAAGAGAGAAGCAACACAATTAACAGCTCAGTAAAGGGACGGCAGCTCCTCCCATCCAAACACTTCTCAGCCACATTCCCGCATCATCCCAACCAGCCCCAGGAGGTCTGAGGGCACATCTCTCGGAGCAAGTCAGTCACTAGCTAATGCCACCTCTCTGACTGCACAGGGAGCAGACGGAAAACCCTCCTAGGAAGAGCACAGCTACTTTAAGAGATGCCTCTGTTTATAGAGCCACACGGCAGGGCTGAGCAAGATTTGGGGGAGGTTTGGCAAAAGAACAAAGCTTCCCATTTTGGGCCCATTTGGCAGTCCTGGCTCAAAATAATCTCTGACTGTGCTGAAGGTCAGGATTGGGGTGCACTGGAACAGCTTGGGCAGAAATGGGGGAGTGTGGCAGCTTGGGATTCAGGTGTATTGACAGGGCAGAACTGGAAACTCCATGGCTCCAATAGCTGTAACATAATTTAGGAGCAAGTTGCAGTAACCAAGCTGTGATGGAGCGATGGGTTCGGGACAGAGGTGTGGGGGAAAGGGCCTGCCCTACATTTGCACCATCCTGTCAAGCAGGCCCCGTCAGTCATTCACCTCAGCAACTTGAGCGGTTCACGGTGTCCAGTAAAACTCCTTCCAAACAAAGCAGCTCGCTAGGGCCCCAGGTGACAATGTCTAAAGCTCTCCGTGACAATCAGTTTACATAGCAGGAGAACAACATCAGCTTTCGATGTACTCGCCAGCCTCAGAAACTGACCCTGTTACTAACAGGATTTTACACAGCTTTGCCAGCCAAGGGTGCCTGGAATGATGCTGCTGAGTTCCCATAAAAGCATGGCAGAGGCTTGGAAGGGAAGCAAATACAGTCCCAGGGTCACAGGCGCAGCTCCCAGTGAACCGAAGTTTGGTTTGGTTAATTGGGCTGTGATGGATTAGATCAGTAGTTCTGGAATCCCAGGCGAGTCGCTACACTTTTATTTGAAGGGGCTGGAAATTTTCCAGAGACAGCAGCACAGGAGCCAGCAAACAGAGCTGAAAACAGCGGTGTTTGTGTGGAGATCCCTGCTGAAGGAGAATGGAGGGAAGTCTCTGCTGTAGAGGGACAGGGAGTGAGTTCTTGACAGCGTGCTTGCTTGCAGGTTTGTTTTCAGATTGCAAAGTCCAGCGGGGGACAGTGTGTGGGGAGAGAAGCAGAGCCTGTAATCACAGCTAAACCTTGATTGCGCGGGGCGGGGCTTCCCTAATCGGCAGGCCTACAAAGTCAGCCAACCAATCAGCCAGCAGCACAGGACCCATCAAACCAAGCCAAAAACAGAGGAGTTTGCGGGTAGGAGTGTGTTTTGGGTTCTTCCCCCACTCCTTTTGTCCGTCTTTACAGGTGTGCAGGAGGGAAGGCTATGACAGCTACACAGGCAGCTGTAGTAGTGACCCAAAGAATGGAAGAGACAATTAAGATGACTAGATGTGGAAGATGTAGGATATACATTATTCTGGGGAGGGTACCTGAAAGGCGCTTCATTTGTACAAAATGCTGTCTGATGCGTCGGATGGAAGAGAAGGTGCGAGGTTTGGAGAGGCAGCTAGAAACTGTGGTGGAGTTTCAAAGGGGATTTGAGCAGATGATGGAGGTAAGGAGAGAAGAGCTGAAGAAAAACCTCATGATTTGCAAATGCGTGCTGGACCAGAGAGCTGGGAGGGTAGACTGCTGGATGAGGAAAGGGGCCAGCGGAAGCACGTGACTATGAGAACAAGGAGGAGGAAAAGACGGGCTAGCGAAGGAGAAACTGGTTTGCTGACTTGAAAAATGAAGGGGAGAGGCAGTCAGTAACTGAAGACAAGACGACTAGCAGCCAGAAAGAACAGAGGGGGAAGTCTGGAAAATTGCAACACCCTTAGAAGAGGCAGGTCTACGAGATTGGGGACTCCATATTAAGAAGAGCAGACAGACCTGTCACCAGAGCTGATCCGCAGAACAGAAAGGTGTCGCGAGCTAAGAGACAGGATGTGGACCTGAAGTGGAAGATGATCCTAATGGGAGCGGGAAAGAATCCACTGTTTTTCTTGTTGCGCTCCAGTGAGAAACTAGCAGTATCATTTGTTCCAACGTGAAGGACAACTGATAGGCTGGGGAAGACACTTAAAGAAATGGAGGCTCAGGTGACCTTCAAGGGGATTCTACCTGTCCCTAGAGGAGGAGGGAAAAGGCGAGACAGAATTACGATGATGATCAACAGATGGTTCAGACAATGGTGCTATATGGAGGGTCTCTGGGATGTTCAATCAGTGGGAGGCATTCACAATCAGAGGATTGTTCTCATGGGATGGACTCCATCTGAGTAGGGAGGGAAATATGCTTCTGGGATGGAGGTTGGCACAACTGATTAAAAGAGTTTTAAACTAGGAACTAGGGGGAAATGGTTTGGCGCTCACGCAATCTCCGCATCGAATCCTAATATTGAGTGGGAGGAAAAACCAAGTAAAAGAGCAAAGAAGAAAGGAAAAAAAGAAGGGAAGACAACAAGAGGAAAGACAGTGCTAAACCACTGGCAGTAACAGTCAGGTATACTGGCAGTAAAATGACTGTACCTAATCCAGTGAGGAATTTGGCCAAAACCAAGCAGAAACAACTAAGATGTCTGTACGTCAGTGCAAGGAACCTGGGTAACAAAATGGAGGCACTAGAATGACTGGTGAACTACTGGAAATGAAACTAGGTATTATAAGGTGAATGGAAACATGGTGAAACAGTAGCCATGACTTCAATACAGGTGTTGAAGGATATGTGCTATTCAGGAAAGACAGAAATAAAGGAAAAGGTGATGGGAAAGCTCTGTAGATTAATATGCGGGAAGACCGTAAAGAAATTAGAAGTGATGGAATGCATAAAACTGAACCTGTTTGGGTCAAAATCTCTTTGGGGAAGAAAGGTAACAGGGGCTCTACTGGGATAGTGCTTGGGCCTGCTATAGACACCCAGGATCTGATTTGGATATGGAGAGATCCCTCTATTTTTAATGAAATAATCACTACTGGGAATTGTGTGATTGTGAGAGATTTTCATTTCCCAGATATAAATTGGAGGACAAGTGTGTAAATGGTAGGACCCAGATATTCCTGGACGTGATAGGCAACAGATTTCTTCACCAAATAGTCTCTGAACCTAGAAGACATGATGCTATTTTAGATTTAGTATTGGTAAGTAGCATGGACTTCATACGACTCCTGGTTGTGGAGGACAGCCTTGATTCGAGTGATCGTGAATTTATTCAGTTTAGACTAAACTGAAGGATAAACAAAAATAGGTCTGCAACTATCCTGGATTTGAAAAGGTCACACTTTAAAAAGTGAAGGGAATAAGTTAGGGAAGTGGATTGGGTTGAAGAATTCAAGGATCTGAATGTGAAGGAGGCTTGGAATTACTTTGAGTAAGGGGGAAAAATTCACAGGGAAGGATAGCAAACCAAACTGGATGGACAAGCATCTCAAACAGGTTATTAAGAGAAAGCCTACAAGAAATGGAAGAAGTGATGGACAACAAAGAGAGCTACCTCTTGAAAGTCAGAAAGTGTAGGGGAAAAAGTGAGAACTGCCAAAAGTTAAGCAGAGTTGGACCTTGCAAAGGAAATTAAAACCAATAGTAAAAGATTCTTTTTTAAAAAAAGGAAAACAAGGAAAGAAGTGAGACCGCTCACCACTGAGGAGGGGGTGCAGATTTAAGATCATAAAGGTATGGCCCAACACCTAAGCAAATAATTTGCCTCAGTTTTTAATAAAGATAATGAGGAGCTTGAGGGCAGTGGCATGGTAACTGATGGAACAAGATATGGAAGTAGAAATTAGATGGAAGCCAAACTCAAACAGCTTAATGGGGCCAAACTGGGGTGGGGGGGGCAGATAACCAAGAATATTAAAAGAACTGGTACATGAAAATTGCATGGATTTTTAATGAATCTGTCAATCTGGGGGCTGTGTCTTATGACTGGAGAATTGCAAATATAGCACTTATATTTAAGAAATTAAAAGAAAGTTATCTGCGAAACTACAAGCCCATTAGTTTGACCTCAACTGTATGCAAGGTCTTAGAACAAATTATGAAAGAGAGAGAAATTAAGGACATAGAAATCAACAGTAATTGGGATAAAATACAACACTGGCTTTACAAAAGGTAGATCGTCCCCGACCAACCTAATCTCTCTCTTTGAGAAGATAACCAATCTTCTAGATAAAGGAAATGCAGTAGATCTCATCTACTTGCATTTCAGTAAAGCATTTGATACATTTCCATATAGTTAGATCAGTGGATTAGTTAAATTATTACTTAAATTGAAGATGATGGGATTAATACAAGAATCGAAAGGTGGGTAAGAAACTAGTTATTGAGGAGACAACAATGGGTCATGCTGACAGGAGGTTACTAGTGGAGATTCTCAAGGGTCAGTCTTGGGACCAATCTTATTTAACATTTTCATTAATGGCCGTTGTACAAAAAGTGGGTGTGCGCTAATAAAATTTATGCGTGACACTAAGTTGGGAGATATTGCCAATATGGAGGAGCATCAGATCAACACACAAGAAGATTTAGATGACCTTGAAAACTGGAGTAATAGAAATGGGATGGAATTTAATAGTACAAAGAGCATTTTGGGACTAAGAAGAAGAATTTTTGCTGTAAGCTGGAGATGTATCAGTTGGAAGTGAAAGAGGAGGAGAAAGACCTGGGTGTATTGGTCAATCACAGGATGACTATGAGCCACCACTGTGATCCCACCATGAAAAAGGCTAAATGCAATCCTAAAATGCATCAGCCAACATATTTCCAGGTAGGAAAGCGTTAGTACCGTTATGTGAGACCTCACCTGGAGCACTATGTGCAATTCTGGTCTCCCATGTTTAAGAAAGATTAATTTAAACTGGAACGGACGTAGAGAAGGGTAAGTAGGATGATCAGAGCAATGGATACCCTACCTTAAGAAAGGAGACTTAAGGAGGTTGGCTTGTTTAGCCTAACAAAACGAAGGATGATGGCTGATATGATTGCTCTCTATAAATACATCAGAGGGAAAAACATCACAGAGGGAGAGGAGTTATTAAGGGCCAATGTGGGCAAAAGAACAATGAATATAAACTGGCCATCAACAAGTTTAGCCTTGAAACCACACAAAAGTTTCAAACCATCAGAGGAGTGAAGTTCTGGAACAGCCTTCCAAGAGAAGCAATGGGGCCAAAAAACCCTAACCTACTTTAAGACTGCATTTAATAAGTTTAGGGGAGGCGGGGGGGTGGATGGTACAATGAGATTGCCTACAATGGCATAGGGCCCATCCACAACTGCTATTAGAAAATATCTCCAATGGCTAAAGATGGGACAGTAGATGGGGAGGGCTCTGCGTTACTACTGAGAATTCTTTCCCAGGTGTCTGCCTGGGAGGTCCCATCTACATTCTCACAGTCTGATTGCCATAGTCGGAGTGAGGACAGAATTTTCCCCCAAATCAGATTGGCAAAGACCTTTGGATTTTTTTGCCTTTCTTTGCAGCTTTGGACAGGGGTCACTTGCTGGTTTGAACTAAAGTAAATGGTGGATTCTCTGCAACTTGAAGTCTTTAAAGCAAGATTTGAGGACTGCAGTAACCCAGCTAGAGGTTAGGGATCCAATGCAGGAATAGGTGGGTGATGTTCTGTGGCGTGCAATGTGCAGGTCACATTAGATGATCATGATGGCCCCATCTGGCCTTAAAGCATATGAATCTATGAGAGACTAAACTTTAATTTTTAAAAGTTCTGCTCCAGGCAGGTTGTAGCGAAAACCTCCCCAGTGTAACTAGCAGCAGTAATGAGGTGTGTTGAAGGTGCAGCTCCTGACATTTTCTAGAGAAACCAACTTTCAAATGCAAGACTATACATTTCAGATGCACTGAATGTTCAGGTCAGTTTTGGCAACGTATGGAGCAGTGATCTTCAAGAAAAGTAAATCATGTACTGATTACATCCTGGGCAGGGGGCAGCGAACCTTTGGATTAGATCTGACTATAGTCTTTCCTTTTCCAGCACCTTCTATACAAGTGATTTCAAACCACTTTACAAACATTAGCTTATTCTCTCAACACAGTGGCAAGGCTGGAATTAACTTTTAGTGTCAGCTCTTTGGAGCAGCGAATCTGCTTCCTGTAACCTTTGGAAAGTGCCTAGCACACTGCAACAAAATGTCATTATCCCCATTCTGCACACCAGGGAACTGAGTCACAGAAATGGGACGCAAAAAGAGCTGAGACCATAATCCCTATCTCCTGACTCCCAGCCCACGTGCCAGAACAGACTGCCCTTCCTCTCAGATAGCAGAAAGCCTACACAGATGAAGGAGCTAGACAGATTATCATCCTTGAATCTTGACTAGAATTTTCCCATTCCCTTCTGTATCTGTTCATGTCTTTAGACTGGCCAGCTCTTATGGGCAGAGATTTTGGTTTCCACTTACTATATCTGACTTGCCAGAAAGCTCTGTGTCCATGGACGGCATGATATAAATAATAAATGAAAATACCACTGGTATTGCTCTATATATAGCAAGTGCCCTATTTTGCTCTCTTTTCTAGGAGCCACAGGAGCTGCTACTTTCTCACGGCATCACTCCTGAAGGCAATAGCATTCACCACTCTGTTAACTCCATGGTGCCCGATCTGGGGCTGCAAAAGCAGAAGGCAGTGCAAGAACCTTCACAGAACTCTCTCTATTGCATGCCCTATAACAAGATCTTCCCCTGATTAATTTTTTCTTCTACAATTTTGGCACTCACCACCTAGTGACACAGTGAGGAATTTAAAAAACATTTACCGAGAGCGCCTAACAAACAGCTGATACAGAGAAATTAGGGGTATTCATCATTTTTGTGGGGGCTGTAGCACCAATATTATGTCTGACAGATTTTTTTTTTAATAAAATATGTAGAATCCTGATGACATTCCATCTAGATTACAGCCATTTTATAGCAGTAAAACGAGATCACCAAGTTCCTCGAAAGGGCTTTCCCTCCACACACAGCCACTACCCCAGTTATATGCCCAAAAAGAATATTCGGTGTCCAAAGAGTGGAAGTCTACTTTAAGGGGCATCAGAGGTAACCCATGACACACTGCAGGCCAAAGCCGTTCCATGACTTTCCATGAGAGAATAAGAACGACCACAAACATTGTAGAATGCAAAGTCAAAAGCCAGTCAGTCATTCTCTTTGCCACCAACTGTTCACCCTTTTCTCCCTTAAGATGCTGATTAAGATTCCTGTCAAAGAAGGAAGTGGGGTCCCCTGCCATCAGATAGCATGGGTGGGGCAAACTTTACAAGCTAATTGGGCCATGCCTGGTCTGTACATGGTTGATCAGTCCCAAGTGTCCCATCATGATGTTGTGTTGTTTTTTCAAGCCGCCATCTTTCAGATGAAACTTGACACAAAGGCCATGACCATTCAAAGCTACCAAAGATGTCATGGCACCTTTTTGCACCAATAGGTACGTTAGCTCTTGCATCATGACCAGTTTTGATAATTACATCCTCCCTCCCTAAAATCCCCTCAGATTTCAACTGGATACACAACTTGTTTTCACACCCATCTCTAGACACTTGTGCAATGTTGCTCCACGCTGGTAAACAGTTACTATATTGTGCACCAGAGGGGACTGTATTTTAATGGGAGGTTCGACGATCCTGGTACACAGCTTGTATAGCAACCTGTTAAGTGCTCCGGGATGCAAGGCGCTACAGAAACATAAGCTGTGACTCTCTCACCTGGAAAGGGCTTCTCAAGGAAGTGCCCTTTGATGGTCTGGTTAGCTGTCCCCAGCTGGTTGGTGGCCACGAGGGTGTAGTTGCCATTGTTGTAGTGAGTGGGCTTGTTGAAGAGTAGACAGCCCTCAGACACTTCGCCCTGCTGGTAGAACTCCATGCGGATGATTTCAGTCTCCCTGAGGACCTGGCCATTGTGCAGCCAGTGAAGGCTGGGCGCTGGATTCCCATGCACTACAAACTCAATGCAGTGCTCCAGACGCAACTCTGGCTCCTCCAGGCTCTGGATGCGGGGCGGATCTAGCATAGAAAAACACAACGCAAACTTGTGGGACTCAAGACCCAAGTAAACTCACATGTTCCAGGCAGAGATGATTACCTCCTCTCACAATAGGCAGCCAGCCACCAAAGCGCACTCACACAGCTAGAGGAAACTCCCATTCCATGACCAAATTTGCTGTATGTGCAACGTATGCTCTACTGCGGCTGCAATATGAACTGGGATGCTTGTAGTCTGTAAAAGAGCAGCTTTACCAGGTGAGCTGGAATGGACCTTGCCCAGAGGAGCCAAGCCTGGTTTTGGCTGTGGGAGATGACCTGTTATTTAAGAGTCTCTTTCCTTACTTGATGACACAAAATTAACTAAGTTTGTCTCAGCTGGGAGTTGCTCTTGTAGCTTTTCATAGCACTAACATCACACTGGCACAAGGCCCTTCCCAACCTGTGTCTGAGGGTTGTCCACATTCCTTTTAGTGGGCATGTAATGAGCAGTGCAGGATAGAGGGACAGTCAGTCTCGACAGCCAAAATCCTCAATAAAGAAACAAGTGACTAGGCTCCACCCTGCTCTGGAGAATGGACACATAACAGAAATTAAAAATGTCTTTCCCTACAGCACTGAGGGTGTCTACTGGAACCCCTTGCTTTGCAGCCACACTCCTCCTCATCCCACCAGTTTAATTCCTAAATAGCCCTGCTTCACAGCAGCCTTTTCTCCAGTGTGGAGGACCGAATGGGGTCATGCAGAGCATCAACCTGAAGGGACACCACTGAGCCACTCTCGCCCTATAAAAGCAGCACTACAAGTACTGCTAGCTCCTTAGGTCTGGAAACATGGTCTGAGATCAGATCTTGGATTCGGACCCCTGCTGATCAGCCAAATTCAATTTGTAGCTGTCCACTTAGCATACATATTGTTGTACAGTATTCCCCTCCACACACCATGTCAATGGAGCAGCTTGCTCATGTTAAGAAGGCTTTTCTAGTTGCATTGTTCTTAATTACACACATGTCTAAAAAGGTGCCCACTGGGCTCTCTGGTCACATTCAATAGTTTAGGAATTCTCAGCCATTCAAGCAAATATGCCTCAGGGCTTCTGAATGGCTGCGTGTCCTTGAGGGTTTTGATTGGTTGAACCTCTCTGTGGGGGCTCTGATTGGTTGAATATCCTCCAGGATTGTTACAATTAGAGGACATGTAGCAGGACAGGGATTAAAGCTGTGAGCTCACCTCCATTTAATACATAGTCCCCTCACCTGAGAGGCCTCCTAACCAAGGATACCCACCTGTCAAGAACTCAAACTCCGCTCCACCATTGCTGATGAAAACTTAATTACAGCATCACATGTAAGGCCTCAAACACTGAGGCCACAGAGCATGACCAAGGATGGGCCAGTTCTGTAGGGCAAGGACCACTATTTCATAAGATGAAGGCCTTCTGTTCTTTCTTAAGCACTCTCTTTTCCCTGGCGCTCACCCCATACTGAGGGCTGGGGTTGTGCCCCCAGGCAGCCCCTAACTAACAGGAAAGGCCCATCAACTGTCCTCTGTTTTTTCTAAAGATGGTCAACATTTCAAGTTGTGAACGTGGAGGAACAGCATTGCCAAAGAGAGGGGTAGAGCTGGGAGCAGCCGTGCAAGATACCGCACTCACAGCTCAGCCGACGCATCTCAATTCTGACCCACGGCATCCGCTGCTAACCCAGTGATTGTGCAGAGTCCCACCCAGAGTGTTTCACCTGTAAGCCTAGGTCAGAATTTAGCTCCATATACTCTGGGTGAACGACTAGGAGGGTAACAAAAGCAAGTAGCCACCGATACACCAAAATATCAGCTCTTTTCAGAATGATTACATTAGAGCAAGTATGGTACAAACTGACACTGGATTGCAGGATTCTGGGTGTGTAAATTAGCATCAACGTGGTAGCACTTAAAGGGTTTGGACGGCATACGTGACGCCTCCCAGCTGAACAGATCGGGAACTGTATTAATTTAGGCAACCAAGGCCCACCCAACCAACCAAAATTATTTATTTTTGCGGAGACCAGAGACTGATGTACCTTTTATTCTCCTTCCAATATTCTATGGTCTACCGTTCTGCCTCATCTCTACGGGCGCCCAATGGTGCCCACACTGCATGGGATAATGGGGCATAATTCTCCAGTTTACACAGGTGCCAGCAGGGGTTAGAGATGGGGGATTTCCAAACCACAGATTAAGGGCAAATGTTACAGACACAGCAAACATGGCAAGTCCCGACTGCCTGAGGCAGCAACGCTGCGTAAACTTCTGTTATGATCTGTTTTTTATTAAGTTATTAGGAAGCACATGAACATTTAGCTCTTTACAGCCTATAAGTAAATGGTTTGAAACCTTGCTTTGCACATGTTTATACAGTGTTCACTGATTTACCTGGCAGGAAAAGACCTGGGAAGAAATACTGACTCCATTATAGTCAATAGCAAAACTTCCATTGACATCAATGAGGTTAGGGGACGAATGACTCACTTACAAAACGCATTTCCTCACCCCACTGGATTTTCCAGTGCTGCTCTGTGAATGCAAGTAGCCACTTGAACGTGCCAGTGAGGCATGCAGACACATGGCTCAGCCAGTCAGCCCAGCAGGTGCCCACTGTACATGTGCAAGGGTGCGATTGGCGCCCCGACACTGGGAGTAGGCCCGTTTCGACAGGCAAACTAAAATGGAGAGAAGCTGGAGGACAAAGTAACTGGCCCATAAGGAAGGCTGCGTACTTTTCCTTTCACACATACTCCTAGGACTGGGCCCTGCCTCAGTCTCCTGCGGCAACTCTGATGCTGTCTCCTCCCTCACAATGGCAGCAAATCAAGATGAGTGCAGCACAGCCTGGTGACACACAATTCCCCACGGGAGACACATTCAAATAGTTCCCAAGCTCACCCTCCCACCAGCCCACGGATAGCCAGTGTCTCCCTGCCTCTACTTACAGTAGACCGTGAGCAGCACGCTGGCATTGGTCATTCCCACCACGTTCTCAGCAATACAGGTCAGGAGGAACCCGTTATCCTCACTGGTGACGTTCACCAGGGTCAGATTGATGGCATGAACGTTAGTCCAGTTGAGGTTGGTCTGCAAATTCCCCCAAAACAATCAATAAGGACAAACCCAACAAATGATGCCGGCCTGCCCAGCCCCCGGGCCCAGGACCAGAGGATACCCAACATAAAATGCCATGGTCTCTAACCACTTGGGCCAGGATTTCAGTTTCATGGCTCACCCTGCCCATGGCACCATGAGCATCCACGCCTTTGGTCCAAGGAGGTTATAATCACAGCTTCTGAAACAGTTCTAAGCAAGGGATATTCCTGGTTCTACTTGCAGTTAAACCACATTCAGCTGTACCTACTGCTGACACACCATTGTCAGCGACGGATAATTTTGCTCGTGGAGATGAGCTAACATGCAACCAAGGGAGCACTAAAGGAGTGAAATGATCAGCCCACAGGAAGAGCTGTTTCCCTGCCTAGATTCAGTATCTGCACTCCACCCACTAATACTCTGCTAACCCAGGGTTCCCAATCTGATGCTGGTGTGGACTATACAATCCATTTCAAACCATCACTGCATTGCACTTCTCTCCCATGGTGAGCAACACTTATCCAACCCTATTAAAATGGAATACAAAGGAAACGAAGACCCGGAAAACTTCCCAAGGCAAGCACCCCAACTGCTGTGTTGTGTGTTAACACCCTGGCCATGGACCTTGGCAAGGGCAATAAATGCCCAGCCACCCAAGCCCCTTGGCCTCCTACCTGATGAGTAGTGATGGAGTGCAGATCTGCAACGGTCCAGTCTACGTCAGGCAGCGGCGAACCTGAGCCATTGCACGTGATCACAGCATTCTCACCTTCCCGCACAGTCAGGTTAATGTGGCTGACGCTGATCTCAGGAAGATCTAAGGGAATCAAACACCAGGACACTTAGGGCACCCTGGCCAGCCAAGACCTACGGTACAGGCACTTGGATTCTGATCCCCACAAGCTCCGTCTCCCAAGCAGGCTTCACCTTCCAGCAAAGCAGCCTGCACGGTCCTGTGCTTCCGAACAAAGGAAAGGGCGGGAGAAGTACAGGAAGTGGCAAGTAGTTTGGCCTTCTCATTCTGGAAGAGATACTGGGGACATCACCACTTGGATGGAGGCATCTTCTCTGTGCTTTGCAATTCTGACATTGCACACAAGTCAGGAAATTCTGTCCACGTGCGAGTTGCAATCCAAACCTATGTCCCTTCTCCCCTTTCCCTCAAGCCCCCGGCACCTATGGTCCAGGGCTAGTGCGGAGATCTGGGAGGAATAAACCTGCATCTAAAGAATCACTGGCAAGAGATCCAGCCTGAGCTAGGACAGGGCACAGAGCTCCTAGCACTTAAGGGGAAGAGAGAGAGATTCTCTCTAATTTATAACAATCGAGAGAAGATGACCAGGACGTGTCCTCATATTAACAACATCCCTGCTAATGAAAGACGCCCCTGCTCTTCCCTCCACGGTGCCAAAGAAATATTGATTTACAGTGACTCTGCCTTACTCCGCTGTCCTGCTGAGACACCCAGGCACTGAACGTTCACAGAGTGCAAGAGGCAGTGCCAGCAGCAATACAGAAGGGAGGGTGATACACAGCAAGGTGACTGGACACAGCACACATAAGGGGGGCATCAAGGGCTGTAGCATGTGTAAGGGAGAGAGAGAGGGGGCCCTGAATGAACGAGATGGGAATAGAAGGCAATGGATCAGTGCAATGGTCTCTCTCTTCTGAAGAGACCATTGGGTTCACACTTGGACTCAGTTCAAAAGTGAATCCAGAGGGAGGGGTCTGTTCTTGTTCCTGTGGATCACTGAGTCCAGAGAGTCTCTAGGAATAGCAAAGGTGCTGTAGGTCGGGACTGAGAGGCATTGGCAGAGCTACAGAGGGGAGCCCAAGAGAGGCTGCAATTCACTCTTCAGTAGCATCAACACAGCAGTGGGAGTTGGGCAGGAGCCTATACGGTGCCCATATTCTGCCACAAGCCACATATCCAACCTGAACTAGCTACACCAGCTGGCAGGACAGAATGCAAGGATAATGTCAGTCTCATTGGAAAATACTTTGAGTCATCTGGATGCTTGCCCACTAAATCTCTGAATGAAAGACTCATCTCAGGAGGAAAGATCTTAGCTTTGTACCTTCTTTTCCTGCCTTCTCTCTATTTTTCTAGGGATCATTGGGGGCTGGGAGTCAGTGGAGCTGCTCACCTGGTAAACCCAGGAGATTTATGTACATAAAACACCCTTCTGTTCTCTCACTGCCAATAGTAGTAGGAGTCCCCTCTCTCCCTTTCCTTGCTCACGGAGGATTTTCTAATCATTGAGGATTATTTTTCTCATTTGTGAAGGAAATTATAGATCTCTCTCAAATCTCTTTAGCTCACCTTCCTGCAGATATTTCAGCCCATTTCCGGGTTTTAATAAAGAAGAGTTAGACTAAAGAGACATTATTAACTTGAAAGTCATATGCCGTATCTCCAGCTGAAAACTGGGTATCTACTATTGTTACAAGAAACACCCTAACACTCCTCGAATAGAAAGATATAAAATTAAAAAAAAAAGTTTCTCTTTTTCCCAGACTGTTCATTGGACAGCTCCTAGTCTACACTCTCCTTCATGGTCTGTTCTTGGTATGGGACCTTCTCTAGATCCTGCTTCCCAGTAACAGCCATAGTGGAGCTGAAACGGAAAAGGCAGCAGACAGAAGGGTGAACAAAGGGAAAGTGTTGGGAGAAGGAGCAGCCCAGACATTTGATGTTGCTCTTGGGCCCACCCAAAAAGACCAGCAGGGAGCAGCAAAATACACACGCCCATGCGCGCGCGCGCACATACACACACACACACACACACACGTAAAACTTTAAGGATCTGCTATTTTAAACGTGCACCAACTGAAACAATGATTTAAAAAAAAAAAAAAAAAAAAAAAAAACAAGCTGCCAGTGTCCCTTTACTGTAAGTAGTTTCTAGTGTCCGTCAACAGAAGGATAACCACGTGAAGCCTATATAGTCTCAGAAAAATGGACTGTTCCTGCTGCTTCAGGCTAAGGCATGGACCAACCACAGTGCACCTTGCTTGATGATATTATGCCATTGAGGGAATTTCTTCCCAAACACAGCTGATGAGTAGCTAACGCTCTGAACCATGAGGAATAATATTCTAAGTTCAACTGGAGACACCCTTTATATTCATAGGCTATCCTAATCTATTTCAAAAGGATCACCCTTACTTGCCTTGGCATCCGTAAGTTCGATGGGTTAATCATACTCTGAACCAAAAACAGTACCTGGGCTTTTTTAACAATATTTCCCTGTCATTGGATACTCCTTGTAGGATGGGCAAGGATAGCAAGGGGCCATCCTAGCCTCCTTCCTCTCTATAGCCTTGGGAGCAAGGTGAACTGGAGCACACTCACGGCTTTCCTTACCACACTGGGTGATGTTCATCTCTTGCAGGGGAATGACAGCAGCCTCCATGTTCATGCAGTACAGCTCCTGTTTCTGCAGGTTTGCTTCACCCTTCTCCTGCCAGAGCTGAATCCAGCGGATGTCACAGCTGCAGTTAAAAAGGTTTCTTTCGAGTGTCCTAAAGAGAGAGAGAGAGAGAGAGAGAGAGAGAGAGAGAGGGAGAAAGAGAGAGAGAGGGAGAGTGAGAAACATGGGCTGCGGGGCAAATAAACAGGGTTACTATTGGTTATATGCGATCTCCACAGAATAGCTACTAACTGTAAGAAAGTAGGGTCACCCTTGCTACGTGCTGCGAGGCTAAAGCGAGACTCTATAGAGCAGGAGAGATTATGGACTCCTTGGAGCAGGAGGAGAGGAAAGGAGGAAGCCGGGGGCACAGCGGGTTAGTGAACTAGCCTTCTGGCCTTGGAAACCAAGGTTCAAATGCTATCCTGGGTCACAAAAAACCCCATGTTGTAAGCACTCTTAAAGCCACACGGATATTTGGCCAGAGGGGGAGAAGGTGAGTAGATATATTAGCAGAGCTTGAAAGGGAGAGAGTGCAAGAGCTGGAATAACAAAGGATGCTGAGGTTCAGAATGGAATTGCATTGGTGGAAGGGTGCATGTGCACACGCATTGGACTGCAAAAATACTGGCTGAGTTAAAGAAGAATCTCTATTCGACATTAGCCATATGGGGCAGTTGTTCCTTTGTATGCACTCTCCAAACACACACCCCGATTCAGATATGTGACATCCATGTAACACATTGGAATGCCCCGGGACTATGCTGTTGTCACAATGCTCTACCTCATTGCCACCTAGCACAACAAAGGACTGTCTCAAAGGAGCAGATGTGACCCCATTCTCCTCAAGAAATATTTATATTTTGTGTCATCAGACTGGAGTGCTTGTGGGGGCAGGGCCCTTCTGAGGAGCGTTTAGTCAGGTTGGGGAGACCTCCAAGCAGGCAGTGCCCAATAAAGCACGGCAGCTCTTATTCTTAATGCTGCATCTTAGTGTAATAAAACAGTGCTGCTGGTTAACACACAGCATACCAGGCATTTTAATTGAATCAAACAGTGTTGTGCTGGGACCCATTGACCCTGCTGGGAGAGAGCTCTGCCTTTAATATACTTCCACATATTTTATATACAGATAATTTTATTACTATTGATTTTCCAGCCTATTAGCCACATTTTGTTTACATTTCTGAAAAACCCGTGCCATCCCTTCGGAGCCATGAGGTCACTGGCTCCCACAGGCAGATGTGAACCCAGCCCGGATTGGTTGGAAGGATGGCCACTGGGATAAGAAGAGAGAGCTACTTGAGGATGTAACATGGAGAAACATGGGAAAGGGTGTGACATCCCAGGGTACAATCCAGACTAGTGAGGGTCTGTAACCTGGGGTGCTCTTCACAAGGCTGGGCTGCTGCAGCCTCCACCCAGGACTGCTCACAAATGGCCTCCAGCATGTAAGTCACTCCCAGCAATGTCCATGTGTGTGCTGCAGCCAGCCAGCCACACCTCGGCTCTTATCCGCCTTGGCTATACTGCAGGCTGACCCCAACACCCTAGATTTTCCCCATGAAATACATGTCCTGCACTGCCCAGCTCTTTCCCAGACAGTACAGATATATTAAGTCCATTATTCCTTAAGGGAGCAATATGCCATCTTATTACCTTAAATAGTTATCCAGACATTTCAACTTGAATACACTGGATTAGATAAAACAGTAAAACAAGTTTATTAACAAGATAGATTTTAAGTGAGTACAAGTAATGAGGCATAAAAGTCAGAAATGGTTACAAGAACATTAAAGATAAAATGCGACCGGTGCCTAACTTAACAATCTGTATTAGATTCAAAGCAAAGTTTCCTCCCCACATGCTTTTAGGTGTCTTATTGACCAAACTCTTTAGGTCAGGACCCCCTTCTCCAGAGTCCAGGTGCTGTGAATGCGATGGACAGGGAGAGACAGAAGGGTGTTTTGGGGTGTCTGCCCCTTCCTATTTCTTTGCTAAGATATAGATTTTTACCTCACCTCTTTTCCTGCCAAAGAATCGCCACTTAGCATGCAATGGTCCGTGAGCCGTGCTTACACCTGGCTGTGGTGTCTGCTCGCCCTTTGTCTCTGAAGAACAGGCCTGACCACTCCCCAGACTTAATCTCAAAAACATACTTCTAGTCATGATCTCAGCTTCTGTTTATAACTTCCCATAGAACACTACCTGCATTTTGCCTTTATATTACTGATCAGCAAATTCAGAGCTTTTAAAATGATACCTCACAAGGCAAACCTGACACAAACATTATTACAACAGCATGTAGGGTGTGAACACAGGGATATATTCGGTCACAGAGGGTCCTCAGGACTCAGCCGGAGACATGGCAGGATTTCCCAACACAGACACAACCAGAAGCCAAGAGAAACCAGGAGGCGTAAGGAGCAGTGAAGTGCAGACTCAGCCATATGAAACTGGAAGGGTCCTTTCCAACTTGGAGGTTACAAAAGATTCAGCAAGCCCAAAACACCCCCCACCCAGGGATTCTGCATCTTTGTACCACTGCGTACCAGGGCTGGCCAACCCAGAGGCATTATGCCAATATTCCTCTGCTTTCCTGCATCTTGTTCTGCAAAATTTAAGTTATCATTTTAAAAAAAAAAAGCTACATAGCCCCCACCCACCCATCAGATTCTGATGTGGAGGGGGGGTACTGCCAGGCTGCTGAAACTCTACGTGCAAAGAGAGATGGCACATTCCCCATTTTCTCAATGGATCTTGATCCTGAAACCTGGTGACGTCACTTTCCATGTGCAGATTGTTTGATATTCTGCAGCTGATCATTCTGGTAGCTCAGCTTGGATGATGGGCAGCATTCCAGGTCTATCCCTCCCTCTCCCCTCAGAAAAATCTTCACCCTTCAGAATACAGGTGCAAGAGATTGTCACACAAGAAAAAAATCAGAGTGCCATTGTAATCTAGCCGAAAAAGGCTTAGAGAAGATGGACCTGTGAACATCATGACTGTCTCAGGGATTTTGGGGGTACATGGCAGCCTTCACTGCATGACTTAAGCATCCTCCCCCACTACTGGTGCCCAAATTAGGCCTTAAATTCACTTCAGCATGGCTGTAGATCTGCAGTCCTCACTCCCCTCAATAGACAGGCACCTCCCATTGGTGTGACGGGATGTTGGCCACGTGCAGGGAGGGGAGGACACATGGTGTTGGCTGAGTAGTGGGACAGCACATGGTTAGACATCCTGGTCTCTGCTAATAGCAAGTTTGTTAATGTGAGTTACGTCCTGAGACCCAGCAGAGAGAAGGGGGAGATGAGAAGAGAGGGGGGAAATTCTACCTGGCTGAAAACAGAGCCCTGAAATCAGATTGCCTGCGAGAGATGCCAGCCTCCCAGCACTTCAGAGGCAGATCTGTAAGTAACAGAGTGCAGTTTTCTGGCCCATCAATAATGCATGAAGCCCCATGAATAATACAGGAGCAGCACACTTCAGGGTAGAATTTACCAACAGCCTGCCCCAGAGTCCGTGATGTAACTCCCCCTAATCGTGGCACCCCGGGGAGCTTTTGCACAAATTAACTCCTCTCATCGACTGGCCGCGCTGCACGCCATCAGCGGCTGGCACTTTGCCACTCTGGGGACAGGGCTGCTTTTCAGATATTGACTCTTTGATTTGTGCTTTTCCCAAAAGCGCTCCTGGTGGCTGGAGACACCCGCTCCCCTTGCTCTGAACCTGTGCTGCCAGGCCAGCTGCCTCACAGAAGACGGAGAGACATTCTCTATGCTGCAGACGGGGATTCTGACTCCCGCGCTGTTCTGTTCCTGCATCCACCACCCTGTCCGTAGTAATTGAAACACGCTTCTTTCTGCTCACTCAACTCCGTGCCAGGCCCTGTGAAGCCTCAGGGCTCGTGTTTGACTATCAGAAACAATGCCACTGAAAAGCAGCCTTCCCTTCTGTTCTATTTTCCCACACCCACTGTAGCCCATGGACTGTCTCCTGTAATAGGTCTATCATTGCCACTGCCCTAAATGCAGAATAGGGAGGCTATCTGACTCCCTTGACATGTGCCATGCACCCCAGTGAGAAAAGGATGGTAGTTTCCCCACTTGGATACTACAATGGTAGGATGCCTGTTGTGCTCCCAGGTGTTCCAGTTAGAACTCAGGTTCCAGGCCACTCCGTATTCCAGTGCTTACCGCTAAGAAGGCAGTACTTGCTGGGAGCAGTACTCGAGATTAACAGAGCTTTTTCCCTATGTGCTCAGAGGAAATAGCTCTGGCAATGGCATGGTACCTATTGGCATATGCTGACTTTTCAATGGCAACCACTTTATGTCCAGCTAGAAGGCACCCACTGGGATGCCTAATGTCACAGATACAACTTCAGGCCAAGAAACTATCCGTTTATGCCAATACTTTTATCGGGCTTAAAGAAGTCAAGAGGACAGAAGGAACTGCAGGGCATAAGTCACAAGAATCATAACATGCAAGGTTGGAAGGGACCTCAAGAGATGATTGAATCCAGCCTCCCTGTGCAGAAGCAGGACCAAGTACATATAGACCATCTCGGCCAGGTGCCTGTCCAACCTATTCTTAAAAGCCTCCAGTGATGGAGATTCCACAATCGCCCTGTAATGAGGCCGAGCGGCCTCCCTCTGAGCAGGAGAGAGAAGGTCCTCTACACTCCCTTTCATGGGCGGAGCCTAGCCTGTCCCACCCCTCATCAGAAGTGTTATGGTGGGGCTGTAGATATAAGAGGAAGACCCTGCAGCCCAGTTGGGGCGGAATTCCCTGAGAAGGATGCTCCTTCCATACTGCCATGCTTAGGAAGGGAACCTACCCCCGGCTGTCCAATAGCCGCAGAAGTGGGAGGGGCCAGGACTATCGGCCCCGGTGTATCCCGAGGAGCCCCAGAAGCAAGAGGTACCAAACCCCAGGGAGGCAGGAAGTGGCCCGGGCAGCCACGAAGCAGCCAGCTGCAGAGCCAGGTGTGGCTCAGTCAGCGTGTTGCGGCTAGATCCCCGCCAATGTGGGGGAAGACAGTCCTGCCTCTGCCAGGGCCCTGGGCTGGGACATGGTGGAAGAGGGTGGGCCCGCATCCCCCTGCTACCCCACCCTGAGGTGGCTGACTCCCTACGCTGTGCAGGGAAGCTCCTGCACTAAAGAAGGAGCCTCCCTTACCAGCTCCCTTATAGACTGCTGCTTTGCTGGCTGCCTGAGCCCCGCCAAGGCTAAAGCCGGCCTTGAGACTGTTTGTTGGCTGGCAGCCTGAGCCTCCTCTAGCCCAGGCCCGCACCAGCTCCACAGACTGTGATTGCCTTGCTGGCGGCTGGAGCCCCGTCCCAGCCAAGCCAGCCCCCTCGAGCCAGTGTTTAATTGCTAGCAGTTTAAGACTCTCCAAGCCCAGGCCAAAGCCTGGCCATGACCATCTGGTGCCCAGCCCTATTGTGGGGCTGTGAACTAGAGGACCGGGGGCGGGGGCGCTTGCTCCACCTCAGGAGGAGACAAGGGCCCTAGACTGTTCTGTAGCTTCATACCCTTAACCAGACAAACCTGAAGGCAACCTGAATGAGTGGCCTCCCTCCGACAGAGAAAGAGAGGGTCCACTACACTCCCTTGGAAGCCTATTCCAGAACTTAACTACCCTTCGAGCTAGAACGTTTTCCCAAATATCTAACCTCAGTTTCCCTCACTGAAGATTAAGCCTTCTTGTCCTTCCTTCTGTGGGCATGGAGAACACATCACCCTCCTCTTTAGAACAGCCCATAACATACTTGAAGACTCTTCTCAAGTTATCTCCACCCCACCAGTCTTCTTTTCTCAAGACTAAACCATCCCAGTATTTTTAACCTTTCCTCGGAGGTCAAGTTTTCTAAACCTTCTACCATTTTTGTTGCCATCCTCTGGACTCTCTCCAAATTGTCCACATCTTTCCTGAAGTCAGGCACCCAGAATGAGAGCATGAGAGGCGTCAATACCAGGATGACCAAGGGACGCACGGTCATCTCAGAAAACCAATCTCTCCTCCCTGTGAGGCTGCAACTTAGAAAGAGAGGGAGCTAAATTTTCTCCACAGCTGCGGTCCCTTTCCTCAGCAGCTCTGGAAGTCAATTTCTCTTAGTTGCTGTCGTAGGCTTAACAGCCGTATCGGAGCTGCAGCAAAATCTAAAGGTTGAGGGTTCTCTCTCATGAACTGTAGCCTGCACGTTTTACTCCAGGAAAGAACTAGAAGATTCAAAGGGCATTTTAGATTATATATTCAGGCTGGAGATCTTCCCAACCCACCGCCAGGTTACTGCCTCTCAGGGAGTGCACAACCCTCCTGCTTCCTTAAGACACCTCATTTAAAAGAGCAACCCACAGCTTTGATGAATCACAATTGCACATGTGCAAGTGAACTGGGATCAAATCTAGCAAGTGTATCCACCTTCTAAGCTAAAGGAGTGAGCCAGCAAAAGGAAATGGACCCACATGCTGGTCTAGCATATTCCCTCCATGGCTGGGCAAGGGAAGAGATACAAAGCCGCAGAGCACCAAGTGAGCTTTGAGAACGATTCTGATGGCTCAGGAAGCAGAGGGAACGGGCACAAGGGGCTCTGGCACTTTCATTCCAGAACTGCACCCAGTCTCGGCAGCCAAGTTGGGCCCAGAGTTAACACGGCTCATCTTCAGGAAGGCCCATGCAACTACACATGAACGGTGTGTAATGCAACCCCACAATTGTACAGGGGAAGGGTCTAGGTGGCCGAGAGAGGTGAGGGGCACCTAGGAAGATCTCAGAAATATGCAGCAGCAACTGGTAAGGAGGGAGTCAGCAAAGGATGCCTAGTCCCTGCCTACACTAAGTGGATCATAAAGTGTTGCAGCTGCCTGGTTCAGCCAAGCCTCCTAACCGCAACAAGGCAGTGCCTAGAACCTTTGGAAATTACCCCAGCGACCCTACTCTCCTCTCGAAAAAATCCAATGAGCTCTGTGGGGCAGAGGCCTGAGGAGTCCCCGAATGCACTGAGATGACCATGGTTTTAGATGCGTGATCATCTCTAAACTATTCTCTCAAGAACAGCACAGCTCTGTGGGCCTGCGGAACCCTCACAGCCTGTCCTTGGTTCCACGAGCTCACTCTCTGATCCACCGATTAAAACAAAAGCGCCTGCAGAAAAGTTCCTAATGGGAAACAGCATATCTGTGCCTTGTTTCCATTGTCTGCTTTGGGTCTTATAAACTTAGGGGTGAGGTTTTGTCTGCTTGCAGCTTAAAGCACTCGCCCAGGCAGGACTCCGACTCTGCTTTGTTGAGCCTCCAAGTGAATTGGGGTGTCCAGCAAAGAAGGAAAAATATCTGGCTTCATCATTTCAGAACCCCTGCTGGCAAGGAATGGAACAAGAAGGGGAGATTTAATCTACAGAGCGAGGCATGGTTTCTGGTTGCTGAATTAGTCCCCTGCACCCAGCAGGGAAGCCCCTCTTGAGTATGGCCAACTCCATTAGCGTGCCTGTTGGTGGCAATAAGTCCTTGAGCAACAGACACATGTGAAATTAACTTGTGCTCATGATATTAACAGACACCCTGCTGTGCCCCATTCAGCAATATCACCTCTCACAACAGCACTATTGAAATGTTTTGTGGGGCAATGAGGCAGCTACATATTGCTTTAGAAGGACTGGAGGTCTGGGTAAGGGAGGAGTTGCCCGTAACGCCAAGGTTTTATAAAATGAAAGATGCAACTGGAGCAAGGAAGGCTTGGATCTCTCACTGCCTTTGGAAGGTCAGTTTGGGGGCAGTTTTTTTTGTTTTGTTTTTTACAAAACTCTCCTGAAATGTTAGCCCCACGCTCTCCCAGGGCATGACGGAGGAAGCCAGCAGTGACCTCTGGACAACAAGGACTGTAAGTCCAATGTTTATGAGCTGTTGCATGTTTCTGAAGCTTCCCTAAGCTGCACATCCTTTGGCTGGAGGCCTGCCATTCAAGGTCAGTCCGAGCCTAGGAAAGTTAGGGGTTGACTCACACCAAGCCATCCCCAGACATGGCTTTTTTCCATGAGTCGAGGTGGTATATTTTGGTACCAAACCTCTTGTTTCTCCAGCCCCGCAGTGTTGGCTGAAAAGGAGTTGTCCGGGACTCTCCTTTGTAAGGTACTGTATTGTATTCATACAAAGTCAACCTGCCTTAAAAGGGATCTGTCTTATGTTTGATGCCAAGGACTAGTTGCCCAGTCCTGTGCCAGCCGGAATGGGGAACGTGTAGAAATCGTCAACAGGAGATGACCTCTTGCCAGTCCCTCTGGGGGAACTGTCAGCTGGGGAGAAGGTCGGCTCTGGCCAACAACAAAGAAGCCTGAAAAAAAATCTATTCATTCCTGCAATGGGGCTGTTGGTTCCATGTGCCTAAACAGCAGACACAAACCCACTGAAGCTTGGAGTTCCTCAGGAAATTCCCATACGTCAGCCAGATCTGATGGGTGGCATGATCCTGGTATTACTCTTTCCGCGCTCTCTCCTCACCAGTGTTTGCTGTGAATGGCTTCATCAGTCCTGACATTCTCTAGCGCTCTCCCCTTCATGTCATGTCCATTGCAGTGCCTCTCCTCCCAATCCTCCCCAAGGAGCTGTTTCTCTCTGTCACAATTCCAGGGTAACTGCACCTGCATTTCCCCCTCCATGGTCCCTTGAGGGCCTCCAGCTGTGACCTCTCCTGGGTGGAGATCTGCATCTCACTCCCTTCTGACTGGGGCCTTTGAGACTGCACAGCCCCCTAATCTACACAGATACCCCCAGGAAGCCAGTCTCCTTAAATGGCCAGCACCTGCACTTTGCTCTCTCCCCAAGGGCCACAAACAGCGTGTGGCCAGCCGCTATACGTAAACACACAGCCGCTATGAAAAGTGCAAGAAAAGCACCTACATGCATAATAAAAGCTTACCAGGGTCACCCCAACTCCAACATAAGGCTCTAGCAGCTGTCAGTCCTTGAACTCCTATAGCTGGGTTTTCCCTGGACTCACATCAATCTTTAAATCAGAACCAGAATAAAAGCTAGGCAGATCAGCTACTTCATTATACAGCTCAGGTCTTTGATCTTCAGTCTCTGGGAACAGGCAATCACCAGTCCACGTCCCTCTCCTCAGGGTGTACCTCCCACAAGCTGGGTTCTTGCAAAACTGGAGTGGTGGCATTTGCATTAAACACTCCTCAGGGATTCCCCAGGACAGCTATTTAACAGGCAATGTGCCAAAGAGCCACGGCTTGTCTGGCACATTTTAGTAGAGTCATTTGAACTCTTTATACTTCCCAGGTCTTCGATCTGCCACATTCCCACCATTTCCTTTACCACTTGCTCCACTGCTCTCAGCTGGCCCCCTGAGGGCGTCTTTACCTGCACTGTCATTTCTGCCTCTTGATGCCCTGAAATGCTAAAAACACATCATTGTTGCCTGGTTACGTTCAAGTGACAAGCCCCTCCTACCAGCTAGGGCTATCTACTCTGCAGGAGGCCCTCTTGGTAACTACCGCTCCATCTCTGGCCTTGAGCAGCAGCAGCTGTTGCCATTAGAAGACCAGCTTGTCCCCAACTCATCTTCCTATATTTCTATCGCTCTGGAGGATAGCACACATCATATGAACATGTGTTCTTGTATCTTCTGTAATATTTCTCCTGCCTCCCCAAGGCCTTGCAGAGCTCATACGGCTCAACCTGCCTTTCTCACGCTTGCTGTCTCTTTGCATCTATCTTCTCGTTTCATTACTTTATTCCTTTCAAGAGAGATTTGGCTCACCTTCAAGATCTTAGCCAACCTCACGCTGCAGCTTTCTCTCTAGCTCCCAGCAGTACGACACCGTCGCCTTGCATGGACTGTGTATTCTACCCCACCTCCCAAATCTCATAACCCATCTTGTAGCTTGACATGACATAAATGTCTTCTACTGGCGTAGCCTCTTGGGATTTTTAAACGCTATGTTTCTCCTGGCCCATCAGTTCTAAACCTCTCCCCAACCTGCTGGTAATTTATTCCTCATGGCTCTCATCTTGCTCTCTGAGCTTTAGGGGTCAACCCCGTGTGCAATATATTTATTCAGTTCTCTTTCCCCCTCACTGTTTAGCATCTATGCATTCACGATTATTCACCCTTGTAGCTTGATTTCCACCCCTTTCAGACTTCTCTCAACCAGCTGGATGGAGAACTATTGCTGAGCAGGGTCCCATCTGGAAACTTCTGATGAGAGGCATCATAGTTAAAGGGCTGTGTAATCTATTTATCTGAAATTGTATGCAGATTCTGATTCAGCTCAAAGGAAGTCATCCCCCATAGGTATAACTCTCAATGAAGGAGTTAAACCCAATGGGCTTTTTCATATTAGAAGCCCCTTTGATAGCTTGAGGAGCACATGCTTAGACATTAATACTTCGCCAGCACTAGAGGCCTGATGCTTTATTAGAGATAGCTAACAGCACACTGCTTCATACCGGCAGTGCCATTTTCCCACTTCTTAAGATCCCCAGCAACTTCATCCACGTTACTTCTCCCACCAGCCAAGCCTCGCTACCTCCTAGAAAACCACTCTGCAAGAGGCTCCAAAAGAAACTGGACAATTTACATCACTTCCATTCTTCTCCTTCGTATAGCTCACCTGATCGTCAGCCTATTGAGTAATGGTCATGAGCTACCCTGCTGCCATAACATGAAGCAAGCTCATCCAGACCGAAATCCCTGTTGTAAGCCAAGAATCCTCTTTCTTGCCCATTTTTTTGCTGGCCAAATATGAAGGATCCGCAGTTTCCATCATGGTTGGTGGTGGCCTGATACGGGGTTGTAGATATGGGATATATGTGAAGTGCAATATAACCAAATGGGACAGAACCATTTAAAAACAAATTAATATTGAGAGTATTTACACCGATCTGCAGCATACCTCATTCTAGCCCTTGAAGCCAAAGATTTCAAGAAGCATCTCAATCCTGATCTGCAGCACTCCCTGTTATCCCAGCTTGGGCTTCCTCCCCGCAAGCCCCCACAACTCTGCCAATGCACCTCAGTCCTGGCCTGCATCCCTCCCCGCACATCCATCCCGCTCTTCCATTCGTGGGCCTCTTTTGGCTAGCAACTGCTAATCTGAATTGTGCCAGATGGTGCAATGAGAACAAATGGAAACCTAAGACTACAAGCCACTCACCTCTTTTAAGCTTGAAACCTGAGCCAGGACTTGGAACTATGCTGAGCCGCAATCAGCGCGGAGATGAATTCCAAATCCAGCATTTAACTCTGCGAGCCAGATTCCCCATCCGACGGATATTTCTTTATTTTCTAATATCTCTATTAGTATTTTTCATTTAGCAATTTGACAGAAATAAAACACACTGCAGTAACAGCGGTGATAACACATTTACTCCCACTTGAGAGACTGTCATTATTCTTTCATAAGTCACTTCTAGCTTACAGCTGTATTGATCACAGGTGAGGATGAATGGGATATCCCATGATCCTCTGGGATAAATCGTATATTTTTTTTATTATATCCACCAAACAACTATTTCTAAAACTCAACAAAACAGGTCACTGGGGCAGTGCTCCATTGATTTCATGTCCACTTACTCTTCAGATGCAGTGGAGCATGCGTTATCAATAATTCAGTGGGCTGCAGCCCTCAGGTGATCTAGGAGAGATACTCGCCTCTCATCCACACAGGATCTGGCAGGTGCCTTGGTTACTCAAGAGCCAGGGAGTCACCCACCATCACAGCCACCATCACCTACGAAATGCACCCTTCCACACTTGAATGACCCTGGCCGTACAACCAACCACAGCCTGCAAATGAATGGGAGTGGAGGACTCTTCCCATCACACAGGGTCTGGCCCTTATGGAGGTCCACTCAAATCTGGCTTTGCATTTAGCCAAATCGTTACAAGCCCTGAAATTGCTTTATCATCAGCCCCGAACGTCAATTCACAAGATGTTATGAAGTTAACAGAGACGCAGCAGGGCTCTGGTGCTTCCATGCCCAGGAATCCCTTCCAGAATTCACTCTGCCCTCTGGGGTTTTAGATAATTATTCACACATCACAGGTTTCAAAATTGATCTGGGGCGGGGAGATTTATAACCTGCTGCTCCTTTCATCACCCCTCGTCCCCTCCCACTCCTCCCAGGAGATCCCTCCAGGATGGAACTTACAATTCAGAAAGTCTCAGGGTCTGGAAGAGTTGCCAAGACAGGGTGGTAAGCCGGTTATCGGAGAGGTTTCTGAAAATTAACAAGAGAAAGAATTCATGGTGAATAATTCCCTCTGCGCCAGACCCTATGGGGTTTCTCAGAGCTCATCATTTAAAACTACAGGGAGGCTATCAAGTCGTCTAAGGCCCCAACTTAAGGTTTAGTAAAAATATTTTAATGACCCTGAATGTGGATAGAAGACTTCCTTTCCTTTTTGTGAAACACAGTCCATATTCTGTTGCATTGTGAAAAACACAAACAGAACAATTCCCTGCAACCATACCTGAGAAATGGAAAGGGAACCAGCTACAAACAGAAAGGAAAACTGATCAGTCCAGTTTCACTCTCCAAACTCAAGTGAAATACAAGAGATAAACGAAAGGCACGGTACGAAATAAATGCTAATCTTTAGACTATCACAGCTGAAATAATTCTAAAGTGTTAACAGTAACACAGAGAAGGGAAATTTTAAATAGAATTTGTATATTTGTTTTCCCATTAGGTTCTGTGTCATTCACACAAAAGGGACTGCTCTTGTTACAACTAAGAGCAATCACCTCCTAGCACCACTCCACCCCAAACTACAGAAATGAAACCTCTTCTGTCTCTGAGAACATTTTACAAACCAGTACCCACATCTACAGAGGCAAGTGAAAGAAGGAGAGAGACAAAAAGAGCTGGAGACGGGAGAGAGAAAACAGGGTCAAAGACTAGTTCAGATAGGACAGAGACAGAGTCTGAGAAA
The DNA here is from genome assembly GCA_007922305.1 of Dermatemys mawii. NCBI lineage: Eukaryota > Metazoa > Chordata > Testudines > Dermatemydidae > Dermatemys > Dermatemys mawii. The sequence continues at coordinate 12,812,952 of ML677366.1, forward strand.
GAGAGAGAGTAACACACAGACAGAAGGGTCGCCTGTATTTTGTTATAGATTCATTTTAAGATGATGGGAAAAAACAAAAACTAAATTTAATGTTAAATAAAATGTTCAATGGATCCTCAACCCATGCTCAAAAATACCCCTTCCCCCAAAAAACCCAGTTACTAACCTTCCATAACTTGTTCTGCGAGGTGTGCTGCTCATGTCCGTTCCATGTTAGCTGTGTGCACGTGTCCAGGTGCACAGCTGACAAGGATTTTTGCCTTAGTGACATTAGTAGGGCCGGCTCTGGCGCCCTCTGGAGCCCCGTGCTCATGCGCCGCTATAGGAGGCGCTGCCGGCCCTATGCCCTCTCAGTTCCTTCTTGCCATCAACTCCGACTCGTGGAACAGACACGAGCAACACAACTCAAAGAACAACAGTTTCAGAAGGTTACTAACCACTTTTTCTCCTTCGAGTGCTCACTCATGGTGATTCCATGTTAGGTAGCCTCCCTGTAGCTTGGGAGTCATCAAGTCACTTAAGGCCTCAACTTAAGGTATCCCTGGAGGTGATCTCAAAGTTAACAGATGTGCTATTTGCAACACTGCTCTGTGGAAGCTGGAGTCATCCCGAGCCCGCCGGGTGATGGGACACAAAGGTACGGACTGACGGCCAGGTGGCACCTCTGCAGAGGTCTTGAATCGGCACCTATCTTTAATGTGCGTCTCCCCCGAAACACTTCAGACAGCTTGCATGGGGGTTGCTGACAGGCATAAGCCTATGGCAAGCAGAACACAGATTGAAGCCCAGGGACCGGGGCATACCCCGTCCTTGGGATGACGTCCCTAAGGAGACCTCTAACTAACTGTAACTCACTAACTAACTATTAAATACTAATATTTCTCTGAGCAATTATATACAAGAAACTGTGAAAGAGAACCACTATAAGCACTTGCAGTCACAAGAGGAAAGGCGTTCCAGCATCCGCGCCGGGGCAGTAAGAAGGAAATGAAGGCGCAGGGCCAGCGGCACCTCAGATACTGGCGCATGAGCGCGGGCCTCCTGAGAGCACCAGAGCCAGCCCTATGGATATCAGTACGGCAAAAATCTCTGGCAGCTGCCCACGTGGGCGCACACTTACCTAATATGGAATCGACATGAGCAAGCCCTCGAAGGAGGATTAGGCCTCACGGCTTTGCACATCAAAGCGACTCACCTGGCAGCTCAGTCTACACACACACACACACATTAAGCTCGCACCTGCAAGCTGAAGTTTTTGCACCTGCAACAACTTGAGCAGGAAAAATCCACAGTTGCAGAAAGTAGGGGCGAAAGTGCCAAACCATTAATCATCAGTGTGAGTGATCATAAAGCCTTCTCCTAATTACAGCCTAATTAACTCTGCCTTCTCTTCCCAACCAAACTTCCATTTTACAGCAAGAACCAAGAGGTAGGGGAGGATCCCAGGTGAACCCCGAGTTTAGGCTTCAATTGGAAGTTCAGCAATAAACTTCAGTAACCCTTGAAGTCACTACCTGGCTTTTTAAGTCACACTCTCATGCAGTGAAGGCTGAGATCTGGGGTCCCACGCCCTGAGTGCAGATGCAGCAATATCTGCCCAGGAGAATCTTTGGTTTGGGAGCCCATTCCTGCAGTGGGGAGGAACAGGAAGCCAGCTCCATCGCTGCCTGCCAGTAACGAACATTCAGTGAAGAGGACATGCAGAGTAGACTTGCTTCGGGACTTCCTTTCCCTCCTTCTCAGCAATGGAGTTCTGCACCCTTATTAATCACCAACAGCACCACTCTCCTGGATCTCCCTCCCTTCCATTAAAGCACTGACCCTCTCCTATTTCTCACGCCACTCAACCCCTTCCTCATCCTCTAAATTGCCCTCCCCTTTGCTGGCCCATCTGAATCATCATTGCCCTGGTCACCTATGCCTGGGCAGGCCCAGCAATTAATCAGCTATGACAACGGTTCCTTGGCTGCAGAGATCATTCATGCCGTGACCTTATTCACTGCGAATGGCAACCAAGAGCAAGAGACATGAACAAGAGACCCAGAGCCTCATTAAATCTGCAGCCAGCTGGAAAGAGGAAATATGGGGCAAGAGGAGGAGGTGGCATAAAGGCAGCTACAGGCAGTTAAGTTTGCTACAGGCCAAGCCCAAGGATCCCCATCAGACTCAGGGAAATGGGATAAACACGAGGCACCACTGAGAGCAGACACGGAGAGGCACCGACTTTGGCTCTACGTGGGTTTGATACATGAGGGATACTGAAGGGTTTAGGCTATTAGATCGATTTGGCTCTTACTCTCAGAATAAGAAAGCAATATACAGTGAGGTCAGGTGTGTAATGCTAGGAGTGATTAAAGAGATGGGTCCTACAAATCCAAACTGATCTTTTTTGGGTACAGAAGTCACTGAAGGAATTTTACCTTTCCAGCTTGGAAGAACGCCTCACAATCTTATTCACAAAGCCTCTGGAAACCTGCCTGCTCTGTGTCTCTGCCCAGCCCGCCCACCTGAGACACCCTGGCCTCTGCAACCCTACCTGCCTGAGAGATGCTCCAATAACAAGCCAGTGTGCCATTCAGCCCAAGGGTTGCTCTAACTTAGGACAACCTCTCCTGAAGAGGTCAGACCTGGAATTCTGCAGCTGAAGCCCAGACACATCTATACTGTTTACAAGGCAAACACTCCCAAATACGTGCTGTTCACTTTGGTTAGAGGATAAACCCCATCATGTGTCCTGGTGTCATATAGCTGTGTGGTAGTAGTCACATGACACTGCTGCACCAACAAGCCATGGCTTCACGCCACGCTACATCATACCGCGCATAAAGCACTGCAACCTGCAAGAATCTCACAGAGGCAGCAAAGGTGCCTCAATTCCCAATGCTACGGAAACACTGGGTTTGTCTAAAAGGAGCTTGTGGGGTTTAAATCCAAAATGCACTAGCCTGCTGCACGCTAACGGGCTGTGTGGACCTTGCTACTGCATGCTAAGAGCTCCGTAGTGTGCTTAGACCTACCTGTTTCACTCAGCAGAGGATCAAACCACACTATGGAACGTGGGGTGCTGCAGCAAGGTCCCATACAGCCAGTTAGCACGTGGCAGGCTAGCGCACTAGAGGTTTACACCCCAGCCTGCCACGCACTAACCTCCATTTAGACAAGTCCACGGCTCCTACTTCCCATGAGCACAACTCACAGGTATGCCCCAGAGAATCGGGCTACAGTGCCCCTCAGAGAAGAGTCGGCCTTCGGGAGCCTGGCACCGCCAGATGAGGAGAGGGAAGGAGAATCCCGTTGCTACAGAAAGATTAGCCAGTAAATGCTCTACACACCCCCTCCCCCACCAGGGAGAGGCGAGGAGAGGGCGGAAAAGGGGATGGGTGAGAGATAGAGAGAGATGTAGAAGAACGGCAGACAAAGCTGCAGAGAAGGGAGCACATCTTGCTGGAAGTGTCCTTTCACAAAGGTCATGTTTAGCTACATTAGGCAGAAATGTCAAGAGAAAATTGGATTCTGAAAGAGGAAAAAAACAACAGGCTTTCCACGCAAATAAGGAATCAAAAATAGCACAATCATGTTATTACAATTTGGGGCAGGGAGAGACGGAGAGGGGACATGGCCTCGCTAACATGAGGCGCTTTGCTAGGTGGTTGTGCTCAGCTTTTAGCCTCTCTCCTTCGCCGTGCCCCTCCCGGAGAACCCAGCGCAGAGGCGACGCACAGTCATTGGCTCACATCAGGCAGGAAACGGTCCTTTGGAAGAGCGGAGACACTGTCTGACCCAGTAGCTAACATCTGCAGGTGACTGTGGGCAGGGACACCTACTCACAATCTTTATCTGGGGATGCCGGAGGAAGATGTCGGTCAACAGAGGTAGAGAGACACACTCTGAAGTGGGGCGAGTTGTGTAAGATCCCTGATCTTGGAGGATTTTTAAAAAAACAACCACCCATATTTAAAAAAATAATTAAGGTTGGAAAGTCATGTGACAATTTGTGGATCACCCAGACCAGTCAGGGGTTGTTTTGCCGCCCACCTTGCAACCCTGGTGCTTCTGTGCTGGGCAGTTTTGGCTCAGAGCCCTGACAACAGCCGGAAAATGGTTCACCCTCGCTTCCTCCAGCCTGGTTACTCCTTTTGGGGTGACACGACCAGCACCGCTAGCCCCGAGTCTACCCAAAACCATCTCCCCTAAAGAGCTCCGCCCCTCTCACTGTAGCCCTCACCAAATCTTATCGAGTTTGTCGCTCTTTTGGCGAGACAGTACGCAGCACCAGTCTGTTTGCTTGGCTGATGATTTTACTCTTCCATTTGAAACAATGCACTGAAGTGGTGGTATAATAAAACAAGATTAAGTTTCTGAACAAAGCAGAGACATTCAAGCGATACCAAATAGGCGGAACAGAGACAGAAATGGCTACAAGCAAACAAAAGTAAAAATACGCTTCTAAAACTAAAACCTAACTTAAACTAGAGCCTCGTGTTCAAAGTGATTTGATCACCACCGTTGTTCTTCCAGCATGAATGGCCAGTTCTTAGCCAGGATCCCACACACAGCTTAAAACGTTTGGCTTCTTTGTCTCTTTGGGTGAAGGATGCCAAAACAGCTTTTTCTCTCTGCTTATATCCTCAATGTTTTATCTTTGTTTTCAAAGTCAGGAAGCCCTTCTGGGGGTTCAGCTTGTTGGATCTACCAAGGAGCTGACACCATGTTAATTTTTGCAGCCTCCTCCCCACTCTGAGATATTTAAGTGGCTCTCCCCTCAATTCACTAGTAGTTTGATGGCTTTGTTTACTTTTTAGGTAAGCGTCCTTTCATTGCCTCTGTTTGTTGAATTTACATTGGAGGCAAAGTCAAGCAGGTGGGACCACGTTCTTTTGTCTGGGGTGGATTTACTTAAACCATACCTGCCAAAAACACTTGAGAATACATTTCCATCACAAAATGTTTCTCATATCACCCAGACACCACACAACAATACTAGCGACCAGCATTTTACCAGTTCACATATGACACCTTACACAACACCAGTTCGATACAGATTATGACAGTGTGAGTTGGAGTATGCCGCTCAAGCCAGCTCAGGCTCACTGCTAGATACTAACGTGCCCGTTGCCCTCTGGCACTGGGGTGCTCTCAGGGCCACTGTGAAGCACTCAAAAAATAGGAAAAGTCAAAATTAAAGTTGCCTGTGTAATCTTTATTTGGCCTCCTTGAGTGCATGCATTATGATACCGTCTTTAGTTACATGATCACATACTATTTTACCCACAAGACCCTGGCCTAGCCACAAGCAACCTTAACTCTGACAATTCCTGATTTGAGTGTTTGACTTTGCAGCCTTATTTGGTTTTCATTGGGGTTTTTTGGGGACAGGAGGGTTGCACGTAATTTCCTAGGGGTTGGGTACTTTTTTAACACCGAACAAAAAAACTGAAATTCCATCATGGGGCATCATATAAACACCCATACAGATCATTGGCAGAGCTGGAACTTTTAGAACCACAGCACAGATGTCTGTTGCTTGAGCTAACAGAGTAATCGACAGCAGTAGTAGGTAGTCATCCTTTGTGTGGAACAGCACAAGAGGAGCCGGGGTCACTTTGCCAGTGGGTTTCCACAGATAGCTGCTGACAGCAGAGGAAGGGAGAGACACTGGAATCTTGGGTTCCATTCCAGGCTCTGGAGGCAAGTGTGCTTCAGAAAACTACTGTACCTGCTAAAATCTAACAACTCTTTACTTAGCGTGTGCAAACTCCAGTTTTACAAAGGCTTATAATTGGGTCAAATTTGGGCAGATTGTCACAAAGAAAGCAAAAGGCACATACATCTCTAACACAAAGATGCCAAATTTCAAATCCCTGCTCCAAAGGACGGGGCACTAGAACTTTGCAAAGAAAAAAGAGAATTCTTTGCCATGGCTAAAACAATGTATTTCCCCTCGCTTCATTCTTGGGAACAGCTGAACTGCTTTAGCTTAAATGTTCCAAAAAATATTCAGCCTGAGGCAGACACCCTGCATGAAAAAGCTCCAGCTCAAACAGCTAAAATTTAGCGAAGTTATAAGCAACTGAAAATGGGATCTTATTGTGGGAAGCGTCAGGCAACCTTAATAATAGCCGATGTTACCAGCCCTTTCCACCTCAGGTAGTTTAAGCCTCACTTCTGCCAGCCTCCCATATCCCACAGGACCTTCCAAGGACCCACGTTCCATGAGAAATCCTTGTAAACACTCTCCTCCCCTTTCACAAATAACATATTCTTTCCCTGTACCCTTCTGGTCCAAGGGTGCTCCAAATGAGGATAGGATGAGGGGGAAGGCCTATAACGACTAAGTACCCCACATTTCTAGACTACAGGTCAAAAGAGCAGTTGAACACCAACGAGACAGATTTAAGACCTTTGTGTGACCTCTGATGGAAAGGTCACAGTTCAACAATACTCCACTGTCCCAGCATCACATCAAGGGCAGCTGTGATCCTGGAGGGGCTGTCCTTGAGATGTGGACAGAAATGTCATGTCTCTGGTATTTATAAATCTCATACATTTTTGGAAGACTTCAGGTATTGGCCTTAATGTCCAGACCCGATTTCAGCCCGGGTTATTGCATTCTGCCTCCTCTCCCTCTTCCAATTTCAACTGTACGGGACTCATCACCTCCTCTCTCCTAAACTGTTGACGCGCACTATTGGGCAGCCCTGTACCCCTACTCAGAGGCGGCTGCCTTTCAGTGGTAGCTGAAGTGGTTTGCCCATGGCGAGAGCGCTGTGGAATCCTTGGTGAAGAAAGGCAGAAGAGAAACATAAGGCGATCAGAGCCATCTTAGCCCAGCAGACGAACAGGGCCAGTAAGGTTCATCTGCCGAATGGCTCGTTGCTCCCATTCTTGGGGAGGTGTCGGTTTGTTTGGTTGTTTTTGTAGTGGAGGATGAAAGAGAAGGTTAGCTCCCGAAATCCAGAACAATTGGACTTTAGTCGAAACAGAAATGGCATGTTTGCTTTTCCCTCAGTTAAGCAGCAGCAAAAAGGGCTCCACTATTAAAAGCCATTTTTATTCAGCTAAATTAAGCCAGATGCCTGATTAATGACACTAACAAACAAGAGCCTCTGTAATTAAACTGCAAAACTATATTATTGTGATTCAGTCCAACTGGTGGCAGAAAGATGCTGCTGTTGGGGACGGACCCTCCCGCCCTCCTTCCTCCGCTAAGCTCCCCCTTCCATGGTCGCCCTTTATTTCAAATCTGACACATTTCTTTCCGCACGGAAGACGTTTTTAAACACATTTTAATAAGACGCTGTCAGCTCCGAAAATCCTGATCCAGAGGATTAACTGCACAGAGCTGCTGAGAGGGCGCGCATGAGTGCTTGGCATAAATTAGAAGTGAAACGCACATCCCCGACTGCAACACACATCCCCGATGTATTCCCCAGCACCGGATAGTCAGGGGCACAGTGCGTGGCTTCTTTGGTATTCAGCCAGCTCTGCAACACAGGCCCAGTCAGCCTTGCCCATTAAGGCACTGTATCCCAATACAGCATGTATGCTGCTTCCCCCACTGACACCCTACCCTCTCCTCTAAAGGCAAAGGATGGCAGGGGGCGGACACATGGCAGGAGAAAGTCTTTACCGCACACTCAGGGTTGAAGTAAAAACTAGATGGCATCATTGGGTAGGGAAACTACCCTACTGTGGCTCTCTCCAGGTCATTTGCTAGCCAGCAGTAGCCCTAGTTTTGGGAAGGAAATAAGAAGGGAGGAAATGGGAGGAGAAGAAAGGGACCACCAACTCCACAAGAACAAGAACCAACCTGAGGGAGCCTGGGAAATTCTCCCTGACATTCCTGCACAACTAGCCCCCACATCAGGCCCTCGCACAAACACAGCTGGGCACAGCCCAGGGTAACCATAGAGATTGAGAGCCCAGCAAGCGTGGACTTCTCACTGTTTCTTTTCTCGAGACCATTCAACCTCTGAGCACTCCTGACAGCAGCTAGTTTCACCCCCGGAAACCTGCAGCAACCACCATGGAGTCACACAGGTCTCTGTGTGGGCTCTCTGAAGCTGCCAGGTGCCAAAGGTGCTTCGAGTTTGAGATGAAGATGTAATTTAAAGTAAGGATGGACATGCAGCCCACTGGTTCACCTCTGCCCACCTCCTCTTCATGCCAAAGTTTGACTTGGCTGCTTATGTCCTCATAGGAAAGTCCTCTTCCCTTACACCCCACTCCTCTGGGTTCCTTGCTATTCACCAGGAATCCCTCCTCGGCATCCAGGCTTCTGTGGACCCTCTGTCTTCACCAGGGTATTTGGATTTTGCTCCATGGCAGCAATAAAGCCCTAGCCTGAAGACTTCTTGATCATCTTGGCTCCCTGGCGTTGATCAGCAAGTGTGAACTGGACACTGAAGCTGACAGGGAGGAGAGGCCTGATCATCAGTTCTGGCATTGCCCTGTCTCCATGTTCCACACACTTGACACAGAAACAGGGTGCCAAGAGAAGACACACATTGGGGAATGGCAAAAAATGTGTGCCATCAAAAAAGGCACCCACAAAGTGGGTGAAGGGGCAAATGCACTGGCCCACTATTCTTTTAGGCCAACTCCTCAACATCTGATCTATTTTCTACCATGTGCCCAAAATGGTCAAAGTGAAAAGCATTCCATCTCAGAGTAATCTGGCTTTGATGACCCAGGAATTGCCCTTCCAGAACAGAGCAAGAGGTCATCCTCCAAGTGTCCCACCTGTCCCCATACTGCATGGCCCACCTCATCCACCAGAAACCCCTTGAACAAGCCTCACCCTGCAGCACTGGAGAATAACTCTTCAGCTTGTTCAGTTCTGTCAGACAGATGCTATGACCTCTAAAAACAGTGCTGTGCTCCTCAGCTTCCCCCCTCCCCGTCTCCTTTCTTCTCCTCCACCCTATTTCCTGTTTAGTAAGCAGCTTTGCTCATTAAGGGAAAACGTACTGTCCTCCTTTAATGAACCTGCTAAAATTACCCTAGCAAGTCCCAGAAGCGGCCGCCGCAGCAGCACAGACCCTCCCCACGAATCGGGCTCTGCAAATATTAGACTAAACTGAAATCTCAGAGAGCTCAGCACAAACCCCCAGTAGGCCACAGCTGAGACAGAGCCTGCCAAAGCACCCAGCAATGCCAAACGCAGGCAAGTCTCTTGCTCCCACGCAGGCAAAGCAGAGGAGTTAGCACAACAGGGCTCAGAGGTAAATTGACAAGACCAGCGTTAGCCGCCGGCTAGTCCCTCTGTGGCGCGCTCTGCCTGGACTCTTCCGGATGTCACCACAAAACATAATCAGCACCGCAAGAAAGCAAAAAGACCTTTCATTTCAGCCAGGAAATCCCCAGTTCCGTGCCCGAGCGTCTCCCCAAATGCTGCCATGGAGGAAGGGGGGTAAGAGCCTCATCCTCTTTGTGAGATAGCCCAATGCTGCCTCAGACCAGCATCACTTCATGATCCTCTGCCAGTGCAAAGTCTCAGCCAGCAGTCACGACAACCCCAGAAACACCAGCACAGATGCCAAGATTTGGTCCTGAGGGGGAGCAAAGATTTTCACCACCAGCCTGATGGAACCATTGCCCACCGTGATGCACCTCACACACAGACACACACTTTCAAACACCCGATCCTGCATCCCCCAGGACGCACCTAGCCAACCCAGGCCCGTTCCTAGGCAGGAGACCAGAAACAGCACACTCCAGCCACCCTCGCTTTGCGTTCGCTGGCAGCCGGCATTCTCCACAGCCCCCAGCTGCTCCTGCAGCAGAATCTGAGGGGGAAGAAGGGTGGGTGGAGAGGTTTTATTTTATGTTTTTTTCCAGCAAGAGCATTAAAACCAAACCCTAATCACAATGCAAGGGAGATAGACACAGCAGGGGAGGAGCTAGGGCGTTTCCCCTGCCAGTGCTGCACAGGGTGAAATTGCCAGCAATGTGCACACACGCTTATGGCACCCTGGAGCTAGACACTAGCAGCGCATCTGCTGCACGCCTTTCCTCCCACCGCAAATGGTAACAACAACGTGCACACTGCTAGCACTTTCATCCCAACGGATCCCAACACACTTCAGAGTCCACAGACTTCACACGTGGTCCCTCGTCCACCACCTCCTTTCTCCCAAGGGGTCTCTTAGCTGCACCCAGCTTTCCTCAGAAATGGGGACACCCTCAATGGTTCACTGGTACTCTGGGCTTTGCTTCAGCATGTGACAGAGGTGGGGACCGGTCACAAGGGTTGGATCCAAACTTCCCCATGGTCTGGGGTGGTTTAGAGGCCAGGCTTTGGCTCAGGCTCTCTGTTACGCTCATCACCCTTTGCCTGGGGGCTGTTTACAATGTTCTCCTCGCAGGACAGCTGGATTCGGAGGATTCGAGCCAATACTAAAAAGCTGGCTCGGCCCCACATTGGCATTTCCTGAGCCTGCCAGCTCCCCCACAGTGTGAAGGCCAAGTGCACTCAGAAGCACTTTAGCTCTTGGTGCAACTAGCCGGCCTGCAGCGAGAGGACTGTTCCCCTCCACTTCCATCCTACCATGGCAAGAGATCCTCCCCCAAGTGCCTTTCACCCACCCCACTCTCCTCCTCAGCCCACACAGGGGTAACTGGACACCCATCAGACCCGGAAAAACACCCTACATTGGGCTTTTTCCTTCTGCAGTGCACAGAAGCAGTATTCATGCCGACTGAGGCCAGGAGACGCCAGCTGATAAACCCTGCCTCTTGCTGGAGTTATTGTGCTTATTTGCCTCACGCTGCTTGGTGCCCCCAGATGGGAGCAGACAACGAATGGCAAAGACCCATCTCCTGCATCCCCAGCCCCACACATCCAGTCGGCCTGGTATGAGGCGGACCATTCCACAACGGAAGAGAGATCCCAGCCACGCTGAGAATACAGGGGAGGATACAGAGAGTGTCTGGGAAGGGAATCATGGAAGGGTCACAAAGCACACAGAGAAGTCAGAACCCACAACACAGTAACAAAAAAAATTCAGCGAGGACCCAAGGTACTTAACTACAGCTTCCAGGCACTGCATATAGACACAGCGAGAGCCAATGCATTAGTAAATCACCTTTATGGAGGCACTAGATGGAAGCCCTGCTGCACATATAGCTCTTCAGGACAGCATGGGGAGGGGCTGGGGAGTTTTACACAATCAACCCCCAACTGCAGTCGTACTAGACCGATGGTGAACAGCATCGAGCGTGAAGCCGCTCAGGCAGGCTTGCTTGGCTGAAGCTGCCTTTTTCTGTGCTCAGAGCCACGTTCCAAGCTCCTCTGGTTTGCTACATGCACTTAAGGCTGGAGGGTGAAAACCAAAAATGCCAGCAGACCGCCGAGCAACCCCCACGGTACCAACCGGCTGTGCTCATGTGGGCTCGTTAAAAAAAACAACCCCAATAGATTCTCCTGGGCCAGGGGGCTCGGTGCCAGTGGCCAGGCTGGATAGGGGAGGCAGCTCGGCAGTTTCTCTGGACTTTGAAGAAAGCGGTGAGCGGGAAGAGGGGAAAATCAGCAGTAACAAAACAACCCAACACGAGGCAGACAAAGCACTTGGCAGGCACTGATAAATAGTTTCCAATTAATTAACTGATTACATGATAGAACAGAAGGGGATTCGAGTGAGTGCTGTTGACCTTTAAGAATAATTAATATCATCAGGATCACAAAACTTGTCCAAGAATAATTAGGCACATTTTAATATTGCATCCAAATCCAAGGGGGTGGTTCTGGTTAATTCAGAAGCACAGCTCCCAGAACCTCTCGCCCCACATTCCTGGAGTCCACACGTCCCATTCCTACCCAGCTATCCCTCCCTTTCTCCCCTATCCCTCTGCCCTCAGACATTCTTCCCTGATGATGTCTTCTTGCTCCATTCTGTTCCCACTATTATCCCCCTCCAGCCTGGTCTCTGTTCCTCATTAGCCAGAACCTCTCAATCTTCTCTTTGTTCAATACCTCCTCCGTTTCCACCTCCCCCACTTCCTGCTCCCTCTCTGCTTTCCTCTCACTCCCGTGCTTCTTCCTGTCCCACATCTTTGTGTCTATTGATGCGTCCCTTTCCTTCCTGTCCCCGCTGGATGCTGATTCAAAGTCAGAGCAGTGGCTGGGTCTTTGCCTCAAATTTCTCCAGCAACAGTCAGCCCATGCCCTGCCTTGCCAACAACATGAGTCCTCTCCTTCCCACTAAGCTCAAATCTCACTAAACACTCATTTCACACTCCAGCTTCCCCTGCTCACCTGTCCTGCCCAGTCAGGTACCTGGCTCTAGCTGATCCACCAGGAGAGAATAGAGGTGAAATGAATCTGCTCCTGTGTGACCAGCTGAAGCCTTAGTTCAGAAGATCTAAAAAAGACCCACGGCCCTGAGATAAAACAGCGTTTGCAGCAACAACAACAAAATCTGCTGCTGTTGATTGTTAAAACATCCATGGCTTGATACTTTACTAAATTATAGATAAAAGGAAAATGGTGTTCATAGGCTGATGAAGCCAGGCTGCTGCCAAGAGATCTGTGTTTATGCCATCACCTCACGACACCTGCACCCCAGCATTAGAGTGGAGGGAAACTGAGACACCTGATTCCAGTGCAACCTCCAGTGGCAAAGGGCATGTCGGGAACATCACAGATAGGCACAGGAGAAGACATGTAGCCGAGAAGGCTGGACAGCCTACATCAGTGGGTAGACAGGGTCTGTAGGGTGAGAGGGGAGGGTTTATGTTGAAGTAGTTTATGTCTGTTGGGGACTGGTGTGGACTTGGCGGGGGGGGGGGGCCCCGCGGCGCGCCGTGTTTCTCCAGGAGGGGGGAGTGTTTGTGTGTCTGGGCAAGCATCTTGGGGAAGGTGGCGAGTACCTGTGGCAATGGGAAGCAAGCATGGACCTCAGGAGAGGCCAAGGTTTTCCTCCTGGGGGGGAAGGAGGAAGGCAAGTCGCAAAGGGCCCCCTGCAGCAGCTATCCAACATACTCTGCAGAGACTGATGCATTCAACCTATTTCTCATTGAAAGCAAGAGAAATGCTCAGCTGACAAGACAAATACGACATCAAGGCGGAAGCTGCCTCCCCTCAAACTGCCGATTCTCATTGGGGGCCCCCACGGCGTTTGAGGGACACCAAGATAGCACACATCAAGGCAACTACAGTCTACGCCTGTGGCTGGCAGCAAACAAGCACAGGTAGCATAGGATAGAGCCCTTGGGGAGCTGCAACTTTAGAGCCACCCCTGCCTCTCTTTTTCCTACCCCTTTCAGAGTCTGGGGACACGTCCAGCACGGCGGTATCTGACCCCTGGGAGGCAAGCCTGTTGCTGCTGCACTGGGAATGACTGGGAGGGGTGAAGAGAAGGCTGGGGGAAATGTTTCTTTTTGCTGGAATATTGGGCACGTGGGTAGCATGTTGTGAATACGAGGGTACCCGTACTAGGACACGATTCCATTTAGGCTGATGGGTGGAATTGACACTGTGAGATCCGTTCAGGTTAGAGAGAATTATTTGCTTCTTTTTAATGCAGACACAACATTGGCGAGATCTAGCCCATGCAGGGGGAAGTGGGGAGATAACGCCGGGATCGGAGAAGAATAATTCAGACAGGCTGATTGCATCATAGAAGGGTCCAAACGAAAGCTATTCTCCCCTCCCTCTCATTCACCCCATCTGTCACTCTGCAGCCATGGGGAGCTCTTCCTTCTGCCCCCAGAAATCCGGCTGCTAGGAACAGACAAGAAAATCAGACACCTGCAAGTCAGATAGGAACAGCTGCAAGTTCACCACTGGGGCTCTGTTTGCAAAATACTGATCACGTGCCAGCAGTGGGAGCCCTGGGAAGAGGGAGAAGAGGAAAAAAAGCAGGCGAATATGGAGGGGATCAGTTCTGAAAGCCTGGCATGGCCCTTACGGCTCTCCTCTTTTCCGATGGGAGGCGGACGGGCTCTGCTCCATGCTCTGGCCTTGGTGCTGAATGGCACTGACCCTATCGCAGGTGCGAGGAGAGGTGACATGCTGCAGCTAAGAAATCAGACACCAGACTCCCAGAGCAATGGATCAGAAGTAAACATGCACCTCATTGGATGTAAGTGTAGTAAGAGTGCAAGGTACCCGGAATAACTGCATACCAGTGCACTGGGGATCCAGTGTAAACACACGTGTCACTGTGTGTTCACATTCCTGAGTGACAGGAGCTCTAGTGGAAACACACACTTCCATGGGATTGGGTCTTCCACCACAACGTATCCCACATTACTTCTGACACTCACTGCACACAGAACCGGGCTCTTCATGACACCATAACCCCACAGTGAGCTCGCACAGATGAGCTAATAAAGTAGTCACACGGTCTCCCGCGTCCTGCAAAATCCGCCACTCGGCTTTTAACATATATAAATAGGAGGGGGAGAGGTTGGTAGAGAAAACCTAGAATTTTATAACAACATTTTACAATTCCAATAAAACGTGCCAGTGAGTAAGTTATAGCGTATTAAATTCCGGCACAGTCACATGCAAGGTCTGAATTAATGCCCCATCATTCATGCCCTGTCATGCCTTATTGCTTGACACTCTTTGAATGTGTGTCTCTCTCAGGAGCTCTGTTTACGGTCTCTACACCCCTATCCACCCCACAGTCATGTTAGGAAGGCAGCATCCATGTAAAACCCAGATGAGATCACTTGTGAAGACCCTTGACATTTTATCTTCCCTCCCACCCATTTTCAAGGTGTCTTCCAAGTCCCGCTTGGAGGCAAGTCCTCTTCATTTCATACCCCCCGCCCCGGCGGGGCACCTCCCACTGGCATTGGGAGGCTGGATATGGTTCCCCACCACGGCCGCTTAACATACCCTGTTGCGTTTTCTGCAGAGTCAAGCAAGGTTCTTCTACCTTCAATGGACTACAGAGACTGCCTCTGAAATGCGATTCCCCACTGGCCACGGGGGTCTGGAAGTGAATTCTGGCCTCTGTCACCCATGGACCTCCATACCAAGCCCTGCAGGAATCAGGTCTTTGCGCATTTGTTTGCTCTCTCTCTTGGGAGATGAGGAGAGATCTGACGGGATTTAACTAAGTACCAGGTGTTCCCCGGCTCAGAAACACTACGTGAAGCATGACTGAGATCGAATCGGAAGACCTAACGGCATGTCTTGCAGGGTGAATGTGCTACAACATAAGACATGCATCAAGCCATCTCTACCCAACCCAGGCCACATCACTACACAACTTCAAGAGGCTACATAATCACAGGAAAACATGAAGAAACTGCCCTAGTCCAAAAATCTCTCAGAACACGTTAATGGCACTTCACTGCAAACCTGGAATCAGGCTTGTCAGAGGTGAAACCCAGCCCTAGAACTGGTGGCAATGCTAGTTTGAAATGATCCAGCAATCAATGCAAAGGACTTTTTAAAGACGCGACTGGGAAGCAGAGATATTCCAGCAAAGCCTCTCCCACTTTCATCCATTTGCCAGGGAGATGACTGATCGTTTTTCAAAATGGCCGCATGGCATGAAACCAGAAAGGCCCAAGGGAGTAGAGAACATCATCATCCCCATGTGATTTAACTGGAAGTGGTGGCTCAACACATCAAAAAGGTTCAGAGCAAGGTGGTGTGAGAGAGAGAGAGAGAGACAAGATTCTGAAGAGCTCAGACACCACGGTGATGGGCAGAGACAAGGAGCTGAACAGAAAAGGGACACGTTCTTTACATCGCTGTTATAATTCATCTTGTAGGAGTAGCGCCTAGAGACCCCAGCCTGCTAGTGGCTCCATTGCTCTAGGTGCAGCCACAGAGAGATACAGCCAACAGAGACTAGAGAACAAAAGTACTGTTATCCCCCTCTGACAGAGATGGAGATCAACGACTCACCAAATGGCACACAGGAAGCCTGTGGCAAAGACAGGCGCGGCACTCATATCCCCGAGTCCCACTACAGTGCATTAACCACATGATCATCTCTCCTCTCTGTATTATTGTAGAACACATCAGTTCTTAGGCAGGTTTGGATCCTGATGGAGGCAGCCAGGCCTGCAGCAGAGAGCACAAGGTCCCCAGCTCCAATCCTTGCTCTGCTACTGCGGGCAAATCACTTCACATCTCTGCAGCTCCATTCCCCCTCTGTAACACGGGGCTAACACTCCCCTGCTGACCTTACCAAGGCATGGCGAGGATATTTATAACTAGAGATGCTGAGGAGTATCACGCCAGTCAAAAATTCACTACTGGGCCCTCAGAATGCTGTTCAAATGAGCCAAGTTTACAGTGACCAGCCCTCTGGGAAGAGCCAGACTGTCTGATGTTTGCACGGAACGGGTCTCTCCTTTAGCCTTGGGAACAGAGGCTGCTAAAATACAGAGCCTGCCTGTGCTGCTGTTCCAGCTGAACAAGGAGATGCTGGAAATTGATTCTGTCTGAGGTAACAATTGGAAATAAATATCCCATGCAGCCATTGCTGATTAGCATAGTGACTAGGAAGCGTGCTATGCTGGAACGCAGGGGACAAAGGAGGGAGGAGGGCATTGGGGGTGGCGTGGAATCAGAGGGAACATTACTACTATATATTATACCTAGGGAACCACAGACATGCATGACTCTTTACAGAAGAACTGGAGCCCTTGGTAAACTGGGCGCAAGCAAATGATGTGTGTTTTAATACAGCTAAATGTAGACACCTAGAAACAAAGCCCGTAGATCACACTTACGTCTTGGGGGACTCAATCCTGGGAAGCAGTGGCTTGGAAAAAGATTTGGGGGTTGTGGCGGATAATCAGCTGAATGTGAGCTCCCAGTGCGATGTGGTGGGCAAAAGAGCTAATGAGATCCTGAAATGTATAAATGGGGGAATCTGGATTAGGAGCAGAGAGGTTATTTTACCTCTGTATTTGGCACTGGTATGACTGTTGCTGGAATCCTGTGTCCAGGTCTGGTGCCCACAATTCAAAAAAGGATGTTGATAGATTGGAAAGCGTTCAGAGAAGAGCCACCAAAATGACTAAAGGTTGAGAAAACAGGCCATTTTTAAATCAAGACTGGATGTTTTTCTAAAGGATGTGCTCTAGGAATTATTTGAGGGAAGTCCAAGGACGGTGTTAGACCGGAAGACAGACTAGATGACCACAGTGGACCCTTCTGGCCTTGCAATCGATGAAAAATAGACCTGGGCAACAGACCCCGCTGTAAGTTATAATTCAAGGGCTTGCTACCCAAGAGGCACTGAGCTCCCTAATGTCCTTACAGCACAAATGGGAGCTGAGAGGTACTGAGTACTGGCATGATCAGACCTTTACTTACAGAGCAGACAGCAATAGACCACGTCCCCCGGCACAGTGTGGTCCTAGTCCATAACTAGGTCTCTCACAGAAATACATTTAAATAGTAATAGCACCAAGCATTACCTGGGAGATGAGGAAAGACTGATTGACTATGGATGTATTTGATTTCTTTTCATAATGGTTTGAAACGTTCCTATGCTATAGTTCAGGTTGGAGGGAGAGGACTGGCAGGAGCGCAGGTAACAGCTGGTAGCCTGCTTGAAAGGATTGAGCATGGAGGAGGATGTGTGGCACCCAGGGTCAGACACAGGTAGAAGTCCTAGAATTGCTTAGTGGAGGAGAGCAAAGTTAGACTTTGCTCCTTATAAGACAGATTAGCCTGGCTGCTTTATAGAGAGGCTGGGCTTTCAAATGCTGGGAATAAGGGCAAGTGATTTTTATGAAAAGCAATTGAACATTGTCGAAACAATATTAAGTCCGGTGTTTTGTTTGTTTATCCATTCAGCCCGAGATCCCGAACAAGCTCACACAGCCACACAGGCAAAGAAATTTAAACAAGACCGCACATGGCAAGGCTGCGCAGTTACACATACCTCACAAGCACCATGGATCAAGTGTCTACAGTCCTTCAAGATGTGCGGGTATAAGATGGAAGGGTGCTTCTAGCATCTGAGTGCCTTTAGGAAGGATCAATACGATGAGTGCAGTGTGACTCTGCAGCCCCAATCTCTAGACTGCACGGTATCCGGAGGAGGAGTCATGGGTCACGGTCCTGCCTCGATCTAGAGAGAATCCTGCAATGCTTCTCCAGAATATTCTAGTCCAAAGCTCTTCACAGACCACGCTTATCCACACAACCCTCAATCTTTCACCTCGCACTGCAATGCAGTTGGCTCTGGGGTGGAATACATATGTTCTTTAACAGCACTCAGCAACTGTACCAAACAGTCCAGGAAGTGAGGCAGGAAAGCATCCTGTATCCAGTCACAAACAGAAAGGGAACCTCAGGTAATAAGGATGCACTTTCCCAGAGGAGAACGTGGCCAGAGCACTCGGGCCAAGGCTCATAAAGTTTATCCATATCGACATGCCACGGTGAATGGCCAGGGCGGTCTACATTAACTACATCACAGAAGCTGGCAATGGAACAGGCCAGTTGGATCATCTACCCCATCCCCCTCCCAAGCCAAACAGTCCCCTACACACTTAGCCCAGTGGGCCTTTCCCATCTCCAACGTCCATAAGTCTGTCTCCTTCAGCCTGCCCCCCAATCTACGTGAACAGAAAAGTGACAGACCCAGAAGAGAAGATAAAAAAACCCGCAGTGGGGCAGAAGGCAGCCAATGTATGGCAGCATTTGAAAGCCAAACAATCACCCCACCACCCCACTACCCACAGAGGGCAGGAGTCACTACGACGACTCCATGTCCTTTGTATTTACCAACCTGGCTACAGTTTGTACAAACATGGCTCTGCTTTATCAAAGGCCTCCATCCTCACACTGGCAAGCCCTGCCAAGGGAGAGCTCTGGAACGGGAACAGTGTTTCAGCTGGCCTATGAACCCATTTAGAGCACACAGAGGCCTCCTGAAGACAGAGTGAAGGGAAAAGAAGCTGCAGAATGCGGGCGGAAGAAGCAATTCTTAATATTCTAAATGGAATTCTGACTACTTAAGCTTTATTTAAGAGCACACCTGACTCTATAATTACAGGGCCTTAATTTGTTTTCTTTACTACGCCAATAAATAAGGTGGCATGTGGTTATTCTCTACAACTACAAACAGGCACTTTACAGAGTGGCTGACTGAGAGCCAATGTTTCGAGAAAGTGTTTAGAGGGAGTCACACTCTGTTAGTGGGTGACCCGAGACCGGGAGGGTAGAACGCGATGGCATTCACAGGGAAGGACTCAGCTCTCAGTCCAAGGAAAGGAGCTGGGGACAGGGGACCAACGTTGGCTGTTAAAGGGATGCAAGGGAGGCTGAAGGGACTTACACCTCTGGGATCAGCATCAGCTGATCTGAATGGCAGGGATGGGTGACACTATCAGGCTTCCCAACCAGCATGGAACTATGGACCTTATAGGAGGGATGGAGCAGACATACAAATATATTAATATCTATCTCATACCAGTCTGTGGCACTGTGGTTCCTTTTCTCCTCTCTAGTTTGAATTTTCAGTCCAGCTCTCAGACCCTGTCTCCAACCTCCTTGACAATGGCAATGCGACTGGTTTCCCCCAGAGAACATCACCCATTTGTTTTTAGTCGCAGTTTTATCGCTGTCCTTTTCTTTTCATCTCTTGGGAGTGAATCTGGTGCCAGATTGGCAGCCCTGGCACTGACGGCCTCTGCCCACGGGACAGGCTCTGCAGGGAGAGCTTCCTACATGTCATCATGCTCCATTGACTGGTTCAGCCGTGAGCCATTTGGGATAAGAACAGAGGTCAACCTCTAGAGCCCAGCCAATCCTGGGCCTCTCTGCTGAGGCCCTCACAATGGCAGAGCCACTGAGGATGACTTGTCGCAGTGGGTTTCGTGGTAGCCCAGCCCCCCAAAAGTATCTGAGACCCACCAGATTTGTTTCATACAGTCAGCTAAGCTCCTAGAGTCCTTGTCCCCCCCAGAACATTTGTTTCCTATTCTCTCCCAAGGGCACACTGTATGAGCAGATGGAGGTTGATGTCTATCTTTTGGAGGAGAGGGAGAGGGAAGGTTTCTCTGTCAACAAGACAGAGAAATATAAATCCTACATCCACCCTCTGCCACACTGCAAGGAGAACTCTGGGCTCCTGACATAGGCAGCCCTATGCTTTGGGAGGGAGGGGGTTACAGCAACTCCATCTCTTGCAGATCCCAGGATGGAAGCACAGTGAGTGAGTCTCCCCCGGCCTCTGCAGCTCTGCCTGAGTGCTGGGGGTGGGAAAGGAGAGGGCAGATGGTTTCCCCTCCAGCTCCCTTGATATATGGGCCTCATTTGGACGTACCTCAGCAACTGGGGATCTCAGCTCTTTAGATCATGGCACATCCATGACAGAGGCAGAACACTCTCCTACTTGGGAGGGGAGGGCAGCTGTGTCAGTCAAAGAGGCTCCCTGCATCCTACCAGCTCTGCTTGGTAACCCTGCCCTCCCAGCTCCTGAAGATCTTAGGGCAGAGGCATGGAGTACCAAAGGGCCCCCAACTTTAGCAACTACAACACTCCACAGGTTTCTTGGAAAGACGTGGAGCTCAAAGACTGCGTTGATCACAAAGCGCAAATCCTCTCTGTGCTTAACTGAGCTGCTCTGAAACTTTGTGGCTGAGGAGTCTCTGCCTGACCTGATCCTTGTTAGCTTGTGCTCAGGCCCGAAGCTCTGATTGCATCACTTAAGCCCAGGCACAATACATATCAGATGCATGGCATCCAGATAGACCCCTCTTGGGGAGTGGATCTCCAGAGCAAGCCAGGTGTTAGCAAAGGTGACACTAAAGACAGCACAGTAAAGAGGCCAGGGACCAGAATCATTGTGGAACTCTTGCCCAATAGCACAGCCTCCAGAGTATTGGCAAAAATCTACCATAGGCCACAAGTCTGAATCTGACTCAGATCAAACCCAAAGCTATCCCGCTCCGATAGCCGGTCAGCAGCTTCTGTACAAAGGACTTACAGTACGTCTACACGGTAACTGGACATCCACGGCTGGCCTGTGCCAATTGACTCAGGCTAAGGGCTGTTTAACTGCAGTGTAGACATATGGGCTTGGGCTAGAACCTGAGCTCCAGGACTCTGCAAGGTGAGAGGGTCCCCAAATGGGCTCCAGCCTGAGCCTGCATGTTTACACCCCTTAGGCTCGCAGGATTTGGGCTGAGTCCGCTGGCCTGGGCCAGCCACAGGTTTTTAACTGCAGTACAGTCACACCCTCAGTGGCCTAAGTCCAGTTACCAGTGGGGCAGGTACATTCACTTTAGAACACACACACACACACACACACACACACACACAAACACACACCTCATTTGGGACTAATTGTCCCCTTGTTGACAGACTCAGTGGCACCAAGCACTGACTGGACCAGGAGACCTAGCTCTGCTCACTCTCAGAGGTGGGTGTGATGGGATCTCTGGGGCGCAGCCTGGGACTGTGGGACCGCTGTGCACCCTTAACTCTCTCCAGCCTGGGCTAGCTCTCCCAATGCCTTGCTAGTGACCAGCAGCAAACCCCTCCAGGTGCTGTTATCACTCAGCACAACCGCATGTGGACCCTCACACCCAGATAGATTGCACGAATGCTCCCAGAGCCACTCATGAATCACACAGAGAATAGCACCAGAGCCAAATCCCACATCCCAGCTCCCAGCACTGTACCCCAGGAATATATTGTCTTGCACTGCTCAAGATGAGCAGTGCAAATTTATTAACTGGTCCACCACTTCATCAGTGGAAAGTGGAGATACACCAGCCTTTGCAAAACCTGAGCAGATTTGCCCCACACTTCATACAAACTCACTGGTAAAGATAAACAGTTAAACAAGTTCATTGACTACAAAAGATAGATTTTAAGAGATATTAAGTGATAGGCAAAAAAAATCAGTTAGTTACCAAAATAAAAGAAAATATAACCACAGTCTAAACCAGTGGTGAGCAACCTGCAACCTGTCAGGGTAATCCACTGGCGGGCAGCGAGACAGTTTGTTTACACTGACCATCTACAGGCATGGTCACCTGCAGCTCCCAGTGGCTGGGAACGGCAAACCATGGCCAGCGGGAGCTGCGGGCGGCTGTGCCTGCGGACGGTCAATGTAAACACTGTCTCACAGCCTACCAGTGGATTATCCTGATGGGCCACAGATTAGAACAGTGGTGGGCAAACTCTCAACCCTATCAATTAGACATCTAGATTAAGCAGTTTTTCTCACCCTACTAGATATCGCAGTCCATAGTTATAGACTGGCCACATTTCAAGGGGGAAATCTCTTCTGCTCAAGTCTTCACAACGTCCTTGTTGCTTCCAGCATGGGTCGGTGAAGGAGAAAGACCCGGCATGTGGCCTCTGTGTTTTATAACCTCAGTCCCCTGGGCTTGCGGAGCACAAGTCCAGCATGTCTGGGGCATTGCTGAGTCTCCAGGCAAGGGTGAACAATTTGCTTGGTGTGGTCCCATGGAGATGAGTCATTGCATCATAGCTCCCTTTTTGGACAATGCTTGTTGATGGGTTGGTTGATCGATACCCCACCCAAGTGTTGGTTACCTTCCTTGTTGTTGCCTCTGGGGACCTAATATGCGGCTGATTCCCCAGCTTACAGCATGTATGGTTGTCACTAAAACACCACAATTCTCATAACTTCATATGCATGAAATGATATACATATATGGACAGAGACGTGACTTTCAGCAGATCACTATCTTTCCCCTGATACCTACAAGGCATGCTTTAGATGCAGGATCACAATTACATAAAAATTAGGACTATGGGGGTTACCAAATGCTCCCCCAAGATATAGTATGTCACAGTGGGCTACGGCTATTTATGGCTCCATATACCTCCAGTCCAGGGTTTGTTTCCATCAGTCACTCACATCCCTTTCCCACTCCCAGCCTCGAAACATCACATACCAAGGATTGTGCGCAGGGCCAACTAACCACTCAAGGGCAGCTCTGACTCCTCTTAGAAGGCACTGGACTATTCAGACCCTTCAAGAAGCTGAACACTGCAAAACCTCTCAATGACTTCACCTTCCCTTTTTTACTCTGTGCAGGAAAAACACTCATTCAGAGCCATTATCTTAAATAAACCCCAACAAACCAGAGCTCCTACAATTAGAGCTGGAGTAAGCGATCACCTTGATTGCACAGCTGGGGTCTGAAGACTTGTAAATGTACAGAGAAAGGAACAGAAATAGCAGAAGCTGGGAGAAGGCAGAGAAACCCAGCTTGTCTGACAGGAGGAAACCTCTCTCAAAGCTGGGGGTGGAAGTGAAGAGAAGATAGAGAGGTGGATGGTGTTGGGATTTCCCCCAGAAAAGGGAAACAAAACCCATTGTCAGCCAGTAAAGTCATTTAAATAAGCATGCAAGCTTTGCCCAAGATACAAGTCTGCTGCTGCCCCTCAATCCCAGCTTTCAGCACTTCCTGCAGATCCAGTCCTGGGCCTCAACACACCTGCACTGTTGCCCTTCAATCTTCCCCATTCAGCTTAGCAATTCCCCGGTCAAGCACTTGATGTTCAGTGCCTCGGAATCCATTTGCAAATTATCCAAACCTCCAACAAATACACAGAGACAAGACCCCCAAACGAGGTGGAGGAGGGGAAAGAGGTGATGTCCCCTGCAATGCTACATCCCCACCTGGCCCCTGAGTTCCACTTCTCACAGGCCTGGCTGATGAGCCTCAAATACAGTGACAACACCATCCAGCCTTGACACGCATCCAGGTGTGGCTCAGAGAGGCCATTCCCTTTGCTGGGGGCAGTATTCCTCGAGCTCACCAGCCACTGTACCCAGCTACAGCAGCCTGAGACTCCAAGCAGATTGACATTTCCACTAATCCTTTTATCTCCAGCTCCAATGCAAGGCTGCCTCTGAAAATGTCAGGTCTCCAGCAGGCTGAGCTCCTTCCGAGGCAGTGGCTGGCTAGAAGCCTGAAAGCTGCCCTGCCATACTGGCACAGTCTCACATGCTATCTCACTGGAGAGGTCCCTCCAGAGTGCCACCAGATGTTCATGTGGCAGATCCAATGGCTGAGGTGGGACGGACTGCCACAGTCCAAGACAAGGGAGCCACAGGAAGCTTAAGTAGTAAAGTAGGGTGCAGACCATCTAGACAACCAGCAGCAGCCCAAATCCTGGTCCAGTTGGACTCAGGACCCTGCCCTGCCCCCATCTATCTCACTCTATCATCTCAGAAATCACCCCTTTGTGTTATCGTTAAAGCCACTTTTCCTCTAGGACCAGGACGTTTGAGAGAGAAGAACTTCCAGTCTTTACATGAGGTCAGACACCACAATGAACAGCAAAGCATGACAGACCAAGATCTGGGCTCCTTCCGTCATCACACTACATTTTCTTACTTCAAATCAACAGCTCTTTACAGTGTGAAATGCCAGAGTTAAGAGAGGTCTCCTCATTTGAATGGCTGGCATGGTGACCACGGAAGGAGACAGGTAATTCCAGAGATGATCCAAGCTACTTGGAAAAAGGTAACCATGACCATCAGGCATGGAGAGGGCCCTACGGCAAGATGATGTGTCTGAACAACCAACTAGAACTAGGGGCTGAGCTTTCTTTGGACAGGGGTACAACAGTCAGAAGAACAGACATATTTCGTCCTCTCAAGCTGCACGCTCCCACGTGAAGGACTAAGCGTGCCTAGGACACACCAACAAAGCCCAGCTACTTAGTTTAAACACACAAAAGAAGTTAAGGCTACTAACTGAACAATGTAGTTACCTATAGTAGCAGGCCAAGCACTTCAAGGCAAGAAAAGGAATCTCAAGCTAAGGATGTTTAAATCTTACATGGCCCACATAGTAAACAAACATTTCATCACCACACAGCAGCCTTAACTCTGACCCAAAATAAAGTCATTTGTTCAGCCATCTCAAACTACAAAACTGGGCTCCTTCTGAAAGAGAAGTAATAATTTCATATGTACACACTAATGGCATATATTGATCAGCCTCTAATGCAAGTTCACCCACACAACATTACCACGAATTTATAGTTATGCTCCTTACCTATTAGAGACAATATTACTTCCAAGAATCAGCAACCATTTTACCCAACAATTCAACTGTCCAGTGCAAAATGCACTATGCGATTTCCCCATTCAACAGTATTCCATCAAAGAAAATATTTAGATATCTCTACCAAGAGAATACATTAAAAAAAAATCCATGGGCGAAAATTAAAATTGTTGTTTTGTGTTAAAATATGCATTCCTTTACGCTCAGTAAGAACAGTGTATTTATTAGGTGGGCTGTTCAAGTTCTGTGGCGTCCTTAACTATTCATGTGTTTGATTTTAAGTGCTTGGGTTTTGTAAATGGCCTGTTAGGCAAGTCCATTGCTGTCACTTAGCAACTGTAACTAGCTTTCACAATGAAGCTTTTAAGCATTTGTGTTGAAGTGAGCACTGTACACGCATCAAGCAGCAACTATACTCCATCTCTTCTCCCCAGGAACGTGCCCATATGGGTGGCAATACATGCCCAGAGAATCAAAAAGATGGTTTTTTTAAAGCTATGACCAGTTTTCATTGAAATTGCTGACCGCACACGATTCAGAGCAAGCCCATGGGCTCACACGCAGTGCACCGGGACTCTCACAATAACCAGTCAGCCCACCTCTAGTCTTTACACCGGCACTCAGAGGGGTCTGATCCCATATCACTCACTCAGACAAATTATTTCAGGCCCTTGATGCGTTTTGCACACATGCTGGTACTCCAGCCTTTTCTGAAGAAAGAAATGTTGCCCATCAGCCGCCAGTGCTTGTACGTTCCACGGGACACAATCCAACCTTCCCAGATACTCCTCTGGAAAACTGGACATTATCTACTGGCTTGCCTCCTTCCTATACCAAATTCCAGAGCACTACAGTAGACTCTCGATTATCCGGGATGATAAGGAAAAAATTAATCCTGGTTAATAAAATCCCAGATAATCACCATCCATAGGAAATATGATGGGGAAGGTGTTGGTTCACCAGCCACCCTGCGCCGGGGGCAGGGGGTGTTGGTTCACTGGCTGCCCTGCGCCCTGGTGGTTTCTTTGGTTTTTTGTGCTTGGGGCGGCAACAAAGCCAGAGCCGGCCCTGCGAGTTACACGTATTTATTTTTGACATCCTGGTTAATCCACAACCTGGTTAACCCAATCCTGGATAATCGAGAGTCTTCTGTACTTCCTTACCATCTCCCCTCATCCTCCAATAACCGCCAGTAGGAAGTATCTGTGCCCTGGGCCCGCCTCAAACGCCCATTTAACAAGTCAATAATTAGGAGCACAGCTGTGAGCCACGTGCTTGAAGCGACAGCAGGATCTGCGTCTGCAAAGCCCTCTGTGTTTGTTACATGTTGAGGCTCAGGCTCTGAACTAGAGCATGCTGCTCCCCAGCCCCACTCACAGTCCCCCAAACTCCACAGAAGGGGAAACTTCCGCTGGCTGCTGCAGGGGTGCTAATGAGGCAAGAGCTCGTTCTAGCCACAATCAAAGCCAGCCCAGTTCTTAGACACCTCAATGTGTCGGCTTCCCAGCAGGAGAGAACTGTTCGGTGCTCTCACTTTCCCCACGCCGCCCTCTCTGTGCCCTTCTTCCCCATCCCCTTCACGCTTCTCTTCTACTCCCTTCATTACTGCTCTCTCCTTCTCCCTCCTGCGTCTCTCCTTTCACCCTTGCCTCTGGCTTCCCCCCGAGGGTGGACAGCACTGGAGGTAACCTTCCCAAAGGGAACAGCAGGGCAGGGGGGCAGCGTTACTCACATATAGCGCAGATGAGGGTTCTTGGCAAAGGCTCGCGGCTGGATGCTCCGAAGTCCTGAGTTCTTGATTGTCCTGGAAGGAGATTTAAGAGGACAGTGATGAAGTAAAGACTGAGGATCAATGGGCACTCAAACCCCTTTGCTAAACTCGAGGAGACGGTTGAGAGACAATGCCCATAAAACTGAAAGCGACAGGCCGAGCAAGACAGTTTCAGGAGCGGACGCTCGGGGAGTTAACGAGCTCGAGGAGGGGTGAACGCTTTAATCGCTCGCCTCGGAAGACCGGGGGAAGGTCACAAATAGAGAGGAGTCTGGTTGTCTCAATTTAATCTGACAGACCTAGTACTGTCAAGAGCATGCGTAGCACGAGAAGCCATTGGGCAAGCCTCCCCTACGCAGCTCTGCCAATGCACCCCAATCCTGACCCATAAGACTTCCTGCTACTGCAGCCCTGGGCTTCCCCACACGGCATTATCAATACACTTTGGTCATCACTCCCTGCTATTCCAGTCCTGTGCTCCCAAAACACATCTCTGCCAGTGCCTCTCAATCCTGATGGCACCTCCCATGGCCCTTGCTACTTCTGGTCCATAGTTCCCTTGGGTCCATTGTTCTAGAGATCTGTGATGGACATATACATCCTTTGGGGAGCACCACACACATTTAACCCAGGAGAAAATCCCTTTGCTTTGAGCACCTGAGGACAAGTGAGTTTTTCCCAGCATGATAAGAAGAGAGGAGAAGGATCCTCTTCCTCTTGTGCTCTGGCAGAACTAAATCAGCACCAGGGCTGTGATTTCTTAATCTCCTCAATGGACAAGATACCAGACTCCAGCAGCTCCCCAGCGAGCCGTGTGCTGGGGATTGGTTCGGCACACAGCTAGCTGGCAAGCCGAGTGCCGGAAGCTGAGCGACATACTGTAGGTTTCCCACTGAAATGAGGTTGAAGAGTTTCAACTTAATCCCTGGTGGACATCTGGAATGGGATTTGAAAGGTCTGGGCACCCGTCCTGGCTGTACTGCAGGCTCCCCGTGCGACTGACGAATCGCTACCTCGGCTCCCCCTCCGTAGAATGGAGATTCGAATACTTCCCTACCTCAGAAGGGTATGCTGAGGACACAGTCGTTGTGACTGTGAAACACTCAGCTGCTACTGCAATGGGAACCCCATAAGTAACCAGACAGATAGAAATAGCTGGTGTTTCACATCTTAGGAGAGCAGTGCAGCATGTGGACCCAGATCTGGACTAGCAGGGCGTGATCCAGGTTAGGACTGAAGAGCATTGACAGAGCTGTGTGAAGTTCATAGTCTGCCTGGCCAGGGCAGGAAAGCTGCAAAAGTTAAGGAGAAAGGCAAGGTTCCACATCTGCCTGGGAACAGTCAGTCATGCTCTCAACGATATAGGTCAGAGGCCGTAGGATGAAAGAAGCAATATTTCCCTGCTGCAACCTGAACTGGCTGTCCCCACAGCACCCTTCAGGTCTCTCGCCCTCCCTCATGCATGGTACTCACAGCCTCTGGAGTCCCGTGTACAGCTCCATGTCTACAGCATTCAGCGTCTGCAAGTTCTTCCAGTTCTCTATGTGTCTGCGGAGAGGAAGGAAAGGTTCAGCCCTAGGCACGAAAGGACAGTCAGTCTGTTCCACGCAGGTGAAGCACTGCGGGACACAGGCAATGCCCAGGAAACTGTCCACTCCCCGGCTTTGCCCAAAAGACACACAACAGCAAGGAAGGCTTGGGGGAAGCCTGGGGCAGCCAGCAGGGGTTGTTGGGATGGGGTGTTGTAGCAGAGAGACTGGAGGTTGAGATTGTTTGGGTGGGGGATAGTATGGGAAGGGGGAAGAAGAGCCTGAAGCTACTGTGGGAAAGGGTTATGGGGGCAGTAGGAGCCTAAGACAGATGTCCGGGGGGGGAGAGAGAGAGTGTCCAGAGTGAGTGAACCCCTGAAGAAGCTTCCCTTGTTCTGCACCATTATCCCCCCAGCTAGCAGCTATTGCTACTGTCACTCCCCATCCGGAGCTCCCCACCCGACCCACCACCAGCAAGAGGAGCAGGGAGACAGGGGAAGAAAAGCCACTTGTCCATTGCAGTCTGGCTCCCCAGTAACTCCCCTGCAGCCACTTTGCCTAGAGCCCGCCACGCTGTGTAAACTCACTCTAGGGCTTGGTCTACTTCTACAGTCCCATCTCTGTAGCACCTCACGCTCTCTAGCGGGTTTGTCCTCACCCCAATCCTGTGAGGCAAGGAGCTATTAGGAGTCTATTACAGGAGTAGGCGGCTGAGGTTCTGTAGCCAGCAATGTGGAGTGGGTCAGACCAGATGATCATGATGGTCCCTTCTGACCTTAAAGTCTATGAGTCTCTGAGCTATTGTTGTCCCTATTTTACTTGGGAAGCTAGGCACAAAGAGTGTGTGTCAGAGCAGGGATTTGAACCCAGCTCACAAGTCTCAGGCCAGGGGGCCATCCTCCAGCCAGGAGGAAGAGGGATAATTTCTTCCCTGCCAAGTCCTGGATGGGGTGTATGGACCCCATACCTCCTTTCCTGGACAGAGCTTAGATTTGCAAAGCAGGGTTTGAGGCCAGGGGCTTTGGTTGAGGTGACTGCTATGTACTGTAAAACAAGGATGGAAGGACCTGGTCATACGTTTAATCCAGAGAGACATGGTTGGGGAGGGAATATCTTTCATTGGACCAACTTCTGTTGAGGAGAGAGGGAAGCTTTTGAGCTTCCACAGAGCTCTTGGGGTCAGAGAAAGGTACTGAGTGCCTCAGCTAAATACAAGTTGGAACAAGTGGTTTGGCATAACTAGTTAACACACATTCCATGGGACCATTCAAGGTGAAGTGGTTACAGCAACACAGAACACATATATGTATCCGCTCTGCCAATGGGAGGGACAGGTGGGTTTCTACTCTTTGCTGGCTGGGGAGTGTTAACGTGACATGGTAGTCGGCTTAGTTTGTAAAATGTCTTTACAATGAGTTCCTCATGCACTTGAGGCAGTCGGACAGGCGTGCTATAGAGAATGAGGGAAAGAACCCAGAGCTGGCACTGCTGTATTGTTTAATTCCTAGGTTATGTCTACACAGCAAGCCATGGAGCCCAGGTGTACAGACTGAGGCTTGCAGTACAGTGCTAAAAACAGCTGTGTAGACACTGTGGCTCAAACCGGAGGTCAGGTGCTGGGGCCCGTCCCTCCCTAGGCTTCAGAGCCCAAGAGTCTACATAGCTGTCATCCTGGGCTCTGAGACTCACTAGCAGTACAACTATACCCTTCTAGGCGTGGACTCCTGTGAGCAGGCCTCAACCCTGAGCTGGTGGAGCCCAGCCTAGAGAACAGAGGAGCGTTTTGTCTTCCCGGCCCATTCATCCGACCCCCTCCCACTTCCCACTCCCTTACTGCCCCTCTCAGAGCCCCCGACCCAACCAACCCCCGCCCCCCGCTGCTTGTCCCCTGACCGTCCCCTCCAGAGGGCACCCCCCGCCCCTAATCACCCCCCCCCCAGGACTCCACCTCCATCCAATCCCCCTGCTCCCTGTCCCCTGACTTCCCTGACTCCTAGCCACACCCCCTCCCCCTGACAGGTCCCCTGGGACTCCCACGTCCTATCCAACACCCCTGTTCCCTGTCCCCAGACCACCATCCCCGAGACCCTCTGCCCCTTATCCAACCCCTCAGCCCTGGCCCCCTTACCATGCCGCTCAGAGCCATGTGTCTGGCCAGAGCAGACATGCTGCTGCACTGATCAGCCAGAACGCACAGCCCCACCCTCCAGAGCGCTGCTTGCACAGCACAGAGGCTGCAGGGAAGGGGGGACAACGGAGGAGGAGTTAGCCTCCCCAGCCGGGAGCTCAGAGTCGGGACAGGAGGGGCCCGCAGGCCAGACGTGGCCCACTGGCCATAGTTTGCCCACCCCTGGCTCAGAGACACACAAGCATCCAAAATGGAAGAACAATTTTGGAAGTGGCTTTATACCAGACTGCAGCTGCTTACGGAGACAGCTCAGCAAAGCTGGGCTCCAGCCTCTTGCCCCATGATGGAAGCCAGTGCCCCTTTCACATGTTAATAACCTATAATCATATACACCACATGATGGCATAGACAGACACACACACAGACACACACGGTAATCACACAACACCATAGGCTGAGTCACTTTCATATACAAAAGGCTTTTTATTTCAGTCCAGCCTGAATTGCAGTTTGCTATGAGCTGTGAACCCAGCATTTTCATGCTACGCTAGAAGTAGTGTTTCACTCTTTTGCACTTCATTAAGTGTCAGTTACACAGCCTATGGGAGTTTGCGCAGTACCATCCTACCACTTAGCACTTTCACTCAGAGATCTCCAAGCACTGCACAAAACAGAGAGGTCTCCTGATCTCTACTTCACAGAAGAAACAGAGGTACAGAGAGAAGCCGGAGGTCAGATTTTCAAAAACAAAATCACTAACAATGGGCGTTTCCATTTTTGAATGACCACCTGGAATCGGATTTTCACTGGTCCTGAGCATCGACACCACCTGTTGGATGATACAGGTGCTGAGTACAGCCAAGAAATCAGACCCCCAACAAGTGGTTTGAACTGGGCACCCAAAAAAAAGCCTGAAGCCCCCCCCAAGAGGAGTGGCCACATTTGAAAATATTGCTCTAAATCCACCTGACCAAGATCAGCAGCAGTCTTGGGAACAGACCCCAGGAGTCCCAGTTCTTAGCCCTATGCCTTACACTACAGAGACATGCCCAGAGAGAGATGCCTACGTTACATTCTACATATAGTACACACACACACACACACACACCTCTTTGTATCTTGCCTAATTAGGCTGGGGTGGATTTCCATGAGGATGCCCTCTCTCTCCACGATGTCTGAGCAGATGACATGGCCCCTTTCGAGAGCCGCAGCTCAAGACCCACATCTGTGTTTGGATGCTGAGCTGAGAAATAAGCGCTGGATTCCAGCAAGCAAGCAGCTCTCAAACACACACAATGGAAATGTGAGATGTGCATTTGACTCCGCACCCCTTGTAGGGCAATGAGGAAATTGATTTGTCATCCAGGTGTATTAGGTCTAGTGATCTAGACAGGAGCAAAAGCTTTCATTTATCTGTTATTTTTAGCATTATAAACAAACTGTCTTGCACACCAGCTCCAGACCTTGCAGATATGAACGCGCAGGGGGTGGAGAAGGGGGCCTTCTTTTAAAAGAAGCAGCCAATAGACTCCAGCTCTCTGCCTCTCCCCAGCTGTCAGGAGGAAGAAAGCCACAGGCCGTGCAATTCAGGCTGACGGGTACTTTAAAAAGTCGATAGGTTCAAGGACTTCCTTTGAAATCCACTTCAGCGTGTTTTGTGACTGACGCGCTGATCCGGGAGGCCACTGCAATGCAAAGCAGCAATTACCTGCGGGAATACCAATGAGCCATGGACAATCCATCGGACCCACCGCCTGCTTGTAGATGAGACACTAGAGATCCTGGGTCAATTTCACAGTGTTTGGGGATGTTTCCAGGCAATCTCTATAGCACCCATTATCCTGCTAACGACTGCAGTACAGAGTGCACGCTGCCTCTGCCCACCTCACCACCCTTTCAGTGCTGGCCCCATTACAACGATACTACAAAGACTGATGGTTACACACTGCCAATGGATCCCAACTAGCTCTAACTAGCTCTGCATACAGGGGTCACGCTTCCTCCACTGAACTTGCCCTCGGCTAGCCTGGAAGATGCAGGCAGCCACACAGTGACATGACACACGGTTCAGGACAGAAAGGAAGGTACGAAGAATCCTGTCTCCCACTGAAACCACCTGGGGAATTTAAAGCCAGCAAAATAATTCCCTGAGATGGAAGGCCAAGGATTGAGGGTCTAGCACTCCGGATCCTGAAAGGAGTGCCATGGGATTTGATACCCAGTGGACAGGGCCTTGGTTTTGTGTTCCATCTGAAGAACAGCCCCCTCCAGCAGCACATGTGGGCCGGCACCGTGCTGGGGCACGAAGGTCAGTACGGACTCAGAGGGCATTACCTCCATCACCCCCTGCTGCTCAACACCTCCTTCCCCCACACTGGAGTCAGTAGGAACCCCAAAGGCTGGCGCCCCCTTTTGAGTCCCCCCCCACACACACACACTCTGCTCTGCAGCGTTGCGCTGGGGCACTGGGGTCAGCACTCACACAGGGGAGAGCACCTACACCCCGCCCCTGCAACCCCCATGAGTTTTCTCTGGGATCCCCTCTGTTATAACCCCAGTCACACCAGCGAGCCACGGCTGAACAGTTTTACGCAGGCTGCTGCTGTCCAGATGTTCACAGTCAGCACTGAGCTATTCCCCAACCCCACCCGTTTAATTTTCAGGTGAGTTTTTGTGAGAACCTCAGAACTCAGAGGCTCCATCCAGGGATCAAAGGCAACAACTGACAATGAATAAATGAACAATTCGTGGCAAGTTCCACCATATCAGAGCAGCACCAGACTTGGCTCCACTCCCCACCCCCGTTCCACACACTCCCCACCCATCAGCCTGCACTGTTTGGCTTTTGCTAAACCCTTCCTGGTAGGTATTGTGGAATCTGATTTTGGATTCCCCTCTCCTGCGCCAAGGAACAGTTGAAGATATGTTCCAAACCACTGCAAGGTTAAGTGGAAACTGTTTGTCCTGACCGCAGCCTTGCCACACGACTTTGCATGCTCCGTGAAAGAGAGAGAGAAGAAAGCCCATAGCACAATGAAGACCCTGGCTGTATGGAGGGAGATTAAATAACAGCACAGATCTCTGATTTGCATTCTCCCTTCACCCATACTTACATACTCCATAAGAATGTCTGAGGAAGCCATAAAGCAAGCAAGCCATCCTTTACAGCATTATAAAGCACTTATCACATACATTTAATAACTATGGGCATGAAAGACTTAATTCGCTCAACATGGAAGTTATAAAATTGAATCAGTAACTGAGCATCAAAGGGAAATACAGGCACATAAATACTTACAAGGGCAATATTTTCCCTATTAAACGGATGGATTTCCCCTCAACTCCCACTCCCCATGGGCACATAAAAAAAAGTCTCCCAGCACTGAGGAAGTTTATATCGTTAGAGGATAATTCGAGGTCACTGGGGAAAAAAAACAACTCCAGCTTTGGAGAAACAATTATCAGCATCACCCTAGGGTGTAATTGTGATTTGGCAAGGTAATGATCATAAAACATAACATTTGTGACACAGCACTCTCTACACATGCAAATCTGTGCAGCGAGCCAGGTCCTTATAGAGCACATGTGAGGACAGACATTGTACGTGAGGCTTGCGCAGGACTCAGGCAAAGAAAGCAGATGAGGCAGTTACCCGTCCATGGCCCTAACCTCACGTAACCTAGTGGCCCATATGGGATCATTCAGAGGAACTTGGTTAGTTCAAAAAGGTGCAACAACAGAACAACTAGCACCGCTGATTAGAAACTACTAACGGACAGGCCCGATCCACCACTAGCAGAAAACAGGATTCAGTTCTGCATTCTTGTCCCAGACGTGACACTGCACCAGAATCCTACACAGGACTCAGCCCAACATCCCAGCTCAGACATTTGTTTGGCATCCCCAGAGAGACAAAGACATGAATGGACTGTGGAGACTGAATTCTTTTCACCCGCTACAGAAGGTCTCTGAGTCCCAGCTGAGACCCACAGGCAGGGCGTGATGGGGGAGCAGGAACATCTACACTGCTGTTTTTAGCCCCATAGCACGAACTCAGGTTAGGTGGAGTGAGCTCAGATTTGCTGCCCACAGGGCTTGTTTTGCAGTGTAAACATGCCCGCTTCATCCCAACAGTGATTAAGGGGGCCTACCAGTGTATAATCACCACGCAGGGAGAGGCGCTGCTTAGAGTGATCCAATGGGACAGAAGGAGGAGCTATGGGATTAAGCAAAGGATCTTTAAATTGAATATCATTAAAAGTCTCCTGACAGTGTGGAATCTGAGTCTCCTGCAACGGGAGGTGGAACCATCACCCCACTGAAGCACCACCAGGGGAAAAGAGCGGGTGCACAGCAGGCAGGAGGGGAAACATTGTACAGAACAATCTTGCACTGTCCCTCAGGGATAGATAAAACGACCCTTCCTCTTCCTACTCCCATCCTTGCCTAGCACTGCCTCCTCCTCTGTCCTCTTCCACACAGCCTGGCCAGACAATGCAGGTGCAAGAACCTTCCCCTCTGCAGCTCTCTTTGCCAAAGTCTCCGAGTTCTCCCCCCTCGCCATTGAGTTAATAACTCTGCAACGCATCTTGCGATCTGGTTTGTGGCCGGAGGGGCATCAAGTCATTTCTGCTGAGACACTGAAGACACTACCATCTAGGTAAGGATCCTGGAGATCACTGAATTCTTCTCCCCCCAGAATCCCTCTCCTCTGCCCTCACAAGCCCCGCCACAGTTCTCAGGGCACCAGCTGTAACTGGTGTGGATTTTTAAGGACACTTTTCAAATAAGTCGGGATGAGCTCAGCATCCCAGCCAGTGTCTCCCCTCTCACCAAAACACGTTCTGCTCTCCCAGGCTACCCTGGAGTTCTTGCTCAGTGCTGAAGGGCTGCCTCATTTGCAGTATCTAAATTCATTGCCATAGAAAGGCATTCGAGTACAGAAGATGCTCTAGAAAACCAGCCTCTAGCCTGTAAGTGATATATTTAAGCTCTGCTTGGAATCCATATAGAATTATCCCAGGCACTGATGCTGTGCCCAGCTACACAATGCTGCTGGTACTCCATAAGAACGCAGGCCAAAAGTTTAGGCTTCGCATTTCAGCTTTGTTAAAGGGGTTGGAAAGAGAGGCACTGACAATGTTATTGATTCCTTACTGAATGTAGTGGTACGTATTGGGGTGGGGCAGCAACATCAGATTCCCTGCACGTTGTCCCTGGGTTTGTTTTTCACCATCCTCTAAGGGTATGTCTATACTGCAGTGTAAGCTCAGGGTTCAAATTCAGGCTCAAGCCTAGTCCCCTTCCCTCTACACACAAATTGCAATAACCCAGGGCTCAGAACCAAAGTCCCAGGACCCCACAGGGGTTGAGGGTCCGAGCCTGAGTCAAGCCAGGACTCAGGGTTCAAGCCCTATTGCTTTGCAGTGTAGATGCAGACCCATTGGACTCATGCTTTGGGAGTCCACCAAAAGTATCGCACGGGCTGACTTTCTTTGTCCTATGGACCGTCTCATTTCCCCCACACCGCACCACAAACAAAGGGCTAAAGTAGACACATTTGGGGAGGCCGCCAGGAAGTCTGGGACACGGGTAGTTGGACTTGGGCCTGCATAATGCAGTGTAGATGCTGGAGACCCAGGCTGGGACTCCGGGTTCAACAATTCCTAACCTGGGGTTACAAATGAGTGTAGACACTCAAGCCCTATGTTAATAAACCCAAGGTCTGCTAACTCAAATCCTATTAACCCTGAGTTTCCATTGCAGTGTAGACATGCCTTAGGGTCTGTCTTCACTGCAGAGTTAGTCCAGGTTCTTATCTGGGCATTGCCCCTAACCAATCCACTCTCAAAATCCTCGGAGTTGAACTAAATCATGTTTTCAAATGAGATAAGTGGCATTTTAGAGTTGGGGAAACTGAGGCATCGGTCTAATTACTCCTTGGCCTTTCACCTTGTGTCACAGACACCCAACAAAACAGGTGTAACCCACCACTCAAAGGGTGAGTGCGTAAGGAGGGAACTCTAATTCAGCAGCACTTTACACCCAGTTGGCACAGATGTAAATAATTACTGAAATGCAACCACCTCTGGGGTGGAATGCAGCAGTTGCAAGGCAATGGTGAATGAGGCCCCAGACCCCTGCTTTAACCACTAGACCAACCTCTCTCTCCCTTCAGCTCCCGTGGAAGGTTTCAGACAGACATTCCTGGAGACCAAAGTCATATATTTCTCCCTGTAGAGAGGTCATTTCTTTGTTATTGTAGGGCTGGGTGTGTGGCTGGCAGTCTCATCTGCTGCCAGTGGGCCAACTTTCTTCCTAAAGTCACGACTAAAACAATCCTTTGCATCAGGAGCACCGGTCCCTGCTGCTGCTTGTTAGAGACTTATCTGCTGTGCATCAGGAGCATATGTTCTAGATTAGGGACTATTACCATAAACCTGGTCATGTTTCATTACCCTGCAGCTCTGGGGCTGAGGGCTTCCCAAGGGAAAAAGCTGCTTCCTGAGAATCTCAATCACAGCACAAGCCTCAGCATGGGCCAGCATTGCCTGACTTAGGAGATGGCCTTAGGGGACCCAAAGAGCCACCCCTTGGACAATAGCTAACGGAGGTAGTGAGAGCCATCCTGGCTTCTGGATGAAGGACACTTGTTTTATTCCCCTTAGTCCTTCATATAAAGCATGAGGTCCTGACCCTCTGTGGTCAGTAAAGATCACACGGCACTTTCTTCAATGCCCAGCATCCAGGCCAAATCCCAACTCGTTCAATTACATTCTGCCTCACTGAATTCCCCCCGTGGGTTCAAATGGATATGGGGTGGTTCTTCACTTCCTGTTGTAAACCCAGAGGGATAAGGGGTATATAGAGTCCAGGCTGCACCAGATGGCATGATTAACGATAGAGATGCAGGTAGAGTGGATACTTACACATCCCCACAATACTGAACACACCAGGGCTTCCAGGAATGAGGGGGCCTGCCCCCACCCCGTGCGCCCTCATGTACATGCCACAGAGAGGATGCCATTTTGAAGAGTGCACCACCCTGCCCCTGCTTGCGTTACCACGTGCACACACACCAGCAAGGTCACCCCAGCACTCTTGTGATACCTGACAAAGCCACATCTGGTGTTGTCTCAGTACTGGGCAGGGGGCAACTATCTAAAAACAGGACCGTGCATCCTAAAACGAGACAAAACAGCCTGCCTAGATAATGGCGGGGGTTAAGGAGCTAGGGCTCTCTCCAATCACAGGATCAATCATTTTCTTGGGGATTGTGTTTAAACTAGGGTGGAAACCACGCAAGAGAAGAGCTAAGAGCGCCAGCCAGAGCCAAAGGGTGGACGCCCTGTCTCCCAATTCTGACCCCACAACCCCCTGCTATTCCATTCCTAGCCCCACCTCCAGCACCTGCAGCTGTACTCATATACCTTAGTCCAGAACCACGGCCCTCCTGCTGCACCAGTCCTGCCCCGTTTCCCCTCCTCACCCCCACACACTTAAAACAAAAAGGTTCCATGTGAATTTAAATTGAGGAGTTCTCTTTTCTACATCAGATTCTTTTTTCCATTTTAAATGCAGATGTGAGTGTCAGGGCCATGGGGGTGGGGGGGGAGGGCTGATTCCCCACCCCCCGGTACCTCCTCTGACTATTACAAAAGCTGTAAAAACAAAAGCTAACATTTCCAAACTCCAAAGTGTCAGAAGGTCTTTCTGCTCCGTGAGCGGTTATGAGCTTTTGGCAACACACTCCATGTCCTGCCTCCAGCCTGAGCAATTCTTCTACCCTTCCTCTGCACCCCACCACCCACCCCCACTTTATCCTCCTCTGTTTGCCTCAGCCCTTCCCTCCCTCCTCAGCTATTTCAGGCACCAGTTTTCCCACACACAACAGATAGCATGAAACCTGCTGTGCCGCTGCTGCTCCCAATGAGGCGGGGAGAGGGAGCCAATCTTTCTTGGGCTTGGTTTCAGCTCCCACGAAGCATTTGTTTTTCTAAATGGCTCCCAAGGAGCCTGAACTTTGATCCTCCAGCGTTTTGGCTCTTCAGATGTTTATGAAGCTTGAGCAACTGGGCAGTGATGCCCAGCTGGGCTGGAGCAGTGCCAACCTGTCCGCCCCCTCCCCAGCGGAATGCTGTTCCGTAGGGCCTCCGGGCACAGCAACTTAAGGTTGTCTGGGAGCTTGGACGAGGCCTGTCCCAGTCTCCCTATCTTCACAGCGCTGCCACAGAGGATTTAAAAATCATAGACTATCAGGACTGGAAGAGACCTCAGGAGGCCATCTAGTCCAAGCCCCTGTTCAAAGCAGGGCCAGTCTCCAGCTAAATCATCCCAGCCAGGGCTTTATCAAGACTGACCTTAAAAACCTCTAAGGAAGGAGATTCCACCACCTCCCTAAGGAACCCATTCCAGTGCTTCACCACCCTCCCTGTGAAAATCTCTCTCCTTGGCCTGCTTGGAGCCTGTTCTCTACAGCAAAGCCACGGGCTTCGAGCAAGCTATTGCCCCATAGCTTATTATGTGGCCTTTGCCATGGCCCCCTGCTTGTTTCTTCCATTGCAGAGAAACCACAGCCTGTTCTGCCTGAGCTACCAGCAGGAACAACCCACCACCACCATCTGCCTCACACCCCAAGCAGGGAGATTTCCACTACCTCAGCCCAAGCTCACCCCTTGACGGCCCGTCAGAAGGAGCAAACACTCTTGGCAGCTGACTCCCTCCAACAAAGACACCTGGTGGTGATATTAGCAGCCTTTCAAGATTGTAATGTTTTCAGTTCCTGCAGTTGGTAATCATTGCTTGGAAGCATCAAAGAAAAAAAAAAAATCTATCGCATTTGTGTGTCTCCTCCAGAGAGCGGACCCACTGGTGTGTTCTTGTCGGACTGTGATCAGGAGAGCTGGAGACACACATGCCAGCGCATTGGCATGGGATTGCTCCTGAATGCTAGACTGTTGGTATTGCAGAGTACTTTGTGGAAAAGGGGCTGGTTGGCTTTGCACAAGAATGACCCTGTCTGGGTACAGTCAGGACTAGAGGGGAAGGGGGAGAAAGTATAATTGATCAAATTTTGCCCTCCATTCCCCAAAACACCCTCAGCTTTGACAATGTCCCTTTAACAAGGGTGGTTTTTAAAAAAATATTGTAGAAGGAAACAATAGAGCAGTGAGAGACTCTGTTAAAGAGGCTATGACATTTGGTTAGGATTCCTGGAAGACCCAGCTAAGGAAATAACTCAGGGGTGGGCAAACTACGGCCCGCGGGCCACACCCAGCCTGCGAGGCCCTCCCATCCGGCCTGCAACCATGGAGGCCGCCCCTGGCCCCCTCCCCGGAGCCACGCAGCGCGGGCACCGCTGCAAGGCTGCATGTCCTGCGCCCTCTCCCGGAGTCATGCCACACGGGCAGCTCTGGGGGCTGGGGCTGCATGCTTCCCCCCGCCCCCAGAGCCACGCCGCAGGGGCAGTGCTCTAGGGGTCGGGGCTGCGCGCTCGCCGCTCCCCCGGAGCCCTGCTGTGTGGGCAGCGCTCCAGGAGGCCGGGGCTGTGCATTGGCCCCTCCCCTGGAGCCGCGCCAAGCGGGGAGCGCTCTGGGAGTCGGGGCTGCACGCTCGCCTCTCCTCTGGAGCCGCGCAGCGCGGGCAGAGCTCCAAGGGGCCGAGGCTGCGCGCTAGGCTCTCCCCCGGAGCCGCGCCGTGCGGGGAACGCTCTAGGGGCCGGGGCTGTCCACTCCACCTGTCCCCCGGAGCCACCCTGCATGAGCCGAGCACTGGGAGCTGGGACTGCATGCTTCCCTCCCCACCCTCACATGCAGATATGGTAAGAAGGGGAATGGGATGGTTCTGGGGGGTGGGGGGCTTTGGAGGAGTCAGTCAGGGAGCAGGGTGGGTTAGATGGTGGTGGGGTTCTGGGGTGGTGGTTCGGGGGTGGGAAGGTGGATAGGGGTTGGGGCAGTCATGGGACAGGGAGCAGGGGAATTGGGTAGGGGGTGGGACCCTAGGGGTGGTTAGGGGTCTGTGGAAGGGGCAGTCACGGGACAAGGTGTGTGAGGGGGTTGGATGGGTCAGGAATTCTCAGGGGGCAGGAAGTGGGAGGGGCAGTCAGGGGGCGGGAAGTGGGAGGGGGCTGGATTGGGGGCGTGGTCTTGCCTATCCGGCTCTCGATACAATTTCACAAACCCGATGTGGCCCTCGGGCCAAAAACTTTTCCATTCTACGTCTGGGTCCAAGAGTTATTTCAGGGGTGGGCAATGCCTCCACCCCCAGCGGCAAAGTGGCATACTCAATATTCCACCCCACATATGCCTATGTAAGCACATAAACTGCATTGTGAATTACTCTTAGCACTCATGTGGAAGCGATATTTACGGGTTAGCCATTTGAAAATAGTAGGTCTAAGATTCTGTTTGTTAAAGGATCCAAAGGAGTGGCACAGAACATGCTTACTGTTAAGCAGTCTCCTTTAACAGTCAAATGTTTTTTTTGACTGCCTGATAAATTTTAACTCCATGCACTAGGTAGGCAATGGCAACCTCTAGTGGTCTATTTTTAGCACTGTGAGGGGTGCAGCCACCTGTCTTCTTTTTAAGATCAGCTGACGGGCGAAGAAAAAAGGCTGAAGCCGTCAGGCTAAGCACTGATCTCTGTATGATAAGGCAACATCCCAGGGAGGACACCCTGGGCGCCTCTCTTACTGAGATGTGATAAGTACACCCATGACAAGCATGATACATTTCTGATTTATAGTAGACTAGACTATTTCCAAACACATTCCCAAAGGTCAATGCTAAACTGACAGATATAAAATCTTGCAGGAGCATTCAAGGAATCCAGAGGCCATTCGAATTCATAATTGCAAAGAAGGAACAAGAGGCAAAGCCAAGTTCAAGCTCCTGATGGCGCCTCCTCATTCTGCAGGGAGGCTGAAAATTCATTTACTAGGACATGGGCTCCCTTTTGGTGCCATTTAGGGTCACAGTGCAATTTCAATGCCAGAAAGCAGATCCTCAGAAGAGAAAACATCTCAGCATGTTCCTGGATTCTTTGCAAATCCTAACTCAAAAACTTTGCTTTTTCTTCCCAGGCAGCTGCATGGGCCCGGCTTCAGAGTAAACATCACCCCAGACTATCAGAGAACGAAACCTGCATGTTAACACAGAACCCAACGAGAATGGAGACAGAGAGAGCGAAAGGGAGAGAGACAGACAGACCAGGGCAAGACGAGAGCATGCCGAACGGCAGAGAAAGTCTGAGCACTGAACACAATCTCTCAGTTGGTAGAGCCAGCTAATGGTGCTCCAGCTATAAAGACACTTCCAATGTTCTCCTGGCAACAGTGGCACCGTGGGCATCAAAAAGCATCAGCAGCTAGCACCAAGCCAAGGGGCAAAAGCCCACCCCGCCATGCCAGCAAAATCAGCCATGAGGAAGTGACTGGGGAATCCAAGAGAGTCAGAAGAAAGGGAAGTTCACTCTGCGTGAAGAATGTGGACATTGTTGCACGCCAACACACAGAGAGTCCTCTGGGGCTGGCTCACTGCGCAGCCCACAGCAGCTGGGACCTAAGCGCTCTTGCTGTATGCCAGACTGGGTTTTTATTAGTTTCCTGCTTTGTGGGATGGCATCTTGTGTCTGACTGATCTAGGGGGCCCTGCCAAGCCTACAGCACATACGGTGGTACAAGCAGGCCCCACTTGTCTCCATCCTACTGGCCTGTGGGAGTTAGTGACTGGGAGGGGGAGATGAGAAGAGATGAGCCCCCCCTCCCCCGCTGATACATAGAATGACCTGGCCACGGACCCACGGAGAAGTGGCAGGGACAAGATGACCAAACACATACTGTGCAACAGAAGGGCTGTATCACCCCCTTGCCAGGAGCCAGAAGGCCTCACCACAAATGTGCCCTCCCTGATAGCTGAGCAGAAGCCACTAGCTGGCCAAGCTCACCAGCCACAGCAAGAAAGCGGGGGGCATGGGTCAGTG
Source organism: Dermatemys mawii (assembly GCA_007922305.1). Lineage (NCBI taxonomy): Eukaryota > Metazoa > Chordata > Testudines > Dermatemydidae > Dermatemys > Dermatemys mawii. Next base: position 12,855,355 of record ML677366.1, read on the forward strand.
TTCACGTCATGCACCCCTTCAGTGCCCAGCCCGGCAAGCTAATGATCCAATCAGCAGATCCAATTCAGTGAGGAATCCTAGTCACGGGCCACAAGTCATGAGAGGAGGAGATGGGGTGGGGGCAGAGCCGTGTCTGGGCTCTGGTCTGACAGAACGTCTGGCTACTCCAGACTACTGAAGGAGGCAGTCTGTGGGGGCACTCCATGATCTACATTCAGACCTAGAGTCGCGGCAAACTGAGAAACCTCCGGAAGCTGGAATGAAGCTCCATTCAGATTAAACGCCTAGAAGTTTGTATCCACCAGTGGCGCAGAGATCCCCCAGCCAGGCCCCAGAGCGGCCTGTCCCTCTCCACAGGATGAGCGGGCTTGCTCTGCATGCCAGGATCCCCGGCCACAGCTCTCCCCACCCCTGAGGCAGCAGGGCCTGGAACCCTGTGAGGCTCCAGCCCCCCAGTACACCTGGAAGTTTGAGAGACTCAGAATCACAATCCCCTAAACCGTAGAGCATGCCCCTCCGCAATAGTGCGTCCTTACCAAAGTACCCCTTGCAGTGCAGCACTGCTCAGACTCAGTTTCCCTATTAGTCTGCTGCTGCTCCACCCAGCCTCCAGCATCTTCTGGTCTTAGCCCTCTGGCCAAGTCACTTCAGGTCTCCCCCTGCCAGGAGACCCAAAGTCCAAAACAAGTAGACAAGCACATAAACTCTTCCCTTTCCCCTTGAGACCCACTCAGCAACAGCCTTCTTTCCTGCAAGCAGAAGGCCACAGACACGCCCCAGCTGAGCAGGGCTCTCCCTTTCTGCTCCTCCCTGGAAGTCCCACTCCTGCCCCAGATGTCACAGGGCAGGATGACTGAGCTCTAGTAGCCCGTTAACCCTTACCTGCCTCGCAAAGCATCTGTGTGCCTCCCATCACACCATCCTACTGGGCAGCACAGGGAACAGCAAGGCTGGGCATTCAAAACCCCGAGCCAGTGCTTGATGGAGGTAAATAAAAAGTTCAGTGACAAGACCAACAATTTCACTGCAGAAAGAAAATTACTTGGTCACGGCAACTGAACTGTCCCGAATTACCTGCCAAACCCCTATAGACCGGCGAACAGAGGGGCGGGCGGAGAAGGAAAGGGGCAGCGAGATAGGTAGCCCTTTCACTCACTCGGAGGAGCTGCGCCCTGGAGTGCAGGTCCGTGAGGTGCAAGCAGAAGATGCTGTTTGTTTCAGGGCTCGTTGCTTTTTTACAGCCAGACTGGCTGCTGCAGCTCTGAATGTCTAGGCTTGGGTATCACCCCAACAGCAAGGCGCACAAAGAGCCTGTGCACTGTGGGAGACACAGGCCATGCAGAAGGGTCAGGATATCTGCTGTCCCCTCACCAGTATGACCCAGAACAGGGTCTGCTCACTCCTAGCACAAGGCTTCTCAGCCCATCTCATTCTGTAACCTGGTGAGAATAGGACTAGCCTCCGCTCCCAACACCCCAGTGTTCAGCTCTCAAAATAGGCCATGCTGTGGACCATTGGGAAAGGCTCTGAGCACCGCTAGCGGTCCATAAGCCACAGGCATGGCCGGGCATGTTCCATACAAAGGTCCTGGGTGCAAAACTTGCATTAGGGCAGCACACAGAGCTGCACGTACCCAGAGACTTGGGCTCTGCAGCATGGGAGGACTCCACCCACTGGCCTATCAGCTGCAAGACAATTGAGGGTGCAAGTCAAGCGCAGGACCTCTGGGGAGCATCTCCTTCCCCCATTACTCCCTCGCTGTCTGCCAGCTCACATTTGACACAGTCACAAGCTCATGGGCTCTTTTGGCCTGTATTACCCAGCCCAGCAGAAAGCAACAGAGTCCTCCTGCATGTGCCGCTGCCCGTCCAGGGAGCAGCTTTCCTGCAATGAGACATCAAGCTCCACGCTCTGACCCTCCGGCTGGCAGAGCAGCAGGGCTGAGCTGCTGGGATCACCTCCTACAGCAAGTGGGCAGATGCTCCACCCTCACAGCCCGTCAAAGCCTCACTCCCAAGCAAAGAGGATTTTGTACCAATGTTTCCACGGCTTCCATTAGCACCAGGGCAGCACGAGGCAGTGCAAGGAGGGAGCATGAGCGAATCGAGAGAGAGCCAGCCCCAGGGAGGAGCAGAGCACGCTGCCAATACACGCAGGGGCTGTCCAGACCCAGGGATCATAGCTCCCTCTGGACCCGGTGCCCTTTGGAACAGCAGGGCCAGCCAGCCTTGCAGCACGGCAAACTGCCGAGTCGAAACAGGCACCCACACAGCTGAGCCACCTTCCAGGAGGGCCCTGCAACGCGAGAGCCCCAGCTGCGTGGGAGATGAAGGAAAACCAGGAGATGGTCGCCAATACACTGCAGTACCCCAAAGGCCAGGCCAGGCGTCTTCATTTCCCTCCAGGGTGATGAGCTTCCGCTTTCCTTCCCCCTCCACCCCACCCCCAGCAAAAATAAAAGACGTTTAAAACAAACTGGAGTTTGGCTGGTTTGGGGCAGGAAACGGCCTCTAGCCTGGCAACTACAGCATTCGGGTGCAAGTGATCCCAGGAGCAGCAGCGGTCTGATGGTTCACACCGAGTGTGAGCATGAGGGTATCCGGGTACAAATCAACACCTGACACTTTCCTAGTGTGCCCCTGGAATCTTGCCCCTCCACCAGGGCAAGCCACAGCCCTAAAGCATCAGGCACTGTCTTGGAATCCATTGGCCTCCTATCACATGCCATTGTCTCTCCAAGGGTGCCCAAGCCCAACACCGCCTGTGCATACAACTGGCCCAGCGCGGCTGTTACAGCACTGCGGCCCTCACTGCTCTGCTCAGGAACAGTCTGGAGGGGAGGGGGTGTCACCAAGGACAGGAACCCAAATCAGCACAAGGAAGGACTATTTCCATAGCCCTGCTCACAATCAGAGCATCAAGGCGGTGTGTGGGGCCAGCAGTTCCCATTGCCTTGATGCTGGGGCAGGAGCAAGTCAGGCCAGTGGAGTAATTCGCCCAGACGTGAGTCAGACCTAATTTTGCGGCGCCCCCTGCTCTAGCAGGTATTTGATACCCCATCAGTGGCTTGGCTGGCTCCTGTTTTTAATCTTCTTCCATTGCCTCCAAGTCCCTTGGAGTTTGGCAGTATCCACAGACCAGGTGGTGTGAAACAGACACCATGGCCAGGAAACTGCTGACCAGGCTTGAGACACTGCGATTAGGGCCACCCACGTGCTGCTCTCCAGTCGCTGCTGCCAGGGGAGAACCCGCAGGAGAGTTGGGGGCAGGGGTCTGTGACTCCCCATGTGAACAAGCGGGAGACACACACAACTGAAATATTACCATAGCTGTTAATGGGCATGACACAACACACGGGGAGATGCAATCATCCCCAAACCACACCATTGCTGTGGGGGAGGAAGCATGTCTCATCATTGGAGCTTGGGACTCCTGGATTTTGTTCCTGGTTCTGTCACCAACTCAATGCAGGCAAATCCCTTCCATCTCTGTGACTCAGTTTCACCCATCTGTAAAAGGAGGCTAATGATAATAGTGACACAACTGGTGTTGACTGCAAGGTGTCCTTACCTCCAAGAAGCTTCCAGCTATTATAACAACAAAAGGGGTTAGAGGAAAGCAAAGCCATTATTATACTCTGCCCATTGGGAAAACTGGCCAGCATGTGGCTACAATTTATACCAATTGCAAGGTATTAGCCTAGTTTAAGGAGTCATCCCTTCTCCAGCCTCAGCCCAAAGGCTGTAGCTTACTCAGATCTTACATCAGGACTGGACTCCTACCCTTTGCTGAAAGCTCATAGGTGTCCTAGCTGGTGGGGAAACATGGACCTTCAAAAGAGACCTTAACCCAACCTCTCTTCTGGGCTGTCCAATTATAGAGCCCATGGCATTTCGTGCAGCCGGACACAACCCTCCCACCCATCAAGAGCCGCCCTCCTTACTCAGAAGCCTCTCACATCCGAGCCGTCACCCAGTGCAGGATGACAGATGTGTTTCTCTGCACAGACAGGCCCTAGCTCACTGCTGTGCAAAGCACCTGGAAATACCTGAAGTCTGAAACGTGCTGTGGAAACTCAGTCTCTGTGTTTATGAGGCCCTGTAACAGCTGGGTGGGAAATATGTCTTCTCCACGGAGGCAGACAGCACAGCGGGTGATGCACCAGAATGCACATATCAAGTGCCAGGGTGCCTCTCCCACCCACCCTGCCTGTAGGCTGTATGTTAAAGGACCCCTGCTCTCCTTCACTGCATCTGGGAGAATACCTTCCCTGCATCCCGCCTCCACTGATTAACCAATCCCAGCCTGGCCAGGTGCACCTCATTCCATCTCCACCCCCAGTTCCAGCCGTGCTGTATTCGAGACATCTGTATTCGAGACAGTCATGTCAATCCCGTTGTCAGCAGCCCAAGAACCTCCATGACACATGGCCTAGAGACACCCCTAGCAACCGCTCTATGGAAGAGGCTCTTTCCGTGTGAAGCTCGAGTATGCAAATAAGGGCCTTGCAGACCCACTCTTTGAGGTGCCCAGATGGCTCAGTGCAAACAACCGCAGAAGGAAGTTACGTTCCGAGCAGACGCTTTCCTATCAGCACTGGAGAGCAGCTTAACCAGGGTGCGTCCGACAGCTCGGCAGCCCTTCCCCTGTTCACACGGCGTGGTGGCCACATTTTGCCCACTGGAAGGCCAGGTTGGTGAAATGCCGGCTCTCCAGCAGCTCAATCCAGCTGGCATTCCGTTGAAATGCAACTGAATACAGCCATGGCCCCGAGAGCCCATAGAAACGGGCGCAGCGTCACTAATGCAACTAAGAGAGATCCCAGCATGCAAAGCAAGCAGGGCTCTCAGTTTAGAACAGAGCATTATGGGAGCCACCAACTTGCCCAGCCCACACCTCCGGGTTCAAGAACAGCCACAGATGGTATTGCTGAGCCATGTGGGCTGTGTCTGGCTCGTAAGCCGTTCTTTGCTCTGTGCCCAGCCATATATGGCTATACTCGGCCACCCACAGCTCCATACCCACGCAAACACCTTCCGAGCCTTCACAATCACTTGCCGTGTGATTTGCTTCTGACACAGCAGCTAGCACGCTCTGCCTTGCATGCACACAGTGGAGCAGAATCGCTCCCTTGGTGGATTGGCGTGACGGGGGCGGGGGGCGGGGAAGCCGACAGCCATGCCTATAGCCTGTATGGCGATGGTGTGATAGCGCACATGCAGCCAATACAGTGAATAAGATTACAACAAATATAAAATAATGATACAGCTGTCAAGACAGATTAGACTGCACAGTGGAAAAAATTGCAGGGCTGTTTAGTCACAACAATATGAGATTAATTTATCAATACAGCTTATGCCGCACTGGAGAAATAGCAAATTGAATAAGCGAATCTCCTCCACACCTTACATGGGGATGGAATCTCCTGAGCTGATCAGCACAGAGGTCTGAAGGCCAGCAAGGATCGGCAGGCAACATACAAGGCCAGCCAGCTCCCGAGGAGAGCGCGCACGCAGACACAGACTACACACAACTGCACATACAGCTTACGCATGCAAATAATTCACACCCTCAGACACACACCTTCTTGCACACACATGCATAAACTTTCATGCACCCACAGATGGGTACAAACACTGCACGCTCCAACGCACAATAGGAGCAGACCCATTGTGTTAGCAGAAGCGAAGGCTACTTCAGGGTAGGGGCAGAATGAGTCGTTGTGGACAATGTAGGACTCTTGAGAACTTCACCCAGGCTCTGCGTTGGCAAGAGCTTAATGGGCAGGTCTCGGGGAGAGGCTGGTTTTTAATTTGCAAATTTTAACCGAGAGCAACAATAACGATGGGTTAAAACTGTGCAAATAAATAAATAGCTGCAGTGCTAATTAGCCAAGGATTCTACGTGTGAAGGTGAGAGCTCAGCAGCAGACGCCGATAGGGAGGAAGCACCAGTTTCTATAAATATTGAAATCTGGTAATTATCGTCATTAGAACTAGTTGTGATTTATCGGCTGCACAAGCCCCACAAGTAAGAATGGCATTTATTTGCCACACTTAGAGCATCTAAAAATACTTCCTTCCCTGCACCCTCGGATTCTGCACTGTCCCTTTCCTGATCCCAAACCCTCTCACCCAGAGACGCTGCATCTTTAAGGCTGAAAGGCAGGAGAAAAGCACAGGGCAGATCTGAGCTGGAGAGACATGCGGGCACAAGAGCAAGAACCACAGATCCCATCAGCCCCTACACTAATCCACAACAGAAACTGACGACAAGCATTGGTCAGTAACAGAAATCGTACCATGGAAGAGCCACAACATCTTTGGTATCCGTGGGCAGGGAGCTTGAGAGAAGGGGCTGAGCAAACAGCAGCTCAGCAGGGCCCTCCAAGATTCCTGCCAGACTGCTGACATCCGATGATTCCAGCTGGTGCTTCGGCAGCATGGAGATGGCTCTGACCAACCTCTCAGGGATTTATTGGTCAAGTGGGGCACCAGCAAGCCCCACAGTAAAATAGGAACAGGTATCTATTGTGCCCGAGTTAGCTGATGCCATTCGGGGTTCGAGCCCCTGTGAGGAGGGGGGTCCGATGCTCCTCCCACCTAATGCTGGATTAGATTAGCAAACCCCCGCAGCTAGTATCCCAACGCTGATGCTGCCCAGTGCCAGAGCCAACAGAGGAAAGGTGCAAGAAACAATGCAGCAGGCAAGCTATGGAATACCCTGAGCTCAGCAGAATTCTTCCTCACTCAGTTACAGAGCGTGGCCTCCCAGGGCTTTCTCCCCAACCACTCAGCTCCTCCAAAGCCGCTGACCCTCCGGGCCTCTCCCCTGGGGTCTCTTCTCTCCGGCCTCCTTTGGGAGTCTCCTCCCCAGCTGCCATCCCACCTACCTCTCTCCCGGCTCTCCTCTCCCTGCAGTGCTTTCTTTATAGAAGCCACCCAGCTGAGTCTAATCCTTAATTACCTGCCTCCCCTCCAAGGGCCAGAGAATGGGCAAACTGGGTGCTCTGGCTCCCCTTTAATCTTATTGCGGCTAATGTGGGGTTTATACACCCCATCACTGGTCTCCTCCATCACTGTAAACACAAGCACATGATTTACCTTCTTTCCCCCATTCATTATTTTGTGGAACTACCCTGTCCTCTCTTAAAAGGCGAAGAAGATAATGAAAGAGGGGGGGGGGGGGCAAGCAGCGGCTTAGGGACACTCCCCACAGACACCCCCCCACACACACCTCTTCACTTTGTCTGCAAGTTACCTGGCGATCGCGAAGCCTGGAGGCCTCTTGCGCTGGTAGATGCACAGGACACAGAGCAGTCACAGCAATGTGTGACAGCATTGCATCCTCCCTGCCCGGGGAACCGGCTCCATGCTGCGGAAATGGACAGGATCACACAGGGCCTAATGAACCCCTTAGGACCAGAGTGCCTACAGGAGCTTAGCATCCATTCAGGCATCAAAAGCGACGACCTGGTTTTCAGAAGAGCTCCAAGTACTGAGCATAGGATGGGGGCTGAGCTTCCTTCAAAACCCAGCCCCAGTGTCAGAGCAGGAGCTGCTGGGGACTAAGCGCATTTGAAAATCTGACACTGGCTTAGAGGCCTGAATGGGAGCGGAGCTGCCCTGGGTAGTGAGCACTTGGAAGTCTAGCCCCACTACTGCCTGATGTGGCCAGTCGGGGACAAGCCAAGATGCCACCAACTCACGGTGAGATTTTAAAGGACAGAACATCACCCCGCAGGCAGCCAAAAGCCCAGGTTTACACCCATGAGCTGAATCCTGCACCCCCACTCGTCCCTTTTTCAGCAGCAACAACAGCCTTTCTACCCTGTCCTTATGGCCATAGGTGCCAACTCCATGGGTGCTCTGGGGCAGGAGAACCCACAGGAAAAAATTAATGTGCCACATCCCGGTTCTTCTGCCTACTTCCCAGTGCTTCCCACCGCCAAACAGCTGTAACAAGCTCCAGGAGGGAGTGGGAAGGTGGCACACTCAGGGAAGGAGGCGGGGATTTGGGGAAGGAGTCAGAATAGGGGTAGGGGGGTGGAGTTGGGGCAGAGATGTTTGGAAGGGGTTGAAATGTGGGCCAGAGGGGGCGGGGCAGAGATGGAGTCAGGGTGGGGCCAGGGGCAGGGGTCGAGCACCCACTGGCACCAGCAGAAGTCAGTACCTATGCTCACGTCCACAAATACCTCCCAGTGCGTGGCAATGCACGTTGGGATGGACACCAGGCAGCAACTGACTTTATTCACGGCCACATCCACTGTGGCATCGGGTTTGCAGGAGCTCCTACCTACCGTCTGCACCCTCAGCTTCCTGCTGTCTCCAAGAGTCCTGGAGGAAAAAGCCCATTACACCGTGCACCCCACCTCCCCCCACCGCAACTGTGGCCATGCGCCATTCTCTAATGCTCTGGCCAGCCTCATTTTGAGAGGGCAGAGTGAGCACATGTCCCTGGGGAAACCATTCATCACTGTGTCAGGGAGGTGTCTTTCAGAGAGTGACCCCAGATTTTCCAGCTCAATGTTATCCCCCGCATCAGGACAATGGGGATAATAGCATTTCCATTCTGAATGGAGGTGTTGGGAGAGTAAATCTATTGACAACTGTGAGACACTCAGATACTATGGCAATGATGGAGACAGAAAGACATTCATCCCTTTGCTCCCAGAGATACCCATGTGTTCTGTCCTAAAGCCCTCGCCTTCCTTGGGGTTTGCACCCTTCAAAACTCGGAGTCTATTCTCTGCACAAAGGGACCCCCCCAGACCGCAGATCTCTTTTCGCCATTCCTCTCTGAACTCTCTCTAGTTGGTCAATATTCTGTAACGAGACACCCAGAACTGAGGTAACAAACCAGGTGCTTTAAATAAACCAGCTCCTAGCTCCATGTTGTTACCTGCGGCACCCAGCTACACACCTCCCCCCAACTCCGCACACTGCTGCTGCAGCCACTTTTCAAGGGCCCTAAGCCAGTTTTCAGTCCATTTGGCAGTGTCATATCCAAGCCAAACTGAACTAATTTTCAGAGGCAGATTTGGCAAGACACTGTATCAAACGCTTTACTAAATCCAACTATATTAGGATTTCCACGTCCGGATCAGCCCCTAATTTTGTGATTCCATCAAAAAGAAAAAGCAATCAGGTTTGTCTGGCAAGATTTATTCTTTCTAAATCCCTGCTCTTATTGCTCAAGCTTCCCTTATCCTCTGGTGCTTTTCTCTCTTAATACTGCAGGGCTGGAAATATTTGCTGGAAATTTATTTTTGCTGTTTATATGGATTTTTAAAATCTGCCTTCTCTTTCCCCACCGCTGCCCCCTCTATTCTCACCTGCCACAACGGTCCTTAATGCTGTAATTGCCCTACAGTTCCCTTCTGGGGTTTCCTCCAGCAAGGGCCAGACTGCAGACAAACACTAAACTAGAGCTCATACACAACCGGCCTCATTCACAGGACACAGAAAAAGGCGCAACACAACTAACGCTGTGTTACTTTACTAGGGCTAGGAATTGGATCAATGGGCCTAAATCCTCAAGAGGATTTAGTCTCTGCCACCGAAATCAATGGGAGGTCAGTGCTTAGGATGCAGGCTGGTACTACATTTGGTTCTAGTTTGCCAGTACCTCTCCAGTTTCTCCAGTGACGGTTCTAGAAATTTAGCAACTCTTAATTCAGCAACCCTCCAATGTAACTTGGAAGAGTCGTGAACGCTGTGATGGCCAGTCTCCTGGCAATTGTTCTCCAGGTCATCAAGCAGAATTGGAAGACACATGACAGAGGCTAGTCACATTTCTTAATGAACTGCTGGAAGGTGCCCAGACACTACAGTGACTATCTTGCTACAGAAAGTGGCATAAGAACCTATACAGAACAGAATGATTCATTGATTAGGGCCAGATTCAGAGCCGTGTCCAAGTTCATGGGGAAAGGGGGCAAACGTGGCTGTACTCCACCTCTGCAGCCCTGGGACTGCAGGGATCGGTACCCAGCCTAGAAGAGGCTGTTTTTGCAGCCAGCAACAACTGGACATACGGATGCTCCAGCCACACTTCCTATGCCAGGGGACAGAATGGGGGGAAGGGGTAAAGGGGACAGACATCTGGAGACCATGGGATTTCCCTTAGGAAAGAGAATTCCCGGGTAACCCAGTAAGGAGTTCCCAGCCATTTTGTGCCAGAACCAAGACAAGGGGCTAGAACCTGGCCCTTACACTAGGACACCTTTAATGCACTATGTCTGACAACGAAGCCTGACAAATTTGCTACAGAAAAGAAAGGGTCATTCAGAGAAATATTCAAATCTATGGCCGTACCTTTCTGATCCCTTTATCTCCATTTACTATTGACAGGCTCAGCCCTGCAAGATGCTCAACACTGCCCCAGCTCCCACTGACTTCTGGAGTTCAAGGGTGCTCAGCAGCTCTTAGCACCAGGCCCATATCTTAAAACCCAGACGAGCCCAATACTGTTCCTAGTCATATCAATGGAAACAATTTTTGTCGACTTCAAAGGTGTCTGGTGGCCACTAAGTAACCAGCACAGTGGCAGCTGCTATGCAGGCTGCACGTATTTGTATTTACAAACTCTGCCTACAGGGGGCGCTGATTTCCAGGGTCTGCTGGAGGGGAGGCAGGCCAAGTTCACCACAGCACACCCCAGAGCCTTGCTTGCCCCAGGAAAATGCCTGCTCCTTCCTGCTGTTCTTCCCTGGGATTCAGCAGCCAGTTTTGCGCTTGCTGGCCTGCATGCATTCAGCGGATATTAAGATACCTTCTCAATGAATTAACAGGAGTGCTCCCAGAGCATCTCCGAGAGCCATGGGAGACAGGGCAGGGAGTTTCCAGGGTCCACTCATCAGTTCCATACTTAGCCAGGAATGACAGCCCAGAACACTACAGCAACCCCTCCTCCGCTCCAGCAATGTGTTCTCTGGAGTCGGCAACACTGCCCCCTACTGAAGCAGGGCAGAACCGTTCCCATCTAACAGCTCTGTTCATGGAGCCCTTTGACTTCGAGGTGCGGAATCAGCACCTGGCGAAGCGAAGCTTCCCGAGCTCCAATCTCCCAGCCTTGCACAATGGCAGCTGGCAACAGCAGCACCAGTGTCTGCATGCACTGGACTAGAAAAGCCAGGCCCCTTTCCTGAGGTATTCAGCCACCAGCTGGCCGCCTGTCAGCAAAGGCGGAGAGATGTTCCCCACCAGGTTCAAGGTGAAAGCCCACCTCTCTCAACCTGCAGACACACACCCTCTCCCAGCTGCCTCTCATTAATCAGGAAGGCACCTTACGTACACCTCCTAGTGCAAGTTAATTACCCCAAACAATGGACTGGGAAGCTGAGGTTAGAGATGATGCTCTAGTTGCCAGCAAGCTCATCCTACCAAGGGCCCAGCTTCTTTGCCCCATATTTGCACCTCGGGATGCAAAGGTCTGGCTCAGTGCCTCCCGCTTTCCTGTCCTGGCAGCTTTTCATCCCCACACCGCTACCCGGCAGCAGGAGAGATTTTTGCTGCTTTTCTTCCCCAGCATCCTAACTGTCAAATGACCAGCCCATATTAACCTGCAGCACCCCCCAGCACAGCACAATCAGGAGGCAAAGGAACATGTTTTGACAGCTGCACTGCACTGCTAGTCCAAAAAGAGCCCAAAGCACTTCCCAGCCTTGAGAGCTCCACTGACTATTGTCCAGGGTAGCAAGCTCCACCGGGAACTTCTCCATTTGAATCTTCCCCTCTCCCAGACCATCTCTGCACCACACCTGCTGAAGGAGGACAATGAGAATGACCTTCCTCCCTCCCTGCCACTGCATTACAGAGGAATCAGGGTCAGAGCAGGAGCATCAATGTCTCTGCAACCGTCCGCATGATCCCGGGACCACACTTCCTCCTGCCCAGGGTAAATATGGCACTACAGCCCAGGGCATCCCCAAAGAGACAGTCGTGTGTGGCGGCCATTCAGCGGCTCCTTCTGTTCCTCACATCAGGATCTGCACAACAAGACACATTAATGTTCTCCCTTGCTGGGGGTCTCTGGACAGGCTAAGGAGCAAAAGGGCCACAAAGACTGAACACAAAACCCCCATGGGGGAGGGAAGTCTGTGCCCAGCATGCTGCAATCTGCAGAATACAGGAGGCATCCCAGTGCTGTACACTTCCAGGGTGCAGTGACCTTCCCCGCAGCCAGCCAGAACAGCCTTTGCCAGCCTGCGACGGTGAGTGAACCACACTAATGTTGGCGCAGGGGATGAATGACCCTAAAGAGCCAGGAAAGGGGCCTTCCCAGCCCTGCACCCTCCAGCACAGGCGCGGAGTTATATGGGCCCATGGCACCTGTGCTCCAATATCCAGGAACGTGGGCCCGGCTCCACCAATGTTTGGGCTTATATTTTATTAGAGCCGTCCTGGATCAGGGCAACTACCCCGGAGGACGCGGGGTCCAGGACAGCCTGGAAGGTTAGTGGGGGGCCTGGCCCCGGCAGCAGTGAGCGAGCTGGCCCCAGCCCGCCCCACTCCCCCTCTTCCTGCACCTGCTCTGCTCCCACTCAACCCCTTTCCCCAAGACTCCGCCCCACCCCTGTTCAACCCCACCCTGCCCCTGCTCCGCCCCTTCCCCATCCTCCTTCCGCCAAACGCCACCCCACCTCTTTCCGGATTCCAGCTCCTCCTCAAGCGATGCTCCTCCCGAGCTCCCCCAAGCACCACTCCCCCGAGCGATGCTAACCCTCCTGGCCAGCCCGGACCCCACTTCTCCCTGAAACATGGGCCCCCTGAAAGCACAGGACCCGCCCGGTTGCCCTGATCTGTCCTATGGACGGGACAGCTCTGCTTGGAACGGTTCTGGCACCACCAAAAATTATACAAACCTGGCACCCGTGCCATCCAGTCCTCTCCCCCACACTCCTGCCTGTCAAGCCCCGCTTCTGCAATACACCACCAAGGGATTTACAGAGTTGGGGAACTTATGGGGACAGGCAGCGAGGGGTCAGAAGCAGGCAATCTCCTGGGCTGGGGTCACAAAGCAGCAGGGAATTTAAAGGGATGGGCAAGTTACAGGGTCCGTGAAACAAAGCAGCGTGTGGTGTCTGAGGTCAGCAGTGAGGGGTTTGCAGGGCTTAGCCCAGAAAGGCTGGAAGTTTACAGAACGGGGTGCAGCATTACAAGGGGCTCTTGACTTTCCATCAGTGGTTAGGCAAACATCAAAGGCTCCCTCTACAGAGCCCCAAAAGAAAACTCAAGGCCAGATTCATTCTAGCAGAGCCATATGGAACAGGGGTGGTTTGCACCAGTCACATCCTGGAGCTGCTGGGAGCCATCTTAGTCCCTGGCATAGGCAGAAGCAGCTCTGAAGACAGCCCGTAACTTGCATGGCTCCTGCAATGGTCCTAGAGGCTGCTGCAGCAGCACTGCAGAATAGTCAGGGCATAGGCATGTTTTTGACATGCTCCCTGCACCCAGGCTACTGTTCATGGGGATTTACAGCTGCTTTGCAGGTCTAGAGTGACCCTAACGCACCCATGAATTCCTCCATTGGGTCCAGTGCTCCACCTCCCTGCTCCTGCTAAGAGTGAACCTGGAGACATGTGTGCTCAGAGGAGGTATCTGTTAACACAAGGGAGAGCCAGACCCGGAGATGCACAGATTAGAGCAAAGGCGCTAAACAGGAACGCAAGGACCCAGCTGTGGCAGTTAGAACACTGCATCAAATACCGCTTCCCCTCTGCCTTAGTGGGAGGGGGAAGGAAGCGGGGGCACAGATAAGCCATTCCACGTAGCATGGCTGGGAACCACATATCCTCCCCCACACCTTGTCCTGGGACCAGAGCCAAGTGGCTTTTTCCTCTAGCAACACCAGCAGCATTGCTCATGCCACCTTTTCCTTCAGGCCCCCCTCAGTTTGCAGGGAGGAGATCCCATGGGAGGAGAGTCCCGTGGTTAGAGCTGGGGGGCTGGAAGTCAGTACTCCTACTGCTCTTTGCAGGAGAGGTTGCTCTCCAAGCTGAGAGCACAGGGACTGGGGCAGGGCATCCCGTTCCCTGGCCATGCGGCAGGGTCAGGGAAGTCGGCCAAGCCACCATCTCAACTGCAACCGATCCTTTCTTGTGGGCAGGTCACTCCCCGCTCCCCCGACTCCTTCCCTTTATGGGCCCATTTCCCAGCTGCTTCTGCAATTCCTGCTGCCAGAAAGCAACAGAGCCAAGCTGCCCCAAGGAACCTCCTTCTCCAGAGCCAGGCTCCTCACTGACCCCCAGCGAGCTGCCAGAGCGTCTCTCCACTGCCAGTATTAAGGCAGCTGCTGGGCCCTGGACACTTGAATCTTCTGGTCCCATTGCAGCTGCAGAGCCCCTCCGACAACTTTCGTTTTTAACATGAGCTACGGAGCCAGTTCTGGGATGAGGACTCCAGGCTGGGGAGGGGTAGCTCCTCAATTGGCCCAAACTGCCCCTGGCCCTGTTTCGTTCCTTCAGCACCACTGCGCGCGTCTCCTGGCTCGAAGAGCGACGCCCAGGAGCCAGGCTGCCAAGTACGCGGCACTGATCCCTGGCTCTGACTGTGCCGACAGTCCCGGCACGGAGATCGTGGAGCGTGCAGGAATGGCACAAAGCGACCCAATGCTGCGGCAGGGCCCTTCTCCCACTCACCATCCCCTGCCACACTGAGTGTTACACTCCAATCCCCACAGAGCGACGAGTCGTTGTCAAAAAGGAGACAGAGGAGATGTGGGAGGAGGCAGGTCTCACAATCTTGGCCAGGGATCTAGGAAAATCCCAGCAGCGCTTTGCTGCCCTGCACTCCCCCCTGCTCCTTCCCCCATCACCCCACCCCGCAGAACTCCCACAGCCGCTGCTCTGACTGATGCAGGCGTGAGACCTGGCGCTTGCATTCCCCAAGGACATACACAGCACAGCCAGTCGTGTTCAGGGAGCCGTCCGGGAAAGCGCCTCCTCCCAAGAGCAGCACGCTGAGATTAACTGACCACAACAGGGTCATGGCCTCCAGCGCACCACCTCCTGGTCTAGGGGCTGCAGCAGCCCTGCCTCAGTTTCCCCTTCTCCGGGTTCTTTAGTAAATACCACACCACACAGCATTTAAAACAAGATTTCTCCCTTCCACATGGGGTTTAACTTGTTTAAACTTTCAGTTTTCAGTAGCCCTCTGGATCCCAAACGCTTCCCTCCTGGCTAAGGGGATTCCATATCACAGCCCACCTTCCTCTTTGGGCTGTGCTGCCCCCTGATCCCTCGGAGTCACCCTTTCAAGAACAAAGCTCCACAGTGTCTCTCCCCTAGCAGCTCAAAACAAACATACAACAAAGAGCCTTTACCCCAGTCTTCCAGGCTGGGCCCAGATCCTCCTTCTCTGCCTTTCCCCAGGCCTCTTCTTAGCTCTTCCAAGAAGACCTGATTGGTTCCAATGACCCACCCTCCCCTGACCATTCTCTCCACCTGGGGAGGCAAGGGAATTGTAAGGCAGGTGGAGTTTGGTCCCTCTCCCCTTAAAGGGGCCCACTAGACTGTGACCCTGCTCAATCAGCACAAAGGGAGCTGAAGTCTGCAATGTGCTTAATACAGTACATGATACGGAGCTGTTCCTCCACCAGCCCCAGAAAGCAACCCTGCACATGCAGCCAAGCCCAGCTCCGGAGACAGGTAGCAAGGGAGGGAGGTGATAGGGGAATGTTCAGCCAAGTCACGGGCAAAAATCAATGAACACACGGGCACCTTGAGCCAAACCAAACACACTAGAGCCAGGACAGAAAGGCAGAAATCAAGGCACCTGCCAGCCCCGTGGCATTTCATCTCCTGACTCCCTCCCAGGCCTGTCTTTCCCCACTGAGGGCAGCCCCACCCTCTCCAATGCCAGGAATACCAGCCAGGTGTGCTAATCCCAGATTGCTGTCTGTCAGATCTGCCACTAGCCAGCGGTAGGGTTAGCTATTCCGCGGGGGCTCTAGCCACATGGACTCCCGCTTCCTTTCCCCCACCTGGATTCCGTGGACCAAATCCACCCTGGGGGTAAGCAGGCGCAACTCCATGTACTTCACCAGAGCTCCCTTGGGCAATCCAGGCTGTGCTGCAGGGTGCCCCAGGGAGCTGAGGGAGGGTGTGGGCATGTGTTCCATCCCAGAAGCTTTGGGAGCAGTTCAGGTCAGTCGTGACAGCAGAGTGGAGGTTCCTTCCTAACCCTGCACTCCCTTAGGCAGGCAACAACCCAGACAAGGTCGAGTTCAAACCCTCGCCCACGAATGTTGCTGTGCTGGCCAGTGCAAAGTCTGCGTCAGTGCCACCAAAGGGCACCCTATGTAAAGGAAAGCAGAACAGGGCCACGGCCTAGTAGGTGGTGGCCCCAGAGCCAGGAACGGAAAGGCCTCATCACTGGCCCAATGAACGGATGCATCCGAATCACAGCCACTTGGGGCAACTGATGTCAGGATAGAGAGTGGCCGAGTCAATGGAGCCAGGGAGGAGCTGGGGTCGGGGGGGTCCCCAGCAGCAAAAAATGGCCTGTAGACTGGCGACAGCATCCTCCGGGGGTTTGCTCTAACTTCTATTAAGGGAACTGACAAATACCAAGGTCTGGTTCGTAATGAGGGAACGGAGGACCAGTCACTTCTAAGAAGAGCGTCAAATCCCCATTGCACTGGCCCAATAAAGGAGAAGTATGCACTGAGCGAGCAAGGCTGAGCGTGCTACAAGTGTGCATGTACAAAAGCCCATATGCTCTAAGCACGTTGTGAGCAAGCATCAGAGGGCATGACACTGAACAATCGAGACTGAGTGTTGCACCAGGGTGTACGAACTAGATAACATGCTGCAAGCATGCAGGAGTACACAAAACTGTTACGAGTGAGAAGTGAGCACGTAAGCTGAATGTGAATCTGTACAACTGAGCATGAATTAGCAGGTGTAACCAAACAGTGCAAGTGCAAACGTGAATGTTTGAGAGTGTGTGTGTGTGTGTGTGTGTGTATGTGTGTGTGCGCGCGCACATCTCTGTGTAGGGGGATAGATGAGGGAAGGGTGACAATCAATGGGCATCGTGACATGCAGTGAAAGAGTTAATGTTCTTCCCCGGCCAGGAATAGAATAAATAAGATGAAAATAAAGCTGCAAGCTGCCTACATGAGGCAGGAAGTCTCTCTCCCCTCAGCCGGGAGTGACGGCAGCTATTCAGCACAGACGGATTATGAGCCATACCAGGTAATATCCCAATCTGTAATAGTCACTATTATGGGTAACACAAGGGCCCAGATAAGATCCCATCAATCACAAATCACAGCTCACTGCCTGTCTGCAGCTGCAGCTACAAGGCTGTGCATTCCCAGGCAGCCAAACACACGCTCACACCATCACTCTCCCACGTGTATTTGCACTCCCTTGCACGCTTTCTCACACTCCGATGCACCCACACTCGCACCCTCCATTGGCAACCCTCCCCCATCTGCTTGCACACCTTCTTACACGGAGATGCACGCTTGCCCACTCCAGTTCTCCCTCCCCCGCCCCACGAAGCCTTCTCATAGCGAAGTGATCAATGCAGTGGATATTTTATCTGCTTCCCTGCATAGTTATTTTATTAGAGGTGAAGGGATCGATGGTGCAAAGGGAGCACTCAGAAAAATGCCTCATCGAGCCAACATGCAGAACATTTGTTCCTGTTCATGTAACCTAACCATTCTACTACAAACAAACCTTGGGCTGCGGGCGGAGAGCCCTGCAGGAGACTGCTGGCAAAAGCTGGGCTCTACAGCACCCTCTGCTGAGCAAGAGTCAGCAGGGAGCTCCACTTCCCCCACCCCAAATACCCCTCTATCACAGGCTCCAGAGGTTCAGGGAGAGGAGATGGAGACAGCCAGATCATTCAAAGAGGGCTAAGGTCTGCGTCTCTCACCCCCACACAACTCCTTTAAACCCTTCTCCTAGCCCAGCCCAAAGGCGCCCAATAAGCTGAAGGAATCATTTCACCACCACTGAAATGCAGCTGCTTCTAGGGAAGGTCATGGTCACACAGGAACATTTAGGAGAGGAAGTGAGAAATCATGTCTCCATGTGAAGCCGCAGGGGAGGCAGTATGGAATTATTCAGGACCCTGGGGATTTAGGATGAGCAGGAACTGCTGGTTTTACTCTTTTTGCACACGATGCCCTGTTTAGATATTAGGAGATGACTCCAATATATGGTGCCCACATTCTGCAGCTGGCAATGTCTGACACGGGAAACATCACATTCATATCATCTGCCTCCCCCCGAGAGCTCTGCCTTCAATGGTGTCAGCCAGACTGGCTTCTGCTCTAAGTTCCCCCTATTCCCTGCCTCAGTTACAGAAAAGTCCCCTATCCTGTAGTCATTAGCCCTCCCCTTCTTCCAGCACTTCCCCAACTTCACTGTTTGGCTCAGTGCATCAGCAGAACTGCAGTATAAGGCCTCCTGCTCCTATGCATGATGGGAAACTCTCCACTGCTCCAAGCTGGCCTGGGCAGCTTCAGTTAAGGATAATAGGGCCTGTACATCGTTTGCCCAACACACAGGAAGTATTAACACAATTCCCACCCCTGCCCCCGAGCACCCAAAGTTTGACTAAAGCTCAGGAGTATCTTTGCTTTTATAAATCTCTGCCTTTTAATGATGGCTTCAAGGCTGAGGGGGAAAAAGGCCCATTAAACTCACTGAATAAGTTAATGGGGCAGAGCAAATCCATTTCAAAGCCACTCCAGGCTACTTTCCTCCAGAGCTAAAGTCTGAGTAAGCAAAAAGAAAAATTAAAACTGTACAGTGCTTGGCCAATAAATAACCCCCAGCGTAATCTGCCGCCAGCCAGGACTCCATCTGCAGAGATATTAGGATGCAGATCAGTTGTAAAACACCTCTGCTCCCAGAGACTGCCACCTCTTTATTGCAATTAGTTCTCGTCCCTCCTGTCCCTCCCCATCTCCCCAGTCTGCCTGAGGGCAGAAGGAGACCTCTTGCCTCCTGGGATTCAATTTGGCAGCACCCAGCAACTAAGCACCCAAATCCAGTACCTCCCCCTATATCCCCACCTCCCTGTCCCTTATTGCACAACCCTTCTGCTCCCGGTGCCCTACAGCTCCAATCCCTGTACCCTCACCTCCCTGCCCCCTTGTAACTCTGTACCTCAACTTGCTCTGCACCTCAGAACTTCACCCCCTGAAACCTCCCACCCCTTCCCCCAAACTCTTGGCCCCTTTATGTCCCTGTTCCTCCGAGCTCTGCAGCTCTCTCTGCCCCCAGGAGCATGGGCCACGCATGTTTCTTGACAGCAGCTCGGTCACAGGCCAGCAGCAACCCCCAGCCCATCCCGGAGCCTCACAGGCAGCTACTCCCACCATCAGACAGCTAAACACTTTGAAAACTGAATGCATGTCCCAGAGAAAAAAACCCGGCCCTGTTTGTAAATGTTGATCCCACTAGACGCGGCTTGTTTACTAGTTAATATTTAAAGATGCTAATTAAGTCTTTGAATAAACAAATCTATTCTAGCAAATGCCTTTTGGAAGTCAGGGATCCTTCCCCGTAGAGTCAGTGCAGTCGGCGCAATGGGCAGAGGCACCAGGCAACCTGCCTGGGGGCCAGGGCAGCTGGTCAATCTGCCCCCACCCTGGACCATTTGGTGCAGCCAGACACAGACCTGTGGGCTGCCTCCTCCACCCAATCATGTGGCTGGGGCTTCTTACCACTCAGAAGCATTGCACAACGCTTTACCCCACCTTCCCATCTTTCCCCCTGCATCCACCATTTACCTCAGCCCACAAGTCCCCCTCCTAGTCTCAGGGTCTTCAGTGACACCCAAGACCAAATCTCACCCAACCAGCAAATGGGTCCGGGGTGGGGGGGAGGAGAGCAGGGATGTCAAAATGGCCTCCCAGTGGCAGAGCCTCATACAATGATTTAGAGAAGGAAGAATGCAGGGAGGGGCCCTGGAGATCTAGGATCAAACCCCAACTGAGTTCAAATGAAAGAGTTGGATAGGCCTCATCCTTACTCAATACAGTGCAAAAGCCTGTGGCTGGTACTCATCCTCCTCATTGCCTGCAGTTAAATTGTATTAGAAACAGCTAAATACCTATTAATATTTCCAAACATTACTTTCCATGCGAGCAATTGCCGTGGTCGCCACTAGGGTGATCGCCAAAAGTGGGGAGTGGCTGGGTGGGAGGGAACCTGTGAAATTGTGAATGGGAGGGCAGGTGTCTCCCATGGGTCTCTCCTCAACAAAGTGTTTGCTGTCCCTTCCCCAGAGAATTCTTGCCCACAGCACAAATCTATGACGACCCTCACCCCTACCAGCCATGCTCCAGTTCGGGCCTGGACTATCAGGGAGAGTAAGGCCGAGCCTATTTGGCCACCAGAGCACAAGGGAGGAGCTTCAAGGGACAAAGACCACAGGCCAGGCTAGGGGAGCACTGGAAAAGCTGTGCTAGGGACACCACATCTCTCACTTTCGGGAGCAGCAAGATCATGGCTTCCCAAGCTGCCTCACAGGTAGCAGAGAGAGGGCCATCGCTGGAAGCCAGGCACAGGGCTCAGCTCCTTGGCATCCCGAGAGAACTTAAAGCTTCCCAGCAATCTTAGCGTAACACCACTAGCCAACCCCAAATGGGGATCTCACCCCACAAGCCAACTAGGTTTCCTCACTCACCCTTCAGTAGGTATGTGACAGAGCAGAACCACCAGGGGCTATAGATGGACACCCGGGTGGGGAGAGGGGGGAATCTGGCAAGAGAGAAGAGGCCAAAGTCCTAAACACCAAGAGGATCCAAGCTCCATCCCAGGAAGCTATCATGCATGACTCTCCTGCCTAACCCCCTTCACCCTAGCCTAGTCACCAGCTCAAAACCAGGTCAGGTCAAGGGCTCAGAAACAAGCTACAGAGCCCTTCATTTCTTCACCTCTACAGAGAGTCTGTAAGAGGCTGGGAGTGACAAGGCCACATCTGCTGGCTGTTCGATGGCTCTGAAGTAAGCTGGTGTGGCTCAACACAGCTCTCCATGAACAAGTACCCACATCACACAAACCCTCCTTGCAAACAGAACCAGCAGGCCCACGTAGCAGAGAAGCCAAGGGCCATGGAGACAGAAATCCCCTCTCAGCCCTAGTGGGGCCCCCCAGGGCAAGGCCAAGGGACCTTGGTAGGGCAGTGTGCAGAAGACGTTTGCCCTGCTCTATCTCTCCTATATCAACAGAGGACAGCTAGCTCCAGGGCTGTCACTCACAATCTTTCGGCAGCTTCAGAAGTCATCAGAGGTCCTTATCACTTGGTCTCCCTACAGCTGAGGGCCCCCTCCCACCGAGCAGAGACGCAGAACAAGAGGCCTGATGCTGAAGTGCCCGCACACATCTGGGCCCCAAATCACCCGCTGCCTCTTGACATAGCTCTGAGTGGCACTGGCAGGCAAAGGCACAAGGGCACCTGCTCTCAGAGCGTGGGGGCGGGGGGTAGCAGAGGGGAGGTCAAAAGCCTGATGTGAAGAGGGGCTGATCAGCTCCCACACCTGACACGTCCTCCTCCTCATTAGGCTCCTTTCTCTCCCACAAAGCAGATCGAGCCAAAGCCATTAACCCAGTGGGAGCCAGGGCCCTGCTCAACCTTGGGGAAGCTGGGGAGGCAGGGCCCAAGCAGGAATGGCTACACAGCTATTTTTAGCACTATGGTGTGAGTCTGAGTCAGTAGACCTGGGCTCTGAGACTTGCTGCCATGGGGTTCTTTCGTTGGGTTGTTTTTTTTTCAGAACAGAGATACCCGGAGTCTCCTCCTCCCACAACACCGACCGGGCTCAGCATCATGGCAAAGGCAATAGCTAGCCTAGAACACTCAGCCCAAAGCGAGAGCCCAGCTCAGCAGGCTGGACCAGGTATCTCATGAGCCCTAGCCTTGCCCCACGGGCCCCTCAGCACCAATCTCTGGGATGCATTAACCCTGGGGGCTCCTTCTCGGTCCTCAAGTTAACTGTTTGAAAAAACAGACAGCCATCCCTCCCTTCTGACCATTGGGGTGCATTCCTCTCAGGACCCTGCCGCTCCCAAGCTGTGATGAGCTCCTTTGGTAAGTCAGGTATATTCATCCCCATCACCCCTCCCCTGCTGTAGCCCCCAATTCCTGCCTCAATGTAATAAGTCATCCCTGAGCCTGATTACCTGAGGGCTCCCCACCAATAAATGAGGGCTCAGCCAATCAACAGTCGAAGGGCAAACCAGGTCACCTCCCCTCCAAAGCCAGGGATATCAGCTCCCACTCAGAACAGCTTCTCCAGTCTACTCAATGTTGCTATGTTATTTAGGTTATCTCCCGCCGGCTGGTGGTTCTGACAGACTGCTCCTGCCCCACCTTCTGCCCCTACTCTGCTTTGAATGCCTGATTCCTGATCTGCTCCCCTGCCTGACGTCTAGGCATGACCGTTGCTGCTCCAACCACTAGGCCTGATCCTCCACTTCTCAGTTTCTGACACCTACGCTACGGGAAATGAAAGGAAGCTTTTAAGGAGAGCTGCAGGCTGCTGCGTGTTGCCCCTGCCCCAGTTCCGCCTCGTGTTTGGATTAGCCAGGCTGTGCACTGCTTTGAATTCCCTGCTACTGAGCGTCTCCCGGGACAGCCAACTAGTCCACTTTGAAGTGTAAAGAAAGCTTCAAGTGTCCAGAGCTGAAGAGTAAAATAAACCCAGCGCCCAGGGATTCACAGATTCCAAGGCCAGAAAGGGTCATTGTGATCATCCGGTCTGACCTCCGGCCTCACACAGGCACAGAACTTCCCCACAAGAACTCCTAGAGCCGATCTGTAAGAAAAACACCCAGTCTCGATTTTAAAATGGCCCGTGATGGAGAATCCACAACCCTGGATAAACTGTTCCAGTGGATGTGGGCTGGGAGCGCCTAGAGACCACTGCCAACCCAGCAGACCACTGCCAGCGGTGGCCTCGGAGCTGTCTGAACCCTCCACCGGGACAGCCCCGAGCTGCTCCCCACACATCCTCCCTGCCAGAGGGTCCCTCACAGCAGCACTGTCAAAGAGCAAAGCTCAGAGGGAGGTGGGCCGGCAGCGGCTCAGCAGCCTTCCAGAGCGCCAGGGCTAAACAAGAAGGGTCCCTGAGCTATCAGGGTCCCTGCAGGTTTCTTCAGCAAGGGAACATGCCTGCCCCAGCCCTGCACCTCAGCTACAAGTGTGACCTGGGGAGACCGAACGTGCCCGACCACGCCGCACGCGCCATCCAAACAGGACCCCAGCCACAAGATAGTCAGGCCCCAGTACTTACTGTCCCACAGAGACCTAGGCACCCATTCACTGCCTGAGCTGGGACCCCAGGCACTGAGACACTAGGAGGGTGGTGAGCCAAAGGGTCCGTCCGCACAGCAGCAGAGCGAGCTTCCCAGCCGGGGCAGACAGACACGCGCTAGCGGTGTTCGAGCTCATGCTATTCACAGCAGCAGGGACATTGCTGCACCGGCAGAGACACGGGCTAAAACTCGGAGCTTGAACTCAGGGGTTGGGTGCCTCTGAGGTACCAAAACAGACAGGACAAATCAGTCTGCCCCACAATCAGCCTCTGGGCCTACCTCCATCTCTGCTCCCGCTCTGCAGCCTTCCCACCAGCAGGCCGTAACGTATCACCCCATGCCCCATCCCCCCACAGCGGAAGGAGGAAACAACTCCCTTCGCCACCCTACACACTCCCCCTATGGCGACAAGCCCAAGTGGGGAGCAGTAGCACTCCCCACAGCACAGCTCCCCTTCTCCTGGCTCCAGCCTGGCCACACCCGGCAGCTCACGCCGTTCAGGCTTCCAGCTGCACCACCGCCGTGCAGCGCTGCCGGCCGGCAGGGACACACTGGCACCTGGCTTCTCTGAGAGCGACCTTGTCTCTTCCCTGTGACAAGAAAAGGGAGCTGTTGTGGCTTTGATCCCCAGGCCTCAGACAATGAAAGGCAAGCTCCAGCTCTGCACCGACTTTTGTTCCCGCCTGCTCCTTGGGGGTGGATTACTGAGCTGCTATTAGAGTCACAATAAACACTTCAGAGGCACGCGGACGTTGAGGGAGGGATCCTCCGCAGCCCTCAGGGAGTGTGAGGCAGCCCTGCTGCGTGTCCTATTGAACCCACGCTCCCCACTCGCCCCCACAGCCCGCCAGCTACACACACCACAGGAGCGTGGTGGGGTTTGGCTGCAGTTTCAGGGGACAGTTTGCGCACAACATAAAACCTCCCCAGGCAGTTTAGGCTGAACAGCCTTCTCCTCTGATGAGAGCCCAGGGCTGAAATCACAAGGGGCTGCAGGACCGCAGAGAGGGGCATTGGCAGAGCTGTGTGTGGGGAGCTCAGGGCTGGAATCACAGGGGGCTGCATGTCAAGAACAAGGAGATGATGGGCTTCGTTGGAGAAACGGCACAGGACAGAACTAGGAATCTCTTCATGGGCCACCTTGAAGGAGAATTTCTGAATAAATGCACCAAAAAAACCAATTATATACCTGAGATACATGGATGCTATTTTCATCCTTTGGACAGATGATTTAAACTCTCTCACAGATCTCCACCACTTCAACAACCACCACCCGTTCCATTAAACTCTCTGTAACACTCCCACACTGGCATTGCTTTCCTGGACACCATGATCAGCCTCAACAATAGAGCCCTACAGACAACCATACAAAAGAAACCCCCGGATCACCACACCTACTCCACAGATCCAGTAACCATCCCAAATACACCAACGAATCTCTTATCTAGAGCCAGGCACTCAGATACCACAGAATACGCTCTGAGAAGAACGTCTGGGATACACACCTCAACAGACTCAGAACCGCCTTCACCAACCGAGGACACTCCACCAGAGAAGTACATCACACCATGGAATGGGCCACCCAAATACCCTGAAAGAACCTGCTTCAATACAGAAATAACGTCCCCCTTGTTCATAGAATCATAGAATATCCGGGTTGGAAGGGACCTCAGGAGGTCATCTAGTTCAACTCCCTGCTCAAAGCAGGACCAATCCCCAACTAAATCATCCCAGCCAGGGCTTTGTCAAGCATGACCTTAAAAACCTCTAAGGAAGAAGATTCCACCACCTCCCTAGGAAACCCATTCCAGTGCTTCACTACCCTACCAGTGAAAATTTTTTCCTTATATCCAATCTAAACCGCCCCCACTGCAACTTGAGACAATTACTGC
Source organism: Dermatemys mawii (assembly GCA_007922305.1). Taxonomy (NCBI): domain Eukaryota; kingdom Metazoa; phylum Chordata; order Testudines; family Dermatemydidae; genus Dermatemys; species Dermatemys mawii. The sequence goes on from ML677366.1 coordinate 12,880,534, forward strand.
TTGTTCTGTCATCTGCCACCATGGAGAACAGTTTAGATCCATCCTCTTTGGAACCCCCTTTCAGGTAGTTGAAAGCAGCTACCAAATCCCCCCTCATTCTTCTCTTGTGCAGACTAAACAATCCCAGTTCCTTCAGCCTCTCCTCATAAGTCACGTGCTTCAGCCCCCTGATCATTTTTGTTGCCCTCCACTGGACTCTTTCCAATTTATCCACATCTTTCTTGTAGTGTGGGGCCCCAAACTGGACACAGTACTCCAGATGAGGCCTCACCAATGCCGAATAGAGGGGATTGATCACGTCCCTCGATTTGCCGGAAATGCTCCTATTTATACAACCCAAAATGCCGTTAGCCTTCTTGGCAACAAGGGCACACTGTTGACTCATGTCCAGCTTCTCGTCCACTGTAACCCCTAGGTCCTTTTCTGCAGAACTGCTGCCTAGCCACTTGGTCCCTCGTCTGTAGCAGTGTTGTCACATACCACCCCACACTGGAACCAATATGGGGTATCATCAAACCACTACAACTCATACTCGATGGGGACCCCATCCTGAAATAAATCTTTCCTGACTCTCCTCTTCTGGCCTTCAAACACCCCCCGCAACCTCTCCAAGTTCATCAACAGAAGCAAGCTGCCCACAGACCAGGACACGTGAACTCAGAGCAGCACCAAGCTCTGCCAGAACATCAGATGCAAAACCTGCAGACATATCTCCACTGCTACAATGATCAATAACCCCCACAACACACCTTATATGAGCCATAGATCCTACACATGCCTATCACAACATGTGCTGTACCTCATCTAGTGCACTAAATGCTCCAATAACAACTATGTGGGTGAAATCGGACAATCACCGCACTCTCCAATGAACTCACACAGGAAAATGACTAAAGACAAAAACATCTCATCAGCTGAGGATGAACACTTTCCAAAAAGCGATCACTCTACATCTGACCTATCTGTCCTCATCTGCAAAGGAAACCCACACAACACTTTCAAAAGACGAGCCTGGAAGCATAAATTCGTAACTTTGCTAGATGCTAAAAATCACGGTGTTAATAAAAACACTGGATTTATGGCTTATTACAAAATACTCCTGCATACACACACCCATGTACACAGGAGAGCACAACTCACACTACCGCATGTACACACACATGTGTGACCTGAGGTTCAGGGATGGGAATCTGTCCTTGAGATCCCATTTACTGTCAGGAAACTTGAGATCTGGGGGCAAGGGGGAATGGATAGCTCAGCTGAGCTGTGCTCGTGACAGCATGTGCTTCAGAAAAATGTGCTGTGCCACTTTGTGCCTCGGTTTCTCCATCTGGCTAGCCAATGGCTGCCAGGCCCTGGGAGATAGCAGGCTGGTCAGCAGTTTGTCCTTGTGGTACACGTAGCTCTGACAGGGCCACGTGGCCGAGACGCCCGCCGCTCAGTCACCTGCCTCTGCACCACAAGCCCATTCGCCAGCTCCCAATTGATTTAAAAACAATAAGCCCTTGTCAGAGATTGGGTTACGGGAAATACGCAAAACTGCTTTTTCATCTCACTGCTGCTTATTGCGTTTCCCTGAGGGAGGAGGTGGCAGCGGAGAGAGGGAGCCAGCAGAGAGAGCGGAGTGGGGGAATCTCACAGGGGGGAGGGGGAGATGGCAGTGCTTCACCCTGGGTGATCAGCTTAGAGCAGCCCTGAGGGCACTGCCCACCCATATTCCATGGCTCCAGAGGGCTGAACCGTGGCTGGAATACTCTGTCCAAGGCCCTGTGCTGGCGTCACCCAGGAGGGGCTCCCTACAGCTAGCTTTGGGGCCATACAGCTGCAGGACCCCTCCCCGCCAGGGGGCAGGGATGAACTGAGCCCAGAGCAGAGCCAACAGCAGCCAAGCAGGGACAGTGCCATGGGGAATCTGTTCAAGGCCAGCCCCACCTAGCCCCATAGCAGGACAGGGACGGTGCCAGGGGCATCTATCTCCCGACCCTCAAGCAGGTCACCTTGCAGCGGCGTGCTGAGCACAGGGGTTGGCCTGATCTCCCTATCTTGACCTGGGGGCAAAGGTAACTGCGCCCCAGCCTCCCGGCACCTGGGCATGAAGATCACGGTGGCTCATTGAAAGAACAGCTTGGCTCAGACTGTGCCAAAGCCCCAAAGTCAGAGAGGAGCCGCAGGGAGAGAGAAGGGAAACCCAGCTGGCAGCTGAGGTGACTTGCTGATGGGAGAACTGGCAGGACCGGAAAGGGGCAGGCTAGCCGCGACCGGAACGGGTAGGGAAGGTGCAAGCCAGCAGGGAGGGGACCAGTACCCAAATAAAGCCTGGAGAGGAACCTCATCCACGGCCCCCAAATCCCCACTCCCAGTTGTTGTCAAGCAATCCTCCCCCCACCCATCCCCCGTGTTTGGCCATCGTTCCTTGTTTTCTGCTCCCCCATGCTGCGAGCTCTGTGGGGCTCCCCACTGCCCTGGGGTAACATGCATGAAACAGTAACAACGGCCCTCCCCGTAGTCCTGGGATCAAAGGTCCACTGGGTTGCCACGGCAACAAATGTTGAGGTCAAAGGCCAGGTCCCTGGGAACATATTTCCATATAAACATAAAAGAGGCAGAACTGGGAATATCTGCTCGGGGGGCCCAGGATGGGAGCAGCGGGGCGGGGGGCTGCAATGGAAGGTATTGACAGAGCTGAGTGGGAGCCCAGGACTGGGGTAGTGGGAGGATGGGGAGGGCTGCAGGTCAGGACTGAGGTGCACCTCATCCAGGAGCAGGGCTAACGATCCATTCCCTGCTCCCACGGCTCCTGTCCTGGCCATGGCTGGGATCTGCTGCTCAGGGGAACCGAGTCTGGCTTTTCTCTGGTGTTTCTTAGGAACAGGCCCCGCCCTGCCAAGCGGCTCCATCAGACCCTGGACAGACGCAGCTCGACATTCACAGTCACTTTAACAAACCCCCCAGCACTGGCGCCATCTATCAATTAATTCTCAGAGCTTCGTTAGGTGCAAACCAGGCGCTCAGAAAGCGGTTTGTCTGGGGGAGGCTCCGAGCAGGCTGCCCAGGCTGCCCTGGGAAGGGCAGATTGGACAGGGCACATGCTCCCGTAGCCTCTTAAATACGCAGCTGTGACAGCAACAACCTGGCCCAGAGCGTTCCTCCCCAGACTGGACAGCTGCCCTGCGGTCTGCCAAGGAGCGACGGTAACCAAACCACTTGGAGCCATCAGCTGTTCACTAGATCTGCTCCGCTGGGGAGCTTCCCCCAGCCCTCTGGGACCTTCCTGGCTAAAGAGATGTTTCCTCTCTCCATTTTGGCAGGCTCTGAACAGGGAAGAGGGGTGCATAAGCAGGGGAGAAGCAGGAGGCTAATATCCAGCATTGTTTCCCAAACTGTGGCCCATGCAGCTCTTGCTGGTGGCTGGCTGAGAACTGGCTGCTGCCTGCAACGTATGAAAAGAAGCTACAAAGAGAGCAAATTCTTTCCTGATGTTCCTTTCTCATGTAAGCAAAGGCTGGTGTTGCCACAGCAGGGTTATGACATGAGGAACGGCAGGGGCAGTGCGGGACCAGCAACTGGGAACCCGAAGGGGGTTGGGCTGGGAGATGGGGAAGGGGAGGGGAGAGGAGGGTTAGTTTCTGTTGCACGTGACTGGCTGGCCGTTGTCCCCATGAACCTAGGCACATTTTGGAGAGCCCCTGCTCGGGACAGTTTTATTGCGTATTTGCTAAGCGCCATGAGCTGCTCATGGAATGAAATGCTGTAGCTAAGGGCTCCTTTATCTCCAGGCCAGTGCCCAGCACTCCACACTGCAGGTTTAAGGGGTGGTGGCTCGGGAGGCGGGTGGGCATGGCATGGAGAGGAGCTACAAGGGCAGGGTTGAAACCAAAACCATATTGAAGAAATCCCCATTCTTCCTGGCCCTGACTCCTAATGACCCCAGGGCTCATTTGCACAGTGCCGTCAATGCGGCATGTTTTCCATCTGCATGTCACCGAAGCTTGAGGCAATGGAACCAGCCTGGCTGCTTCCACATGCCCCCTCTCATGTGTCAGTAGGGGCTGCCGGGCGGCAATGGGCAGCCTCGCCGAGAAGGCTCCAATCCAATAACCATTTCCACACAACTGTCGAAAACGTCATTTAAATATTCTGAGCCGCAGCAAGGTTTTTTTCCCTCTTTTCTTCGAGCGGATTGAAAGGTGGGCCCCGAATTATCTGCCAATATCCCACCACTGAGCAGCGATGCCTTCACTAGCCCCCGCCCCCTTTCACTTTCACTTTGCACAGTCACTAGTGAAAACTCAGAGGCTGTTACACGAACTGGCCACCAGGTGTCAGAACCACTCCACCATAAATGCATCCAAACTGCATTAACCAGGCAGGAAAATAACGCAGACGCTTTTTCTCAGAGAGATGATGGTGGTTGCCGAGTGGCTGGCACCAGCTCAGTGACTATGAGCATGGGACTGCTCAGTGGAAGGGGTACGGCACCAGTTCCATATGACTCAGCTCCTCCCTCTTCCCACCTAGCACCTCCCTCTTCCCACCTAGCACTCCTCTCTGCCCTTTACATCTTGGGGATCCAGCACTTTTTTCAGCCCTGCATTCAGCGCCCCCCTCTCTTCCCGCCACTCCCAGCCATCCAGCACTGAGCTAGTACATCCAGCAAACGGTTAATCAGAGCAGGGATGGCCCAGCCTACTACAGCTGTTTCCAAGGCACTGATCAGTGAGGGATCTAAGGCCAGCCCCATAGAAAGGACTTTAAGTACAGGGGTGTATCTAGCAGTGGCTTGAGTGAAACAGGGCAGAGAGAGCCTTCACCCTATCCCACGACAAATTAACTGTGAGCCTAAACCTCAGCCACGTGCCCTCTAGTGGGTTAGCAGGGTATTGCAACTGGTCAGGTATTAAGACTGTTAAGTATAACTCTTCCCTCTGCAAATGCACAAAATTGCCTCTGAGTAACCGACTCCTTCAGCCATCCTTCTGCATACACGACTCCCCTTCTTCACCCCGCAGCAGCCATGACACCTCAGCCTGCCAGCTCATCAGGGCTGGGGTGCTTAGTGCTCAAAGGGGAGCCCTCCCAGGGAAACGCCAGGGCTCTCTCCCCTCTGAGTCAGTGCTGACTCCACTTCCCCAGCGTGGGCTAGGGGGCGCTCTCCTTTGAGTCACTGCTGACTCCACTCCCCCAGCGTGGGGGTAGGGGGCGCTCTCCTTTGAGTCAGTTCTGACTCCACTCCCCCAGCGTGGGCTAGGGGGCGCTCCCCTCTGAGTCAGTGCTGACCCCAATTTCCTAACACAGCAGGGTGGGGGTGAGAGTGACTCAGTAAGGGGCACTTTCATTTCTAAGCCCCGGGCCTCGGCACAGGTCTGGTGCAGCTGGCGGAGCTGTATTTTGGGTCAGATCCTGCTTACATGTTGTCATGGCACTTGGTCATAAGCCCTAATGCACTTGCCAGATTGTACCGTGGGGCATCTCCTTACATTCCCCTGCAGCCGGACTGGAGGATCTCTGTCCCTGCCCTAGATTCTCTGCAGGGCGGCTGGTCACGCAAACACCTCAGCTTTGGCTAAAGAGGACAGAGGTTCCCCAAGTTTTCTTGCTGCAGGCCCCTCTCCCTTCTCCAGGGGAGTCAAATACGAGTCATGCTCCCCAATTCCCATCCATGCGGGGCAGAAGAGAGGAGGTGGTGGCAGGACCCGGCTGGCTCCATCCCCAAAGTAGACCACAGCTGTGTGGCATGGACCAGGACTCCTCGCACGCCCTTCCCCCTGCCCAGAACCTCTTGCTCCTGCAAGCTTTGAAGGCTTTCAAATGGATGGGGCTGCAGCCGCCCAGGGCAGAGCAGCAGTGGCGGAAGCATGTGGGGTGCCCAGTAGGAAGGAAGAGGAGAGGGGGGAGGGGAGAGCAGCAGGCTGCTGCCAGGGCGGGGCAGAGCAGGGACCCGCTCCCTCTCCCCACCCCCAACCACCGGGGACTCCCTACACACACTCCCCACTGCTGCCCTGCCCTGGACACCAGGCTGGCTGCAGCCCCACACCCCACCTCACACTCCTGATAACCGGGGGGACACGCCCCACAGGTTGAAAACTAATACCACAGGTGGAGCACTGTGGCCTAGTGGATAAAACTCTTTACTGGGACTCACAAGACCTGGGCTCTCGTCCTGGCTCTGCAACTGGCCTGCTGGGTGACCATGGGTGAGTCACTGCCCCACTCTGTGCCTCAGTTTCCCCTGAAAATTAGAGATGATGATACCACTCTCATTTGTAAAGTGCTACATAATACTATTATACCCAGATGATAGTTCCAAAGGGCCGATGACACCCAGCACATCAGCCTCTTCGACTGTATTTAACATGGAACTAAAACCCTGTGTCTGGGTCTCCAGCCCCCCGCAGCATTTCACTCTGTGCCAGCTCTGTCCTGGGCACGAGAGCCAACGCTACCCAAGATGAGGCCACAGGTGAGAAGACATGAATGCCACTAAGGCCACAGAGTTCAAGGCACTGATGCAGCATCTGAGTGCATCTGTGGGGGAGGCTGTGACCCAGCCCTACGTGGGGTCCCAGGGCAGCATGTGACATAGGGGCTATGGAGCTGGGACTGGAAGTTATTTCTGGAAGAGCTTTTGCTCATGAAAGAGCCCCAGAGTTCAGGCTTGCTGAGATCTAGGCAGCCACCCCACCAGAGGGTTGGAACTGGCACTGGGGCACCCTACGGGGAACCGAACCGTCACCTCAGAGCAAAGGCCCTGCATGTGGGTGACCCATTGCAGAACCGAGCGACCGGAGAATCCAGCCCTGATCACTACAGAGGGGCTAGCTGGACGCAGCGTCTTTTGTCTGGGCACATCCATAAACCTGCCCTCCCCACCTGGCTGGGTTAGAGCCTCCCCACTTCCCAGTGCAGGACTCGGGGGGTGCAGCAGAGAGAGTCATGCCATGTCTCTGCTTCTCACCCTCCCTCCCTACGCCACCACCCAAAGCAGCTCTGCAGCTCCTGTCTGTCTCTGCTGAATGCGGACACGCAGTCTTGTGCAGTGGGCTGCCCTCTAGTGGCTCAACTGCACTTTGAAAAGGCAAAGTCGGCGGACTAAGGGAACAAGGAGGATATGGGGAGCTGTTTGCTGGCTGCGGGTGTCCTGAGAGCTACTACAAGGCTGCAGCAGGGCTCAGGGCTCCCCAGGGACCAGGGGCTCCTTAGTCACCCTCCTGAATGAGAAAAGGACAGACCCGCCCTGGGATTTCGCTGGGGTAAAGTCCCTCACGGGAGACTCTCAGTACCTCCCACCCTGAACGCTTTCTAGCTAACGGACAAGGAAAGCCGGGTGCTAGGAGGCTGGGGAGCAGGGAGAGTGTCCAGCAGCTGGGATGCGGCTCTTCTGAGGGAGGTGTCGGCGGTGAGGTGCTCCGGAGTGGGACCAGGAATATGGAGGCCCTGGAGGAGTTACTGTATCCTCGGCCTGTGGGCAATTCCCTGAGGAAGAGGAAAGGATGGTCGGCCTCAGGGGCACCACAGAGTGAGGACTAGCGTGGGTCAGACACTGGCTAGGAGAGACAGGGTGCAAAGGAAAGGAACAACGGGGCCGTTCCCAGAGAAGTTAATAATGGGCTGCCCCAGGCATTGATGTCAGGGCTGATGCTGGTCAGTATAGTTATTAGTGACTGGGACAGAGGGTGAATAAGGAGGTGCTGATGGCACAAAATTATTTAGTGAGTCAAGGACAGCGAGGAGTGGGAGGCACCAGGCTTAACCAGCTACTGGGCAAGTGACTCTTGGCATCAGCCAGTCCAAGGGGGTGCACAATGGAAGGAGCAATTTAAACTCCTCGGACTCCTTGGACCTCGTCCTGAGTTCACTGCATCCTCCTCGGCACAGAAACCCGGGCTTCCCTGTCAAGAGAGAGCCGTGACAACACCGGCTCAATGGTCAATGGTGATACAGGTGTCTGTCATGCACGGCTGTAGCTACCCCAGCGCAAAGCCCTAGTGCAGATGAGGAGTGCACTACTGCAAGCTCCATTGTGCACCAGTGCAGAGCGCCTCCTGGAAGGTTCACACTGATGGCGCCGCATCCGTGCAGTTAGCACAATTCGACCACCCCACACCTAGACAAGCCCTAAGAGGCAGGGCTCCACTGAGATGGGGATAGAGAATATCCTTGTCAAAACCAAGGACACAGCCACACTCTGAACACTGGGTTGGAGGGGTCACCGCGCCTCCAAAGAGAGTGAAAAGGAGAACAAAGCTAACTGGAAACGAGGCGGGGCCTCCAGAAGGAAGCGAGATGAGAGAGGTGAGGGCCTGATTCTGGCCCCTACTCTGTCTCCCTTACACCACTCCTGCTGTGTAAAGGAGCCAAAATGGCCCCCTGGGGAATTCCCCAAGTGCAGGAGCAGCTTAGGGCAGGTATACACTGTCATCCTCCATCACTTTTTCACCCTGAGAGCAGGGGAATGGAAGGAAAACTCTGCCCTCTGGCTGTCCTGGACCATAAGGCAGCACACAGTCAGTTACGGGGAGGCTTCCATTAACTAGAGCAGCCTCTGAGCTGCTCTAACATATGACAAGGGCCAAGCTGAGCCCCAAATCAGCCCAACATCTGGGTGGCTCAGAGTTGGCATAAAGCCACCTTTGCTCCCTCTCCCTGGACCATGTCTGCTCTGTGCTTTTTGAGTGGTGCGGCCCAGAGCCTGGCACTTGGACTCTTTCATGTGGAAGAGTGACAGAAGCCAGGGGAGAGGGATACACAGCAACCCAGAGACGGCCCATCTGGCTCCTCTCTACCCAGTCCCACGCACAAGAACAAGAGATAATAAGTGAAATGTAAAAGAGTCTAATTTCCCACAGATGGAGGGAAACACTTTAGAGAACATGAAATGAACCCACAGATCTCACCACGGCAGCATATTCCCAAGGCTAAAAGCCACTGAAGAGTACCTGACGGTCCATCAGGTAGAGGTAAATGACAAGCACTATTAACCTGCATGTTGCAGGGCATCACCAGGCCAGACACTGTGGTCAGGAAGACACTGTGCTTCGTACTGGACTGTGGCCCCAGGGGCCTTGATTTCTTCATGCACCTTCTGCTCAGTCATCAAAAGGCAGCCAAACCCAGCTGTAGGCTACCTACAAGGAGGGACACAGGCATTCAGATGGAGCAGCCAGTTCTGGCAACCAATCACGACAGCACCAATGGCTAACAGGCTGCTGGTCTGCTGGGATGAGGCAGTTCAGACTTTTTTGAACCCCGGAAGCTGAAGCACAGCTGACAGATGGGGTGCCCAAAAGGGGTCCCTGATGTGATGGTTGGGGGTGTTTCTGCCTATGAAAGAGCCAGAATTGGGCACTTCTCTCTTCTCTGGCCAGCAGAGACTCCAGGGGACTCTTCAGAGGAACAAGGTGAATCAGACTTGTCCACATTAGGGGCTTTGCACTGGCATTCCACCCGTGCAAAGTCCCAGTGTGGAGGCACTGCACTGGTGAGAGATGGGGCTTGAATCAGTGAAACCTGCGCTGGCTTCAAGTAAGCCACAATCGTAAGCCCTGCTTTATACCTGCACAAGCCCTCTACACAGGGGATTCACCCCCGTGCAGAAGTCCCTACCATAAACAACCCCTCATCTTCAGGAAAACAACCCCCGCAAAGCACACACAAGCTCTGTGCTCCCACGGGAGGGCGAGCGGGACAATTCCACCAAGACGCTCCCTGCATTGGGGGATGCTCACGATTCGGAGAGAGCAGCAAAAGGGGCCCCACCCCTTTCCCCCATCTCTGCCCTGATTGGCAGCTCACAACAGTTCCTCTGCCCAAGCTCCTCCCTATGAGCTGAGGCACCATGCAAGGCATGGCCTGGGTCTGGATCTTCCCAACGCCCTCTCACCCAGCTTCCAAGGGGAGTTGTACTCCTCTGCCACCAGCTGCCAGAGGAGGCCAGCAGTTCTCAGCCACAGCCACCCAGAGACCTGTGGGGAATCTGGGACTACACTGAAGGTGGCCCCAGCCCGGGGATGGGGGTCGCTGGGCAGGTTTGTACAGTGTCTCTAGTCCAGTGGAGGGCAAAGACTGGGGAGATATTAAGAGCAACCCATTGATTCCTTTCCCTTCTTCGGTCCAATCAATGCCATGCAAAGCCAGCTCAGTCACCTGCTTTCCCATTAGCCAGCTCCTGTCTGCAGAAGAAATCATCTCGATGCGGCTCAGCCCACCAGGCAGCCCATCCTTCCAGGGGGACCTCGCTGGGCAGGCTGGTTGGCCTGGGGGAGGGGTTCCAGAAGAGGGGCTGCTGGGGTTGCGGCCTCCTGCTCCGAGCAGAAGCTTTTGGGCAGGCGGGAGGCAGGCCAGGCGCCCTGACAGAGCTCTGCAGCCTGGCTCGGCAAGGGGGGCGCAGGGATAGACTGTGGCACCGGAAATGAAGGGACAGAGGCATCAGCTCGGTGGCTCTGGCTGAAGAAGCCAGGCGGCTCGGCACAGGCAGGATCCTCTTTCTAAAACAAGTCTGCTCAGTGACTGTTGGTTGGCCGGTGTCCACAGCTCTGCACTAGGCACATACCCTGCCATGGTCTCCAAGCCTTGCTGGGAGGCGGATTCTCAGGCCAAATGGAGACCTGGCACAGGCCGACGCAACTCCACTGAAGTCAGCCGAGCCGCAGTCTCTTACAACCGGTCTCTAGCTGGCCCTTGGGCTGTGCTGTGTGCGCGGCGCTTGGGGGTGACGTCTGGCGCTTCCATTCCCTTTCCCTGGAAAGGCAGCTGAGAGTCAGCCATGTCCCTGTATAATCAGAGTGACTGCCAATGCTCTGGAGGGCCCAAAGGTCACGGCAGGCACAAAGCTGCCTCCTTCTAGGCCGGCTGAGCAGTGAGAGGAGTTATACATGCAAAGCAGGGACGCTGAGCCCAGCCCTGGGAAATTAAACCACACAGGCAGTGTGGCAGGCGCATGAGTTCAAGGGTTTGTCTACACAAAGACATTATATTTTAACCACACCAGTGTACTTACAGCAGTACAGCCCCTGCTTTTACCAGGCCAGCCTGTCCACACCGGAGGGGGTACTGATTTAACTACTTCAGCAGGAAAATCACAGCCCTGAGGGAGCGCTAACCAGACCCGATGGGTGGTTCGACCCGCATGGAGGGCCTGTAACAATCCCCATCGCTACGCCCAGCAGGAGCAATAGAGAGGAGAGGCTCCGGACACCAGCCCTGAAGGGCAGCTGGTGAGACTCTGCTTGGAAGCAGCCCCTGCAAAATGAAGGCCAGAGACAGGCAGAGCAGAAAGATTCAACTCCCCCAGATCAGGAGCTTTCCGGATTATTAGCCTTCAGTGCTATAGCCCTTTGCAGTCTCAATCCAGCCTCTCTCCCAGACCGTGTCTCTCTCGACTCCTGCCTCTTCCACAGAACTGCCCTGCTCTTGGTGAAAGTGCCTTCTCCTCTGCAGCCCGGAGCAGCCTTCCCTGCCTCTCTCCACCCCACCTGACTCCCCATCCAGCTCCACGTCTCAACCCAAAACGTCTTCACACCCTGGGATGTGTCTTTCCCTCTCCCTCTGCCGTCACGGTCTCTCGCTGCGCCCGCCTCTCACTTGGCAACGTGCTTCGGGAGAAGCGCTCTGCATAAGCAAACACTGTGCAAAACAAAGATGGATTGAATTACAGACCTTTGTAATGATCTCACTAGCAGCCAAAACCTCGGGGACCAGAATCCCGGAGAAACAGAGAGACCAGAGGTGCTGGTAACATAGGGACATGTGGTCTCTGAGGACTCAGCATCCTCTCCCAGTGAGAATGAGTTGGGTGAATCTCATCCTAGTGGATATTTGTCCACAACATGAACCCACCCCATAATCTAGCATCATTTGCAGTCTCATCTTGGGAGACCCCCAGGGCTGGAACAGCAAAGGAAGGGACAGAGCAGAGAGCGCTGCAGGTCAGGACAGAGGCGTATCAGAAGGGCTGCGAGGAGCGGAAAGCTGGCACGGCCCCTACTTTCTCTTTCTATGTACAGTCCCCCTATCCCTGCGATATCTGACAGCTGCCTCCGTTCTGGCTGGTCCCAGTCAGTTCTCATAAACACCCCGTTCACACATGCATCTCATAAAGGGCTGACGGTCACTGCTGAGATTCCTGGGTGTGGAGGAGGAAAGCGGTTGTGTGTTCAACCAGCGGCCTCACGAGTCGCTTCGCCTGAACAGCTCATGGCTGAAATGTACATAAAGAAGCTTCCTGGACGATACAGAGGCCGCCCAAAATCTCGTCTGGCATTAGCACAGTCTGGATCCACGCGAGAGCATGGCAAAAGTCCCTGGAGTACAGTGAGGGGGGCCTTGTATGGATCCCCCCGAGTATCTGCACCCCATGGTCTCTAGCAGGACAGTTCATTTAATTCAAGGGTCGGCAACCTTTCATAAGCGGTGTGCCGAGTCTTCATCTATTCACTCTAATTTGAGGTTTCGCATGCCAGTAATACATTTTAATTATTAATTAATTTAATTAATTAATTTTTTAAATTAATGTTTTTAGAAGGTCTCTTTCTGTCAGTCTACAGTATAGAACTAAACTATTCTCGTATATAAAATAAATAAGATTTTTAAAATGTTTAATAAGCTTCATTTAAAATTAAATTAAAATGCAGAGCCTCCCGGACCAGTGACCAGGACCCGGGGCAGTGTGAGTGCCACTGAAAATCGGCTGGCATGCTGCCTTTGACACGCATGCCATAGGTTGCCTACCCCTGCTTTAATCACTTCCCCAATAACCCCTCCCATCATTCTAGGCCGACACGAACTCCAGCCTCCTTCTGTTCTCGCCAGAAGGGGTCGCGTCAGGCAGGAAGTGTGACATGCGGGCACCACGGGAAGATATTCCTCACTGCTCCATACCTCAGACAGTAGGGGCAGAGTGTGCCAGAGCCGTGTATCTGCTGCTTCCCCCGTTAACAACCTACTATACTGAAGGCCTCTTCTCTCCCGTTTCCATGCATGGAGCTCTCACCATGACTGGCAAGTGAGCCAGTCTTCCCCCGGGCTGTGAGACCGCTGAGACCTGACCTGGCCGGTCCACTCCTCTAAGGCCCACATATTAGAGAATTCAGCACATTCAAGTTTAATTAGGTCTGGTTACACCAGACACCTCCTGTGATTTGGTGTGACCTCATGGCATTGGCAAGGCACACTGGGCTGTGTGACCCCTCTTCCTGTCCCTCACAACAAAACACCTGCATAGCAGGTGGCCCCATAAGGGGAACACTAGAGGCGAGTCCCTTTCTAGGGGTGCCACAGGCTTGTCCATGGGGGAGCCCCAAGAACTGGGTGCCACAGTTTCCTGTGTCTGTCTAAGGATGTGAATTCTGCTCCCCCTGCTGTAGGCAGCTACCCAGTCACGGTGGGCAATGTGCAGGACACCTCCTGGCCCCTCACCTCCAAACCCTCTACAGGGTTTAAAACATTGTTCCCCACTCAGAGAAGGGAGCAAGGCAGCTAGTAGTTCTGGACTGGGGACACGATCTCTGTGCTGGGGCACGGGGACCCCACCTTGTGACAGGGAGCCCAGGAGCGGTGCACACACCCCAGCACTGTACTGCTGGCAGAATCTTCCCAGTACCAGAGCAGCTGCTGAGAAGGAGAGAGGCCCAGATGGCAAACTCCACCATCCTGCCTTCCCTACGCCCACTGTGCCGGAGCACACGTGTGCTTCCCACGCTGCCATAAAGGAAACGCTCTGACTCTCCAGCCAGCACACCGAGAATTTAAGATCGGCCCTTCGATGATGCCAGTGCAATGACAGGGGAGCAGATCAACACCAGGGCATGGCATGGCCAGTCCCCTCTGTCCGTCGGTGAAGGGTCAGCTCTGCTCCCCGGTAACCAGGTCCTACAGAGAACAGAAGCAGCCAGCGGAGTTGGGACACTGGGAAGGAACGAGGCACTCTCACCTCTAGCTCACTGCGTCCCACAGAGCCCACAAGGGCAGCGAATGGAGAGCATGAATGTGGCTGCTCAGTGGACTGGATGAAAGGACTATTTCAGCAGCCATGTCACACCTGGCCCCCTGTCCAGCAGTCTCAGCAGAGAAATCGCGGATGCCATGAGCCAAGGAGACTGAAGTGCCCTCTCTCGCGGGTGAGGAAAGCTCACATTCCCCAGCCCATACCTGGCCTGGAGTAAAGCAGAGCCCTCCTGTCTCCAGGGCCATCAGTCTGGCACCCCTCAGCACCACTAACTTCACTAGGAACACAAATGAAGCACATTGGCCCACAGAGCCCCCCATCGGGACGCTGAACCCCCTCTAGCTGCCAGCTAGCCCAGCCCCGGCTCACGTGGGGCCCTCACAGGCCACCGTCAGGTGAGCGAGGGCTGAGGCAGGGGGACAGACACCCCGCTGAGAACGTCTCAGCTGGAAGGGGCTCTCGGCAAATTTTGCAAGGCTCTTCCAGAACCCCGGGCCACGGGTTCTTCCCGGGAACGTGATGCTGGCTGGAGCTCAGCATCCTCCTGGCCTCTGGGAAGGCAGCACAGATAAGGAGAGCGCCTGACCTTAGAGGACTACAGCTAACAGCAAAGCTCGTGCAATTCCCCTGGGGCAGGAGGACGCTGAATGGCTCATGGTCAGAACCAGGTCCCCAGAGGCCCAGTCAAAGCCAGATGCTTTGCCAGCACATTCGGGGAGGGGGTAAGAGTCTGGCCTGCTCAACACAAGGGTATTGCCAGGGTTACTCGGGGCCTCGGGGGCCTGTGCCAGCCACACAATTCTCACCCACTCGTCCCATTTAAGCCAAGACCAGGAATGCTCTGCCTTTCCCATGCTTCCCTGTTAACCCTTTCTGGTCTGGATTCTTCGAAAACTCTGCAAGTCACCCCTTCTCCAGCCCTGGCTGCGAGAGTCCATCAGTTATAGCAGGAGCCCCAGCACTAGGGTGACCAGATGTCCCAATTTTATAGGGACAGTCCACATTTTGGGGTCTTTTTCTTATATAGTCTCCTATTACCTCTTATCCCCGCCCCGATTTTTCACATTTGCTGTCTGGTCATCCTACCCAGCACCCCACCGCAGCTTCAGCACTCTTCTCCTGAAAGCAGCTCGGAGATCACCCGCCCAGCTCACAGGGCCAGGCCTCCTCAATAGCTCTCGACCATGCGCCCCCTGGCTGGTCCCCATCTGAAGCACACATCCGTAACAGAAGCGCTGGCTGCACAGATCGAAACAAGAAACGTAACCATGGAAGGAGAACGGAGGAGAGGAAAAAACCAATCTGAGAGTGGAACGTTAATTAATTGAGACTTTTGTTCAATTTCTAAACAATCTTTTAACCAGCAGCTTGAGTGACACCGGCCCTGATAATATTACAGCAAAGCGGCCCAGCCAAACTCAGAGCGACCCACCGGCAGCTCAGGTTACCAACTCGCGGCTGCTTTTCCAGCAGCGCCTGGTGTTCAGGATCACGGGCTCGACGGGAGAGGTGGCCGTGGCTGATCACTAGCCAGAGGGCTGCCTCCATGCACAGCTGCGCTCATGCCGCACGTTTTCCCTCCCCACGCAGACAGCTGGGGGAATCTGCTATGGTGAACGGGCAAGTCGGCCCGCAATTCGAACTCCGTCCACCACGGCTCGACAGCCAAGTCACGCTGCTGCTCAAGCCTGCGCAAACTGAGCCCTCTGGGCTGACTGTAGGGTAGGTGAAGGAACGCCAGCCTGGCTTGGACTTGGGAACTGCCCAGAAGAGAGGAAGGCGGCACCTTTTCCCCACCTCAGCCCACTCTTCTGCCTCATCCCACTGTGATGTCATCTGTTAGACGTTCAACAATTTGGGACAGGTCCCTGTTTCCTATCTGCTTGTGCAGCCCCTAGCACAGGGAGGCCCCGGCCTGGATGGCTTCATCCCAAAATGGCGGGAGATGGAATATCCCTTCCTTCAGTGGGGTGTTTTCTTTTGAAGACCTGTAGCAAAAGGGCTCATGGCCTCTCCCGCTGGGCTTTGGAACAGAAAGAGGGTTTTAATAACAGTGAGTGCAGCGTTCACCATCTAGGATCCTCTTCCTCCCATCCCCCAGCCCCTTCTCTCTTTCCCAATCCTTCCCCTGATGAAAATGGCCTTGCGTTTCCACAGTTCAATCCACCACAGAGACCCTGGGAGCAGAGCTTTGCCAGCTGCCGGGTCTGTCTTTTGACAACAGGGAAGGAAGCGCCCTAGGCCCTGTGGCCTTTCTGGAGAAAGAACATCTTCAGCGGTAACACGCCCCACCCGTGTTTTCGACAGCCACACTACGCAAAAGCCTTCAGGGAAGTCTCTTGAAAGCCAGGGATTCCTTCCCAGACACGGGGCGTCATGCAGCAGCAACTGGAGACCAGGCCCAGAGAGACGGGACCCATTACAGCAGCGAGCGCCAGAGCTCCACTACCCACCCCGCCAACACAGGCACCCACCCCTCTCCAGAGACTGACAGGAAAGGCAGGTGCTGCAAGCTAGCTGCTTGCTTTCTTTTGCACACCATTCCCCATGAGGGGCTAGCAAGCTAAACAACTCCGGCCCCCAGCCCATCTCACCTGAGGCCCACTGAGGCAATTGCACTCCACTAAGTCATTCTGGCTAACGAAATAAAAGCGCCAATGGGCTTTTACACTAGGAAACAGAATGAAGCAGGATGACGCAAAGGTGACACTCGGCATGAGGGAGCGTCATACTCTTCTCTTTGGGAAAGGCAGTGGATTCGTTATTAGGTGGATTGAGAACGTGCCCCTCACCCGAGCATCTGGGCACTGTAACTTCCTTGGCAACAATATAGTTTTGGCAGGCAAGGAGGGGGCTGAACTATAGCCCATATTTAAAATCTAGAGGTGTGGGCAAGGATGATCTTTGACCTTCTCTCTCCATGAACTGACCTAATCAGCCCTGTCCTAGCCTCCCTTTCTGTCGAGGGCGGAGTGAGCAGAGTATTCTTGCTAAACGTAAGTTTCTGCCCTAGCTCCTTCAGGCCACACGCTCAGGTCTCTAAGGATTCCCACACAAATCGCAGGAGAAAACAACTTTTTAGGTGCCATCTATCCCATCCCTGGCCCACCAGGTTGCACCCTCCAAGTACAATGGCTAGTGCCAGTTGTAAGCATCCTGAAGACCCAGGTTTCCATCTCTTCCCTGGGGAGACTATTTTGCTGTCTCACAGATCTCACTGTCAAGACGTCTTCCCTGATATTCAGCCTAAACTCCCGAATCACAGTAGTAGTGGTTATGGACTATCCTCAATTCAGCTGCCACCATTTCTTCCATATCTACAGAAGTCCATGCAGGGAGGTGGGAAGCCAGGGAAGACGTATTATTCTAAGTGGAACACAAAGAGATTTACCCAGTCACTTTCTCATGATTCCTGTCCTGAAAAGATGCTCTCCTCCTGAAAACATCCAATGGAGTTGAGAGTTTGTGGGCTCGGTTTTAGGTTTTTTGTTTGGGTTGGGTTTTTTGTTGACTCCGGCACTTTTCAATTTCCAAGCAGTAAAGACATTTCCTAGACACAAAGGGGTCACATCCCAGTGTCTCTTCCAGCGGTTCAGATGTGTGTACATATACGCACACACAAATAGACACAAAAACCTACTAAGTAATAGCCACACAAGCTGCCTCTGAGCCACAGTTCACTAACCGAATTGCTAGTTCTCTCCCCTCTTACAGTGTGCTTAAGGCTCACTGTATAACAAGAAAGGGTTAAGAGAAAAACACAACAAACGGTAAACACAGTAATAAACACAAGTTTCTCCCACTTTTCTAGTGCCCTCTGGATTGCTCCAGCATCCACAGCAATATTCCAGCAGCGGGGGCAAGGGTAAGTATGGGCCATTTGGCACACAAACACTCCATTAGGTTCATATTTACTTTCCTTGATCCCTTTAGTTTCTGGAGAGCAGATTTGCTGGAAAGGGAAAGCCATAGCAAAGGCATAGGTCAGCGTTACTCACTAGAAGTAGACCTGGGGAGAACTGCTTGGGTATTCATTACATTAAACCTGTTAACAGCAATGTGGGTCTGTGTTAGCCCCGTCATCTTTATCCAGCCACCGTGCCTAGCAATGCTCTTAAGGAGGGTATCACAATTATTCCATAGCGGTGCTACAATTGCACTGTGACCAAACAGCACAGCCTCGGGAAAAGAACCATCAAAGAGCACCCTTTCAACAAGCTATTTCACAATGGAGGTGGGAAATAAATAAATAACGGGCAATTACTCACTCCAAGCCTTGCTGCATATAACTGCAAGGAGGAAGAATTCCACCTCATTCCTGCCCAACTCCCACAGGCAACTTACTCATGGGGCTACATTTCCCTAAATGCTCACATTTCAATTAGCATTAGAATAATGAAATGCCTCCGAGTTCACCTCACCGAAAATGTACTGAAGGTTGAACAGCAGAGATGGTAGAAGATGGGGGATTTTTTTAAAATGCACACATAGCATAGCATGATGGGGGGGGAGAGAAAAACCAGTCCTTTCCTTACTCCACGCTGATGAGATTTGCATGGGCTTTTGCTACCAGCCTCTCCAAACAAGGATAATGCAACTTCCAGTTGATTTTCCAGATAAACAAGCATGCAAACAAACGCAAAGTGCTCAACTAAAAATATCTGCCTCCTACACATACCCCCACTACCCTGAGATCAAAATACACAAACCCCAGCTCAGCATCAGAGTGGGGGTGGAAAATGATAACAACTTGAGGGGCATCTCACTCTCTCTCTCTCACTTAAAAAGGAGAAACTGCAGATTCCCAGAGATACTCGGCCAGGGCAGAGGAGGGTGGATTTGCCGGGGGGGGGGGGCGGAGAATAAAAAATGACATTCTAATCGGATCCGAAGTCTTTAAAGGATAGGGTGACCAGACATCAAGTGTGAAAAATTAGAACAGAGAATAGGGGGTAATATGAGCCTATAGAGGAAGAAGACCCCAAAATCAGGACTGCTCCTATAAAATCGGGATATCTGGTCACCCTAGTAAAAGCGCAGTTAGGTGCCCAGTTTGTGTGTGTGTGTGTGTGTTCGTGTGTTTTCATCCCTCTGCTAACACAAATGGTGAAAAGAAGAGGTCGCTTCCCAGCATCTCTGCCTGCTACCCTCCCCTGCTAAACCATTTAATCTCATTTACTTTAGTCCACTTCAACGGGAGCCAAACTGTTGCTGTTTCGGGCGGGGGAGGGGGGCAGAAAATTAGATTCGCATCCTCTGCACGGCAACCCAGGCATAACGGGTCTGAGCAGGGAGGGGTAACCATCATCCATAGCAATGCTGAGGGCACCTGAAATCCACACGCCGGTTTCTCCCCTTAAACACACACACACACCCTGTGTCTCGGCCCCCCGGGGGGGGGGGGGGGGGGGGGGAGGCATAGCTGACTTACATGGAAGTGATGTTCCTTGAGATGTCAGTGATGTTGATGCTGGTGTTCCCATTGCTGGTGCCCGAATCCTGCCCTTCCAACAGAGGGAAGAGGTTCCCATCATCCGGCTTCTTGCAATTGATGTCTGTCTTGCTGCAAAGGCAATTCGCAGGGCAAGCCAGCACCGACAGCAGATAGTCTCCCCAAACGCTCCACAGCAAAAATACCCTCCAGAAACTGCACTTGGTAGGGCAGAGAGAGACATCCATCTCCGACTGCTGCTTCTAAAAGAGAGGAGGAGGAGGAGGAGGAAAGGGGGGTGGGGGGGAGAAGGGGAAGGAAACAAAGACAGAGGGAGGAAAAAAACCCTCAAACGATCAAATGCAAAAATCCTCCAGCAGATGAAATCATGCTGGCAGCTGGCTA
The DNA here is from genome assembly GCA_007922305.1 of Dermatemys mawii. NCBI lineage: Eukaryota > Metazoa > Chordata > Testudines > Dermatemydidae > Dermatemys > Dermatemys mawii. Next base: position 12,900,312 of record ML677366.1, read on the forward strand.
GGAGAAGCTGTAATTCCCCCTACAGTAGCGGTCTGCAATGCATAGCGCCGTGTTGATTGCAGGCTGGTCTCTCGGTATCAGGCGCTCTCTCGCAGAGACTTCTGAGGATTGCAAGAGAAGATGGGGAGGCGTCTCACACACGCACACACACGAAAAATGGTGCTAAAGTCACCAAGTCCCACCTACTGGGCAGAATTAAAACTGACACACCTGCAAAAAAAACCCACACAGAGGCAGAAGAGAGGGTCGGGGGGGGGGGAGGATACCCCCTTCCCATCCCCTCCCCCACGCTGGCTGGCTCTGCTGCAGCAGGAGATGCATGCAAAAATCGCTCTCTGTAGAGCTACATTGCACAAGTGCCTGCAAAGAGATCGCGGCTCGGCGTGGTTCCCTCTCTGCAATAAAAAGGATCCTGCCCCCCCCCCCCGCCTTAAAAAGAAAGCGAGGCTGCCATCAAAGCCGAGGATTGGAGAGGAGGAAAGGCATGAAGAGGAAAAGTTCCAGTTGGGATTGCAATTGAGAAGAGGGGGAGGGGAGATTGTCTTCTGCGGCTTTGACTTCGTTTTTTTTATTTTATGTCACTTTGCTGCCACCCGGACCAGCCAGCGGGAAAGACGGGCCCAGCACGGGGCCTTTTGAGGGGCCCGTGTATCGGCTAAGGATCCCGGGGAGATAAACGGCCGCTCCCGGGGCTGGGTGCAAAATAGGTGGGAGAGCGCGCGAGGAGCACTGTCTAGAAGATGCACCCCCCAAAAAAAAAGAGAGAGGAAAAAACCCTGCCCCGGGGAGCTAGTGGATCCTTTGCAAGTGGCAGGAGAGCTCCAAGGCGGGGCGGGGGGGATTTCCTTCGCTCCCTTGCACCAGAGGCAGCAGATTCTGCAATCACACACACAATCACACACACAACGAAGTGTGTTGAACAGGCCGAGCAGAGCGCGCCGAGATGGCACCAGGAGAGCAGCGTGTGAGAGCCGAACAGCAGAGCGAATTAAGATGCATGGTGCATTTTTGGCAAACGCCAGCCCAAGCGGATCGGGGCGCTGCTTAATTTGCTCTGCTCTTCCACGGCGCTGTTTTTACGGGCTTGTTTTGTGGGGGGCGGGGGGTTTTCTAGTTTCTTGTTCCTGCTCCTCCGCGCACAGACCCGATGGTAAAGGAGCCGAGCTGCAGGCGGGCGGTGGGGAAGAGGAGAGGAATTGCAGGTGAATCCCTCCAAATATCGCAGGCTTGTGGCTGCCAGGGAGCGGGACTCGCTTCTTAGTCCCTGGGGTGGAGACACGGGAAGTCTCAGCTGTTTACTGAATCAAAGCAGCGTGATCGGGGAGGGAGACAGCTTAGCACGGAGTCTCCCTGCGATCAAACCCGGCCAGCAGGGAGAGCAATGGGGAGAGAGAGGAGGCAGCTTGACCGGTAGCTTTTACTCAGGGGTCCCACCAATTCCTGCAACCAACACAAGGGGGCTGGGCTTGCCATTCAGACCCCCAAGTTGGTGGGGCGTATCAGCGACGCAGCTGAAGTGGGGCTGGCGGCTGGGATCCAACTTCGGTAGCACCCGTTATGTCTTTGCGTGACTGTAGAGACCCCGTCGCGAATCGTGCTCGGCGCTGGACATTCTTGAGGCATTTGCCTGTTGTCCTTGACCGGACGAAAAGGCCTCGTCAATAGCCTAGAGCAGGGGTGGGCAAACTGTTTGGCCCGAGGGCTGCACGGGGCTTCAAAATTGTGCAGAGGGCCGGGTAGGGAAGGCCCCGCCCCCTATCCGACCCCCACCCACTTCCGGCCCCCTGACTACTCCCCTCAGAACCCCAACCTGTCCAAACCCCCCTTCCTTGTCCCCTGATCACCCCCCAGAGACCCACCCCACTCTAATTGGCCCCAGAACCCCACCCCCTATCTAGCCCCCCTGCTATCTGTTCCCTGACTGCCCCCACCCTAGACCCCCCACACCCCAACCACCACCCCCAGCACCCACCACCTAAGACCCCCCTTCACTAAACTGGCTTATCTGCTCAACCGGGCGTGGGGCTCCACGGCTCGCAGCGCTCCGCCCAGCCCCGCATCTTGCCGTGCTCCGCCCGGCACCCCGGGCTGGTGCCGGCAGCGCAGGGCCCCGCGGCTTGCCACGGTCGGCCCGGCACCCCGGCTCGGGGCCCCATGGCAAGACGCGCTTGGCCCGACCCCCGGCTCCAACCGCGGAGCCGCGGGGCTTTCCGCGCTGGGCCCGGCTCCCCAGTTCCAACCGCGGAGCCGCCAGGCTTTCCGCGCTGGGCCCGGCCCCCCAGCCGGGAGCGCAGGGCTTGCGGTGCTTGGTCCGGCCCCCCGGCAGGGAGCGTGGGGCCGCGCGGCTTGCCGCGCTCGGCCCGGGGCTGAGAGGACGGGGCCAGTGGCCCCGCCCCCCGACCCAAGCTCGCGGGCTGGATGAAAATGGCCGGCGGGCCACATGTGGCCCGCGGGCCATAGTTTGCTCACGTCTGGCCTAGTGGGAACAATCCTACGGGCTCTGGACTAGATGGGCTGGGCTTTCCCATCTCTCCGGCTTGTGATCAATGGTCATTGTACTGGTGTCCATTTGTTGTAATGTCTTCTTGACTGGGAGGAGAGAGAGTCTCCTAGCGAAAGCTGAAAGTTGGGAGAACTGAGCTCGTCCTCTGTCCCCGACCCTCTGTGTGGACTTGAGCAAGATACTCAAACCAAAATGCTCAGACTTGGGAAACCTAAAGATCGACCCCTAAATCCATAGTTAGGCAGCTGACTAGAAGTGGCCTGATTCTCACTGGCTTCAGTGGAGCTGTCAGGACTCAACACCGCTGATTTCAGCCCATCAGGTACACCCAGGATTGAACGCTTTGCTCAGAGTCCCTCCCTGCCTCAGTTTCCCCATCAGTAAAAGAGGATAATGATCCTGACTCGCCCCAGAGAGGCGAGAGGATTTGTTCTTTCCTGTTCGGGAAAAACTTTGAGATCCAGATAGGGAAAGAGGCTAGAGATGGGTAGCGTCATTGTATTATTCGTTACATCTGTCAATATTTTTAAGGAGAGCCACTCCTCTTTTCCTCCCAGTCTCTGGAACGCAGCTTCTCATGCTTCTTGTTATGTATCCGTTGAGTGTTGACAGCATCCTTGGCGCTGCATGGAAGAAATTCTCTCCCTGCCCTAAACAAACAGCAGGAACCAGCGCAGACACATGGCTGTGCGGGGGGACCAGAAGGGTGGCTTCCATCCAACAGTGGAGTGGCAGGTCTGTGTGTTTGTTACCCAGTAAATAACAACCCTTCTTTAGGTGGCAGATTAGCACCAAGGGGGTTTCCTTCTACCGGACCCTGCCATGATGTCATCCGCCTGTGTTTGTGATATCACCGTGTGTTGCCATGGCAATGACTAATGTCACCAGCCTGGCAAGAGGACATCACTGCAGGATCTAGCAGGAGAAGATGGCAAATCCCTTTCTTTGAGGGCAGGTCTCTTGGAGAGTTATGCAAAACAGAACAAGACCAGCGTCTGGGGGCTACCCACCTATTGCCACCTGCACATTCAGGGCAATGGATTCACGGATCCCATGGTGCTGTCTGTTCCAAGGAGCTGCGATCTTGTTTCGCATTTGGGTGTGACTCATGCATCAGTCTCTCGCCCCATGGTGGCAGACCCGCTCTAAAGAGAAACGTGGTGTTAACACCCTCGGTCCCTGTTTAAATTCTCCTCTGCACAGGCTGGGAGCAGAGAGAGAGACTTGGATTTAGAAACAAATGAGAAACCTCCAAAGACCCTTTGGAGAGCTGCTTGGGAACAAGAGGGCTATGGCAGAATAAGCTTAATTATGACAGTAAAATGGGATTGAGGAGGGGACCTGTTATTTATACACTGGGCTGGAGATGCGAGAAGCCAAGGTGCAGGGCTGCCTGGCATCTGGGGCAGACAGGAGGAGAGGAGAAACGTCTGGCACAAAAGGGTGACCAGAAAGGTAGGGGACAGGTGTGTCACTCAGCCCAGCAAGTGCAGAGGAGCCGTCAGACCTGAGAAGTAGCTAGTGTTTCCCAGAGCTGCGCTGCTCCAAGAGCAGGCGTGCATGTGGTTAACGGGCATAGGGATCTCTATGTCTGGGTCTATCGTTACAAGGCCAAATCCTGACCTTTTTACTGAGGCAAAATTCTCCGGGGTATTTTGGCCGAGGAAGGAGGGCGTCAGAGCTGAGGAAGGGATCCAGGGCTGGGCTCGTAGGTGTTAGCTAGTGGGCTTGGTTCACTGCTGGGCCCCCGGGGTTGCAATGGACGCTCCTGCCCATGGGCGTAGCTGCACGGGAGGCGGGATTCACCCCTACAGGAGGGCAAGTAGTGTCCAGCCAGGGGAGGGGCTCCAGTTAAATCCCCCCAACAGAGGATGCCCAGCAAATCGACCTAGTGAGCACTTCTGCCAGGGGCCTTCCTTGGCTCTGTCCCCCTTCCCTCGCTGCCTCTGCCCCCCCCGCACAATTTCAGGGCTACACCAGATGGCTCTGGTATGTGGGCCGCTTGCACTGTTGTGTCTCCTCTACTCCTGAGAGGGCTCCCCTGCAGCTGGGGCCTGAGGCCTTCAAGCAGAAGCGAATCTAGTCCAGCATTTGCACAGTGCTTTGAAAACACTGGGCCAGATTTTATTGTGTGCACACGTTCCCTGGGCATTCACAGTGCTTGTGAATGCAATGTCCAGTTAGATGTCTGGGTGATCATTTGCTCAGCTACTTCAGTGATGGAGAGCCTGTATAAGCACCTGGACAGATAGGCACACCTGGGCACTACAGTCATGCAAATAATAATATAGGTTTAACCACTGCCCTTCATTTACGATAACCGTAAGGGGCAGTTAAGTGTGTGTTATCGCCTAAAGCAAAGGCATAAGTGAGTGAGATCAGGAATTTACAATGAGGGTAGGGGGACTTTGCTCAGTATTACTTGAACTAAGGGTTGGTGTGGTGAGGAAAAAGCAGGACAGAGACAGACATGGCCTGGAAGTGTGATGTGGCCCTGGGAGAAGCCTAGAGAAAGATTTAGGGTGGAGATGCCAGCTAAAAGAACCTTGGACCTGTGAGCAAGGACACTGCCTCCCATTATTGGATTTCTCCTGTGTTCAGGAAAATGGGACTTTGTATATTCTTGGTAAATAAAAAAGCTTGCATCAAAGAAGTGCCTCATCAACATCTCCAGTGGAAACAACCCCAGGGTCCCAAACTCGGACAAGCTGCTTGGGTAACAAAATAACAAGCATGTCATTACCATGGCTGATTGTGCAATTGCAGGAATTTCATACTCAAGTCACGCTGGTGCATTTCTCACAGATCATTTTAAAACCCGGGCCATAAAGTGCTGCAGAGGGGCTTTGTGCTATCATTGTGGCGTATAGTGCTGCAAGGGTAAATAATACTCATTCTTAGCTCTGACGGCATTTACCATCCCGAGGCACTGGCATTCGTGGCAATGCTGACTTGGTCCTTCTCTAACACCTCCTAACCAAGGACCTCAAAGAATTTTCCGGGCAGCAATGACCCACTCCACGCAGCTCCCCTGCAATGTGTTCTGTCCCATTTTTAGACTATATCCATCTGACAGATTGGCAAACTGAGGCACAGATCACTAAAGTGACTTGAAGCGGAGAAAATGGATTTGTGCCCCTTTCTGCTTCTTTGTGATGCAAGAAGGTGGCTGGACAAGATTTTTCCCCTGCATCCTCACTGTTCCTTAGATAAATCGGGAATTGCAAGGCTTGCCCTCCCTGCTTCTGGCAGGGGACTCAGGAGTGCGTACAGGGATCTTCCCCAGCCCCTAACTGAAGGGGCCGGGTGTAGAATCCTTAATAGTGAGCGTTTTCGGTCTTAAATGGGGAGGGTTGGAAGAGGGGAGGGGACTGGTGCCACAGGGGGATGAGTGGGAGACTGCTAGTGGAAGGAGTGGGTCAGAGAAAATGGTTCTTCCCTATGCCCCTGCCCCAATGCTTCCATCCATGCACCGCCTCTAAAAGGATAGTGCCCCAGAGTAATGGAAGTGCGGGGGGGGGAAAAGCAAGCAAGCATGTATGCTGCCAAGATACGGGACCTGTGCTTCACCCCCTTCAGCCTGCGAACAGGGCCAAGGATCAACCGCACCATGCCACGGTCATAACTTCTCCCTTACTTGGGGGAGTTTAACATTCATCTATCTCCACTTGTGTCCAAGTTCACCATGGGCAGATGTGAACTCAACACAGCATCAGTGAAGGCAACCGCAGGCCTGTGAACCGACCCCGGGCGGTGGGTAGGAAGCATCCCTGCCTCTTTCACCTGCCAAGCACGCTCCACATGATGACTGTAAGCAGCCCAAGCTCTCAGCGTGTTCGCCTGCTGTCCTACATTTTCCAAAGCAACCCCTGGCTATTGTCTCGTGGCTGTTACAATTCAAGCCCAAGCTGCAGCCAGAATGTTCTGCGCCTGGGAAGAAGGCTTATATCTGAGTTAGCATGATAATGGAGTATAAATCTATATGCAGAGGTTTTAAATTCCTCTGTAATGAATTGATAAAGTCAAGGCAGCTCCGACTTTCCCTAAAGCTCACTGTCGACACGCTCAAATGGCTACAGAAATCCCCCGATCCCCAGTCATGGGTTCCTGCAAAGGAGAGTTTTAGCATTGTGGAAAGTTTGGAAGGTCTCAGGTCTCTTGCTTCCAAGGCGGAGCGGTTCTGAGTGAAAGCGAAGGGCCCGCCAGCTAGTGCAGGGTACCTCCGAGCTGAGACTCCGGCTCTCTGTCCAGCCATGGCCATGCCAGGAGGACTCTGCTTCAGCAGATAATGATTCTGTGCCAAGCCCTGGCTTCCTCCGCAGCTAACAGATAAAACTGCCACTCGGAGACGTATTTCGAGCAGGGGGAGAAACATGACTGGTGAAGCAGGAGCATCCCCCTTGGCCAGGAGCCAGGGATTTTTAGCAGGTGTGTGTGGAGGAATCCGTCTGTTCTGTGTTTCAGAAGTGCCCACGCAAAGAGCAAACCGGTGTCTCCGCTGCGATTCACATCACATCACCATCTCCCCTACAGGCCTCAATAAACACATGGAACAAGAAAAATTCCAGGAGGCATCTGGGGTAGATGAGAGATCCCTGCTCTCTTTGTGTCTCTGCCAGCACCTGGTCAGTAACTCAGCCAGTGTCCCCAAAGTTACAGGCAGTTAAAGGAATGGCCATGGACATTTGGTGTGTGTCCTTCACCAGACAGAAGTCATCACCCAACAAAGCCAATGCCATCTCCATAACACATAGGCCCAAAACCAGACCAAAGAGGGAGTCGAGAAGATCTGCAAACTGCAGGGCTTGTTGGTGTGTCTTACACCCTGTACTTCTCCCTGAGTCACGGGACAGGGCAAAAATGGATTCAACTGTCCGAATTCAGAGGTGATCTCCTGAGCACAGCCTTGCAGTCATTGCTTTAAGACATGCTGGCATCTTGCCCTCCCTAAGGCGTGTGTTGACAGTCTCCATGAAGAATGAAGACAGTGACTCCCCATGAGAGTCTCTCAGCCAAGAGGGAGATGGGTTCAAATTGCCGTGCTTTGCCACAAATATCATCAGAATATGAGGGATAGCTCAGTGGTTTGAGCATTAGCTTGCTAAACCTGGGGTTGTGAGCTCAGTCCTTGAGGGGGTCATTTAGGGATATGGAAGAAAAAATGCTGTTGGATGATTTAATCAGAGCGTGGTCCTCCTTTGAGCAGTGAGTTAGACTAGATTATCTCCTGAGGTCCCTTCCAACCTGACATTCTATGATTCAGCAACCACAGAGACATGGCTCACCCTATTATCAGAACACTGCTAAGCTATTGGATAATGATAAACACCTCTCCTCCAGAAGGACCGAACTCACTTTACAAACACAGGATATATGGAAGTGTCACTTTGCATGTTACTGAAATGCAGCCATGTCTGGGGTGGGATACAGCAGCTGTTCGACAACAGTTTAGGATGGGAAGGAAGAATATGATGTCTGATTGAAACTAGAGGGAGAAATGTAGGGAAGAAGGTGATTTCCCAAATTGGAACTGGGCCAGATCACTGGAGTCTAACATCCCAATTCTTAGGGGAAGTGCCCTGGGCCCTTTAATGAGCATAGGTGGTCAGGACATCCCTTTTCCATCTCATCTGGAAGCTGGCATCTCCAGCAGCACTATACCCCTTACGACTGCATCGTGGCACTGGGGTCAGTTGACTCCCTGAAACACAGCCCCCCTTAGGCCCATGCTGGGGCTTTGGGATCAGTACCGGTTCCAAGGGAGACTGTTCCCTGCTGAGTCACCAGGAGGTGTGACGGAGAGGGATCAAAAATAAAACCAGCGGCAGTCACTGAATGTTAGAGGAGTCCATTTCCCTAGCTTTGCCCAGACTGTATAGCTCACACAAGCATCAAAAGGAACGCTACTGAAGCAAAGCTCCTCGTTCTCTGAGGCCCTGGGAACAGGCAGCTTTTGATCTGATGTCCGTATCTCTTTTCAAGCATTTGGCAGAAGAAGCCCACGTATAGCAAAGAGGAGGTAGCCTCCTGCAAACAAATCGGCCTTGCCTGGGGGGGCGGGGGGCGGGGGGGAACATCAGACTAGGAGGCAGGCAACAAAGGGTTAATGTCTAAGCAGCTGGGGAGGTTGGAAGGCAGCAGAATCGCTCCTGGCTCTAGCTCAGCTCATCCCAGCAGCTGTTCCTGGTGACCTCAGAGAGGGCAGCGCGAGAGGCAGACAAGACACCAGCTCCGCACACTGCCTTCTCTGCACTGCCTCCCTTCGCCCTACTGCGGCCAGGGGAGTAGGGGGCTGCTGCTCTGGAGAATACAACCAGGGGCTGCAAGGAGTCTAAAAGGACAGGGGCAGGCGTGGTCTGGAGACAGCCTGTCCCCGGGGAGAGGCAGGGCTCTTAGGACAGGAATCAGGGACTCTGCCTGCAGATGGGTGGAAGGGAGCGGAGCCTCCTGCTGCAAGTCGCTGTCCATGGTGTATTTTCGGCTCCCTCCCCACCCACTGCAGGCGTTTCAAACAAGAGGCACCCTAGTCCCTGGGGATGGTTCTTTTGAGGAGGTTCTTGGGGTGGAAAGAGAATGGCCCAGGCAGAGGCAAGTGAGTTTGCATCCTTTCTCCTCTCTCCTTACAGTTGCTGTCACTAGCGGAGGGAGAGGGTGGCTATGATGTGAGCTCCCGCTAGATTTGCGCCAGCTCTGCAGTGCCAGAGCACTGGAGGTACAAGGGAGATTCCCTGGCCGCTGGGGATCGCTGTCCCCCTAGAAGGTCCCACCAGGTATGCCAAAGACTTCTGCAAAAGCCAGAAGCCCTGTATGTTCTACTCTGAGGCACAGTCTAGTGGTCTCGGTGCCAGACCAGGCTCCAGGAACACCCAAGGTCTAATCTTAGCTCTGACACTGATTCTCTCTGTTGCCTGGGCAAGATACTTGGGGCCAGATTTTCAACAGTGGCTTCTAATTTCGAGTCCCTGGCTTTTGGTTGCCCAAATCTGAGACACCGATGGCCTGATTTTCAGAAGTGCTGAGAACACCCACCTCCCGCAGGCTTCAGTGCCAGCTGCAGGTGCTCAGTGCCTCTAAAGAACGAGCCCTCGTTATCCAAAGTTGGGCACCCAAGAGACTTCAGCATGTCTGTAAAATGGGGATAACGTTCTCTGTTTCACAGTGGCATTGTGTGGCTTAGCTGGTGAGTTTCGCAAGCACTGTGGAGAGGAGAAGCTGTGTGAAGGTGCCACGTTTGATCACCGTTGCCATCATCATCCACAGAGATGTCTGTTTCAGCCACAGGGCAGATGAATTTCTCTACCTGTGTGGAAAGAGCAGCTTCCACCACACTGGGCTCAGATCTTCACTGGCCTCTCAGATCGCCTGGCTGTGATTTCCCCAGTCCTCTAGGAAAGCCACTCTGCGAACGCAAGTAGGGCTGCAGGGAGGTGGCTGTGTGCAGAGCTGCCCCTCCCACGTGTGCTGAGACAGAGAAAGACACACACCAAATATGATAAATGAGGATCAGAGCAGGAAATCACACCATCCGCTTTAATTTCCACTGACACAACCAATTACAATGGACTCAGATGTAAGTAGGCATGAAGAGGAAATGGAGAACCCACAAATTAAAGCCTCGTTGGCTTGTACACAGGCATGGAAACTTTGAAAAATGCCGTTTTCAAGAGAAGAAAACATTGTCCTCTCCATATTTACAAGTAGAACATTGACTGCAACCCTGCTTTACAATAAGCCAGGGGAAATAGATTCACCATTATTCAGTTGTTTACATCTAGTTCTGTAAGGTTGGGTATCAAGTAATAAACACTGCCGATGTGTGGCTGGGTGCAAGGCTATACTGGTAAGTATGGTACATGGGTTTCCTGGAGCCCAATCCTGGTAAGAATCACATCACATGGGTCAAAGTAGTGTAGCACGGAGTCCATGATCTGGAGATGAAATTCAGCACTAAGAACTGCAAACGACTGCACATTGGAGGGACTGATTTGAACAACTCAAACACTTCAGTGGACTCTAAAGAAAAAAGAACCTGGTCATCCAAGTGAATACCCAGAGGACAGCTCCGTGAAGGCACCTGCTCTATGTGAGACAGTGGTCAAAAATGTTAGCAACCATAAGGAACAGGTTGGCAAATAATACGGAAAAGATTATAGCACCATTATATCAATTGCTGATAAGCTGCCACCTGGAATTCTGTGTGCCGTCTGGTGACCCCATCTCAGAAAGGAACTAGAGAGGATTGAAAGGCAATGAGAATGAATTGTGGCATCCTGAAGATCTCTCATATGAAGAGAGATTGAAAAGATTGAGACTGTCTGCCCCGGAGAGGAGAGGAATAGGAGGGGACATCTTAAAGCCCACAGAATACTGAATGGTCTGGAGTAGAACTTCTGTTTCCCCTGTCTCTGAACACAAGAGCAATGGCACTGAAAGGTGGCAAAATCAAAACTTATAAAAGGTGATACTTATTCACACAATACCCTGCGTGCCTGGAGGACTCCTGGCTAGATGATATTAATGAGGCCAAGAGCTTAGCGGGATTCAAAGGAGGATCGGGCATTTTTATGGACAGTATAGATCTCCAGAGTTATAGCAACAAATTGACAAAAAGAAGGGGGAGCAGGTTATCCCCTAAGCACCTGCTGCGGGATGTCCTGCACCTTCCTAGGAAGCAGCTGGTCTTGGCTGCTGTTGGAGACCAGACACTGGGCTTGATGGACTACAGGTCTAATCCAGTCGGGTGATTCTGATGTTCCTGTGTTATGGGGATGTGTGACAAGGCGAGGACTCACCCCTGCAGTGCCTCCTGCCGGTCCTCCAGGGAATCGGCTCTTCCGACCTCCGGAGCACCCCCTGCAGGTTGATGTCCCACCTATCACTGGCCCAGGGTCCTTCCCAGACCCTGAGGCCCCCTTAGCTGGGTTGCTGCCCCCCCCCCGGCAGTAAACCCCACTCTCCGTAGCTCTCCCCTCCCTGGGGAACCCTCACCCCCTAATCCCACCTTGCCTCAGCCTTCTGGGCTACTGCCAGTCACCACACAGCCCCCACTCCCTGGGGCAGACTGCAGTGTCATAGCCAGTCATCACAGACAAGGGGGGGGGTTGGACCTGCTGCCTTCACTAATCCCAGTACCCTTCCGAGCCTTTGTGTCAGGCTTGGGAGGATGCCAGGCCTGAGCTCCCCTGCTCAGCCTGCTGCTTCCCCAGTACTGTCCTAGCCTAGGTACCTTCCTTCCTTTCTAGGCAGCCAGGTCCCACTCCCTCCAGGTAGCTAGAGAGAGTGTCTGTTTCCTTCTGGCCCACTGCCCTCTTATAAGGGATAGCTGGGCCCTGATTACCCTTGCTACAGCTGTGGCTGCCTTCCCTATCAGCCCAGCTGTTATCCATCCCCTTCCCAGCTACAACCCTCTGCTGGGATGCTTTTCTCCAGCAGCAGCCCTTTGCAAGGCTGTTTTAACCCCTTCAGGGTTGGAGCGGGTAGCCACCCTGCAACAGGATGTCATGAGCAGAGGCGAGGGTGGTTTGCTAGTGGCGAAGGTGATGAAGACTCAGCAGCGGACAGTGAGGTCTCTGGGACAACGGCATTCTTTTGTAAGCACCAAACACAATGGGACCATGCTCTTTGACCAAGGTCGTTAGGGGCCCATGGTCACTGGGATGACTCTTCAGGAATTGTACATACAGACCTCAGAAAGACATGTAGTATAAATGGTCTCTGTGTCCCTAGTCCATCTCCACATTAGCCCTCTTTTTCCATATGTCATCCCTTGTCCGCTCTCAATTTCTTCCCCACACAGCCAGCTCTTTCTTATTTCCAGTTCCCATATCACAAAGCCATTACATCACAGTTCACAAGTCCAGTCACTGCCCTCTAGAGAAGCCTCGGCGAGGACTAGAGACAGTCAGTGGGTTGCCATGTCCATAACAAGAAATATAGTCATCATATTTCTGCTTTAGTACCTGCTATCTGAAGATGTCAAAATTATATTGAAACAATAAGAGGGAGGCGGGTGTCCAGCCCCGTGGCTCCCCTGGGCACTTGCACTGTGTGCTGGCAGTTGGGTTGCAGATGCAAAGCTGAGGATTTGATTGGTTCACTGCCTGACCATGGGCACAAATCAGGAAACCCATAAGGCAGGTGATCAAGTTTGGCCCTGCGGTCCAGTTATGGACACACATTGTGCCCACAAAAAGGGAGCTGGGGTCTCACACAACCTGAAAACACACACCCCAAATATCTTCCCCAAGAGGTGAAGGCCTGAATTTTCTAAAGTGCCCTCTAATGATAGTAACATAGTCTCTGGGTGTTCCTCTTGAAAGGCCTGATTTGCAGAAGTGCTGAACCCCGAGACCTCTGACTAAAGCCACCGGGAGCTGTGAGTGCTCCACGCCTGTGAACATCAGGCCTTTTAAGGTTTTTGAGAGTAGGCATCCAAAAATGGAGGCAATGGCCACTTTGGGGAAAAAATGGCTGCAGATTTAAAAAGAAACAAACCAGCCTATTTTAAGCACATTAAACAAACAGAAAATGGATGGCATTTCTGTTTGCATTAAGCTTTAAAACAGTCATTACAAAATTTCAATTTGAGACCTAACCCCACTTAACAGTTCTCCTTTCCTATGTACTTGCCAATACATAACATTTTGCACTACCCTGGCCTCTGTTTCTCTGTGCGCTCCCCCAGTCCAGTTCCCCTTTGCCGGCAATACCTGACATTAGATTTCAAGACTCCTACAAATTGCAACTATGCTAACGCAGCAGTTCCAGGAGCTGGGGTCCAGATGGCAAGCACTCCTACTGCCAGGCTGTCCCTCAGTGTGCTGTAGTGATAACCAGCACGGCACCAAAAATGCTGGGAAGGAAATTGTGCGAAAAGAACAGCCATCGTGACACACGGCTCATCGGAGGCTAAACAACACTCATGCCAGCCCCCTATCAAGTCTTCAGGTTAAATCACAGCTCACTAGAGAATCAATTCCTCCTACCCTGAGTTTTTCCCTGGCCTCAAATCACACACACACATTCTACAAACCTAGGCTTTCCTTAAAAGTGAACTGAATCACTTTAAAAAAACAGCAGCCTAACAACCTGTTTCAGACTCCAAATCCTCAATAGATTCTCCACTCTGCTGATTACAGTGGAGTCCCAGCAGGGCTGAATTTATCTGGAGCTCTCTCAAATCTAGTGGTTCCTATACTTACCTGCTAAAACCTGGATTTGGGACTCATGATCTCCCCAGTCTAAGTCAATTACATCACTAACATCTAGAGCAGTGTAAGAAAGACAACTTCTTGGGAAGGAGGAAAATAGAGCCACCCCCTCCACTCAGATGATGGAAGGTTTAACAGGGCTTCCCAACGTTTTGAAAACAGGACTATCAAAACAGGTTCTTTGACCTAACTGGAGAAATTAGTCCAAACCTGAAATCAGAGGCGGCCAAAGTCAGTCTAGAACAATGGGATCATTTCCAGATTTCCCAAACACTAGACCAAGAGTGTGCCCAGCTATCTGAGTTGAGGCAACCATCACGTGGGACAGCCCCATGGTCACCCTGGCAGCCAGGAGATCGGAGACTGTTTCCAAAGCTCCCTCATCAACGCGAATGTTGAAGTCACTAAACCCAAGGACTCCAGTGCTGGTGAGGAGCCTCCCAGTGGGACTCTGCTGTGCAAGAAGAGAAGCAATAGGTATGGACTGCTCCCAACTGAACCCCGGCCCAGGGCTTGGACACAAGACAGAGATGCTGTATCCAATCCAGTGTCGGACTAGCTGCGACGAAGAGAGCCACACCACCCTCTTTGGCTCATGCTGTGCAACACACCCAGCTCGAATGATCAGTGCCAAACCAAAAGGGACAGTTATCGATTCCCAAGTGGGAGATGGGGTACCAGGCTGGATGAACTATGGGACTGACCTTGTATGGCAGCTCCTGGAAGCCTGATAAGAAACCGCTACATCCTCCAGGGCTGGAGAAAACATACTGAATGAAGAATCCCCCGGTGGCTGATTGAGTCTCTGTTTTCCTATTTTGATGCCTCGCCTATGTTATCGGAAAGTCTGAGCTCTTGAAGCGGAAAGTGATGAGCTAATAACAGCCCCTGGTAGAGGCAGGGCTGTGTGTGTGCGCGCACACATCTCAAGGTGCCACCGCCACTCTTTCTCAATAGCGGCTTTGCAGAGTCGTTAACCATCACGCTAATGTGCAGGAACTAATCTCTCCCTGCACAGAGATGACACCAGCCTCGGTACTCAATGGCATCATTGTGTTTTGATCCCCCCTGCCAGGTCCCGGATACTCCACTTTACACCCTGAGAGGTGATACTGTGTTAGTTACAGGAGAAGGGGGCCACCACTGGGGAGCCCCAAAATCCAGGGGGGCTCCTTCCATTGAACACGTGGCAGGGAGTTGCTGGTGCTTCTGCAGGAAACCGTGAGGAATTCACACCATACTGGATAACGATGATTAACCTTTGCACCACAGATGCTCACCAGTGCTCTAGTGGGGTCAGAGAGGCACCCCTGGGGACAGGCCAGCAATCTGTGACCATCCTGTGCCTCCCTCTTCTCACCAGCAGCTAAACCTCCCCTCGGCCTCTTGTGCACATAGAGGGGAATCAGAGGCAGGAGTTTGGCATACAAGCTGCAGTGAGTGTCCTGCCAAAGTGTCTGTAATAAACAAATCAATAATTAAGAGAGGATGCACATTAGCCTTTGAACATGTTCCAGCTGGAGTTTATTTTAGACCTTACAAGGAGAGTGTACGAGGTGAGTGAGCAGAGGGAGGTCTGAGAAGTGCGCCCGTGAGGCTGTCTGCATGGGGAAAGAAGAGCAGTAGGGGGTGAAGATGTATGGGGGGTGGGGGGGGGTGTAAGGACTAAAAGGGTGCATATGAGTTGGTGTTGCAGGGGTGAAGGTGTGCGAAGATGCATTGGGGGTGTGTGTAAGGACTAAAGCAACATGCACACGCCATGGGAGATAAATGTAGAGTGGATTTGTGAGGGGGTATAGGAGTCAGGTGGGGTATACGTGCTCAATGTGGGTATGAGACCAAGACCCCCTCCACCCTCACAACAAAGAGACTCTAGGGAAGAATGAACGTGTAGCTCACTATTGATGGGTGAGTGACACTCACAAGCTTATCTGCTAATCAAATAAGATGTCGTCCCCTACCTGGAAGGAAGCTCTGCTCAGGGGCAGTGCTTAGTTCCCGGTGGGATAGGGCTTGGTTCCCGGTGGGGCTGGGCTAGCGGCCACTATCCTGGATATTGTTGTGGCAGAGGAAATAATTCCATTGTGAACTCTAATCATCACAGTGGTGTCATCTGAGCAAGACTGCGTTCTGACTCAAGCTCGCCATGTCCCTTGTAAATTCAGGGCTCTCCATTTGTCCTACAGATCTGGCTCTTGGGATGTAAGATGGGCTTGGTAGCACACAGGAAGCCCTGTTTCCAGGGGAACAACTCCAAGAGTTCCAGCTCCTTGGCCAAATGGCCACTAGATTATTGCTTCTGACAGAGCTGGCCTGTTGGGTCTCTGAGAGGGTCTCTGAGCTCCTCCTGGGTGGTGGAAGCAGCAAACAACCATGCCCACTGCTAACAACTGGTGCCTCTTTCAAATACGCAGCCCTGCCAAGCTTACTGAAATGCACATTAGCCTGCCTGATCCTCGGAAAGCCAGCCCTGGATGCAGAAAGCCACTCCAACCTCACAGACGTCTCCAGCTCTCCACTCCTAGACTGAATCAGATAGGAAGCAATGACAGCACAGCTCCAACCCCACATGACCTACGCCAGCATCCTAGGTGGCTCACAGTGGAGCCTCAGGGCACAGCACAAAGGTGGTTTAAGGCGTTGCTTTTGAGACTCAAAGCCATCAACAACTCAGGATCCAGCTATATTAGCTACGGCATCTCCATCCCTGTCCCGCTAAGCAGCTCGGAGGCAATGCCACTGACAAAGCCTCGGGCCACGTGTGTGAGAGATAGAGGCAAAATGTTATCGGTCAAGGAGGTTCGGCTGAGCAATGAACTTCCTGAGGAAATTAGGCTGTTCCAGGATCAGCCTAACTTCAGGGCAAAATGCAAAGCTTGCTCTTGGACAAAGCATTTCCACTCTTGAAAACCATTCCCCAAGCAGGACCTCCTATAAGCAGGAAAAGAAGGAGAGCAGAAGACCTCAAGAAGTCCTTCCAGAACCTATGCTACGCTGATCTAACATATCTGTGCAGCTCAGACATACTAAAGCAATGGATGCTATGGAAAACCCTAGACAGATGGACAGATGACTCTTCTTCACAGTGCTGTGGGGCTCATCTTCTCTCTCAGTGGTATTCCTGCTCATGCCACTAACGGATCAAAGGATGAAGTTTTCCACTTGCTAGCTCTGCACATGTCCCACCTATGAACAATACCGGGTGGCAGAGGACAGCATTTTGCTTTCAACTCCTCACACGTACGCATTTTTATGTCCCCTCCTCCTCCCCATTGATAGCTAAGTTTACTTTTCCCCCTCCTGGAGCCTTTGAGATCAGCTGGCCCTGGGGAATACCTCAGCAACGTTAACATCTACCACCTCTCTTGGATTGCCTGCTCATCAGGAGGGTGCACATGTCGAGAGAGGCAGGGACTGGAACCTTAAGAGTCAGGCCACCTGGGTTCTGTTCCCAGCTCTCCTTGGGCAGGTCACCTCCCCTCTCTGTGCCTCAGTTTCACTCTCTCAAAAGCAGGGGTAACAATGCTGCCCTGCCGCAGAGGGGCAGAGTCAGAATAAGCTCACTCAGGCCTGATGCTACCTTTCAGTGGGGCCATGGAATCGCATAGATAATCAGCGTCCAATCCCTCCCTGGTTTTCGTGGCAGTCTCCCCCTGGAAGCGTTTCCAGAAGATGCCCACAGTCCGTTCTGAGGTCTTTCTGCAGAGCAATGCTCTCCTTAGATAGGCTGGCTCGGATGTACACAGAGCACCGAGACCCACAGACGCCCCCTCTGGCCACCCTGGGCCGCTCTAGAGTACCTGAGCTCCCCTGTGCAGTGGAGGACCCCAGCACACCAAGGCATGCACGGAACCAGTGTGTCAGCATGATGATCTGCCGCGAGATGGAAATGAACCGTGACAGCTCCTGACTTGTGCCCTTGTTATCCAGGAAAGAAAACAAGAAGAGATGAAAAAAGGCAAACAGTGTCCCACAGCACACAGGAGCTACATCTGTCTGTAACTCCCCCAGCGGGAACAGGGAGTGCCAGCCAAGAACCCAGCTGCCTAGCACTCCTCCATGAGAGACAGTGTTGGGAGCAGCAGGGAACTCGGAGAGTAGGGTAGGCAGCATTTGCTACTGCTGCCCAGGAGGACGAAGAGAAGGGGAAGAAGTAGGTGAGGGTCAGGGAGACGAGGAAGGAACTGGTGAGAGGCAGGGAAGAGAAGAGGAGCCTGAGACATGCAAGGAGCTGGAGGGGAAGAGAGTGAAAGAGGGTAGGGGATCTGGGAGGGGGAGAGGGTCTAAGAGAAAGGGATGGGGCATAGGGCCCTGAGAGGAGGGAAGCGGGTGGGCTGAGGGGGGAGAGGGCCTGAGAGCAGAAATCTCTCTGACTTTGAATTGAAGTTGAAATACCAATTGCTGCAGCCATGTGGAAATTGCCAAGCACTGCCCAGGAGCCACCTTCTCACTTTCCGCACCACTGCGTCGCGGAAAAGGCCTCTTGCCGGGAGACACACACACAGGGGCGGACAGGTCTGGTTTTGCTCATGGCATTTACCCTCCATCTCTCTCTTGGGGAGGGTGGAGTCTCTCAGACCCTCACTCAGAGGGGGCTGGTTCCACTCAGCCCCTTTGGGACCCTTTCAGAGTCTCCACAAACACGTATAAGCCGACTATCCCTGTGTGCACCATGCCTGGGGGTGTCAGAGGAAGATGTTCTCCTTCCACCTCTTCCATTTTAAAGAGACTGGTAACAGCTCTACGAACAAGCTTTTGGCTCAGAGACCGGTGAAGATGTGAGCTCAGCCCAGTAACAGAGTCCATGAGCCAGGAAGAACCAGGATGTTTCCAACACCGGACGGATTTTGCCACTGGATTTTGAAAATTCACACAAAAGAAAAGGAAATGTGAAACGAAAGGCAAATGAGGGCTCTACAGTAACTGGAGCTAGAACCAGACAAATACAGCTGAGATTCACCTCAGTGTTTGAATAAATCCCTTTTGATTTGTCTGCACCCACGCCAGGTTTGCTCCCCACAAATATACAGCCAATGGGGTTACTGGAAAGACTGCCTGGGCTATAGAAAAGGCAAATATTTCAGAGAGCTCCACAAAGGAGCGCTGAACTCGCAGCCGCGAGCGTCCACACCACAAATCCAATGCTGAGTTATGCTTATCAAAACGGGAAATGGAAACGTACCATGTAACCAGGTACCTAATCAAAACAGCTCAAATGCCGAGGCCTGGCAGGGAGCTGCCTGAGTGATTCCAAACAGAGAATACACTTGAGAAACCCAGGGCCTCCCTACCACCAATTCACAAAGGGAAGAAAAGGCAAAATTTGTTATTAAATAGTCCCCCAGTTCCAACTGAGTCCT
Organism: Dermatemys mawii; assembly: GCA_007922305.1. Classification (NCBI taxonomy): domain Eukaryota; kingdom Metazoa; phylum Chordata; order Testudines; family Dermatemydidae; genus Dermatemys; species Dermatemys mawii. Next base: position 12,919,385 of record ML677366.1, read on the forward strand.
TGGATCCATTCCCGACATCATGCTTGAAGTGATATTCTAACCCCAAATCTGACTCACTTTAACCCGGTGAGAAATTCTCTTGTGATGATAAATATCTTTATTTAAACTCAAAGAAGTCCCTACTAAATTAAAAACAGGACAGCTGATGTTTCTGTAGGACCTGGAGAAAAACAATGTGTTGTATTCATATGTTCCCCCTGCTGCGTGTAGCAAATATCCATGTGTAGGAAGGCGGCACTGGGACTCGTCCCTCTGCAGGGCGGTTGGGCACCACACCACCTCACTACACACCCCTCAGCCGGGTTGGGGAATACCCGGCCTGGGGCTCAAGTGCTCAGCCAGGCCTGAGCGGTACCAGTTCAGCACACCCTAGCCCTGAAGTAGGGCGGGCAACACACACAGGTAAAGTCAGGGGCTCAGACCCTCAAGCAGGGGCTGAGCGGCACCAGACAGCTAGCACTGGCGTCTGGCTGAGGGGGAGACTGCCACCCATGGTTAAGGGTGGCAGGGGGGACGCAGGCCCACCCGCTCCACTGCGTCCCGGCCCGGGGCCCTAGCAGCGGTAACAGACCTGCTGCAGTCAGTGGGGATCCGGACCGCAACACACTGACATAGGTTCAGACTCGTTCTCCGGGCCACTTCCTAACTCCCCCTCAAAGGGTTCCTGGGGAGGCGTGGTGACCTCCATGGGCTCCTCCTAGTCGCTGTCTGGAGGCAGAGGTGGCAGCTCCTCGGGGTAGCATGGACTGGGGAGGCTCGGTCCCTCTTCCTCCGGGTAGCTGGCACAGGGCAGACTGGGAGGCTCCTCGGGGTAGCATGGACTGGGTCGGCTCGGTCCCTCTTCCTCCGGGTAGCGGGCGCAGGGCAGGCTCGGCCAGTTCCCGGGCTCAGGCTGGGTCATGGAGGCTTCCCGTTCAGGAGCTCTGGTCGTGGCCTCCGGCCCCTCCGGTGGCTTCCTCCTAAGTGAGCTCTGGGGCCGAGCTTTTATACTTCCGGGTCGGCCGGCTGACCTCTGGGGGGTGGGCGCAGGTTTCTCCAGCTCCGCCCCCTTTGGCCTCTGGGGAAGCTCGTTCCTCTGCGGGGCGGTTGGGCACCACACTGCCTCGCTACACCATGTCTTCTCAGATTCGCCACTGATGATCCCCAGGCCCAGAGAGAGAAAAATAAAAGAAGCATTGGTTAAAATCATGGTTATTAGGAACTCAGAGGAAGAAGAATGAAAATTTGCCAATTGGAGATACAGGGAGAGCTGATATTTAAGCTCCTGAGCTCTGGGGCATTACAAACACTGGAAAGCAATGAAATAAAAATGATAAATAATGTGACAGAATCATCGTGTCTGTATAATTGACGCCCTTAGCAGCTGTTTGGGCTGCACAACAGAAGTAAATCCAAATTTGTGCCTGCTGCCCATGGCTGCCTGGCATTCCTTTTGGAGCAATCTATGAGTGGAGAGAGGACATTTACAGGTGATCATCGCCAACTGGCCCTTTCTAATCCTCCACTGGTCATCAGGACCTGGAAGCCTGGAGAATCCTCTCACGAGTAAATTCACAAATGGACTAGCAAAAGCTGGTCTCCCTAACAGAGGATGGTCTTAAGATGAATGCTGGAGAAAGCTTTTCAGGAATCATAGGACTGGAAGGGACCTCGAGGGGTCATCTAGTCCAGTCCCGTGCACTTATGGCAGGGTGAAGTACTATCTAAACCTTCCCTGACAGGTGTGTTTGTCTAACCTGCTCTTAAAAATCTCCAGTGATGTTGATTTCACAACCTCCCTGGGCAATTTATTTCAGTGCTTAACCACCCTGATAGGAAGTTTCTCCTGACATCCAAATTAAACCACCCCTGGGCTGCAATTTAAGCCCATTACTTCTTGTCCCGTCCATCGTGGTTAAGGAGAACAATTTTTCTACCTCCTCCTTGTAACAACCTTTTAGGTATTTGAAAACTGTTATCATGTCCCTCTCAGTCTTCTCTTCTCCAGACTAATGAAATGCGGCACCCAGAACTGGACACAATACTCCAACTGAGGCCTAATCAGCATGGAGTAGAGCAGAACAATTACTTCTTGTGCCTTGCTTACAACAAGCCTTTGGTGCAACTCTAAAGCGGCCCCAGAAGACCTTTGGGGGTCCTTGGTGCAGATTTCACTGGGATTTGAGTGGATTCTGCTGGGCCTCTGTCAGGGTGGAGCGTTCAATCCACCTTTTCCATCACCAAACAAGGTCCCAGGAGGCGACCTGGGATCATGGCCAATTAGCCATGGAGAAGCAGTTGGGTGGGAGAAAAAGTGAGTTGGGGGTGGCACTTTTGTTCTCCTCATCTACCCCACACCCACTGCATCCATGAGACCCTCACAGAGCTGGAGAAATCTCCCCTCTCAACCTGCTGTCATAATTTCTCCCTTTACTTGTTTATTTCTAGCGCTTCAGCTGCCATCCGTTAGTGGCTTAAACACTGTTCAAGGAAGCCCCTCTCCAATGAGTGTCTCCCCCGGGGCCTGTGCGCTGACCTCTCTGCATGGAGAGACGCAGCGTTTTATGGTGATGTTATTGTGTTTGGCTCGTTCTCCTCCCCCGAGACCGTCATACATGACTGTGTTAAAACCATGCATGGAGGTAATGGGCTTCCTGGCTGCCCTGGGCCTGTCGGCCTGCATACAAATGAGGTTGCCATATGCTGTGGGGCCTATTTCTCTGATTCTTGTGGGGTTATTTGCATTGCTTCTTATGAGCAAAAGGGACAGAGAGAAGCCCTGGAGGCTGCTTGCTGCAGTGGTCTGATGTCTTGGCCTTTCGTCTCCCATGACTTCGGTTCAACATCAGTGCCAAGTCAGGCAGCCAGTCTAATACATTTTTGAGGTGTCATATCTTTGGTGGACTTTTGTTCTGATCACAAAGCCACTGGGATGATTGGCAGGCTTCCAAGGAGAGGTCCAAGCCTGGAGAAGCAGCAAAGCTGGAGATCAGCGCTGAGGGGCAGGACTACTAAGGCAGGGTGTTCTGCAGGCAAGGGGCATCAGCAGAGCTGGACGGAGAGCTGGGACTGGAGTATTAGGGGTGGCTGTGGGTCAGGATTGAGATGCATTGGCAAAGATGGGAGTGGGGGCAGAACTGGAAGAGCCACAGGTGCCGCAGGTCTGTATTAAGAAGCATTGGCCCGCTTGTATATGGGAGACACCTGCATAATTCCTGGCTTCAAATCAGGGATCACCGACCCATATACATACACTGAAATGTCCCTGTTCACCTTCAAATTTCATACAAAAAAGCACTAAGGAAATCAGTAAATCAGTACAAGCACAGGCAGGTTTTCAGGAGGACAGGAGGGTCTCTGAGGTCCAGGAGATTTCCTGGAGCCAATTGCAGTGAGGTAGGTTCTCAGAGTGGTGACCAAAGTCTGATTCTTAGTCATGTCCAGCGCCTGTGGACAGGCGCAATCTACTGGGCTTTCTGTTCCTGCTGCTCCTGTACTTCTCCCTCTTGGAATGCGACCTGCACCAAGCCATGGGCAGATGGAAACCTCAAGAAGAAATCCCTGGAGGGTTGACCTTACTAGCAATAACCAGTAGGGGGTACAAGAATCACCAGGAGCTTAGCGGGCTGTGCAGTGCCCTCGTTCACCTGCATACGACTTCTTAGTGGACTTCCCCATCCAGTTGCCCAGACCTCATTGTTCTCTGCTCTGCTCCCTCTGCTTATCCAGCTTTTGCCTCCTCTCTGTCCCGTCTCTCAAGAACCTTCTTTGCAGCTCCTGCCATCTGCTGGGAACTGCATTTCTCTGCCCCATCGGCTGCCCCACTTATGGGAAAACTCTGCTCCAAGCACCTCCTTGCTTGAGGCCTCTGAGTCCTGCCCCCCTTCTCCTCTGTTGGCCTTAAGCTTGTTTAGCCTTCAAGCACTATCTGCCCCAGCTGTTTTCTGTCCCACACCCCTCAGGCTGTCAGTCACCCCTTTGGGTGGAGTTTGTATGAAAGGCACCTAGCCCAGGGCAAGCTGGTTGGGGTTACCTAGCTTATGCTCTCCTACGGGTTTGTGAGCGAGTGGTAGTTCGCTTACGCCTGCTCTGCCTGCCACTGTCTCTCCCATCAGCATCTGTCTCTGAGCCGACTCATTTCTGGTTCCCGCAGATGCCACAGGGATGTGTGTGTGCGCTGACTGGGAGTGGACAGGGCTGATGTCAGCAAAGACCAAGAGAAAGATCACAGTATGATTACATTGTAGGATCTCACCTGCCCTCCCTGCCATCCCCAACCCATCAACCCAGACCTCCGCAATAAAATAAAAACCTCAGCACAGCAGGTCAAATCCAACACCTTTTGGCCACATCCATGTAACCCCGGGGGCCACGGAGACCCTTTGTCTCTGCACAAAGACATGTGGGGAGAAAAAGAGGGCTCTACCCCATCGCCAACAACCAGGAGAGCATTTCCGAGGCACCCAGTGAGAACCTAATAAATGAGTTGCTGAGAAATAGGCACAATTGTCCCCTCTAGAGAATCTGACCCAGGGAATCTCATTCAGCAGCCCAGCAGAGCAGGCATGTAACTGGCCCTGCAGGAGAGAGCCGGAGATGATTGCAGCGCCACCTGCTGGTCACAGGGTGAAAAGGAAATATGTGAGCCGGGATGTTTTCCCAGCCAGGCGCTAGACTTCCAGTCCCAGCTCATGCCTTCTTGAAGGTTGGGTTGCAGGGGATCTGGGGCCCTGAACTCTCTGCAGGGGAGAAACCAGGAAAGGCTTCCAAAAGCAAGAACTGTCTGTAAGACGGGAGGGGGCTGGGGCTTCAAACAAGTGCATACAGCTGTGACAGAAGTTACACTCCCCCTGCCTCCAGCACACAATCGCCTCTTGGCCATGGGCGAGACACACAAGGAAAATGAAGGGGTGAGAATACAAGGGTACCAGAGCCCTTTGAACGGAGCAGGGAACGTGAACGCACTGGCTGGGCCTGCGGCAGTCTGGAAGGGAAGGACTGGAATAAAAGGGGGGTGGCAGGTCAGGATTGAGGGGCCTGGGCAGAGCTGGAGGGGTTATTTCGGGACTGGAATAGCAGGTGTCTGCAGGACAGGAGTGGGGAGGACTGGCAGAGCTGTGTGGGTTAGCACTGGACTAGCAGAGGGTGCTGGCAATCTGGATTCAGGAACACTGGTAGAGCCGGGGCCGAGCCTGCTGTGCTGGGTTAGCAGGTGAGAGCTGTGTTGAGGGGAGCAGGGAACAGGGACAGTGGAAGAAAAAGTGCCTAGAAAAAGCTGAGTGCATTTCCCCTTCGCTCTCTGGTGCGGTCACCTCTCTCTCTTCTTCAGGGACCAGCTGGGGTCCCGGCTGCAGCCCTGAGGACTCCCGGCTTTTGAACCCCCTCCTCCCCCAGCTCCGTATACCCTGCATGCACCTCACCATGACGGAATGTGAACCTGCTGCGTGGTGCCAGCCTCAAGCAGAGAGGGTGTCAATGGCACCCGTGGTGGTTATTGACCCCTCACATGCTGGGCCCATCGCACTGAACCTCTCCTGCTCTCACCCGTCGCAGGGAAATCAAGGGAGAGCAAAACGTGAGCTCGGGAGACCGGTCGCCATTAGCAGCACCCCATTTTCCCCCCTGCCGACCTGCTTTCTCTTTGCGCTCCCTCATACGCTCTTCCCCCTCCCGCATGGCAACCGGCTGCTCTGAGGGAGGCTGAAAGTGTCTCGTCTTTGGCAGGGCGATGGGCAAGTGATGCTTTTGGGGGATCAGCCCATGGTGGAAACCATCCAGTGCCCCAACCCACACAAGGGGCTGTCACAGGCGGCGGGATCATTGTCTCTCAGCCCTATCGGCTCCCATTGGGGAGCCGGCCCTTGGCAGAGGAAGGACACATGCACCAAGCCCCCCAGCTCAGGGAGCCCTCTGAGTAATGCAGCTCGCCCCGCTCTGGAGACAGCAGCTGATTAGTTGTGATTACAGGCTTCCAGGAGGAGGCGGCGACGGGAGCAATTAAAATCCAGGGGTGCTTCTCTTCGCTATTTTGCCAAAGCAGGGAAACCAGTGAGCTGGGAGGTGGTTGGGGCCCGGAGCAAGAGCCAGAAGCCTTGGGGGGACCTCTGCATTATCCCTGGCCCCTTCATTCACTAGCTAGCAGAGGGAAGTGGATTGGCAGGGGGCAGCGGGAAGGACGGAGGTGCACTGGGAGAGCTATGACAGCCCAGGAATGGACTAGCAGGGAAGAACCGGGATGCATCGGACACAGCAGTAGCAGCTGCCGGTGAGGCCGAAGGCGCGGCAGCACAGCTGTGCGTGTGAGGAGCCCAGGGATGCTCCGGAGCCTTACTCCATTAGCATTGCTGTGCCCAGCACTGGCCTGCACCATCCCTTTCCCCAGTTAATGCGCTCAGCCCCTCTGTGTCAGGAGCAGCACATTCTCCCAGCCCGTTCTGCGGCTGCGCCTCCCGGAGACGGAAGGAAACCCAACATGGGATCCTAGGACTGGAAAGGGCCTCGAGAGTCATCTACTCCAGTCCCCTGCACTCAAGGCAGGACTACGTATTATCTAGACCATCCCTGACAGGTGTTGGTCCAACCTGCTCTTTAAAACTGCCCATGACAGAGATTCCACAACCTCCCTAGACATGGTGAGGACTCACTGAAACCAACACATGGGGCTGGCGTGTGGCTCCAGAGAGCCCTGTCTGGAAGGGGGACTGGGAAACTTGTCATTAAACTGTGACAGAGAGGCAATAAAAACAGGGGAAGGGTCTGAAATCTGGGCTTTCTTGGTCCTGCTATCCACGGAGTCAGTTCCCAAAGCAGGAGGGCAGGAGAGGCCAGGAGGACAATACCAGGGCAGCTGCTTTTGTCTTCCTGAGTCAATCCTATTTCCAGCCCTTCAGAAATATTAGACCCAGAGCATGTGCATAAAGCAAAAGAGTCATAACCAGCCCAGCCCAGCTGGGAGAAAGGCACTGGGGCCAAGTGTCCTGAGGCGCAGCAGAGTAACACAGCTCTCCGTGGATACAGGGAACTCCAGCTGTGGAGGGAGTGGCCAAAAGAAAACTCTCACCTCGCTCTAACACACAGGGAAAGGTACATGCCTCCCTCTTTTCATGTACCTTGAATCTCTGCTGAGGACACCAGGTGCTGCTAGAGGCACTGGAAATCTAGACAGAAATAGGAATATTTGGGAAGGTGCCTTTTAAGTTTGCCTGGGGAAGCAGATAGCTCCAGGAATTGGGGATGAGCTACAGGCCCAGTCACTGATTCAAACCCAGCAAGGTCGCTATTATTAGCTGGTATTTGTATGGTGGTAGACGCCACAGCGGAGACCAGAGCTCATTGTGCTAGGCACTGTGGAAACCCAGAGTAAGAGATGACCCATGCCCTGAAGAGCTTTCAGTCTAATTAAAGGCAGGATGAAAACAACAGAGGGGGTGGGAGATGTGAGGGTAGCTGTACATGGGCGCAATCTGTTGGTCTCCTGTGGCCAAAGGCCTCAAGCAACATGCAATGAGTTTGGCCCATTCTCAGCAGACTGGTGTCCTTGGCACAACTGACACCGAGATGAGCAGGGAAGCCATATGTTGCATGGGACCTAGAGGGGCTTGGCGAGGTATGTTGGGGCACCGCGAGGGGATGCTGGCCCCAGGGTGGGCCGTTGGTATCTTGGAGACCCACTGTGAAAGGAAAGGAAATCTAGGGGCTGCTGGAGTGGGGGGTAGAGAAATGGGAAATGCTTCACTCAGCAATGGGAACAGAGCCTCCTGAAGAGCAACTGTTGGTGTGGAAGGGTCAGATCAGGTGCCAGGGGTTTGCTTTTGTGATCCTTGTGCCTTAACCATTGTCAGCAATCAGACCACCTGGGGCAGGGGTGGCCGCTGGACTGGCTGAGCTATTAGAGTGAAGTCCAGCCCCTGGGGATCGTCGCTCATGTAGTGGGGACATGGCACGTGCCATGTAACACATAGGACGCTTCAGGGACCAGGGTCTGTGCCCTCCCTAATGGCGGCTGCCCCTGTGATCCAGGGATGGGCGTCATGTAATCGGGATACGAGCCCCATCACTGGTTCAAATCCAGCCACTGGTATGGGGGAGGGGCCTGGCAGGTCTTTCCCACCTCCATTCACTCTGGTTCTATGGCCCAGCTGGCGTCCAAGGGTCTCTCCCCGCCAGCCCCGTGCTGAGGTCACCAGGTCCTGGGCACTGTTCTCAGCAACAAAGCCACTGTGCTGTGAGGTGTCATCGCCCCTCACAAGGCGGCTGTGGCTTCCAGAGCGTCGCTCGGCTCGACGATGAGGCGCGGCATTGTCCTGTGAGCGCTGAGGCTGGTACGACAGCAGCGAGGCTCCAAGCTGTCCTTGAACGCCTGGCGGAGAGGCAGGCCAGGCCAGCCTGAAAAGAGGCTGCAGCTCCCTGCTTCCCTTCCTGTCCCACTGAGACTGCAGGATGCACCTCAGTGCCCGGCTGCAGAGTTCCTGAGATACTGGGAACGGGCTAAGCTGAGGCCAGGGCCAGTCGCACCAGGTGAGATGCTGGGTCGTTTGCATGCGTGCAGGGAGGTTAGGCTATGGAAAGGAGCTAACTTGCATTTTGCAAATGGCCCTGAACTGTCTTAGGGTCTCTGCACCCTTCCCAGAGCAGTGTCAGGGCTAAGGCAGGGGCGTATCTCAAGCCTGGCAGGAAGTGGGTATCGAGGGGTGCTGGCTGGTATCTGGGGCGCTGGGTCAGGTGGAGGGTGCCAGCATGGTATTTAGGGTAGGTACTGAGGCAGGTCTGGAAGGTGGGGGTCACTCCAGGCGCTGGGATCTGGCTAAGGTCCCTCTGGGACAGGGGCAGCCGGGGGCTAGTGCCGAGCCCCCCCGCCCTTACCTTCAGTCTCCACCAGTCACCCTGCTGCTGCTGCCTGCTCCTTAGCATCATCCCCACTGCAGCTGGTGCTGTTCCTCCCCGCTGGGGAAGCAGAGGAGTCAAGGGAAGCTGGGCTCCACAGCGGCATCTAGCGGCCGACTGGGGGAACTACAGCTCCTGACCACAGCTGAACCAGGTGTGTGAGGGTGAGGCCAAATTGCAGGAGGTAGACAGGGCTGTGAGATGCCTGGTGCTTGGCAGCTCTAGGACCACACTCTAGAGGCTAGTACCCTCTAGAGTGCGGCTCTAGTAACCTCCAGAGTGGCGGTGTCCAATACGTTTGCCGCTAGCCGCCTGCGGCTAATAGGCTATTGAATTGTGGCTAATGCATGTGGCTTTTTTATCATGTGGATTTCTTATAATGTGGCTAATAAGAAAAATTCAAAACCACAAGTGTGGCTAGTACTGTGGCTAGCATTGAATTTCTATTGGACACCGCTGCTCTAGAGTGGCCTCTACTACTGCTACCAGTGCATGAAGGTTCTGCTTTAGCTCAGTTGGTAAACTTGTGCTGAGGGTGAGGGGTTCAAACCCTGCATTGACCCAGGCAGAGGTTGTTACATATACATACACATGTCTGCATTGACGTGGGAGGGTGTGAATGTGCCTATGTGTGAGTGTCTGTACAGCTCGCTCTGCATGCAGACGTACAAGTGGATCTGTTTAGGCTTGTATGCACCCCAGGATGTCTGACAAGCAAACATAAGGATGTGGCTTGTGCTTCAAGGAAAATCACTAGGGAGTGTCAGGCACTGACAGATGGAATATTTTTAAAGAGTTAAGCAAAGAAAGAAACTTTGAGAAGCCTTGTGATGAGAGTGAGTGTGAGACTCCTTGTGATGAGAGTGAGTGTGAGAATCCTTGTGATGCAACAATGAGCAGAAGAGCCGTCTGACACAAAAACCACTGAGTGCTAACAGCTCCTCCTTTGAACTAGCTGGGAAACACAATGGGAAAGAAAGAAACTGAACTGAGGAACATGCCCTTCATCTCTCAGGCTCCTCCTTCACCCTTTATCTCCTCCTCCTTTCACATCCTCCTTCACCCTTTATCTCCTCCTCCTTTTAGGCTCCTCCTTCACCCTTTATCGTGACCATCATCTCCTTTAAGGTGTATCGTAAAGCAATTTGAAGCACTACAGGGCTCGCTCAGAAGAGCAAATTGCCACGTGACACTTTGTAAACGTTTTAAAATATCATTTAAAAGTGTGATTTGCATAAAGTGTGATTTGTTGTCGGCTGGACGCAAGGCAGACCTGAGAGAATGCAGCTCCTATTGGAAAGCATGAGAAAGACAGGAGAGTTTCAAAGGGATTGTAAGATAGCTTCTGTAACAGATCAGACTGCTCTGCATTTAACACACCTATACAGGCATGACTCCTCTGTCTCTGTTGGAACTCTCCCATGGTGCAGAATGAATGGCCTGATCGCTGCTTATCCAGGACCCAGTTTGCAAACATTCTGCCTAATGGAAAGGGAACACATTTGACCAGTGCCAAGGCATTAAGTGATGTTTAACCAGATAGTAAAGAGATGTGAAATTTTAGGTGTCAGCCTTTTTAAATACAGAGGGTGCTTAAGGAGGACTAAAATAAGAAATGAAGATGAACTGTGAGGAGTCTCATTTTTATTTAGCACAGTAGTTTATTCCATTTGAAGATTTTTTGGACTTTTTAAAATAGCCTCTTTGCACCTGGAATTGCTGCTAACCTAGGACAGATGAGAATATCCACTGAAGAATCCTACTTAGCAGGGAGTTCAACTGGAATTCAAAAGAAAGCAAAATGTGCTGAATTTAAACCACCATTCCAGTAACGTTTTTAAAATGCAAAGAGGAAGGTGTTCCCACTACCTCTGTGCCTGCGGGATGCTCAGTTAATATAATACAATGCTCATAATGAGGATAATGAAAGGGATCCTTAGTTTAACTTACTGATTAGTTTTTAATTTCTATTGCGTCTTTCCCCTTCAGTTCTTCAAGTCACTATTAGACAATTGCTTGATGGTAACACCAGCAACAACACAAGGGTAAGCAAAGACTTCACATCAGTGCACATGGCTTGACAATGCAAATGGCCTGAGATAGCCAGTACATAAGTATATATTATTAAATAGCATTACATTAATTTCCCGTACCTGTGTGATGGACTGGGGAAGCGAGGGGGTATAAGGAAATAGCCGGAGCAAAGCTGAAATCCTAGAAATTGCTCCTTTCTCTGGGTGTCTCACACATTCTTTTTGTGGCTAGTTTTGGGGAGAGGGGCGGAGGGGTGTTTTTAAACATAAGATTCCTCCCACATACAGATGTAATAAAAGTGGGGACGACTAAACCTCATAAACCTCCTTCCTTCCCTCTTGCCCCAGCTACCATGTCTCAGCTGGGGCCAGAGCACTCTAGCAGAGGCCAAATGTAAAGGTGTTTGGGAAATGGCCAGACCGCTTGCAGTGCCGGAGGGGACGGCTAGCCTTCTAAGGAATGAGGGGTGTCAACCCAAAGGTTCCCACTTTGGATAATCCCCCAGCCATCTCCCCGAGACTCCCCCAGCAAGAAGCAAGAAAAAGCAGGTTCCCAGCACCACCAGCCTGAAAGCACCCAGGAAACAGCCCAGGCCTGTAGCTAGACAAGCAAACACAGGGAGGGAAGCAGGGTGTCATCGGAGAGGCACCACCCGCCCGCTGCCTCCCCACTGCCACAGGCCGCATTAGTTCCTCAGACCATGTCAAGGTTCTGCTTTGGCTCACATCTTACTGTTACCCAACTAGTTCAACTGGCCTCGCTTCCTAGGCAGCAGCTCTGACCTTGCCACAGACACTACAGAGGTCAGTGCGTATGAGTAAGTTCTGAGAGGAATACAGACAGGCCCTTATTAACAGGCTTGGAGCCCCTGGGGTTTATCCATCTTGGACAGAAAGGACTAGGACGAGAAATCGCTCTGCTCAGAGCCTCTCGTGACTCTGTGTTTTTGGAGATCTCCCTTTCTCTGTTCACTTCTTGCTGTCTCCCATTCCCCACTTTGTCCTTTTTTCACTCTGAATCCAATCCAGGCTTTCTTCCCCAAGTAAACTGCACAGCCCAGGTGTTAACCTTGCAGTGGCTGGAACTGGTTGGAAACAAAGGTTGTTGGGTATGTGCAGTTGTAAAGTACAGTGCCCCCTACTGGTCTTGGTATGCAGACAGGACTGATGCCCAGACCTGGAATTCTGGGGCCAAAGTCCACCTCCCTTAGTTCATACTCCTGCAGATGATGTGGTTTTCACCACCCTTAAACTCATCAGTACCAGGAGCTTGATCAGCCGTTATTGGAGCCAGCAAGGGAAATAGGACACAAGGGGGCTGAAGTTAATTTAGCTTAGCATAGAATTAAAATACTTTTATGGAATCATAATCATCCCTCTGCTCAGACTTTGGAAATAGTCCCAGCTTTGGAGAAGCTAAAATATTGAATGCTAGTATGAGGGAACATGTACAGTTTATTGACTGGGGTCTCCACCGAGGTGGGTTAATCCAAGTCCGGGAGATCAGGCTAAGGAGGGACAAACCCCTTGTAACATCTTCACTCCACTGGAGAAGCTCTGGGCCTGTGCATGGAAACCAGGAGACACCTCCAAAGAAGAGTGCTTAAGCAGGAGACCTCCTTAGAATAACACAGAAGGTGCCTTTCTTGAAGGCCGGCCCTGCTATGAGCTGGGGATAAGCTAAGCATCGCTCCAAGAGGTTCAGCTAGGGAAGGGGGAATCCACTGGGCTCAGGTGGGACAGCCAATGGAGAACCCACCTGGCTTCAAGTCTCAGCTGCAATCATGAGAGTCCAGCCCCTGCACTGGTGGAAGGGGACGGTGGACTCTGCTGATTGGGTCTGAGTTAGGACGACTTTCCCCAGGATCCCTTGCAAAGGAGACCTGCAGGCTGTGGGGAGCCAGACCGTTGTGCTAGGTAGAAGGCAGAATTTAGGACCCAAGTGGAAGCATCAGGGAGTTTTACATCTCTCCCAAGAACTGGATGAAGGGTGTGTGGTTATGAGCATGGCCATCAATGAACCACAAAGCCTTTTAGCATCCATTATTTGCAACTGCTGCTGAGCAAACAAATGCAGCCACACGGGTCACTAACAGGATCATCCCCCGGTGAAGGCCATTCGCGTTAGCCGATACCTCCTGGCAGGAACAAAGAAGAGATGACCCAGAGAGAGCTTGATACAAACCCATCTCCCTCTTTCTTTAATAAGAAACGTGTGAATCAGGAAAAGTCAGCTCCGGCTATTTATCTCCACACTCTCCCCCCATTCTGAATCCATCCCGCATTCAATCAGAGGCGGAATAAACACCCAGGACCAAACCCTGCTCCTAGTTACAGTGATGTAAACCCAGACACAGAGGAGAAGGTGAGGAGGACTTAGCAGACTTGGTGTCTGATTCATTCCCCCACCATTCACTCCAGCCAGGTGACAGCTCTTCTCTCCCAGGTCAGTGGAATGGGAGACCAGTGGAATGAGAAACCTGGAACTTGGACCAGGAGGCCAGAAAATGGCCCTGGGTCTTGGGTTGGGAGATCCGAAAGAGGCACGAGGGAAGGGAAACCAGAGGGAGGCCCTGGCTCTCAGGTCTGGAGAGTGACGGAAGCCCTTCATCCCAGAAAGACCATCAGTGATTGTCTTGAGAGTCTAAAAATAATCGATACCAACTAGCCGCAAGGCTCAGGCAGTCCCCCTTTCAGCGCTGTGCTGAGGACAGTTTCTTCAATACACTCAGGTCCTGCCCTGCCAGGAGAAGATTCACCTCAGTCAGGGCACAAGGAAGCAGCATACACAGGAAAGCCGCGTCACGTGCTAATAAGAACATGGAACAAGGAGCCCGATGACGTGGGTTGGAATCCTGGCTCTGCCACTGCTCCTGTCCCATCCCCACATCATGCCGACCTGTTTATCTGCCAGACCCCGCTTTGCCAGCACGCTCCTGCCCCGTCCCTGCTC
>ML677366.1:12933242-12971195 GCA_007922305.1 Dermatemys mawii
CTCCTGCCCCGTCCCTGCGCTGTGCCGACCTGTTTATCTGCCGGTTTAACAGTGCACTTTATTTTTTATTTTTTTATTGTTTTTATGAGTTGTGCCGCACTTCTTGGTAAAGCACTTTAATCCCTTTTAATGCCCCATTCTGCTCCTCGGTGACAATACGGTGGTTAGGCTAATGCATCCCACTCACCTTGGGGTTACTAATGAGGTCACGAGGAACGCAGGCTCCAAACTGAATAATTCACTAATCAGATGCTGCAGACTCCAGTGGTGAAATTTATTTCTGACACCTAAACAGCAAATGGGTTTGTGGATGCACACGCTCCCTCTCGCTCCTCTTTCTTCAGAGATGGGTTTGCTTAATTGATGGCAACCCGGGCTGCTGAAGGAAAGAGCTCTCATGCCACCACAAATGCAATAGGATCCGCTTTACTCTTAAAGTGAACTCCAGGGGACAAGAACAGAGGATGGATCCCACACACGGCAGGGGCCTGGCTGGTTCTGGATGGACATGAATGCTCTGGCCTGTGCCGTGGACGTGACTAGCCCAGTGCGCGGGCTAAGACTTTCTTACATCTGCCTTCCTTTTCTCTCCTTCTCGCGTGGGGACCACCTGGCCCTGAGCTGAGCAGTCGCTTGGCCCTGACTCATATCTGAAATCTCATATATCTGAAACCAGTTAAGGAGTCTCCCTTAGGTGGACACAATCCATCAGCCGGGAGTGATAATCCATTGTGGCAGTTAGGGTCAGTCGCTCTCTCTTAAAGTCTGTCATCTGCATTTTTAAAAGGAGCAAATTGAAAGAGCAGAGCTGAGAGCTCCCATCCCCAAGATTGTCCCAAAAGCCACTGGGGTTCCAGCTAGGACAACTTTCCCATTCCCCTCTTTAAAATACGAGCACTGCAACCCTCTGTATATCTATAACCCATGTGACTATCCCTCCATCTCCCATCAGAATTGGCTGGATCAGCTGCTTTCAGTGCAATGAGTTATTACTTGGGGGTTCAACAGGTTCCCCCAGGGAAATAGAAAGGATCCTTGCAGCCAATATTCACCCAACACCAGGGGCATAAGCCCCCTGCAGGGGCCAGTGTTGCCCACTAATTCCTAATCGCTCATCTGAGATTCTCAGACCTCAGGCACAGAATCAGAAGCTAAATTGAATAGAATGATACCCAAATTCACCCACACATATAGGTGCTGGAACTAGTGGTGTGGGGGGGCTGTACCCCCTGGTCTGAAGTGGTTTCCATTATATACGGGGTTTACAGTTTGGTTCAATGGCTCTCAGCACCCCCGCTGTATGTATTGTTCCAGTGCCCCTGCCCACACAGCTAACTGCACATGGGTTTCTCCTGGGCAGGGAGGAGGGCTCGCTGCAGTGAAGTTGGTGCTGTTAGCAGACTGGCAAGCTGGCTTCTCGCCACAGGCCCTGTGTCCCAGCCTGCCAACATTTCTTGCTTCTCATCAGCACAACAGCTGGGCAACACACCACCTCCCCACAGCTGAGATGTCATCCTGGGACTGAAATCCACCTGTCAGTCTGAAATGGGGTGTTGAACTCTGCGCTCCAGAGCCCCTTCCATCACAATGCAGTACAGCCCTGTGGGCGGGTTTGATTGATCAAAATGGCCACGCAGCCACTACATCCAGGGCCATGCAGTCGCGAGTGGCCCGAATCAGGAACCCCACAGAGAAGCCAAATCTCCACCTTGCATGGGCACATAGCTGGTTTTCCCAGGCATCCTGAAGCCAAGGCAGCTCAGTCTGGAAACAGCTGATGCTCCCATGAGCCTTGGTGTGATTGTCCCTTCAGCTGTGCGGCCCTCGTAGAGGTGCCAAGTGGAAACATCAGCAGAAGTTCCTTCCTCTTGGATCCACTCATCCCCATCCCACCCGGATCTGGGAAGTAAGGGGCAAACACAGCAGGACCAGCAGCAGCAGACTGCTGGTGGGAAGGAACTTTTGACCCATGTAGCTGAATGATCCTAAAAGCCCAAATCCCACTGTATTTTCACTAGTGGGCCACAGATCTGCTCCTGTATCCCTCCTTCCCTACAGCCTGTTCTCATCTCTCCCAACCTAGGCACTGCAAGTGTCTGTCTCCCACGGCCCTGGATTCAGGAGACAGCCCTTTCCACAGAGGGAGAGCATGCAGCAGAGAAAATGGACTAGCTGCAGGCTTTGTGGGGCAATTTCCTGGGTTGCTTAAAAGCAGCTAGAACAGAAGCACAACAATGGGTTAAATCACTCGGCAGACACAGCACTGACAGTCTGTTCATAGCACGCGCATTGTCCTACCAACCCCAGCACTCACGCTGCTGCGCCATGGGACTGGCTACCAGCGAACTGCATGGAGGAGGGAATTGGCGGATCAGGCTCAAAGTCTGGATGGGTTCTGTTTTGAGCCCACTTGAATATCTAAAACTAGGTGGGGTGATGGTTAAGAACATCTCAGGCTGCCATGGAGGGTGTATGCTCAGTGGGAGGATAAGGCCACACAAATAAAAGGAAGAAATAACATTAAGTGGGCTGGTTTGGGGGCGGGGGTTAGAGGGTTATTTTCTGTTCATTTCCAGGCTGCTGCTTTTTATGTATTGTGACAAAGTTCCAAGTCTGTATTTGTGGGTCCTGCGCTTCCTGGCAGATTTAGGGGCCTCAGAAACTCATCTAGGCCCCAGAGTGACCTCCCTTTCTCAGTAACT
This sequence comes from Dermatemys mawii, assembly GCA_007922305.1. Lineage (NCBI taxonomy): Eukaryota > Metazoa > Chordata > Testudines > Dermatemydidae > Dermatemys > Dermatemys mawii. Next base: position 12,935,945 of record ML677366.1, read on the forward strand.
AATTAGGGGAGGCAGAAAGGGGGGAGCCCGGGCCCACCCTTTACTCCAGACTCCAGCCCAGGGACCCTAATAGTATCAGCTAAGATGCCTGACCATTTAGCCACAAAACACAATACAATTCCCTGGGCTACTTCCCCACAGCAGTCTCCGCTTCTTCAAACTCCACTTCACCCTTACCTCAGGGCCTCCTTCCTTGCATATGATATGTTGTCTACCACTCAGTCTTACCAACAGCACAACTTCCTTCCACAGCTCCTGACATCCACACCCACCTGACTAACTGGGAGGGTTTTTAACTGGTTTCAGCCAGCCCCTGACTGGCTTCAGGTGTCCCAATCAGGCTAGCTATTTCTGCTGCTTTCTAGAAGCTTCTTAATTGGTCCCAGGTGTCTTTATTGGCCTGGAGTAGCCTTTGTTTGGCTATCCAGGGAACAGGAACCTGCACATCCTGAGGCTGATATACCTGCCTTCCAGCACTCTCTTATATCCTTCTGGACTGACTCCGTCACAGTATTAAATTAGACAGATGGGTCTGTGGATTACAGTTAGGAAAGGGACAACATTGTTCATGAGACTGTTAGCAGAAATGAGCCCAAGCCTACGAACTTTGGACCCAGATTCTAATCCCCAAATATGTTCATGTGTGTGGGCCTGTGTTGGGGAAGATGGTGCAGAGGCCTAGATCTCCAGGCATTTACACCTTGTAAACCACACAATCAACATTGACATAAACATACCTGGCCCCTTCGGGCTTTAGCAACGGACTCTGCATTTTGATCACCCCATCTCTTGCTTTCACCCCTCGCTTCAGCATGCACCAGTCTCCTTTTCATCACTGCCACCTTCATTTGCCCTATTAGCATCTCGCCTGGATTTTCCCTTGCTCATTATATCCCGTTGTAAGCACTGTGCATTGGCACGTTTTAACCACATAGCATCCTGAGCATCTCAGTGGGATGGGGCAGCAGTAATCCAATTAATTTGCATCATTAGTACTGCTCTATAGTCACTCGGTGTCATTAAGGCTAATAATAATTAATACTCCATGCTCTGGGTGAACACGAGAAGTTTTGCATCTCAATTCCGAACTCTGGAAATCAGTGGCTAATAGGTCTGGGAGGTCCTCTGTATGGGCTGCTTTTTGCCAATACCTCTCTCTTCTCTTGGAGAGTGGGACCTGTACCGATGATCGAACCACAACCATTAAGTGGAAGTGGATAAAATCCACCTGGGTTGGGTCCTGTGCCGCAGCTAAGGGAGTGAGACCCTCCCGCCCTGCTGGCTGCACTCAGACAGCTAGGTGCAGAAGGAGAGAGCACGGGCCCCTCTCCAAGGTGAGCAGGCTTGAAAGCTCTGAAAGTAGGGTCAGAAGAACAAGGCCAGGCTGCTAAGAGGACTGATGGTGACTGGCATTGGGGAAAGGGCCGTGAATCTCCTGTGTAAATGGATGTGGAATGGTAGGATCTGCTCTGGAGAAGGAGCTGCGTGATGGTTAGTTACCAGAGATGGTTGGAACATTTTTGGCAGAATAGGCTGTTTTGTCAAAGCCGGAATGTGTTGGTTTTCAGGTCTCAGACACACAAAGAGAGTGACTGTATAGCTGGCTGGTTAGGGTACTGGCCTGGGATGTGCTAGACCCTGATTTAAGTCCCTGTCCTGCCTCGTCTGGAGGGATGTGGAATGAAAAACTTGGCTTAATTCAGAGCAGGGACTTGGATTTGGGTTTACACGTCCTAGGGCCACTCCACAGTTGCCATGAAAAGGAGTTGTCATGCTCAGTCAACTGTACACAGCTGAGTGCCTGTTTGTACATGCAAATGTGTGACCGGCACAATGAGTCTCCTTGTGTACTACTGGAGAACCAGGGTCTGATTGTTAAAACTAAGTCCATTCAAGTGTGCTCACAAAAAGGTGTGTGCAATTCCCTATCTAATTTGTGCACACACTTACCATGCGTATTAGGAAATTGCATGTGCAAATGGTCAGTTGCAGTTGTAACCAGTCGTTTAAGTGTGAAATTACTTTGTTTTGGTGAAAGGTGCTAATAGCTGCTGTGGGGCATGGCACGGATCTTGGTTCCAAATGCAATCTAGCCCTCATTAAAGCCAGTGGATATGCCAAGTATGCTGTTACAGACTCAATAGAAGGACCAATCAAGCCCGTCATGTAGTAAAAACACCTGCAGATAGTGGGGTCTCATGCCCAAGGCCCTAGGCAGCATGGCCAGATCAGAGCCAAACCAGGTGGATTTGCAGGAGATTTTCTGATTGTAAATGCAGGGGCTAGGATATCTGTTGCAAGTTGTGTGTATTGGAGGGAGCAAGGCAGCGGAATGAATTGTGTGCATGACCCTGAGAGGAAGCAGAGAGACAGAGCTTCTTGGGCACAGAGATCACTGGAGTGGCAGACCTGGGGATTTCCAAGAAAGGAAACTTGCTGCTGGTGGTTGTTTCTACTGCATTCAGGGAAACAGGACACTGTGTGTATTGTTTGTGACAAAGCAAGATTACACTAAGACTATACCTGGCTCCTATCACCAATTACTCATCTAGGTGGAAACAACCCTGCCAAAGGGGCAACATTTGGTTTGCACTATAGTCATGGTAACCACAAGCACAAATTAAAGCATTCATTTTTGCGCATGTAACTGGGTGAAAATGGCTTTAAAAACCAGGACCCTATTACCCAGCGGCTCTAAGCCTTGGGAAAAGTATCCCTTTGGTGAGGAGACCCAGAGAGCAAGGGGTTTACCTGGGAAGCCTGCATCATCACAAAATATTCATTAGAGAAAACCACTGTTAGCATAATATGAAATGGAAATGATCAGATTGTTCCCATGAATCGCAGCACTTCTCTCAGCTCATTGGTCATTGGGATGCATGCTGTAAAAAGAAGTCATATAACCCAGGGTGGCAAAAACCAGTTTCCAAATGCGAGTTGTGCAAACCCTTCCTAGTTCAGCTTGAATCTGGTCTGCAACTACTGTGTGGCAGAAGCAGCACGGGTAGGTTTGGGCTCCCTGAAAAGGGGCAAGTTTAAATGAATGAGCTCATCTCAGCTGGAAATCACTCTGAAGACCTCCCGGTCCCCTGGGCCCCAGATCACATATGGCCCAAACGTGCAGCAAAATCTACGATGCAACATGATCAGGGAAGGAAATTCCCTGGTTGCTCCCCTTTTGTCACATTTTACAGCTAACTCGCTTTGCAGGGATGTTTCATAATGCATCTTTCCATCGCATGGTGCTAGGCAGCCATAAATCCAGGCCCCATGCCATAGGCTAATAAGAACTGGAGCCAACAGGGCCCATGAGCTGTGACCCAATAAGATGGTGCCCGCTCCGACGAGAGGTCCAAAGAGAGGCAGGACAAACTCCACACCAGAGCACAGCGCAATGGATATTGCACATGGCCAGAATGGGTGCAGGCTAAAGAGAGCTTGCCATGAGGAGAGAGCGCAGTGTGCCACAGCAACAAGCAAAGCAGCCAGCAGAGGTGCTGAGAAGGAACCCCGCATATGGTGCCAGTGCACAAGGGACTGGGAGAGCTTCTGCACAGTGCCAGGGACTGCCAGGATCCTCACCCAAGTGCCAGGCGAGATTATGTGATAAATGATTGCATTAGCCTGGGCAGCTTCTCATTTTCCTCCAATCTGGCCTGTCTGCCCTTTTAGCAGGGAGCTCCTGATAGCATTTCTCCCTTCACTGACTTCATTTTTCCTGTTTGCTTGTCAAGCTGTCAGTGTGAAGAAAAGAGATGACACCGACAAGGTGGTTCCTGCTTTAGCTCCAAGTACCTCTGGGGCATCCCACCCTCTCCAACGGTCACTGACCATCGCTCCAGGCTCCCGCAGGTTCACACCTGCCACAGCCAGGATGGGATCCCCACGCCCCGCCCATGGGCCACTTGTCTTCCTCAGAAACTCCTGAACTTCACAGGTTCCCAGAACAGCTTGGAGGAGCCTGGTCCAGAGGATAGGATTGTGTTGCCATGGGGACAGGGTTCTGGCCTTGATGGAAGGCTGAGACAACATATGTGTGAAATGAGACCTATGGCCCCTTAGAAATTCTCTCCTTCCCCTCCTCAGCATTAAGATTTTCTCTTCCCATTCCTTCATCACCAGGGTCTGGCAAGGTGCTGGGAGGCGGGTCTGGGGAGCTGTGAGTGAGCATCTGTCAGCAGGAGGGATGAGAAAGGAAAATCAAGGAGACCCGGGCAGAGGGGAGAAAGAGAAGATGAATTTGCCCAAAGGAGAGGCACCTGGAAGGAAAAGCTGCTTGGAAGGGACGGGAGAGGAAGATCCTGGAGCTCAGTGTGAAGGGAGCATGGAGAATGTGCTGGGATCAGGGTGGAAAGGGGTTGATCTTTCTGGGGTCCTGGACATTTTGGTGAATCAGAACCCTGTTTAGTCTAAAAACGGGACAGATGATCACCCTAAGTTTATCTTGATTCTCTTCATGGCATGGGGTTCAATTCACCTGGCCTGGGCTTCTTGTGAGTCACAGCCCATCCCAGGCCCTGCGCATTTTCATTAGGATCAGTGCACTTGGCACAAAGTCACCCCATTCCCCAGCATTGCATGGCTGCACAACACTTGCCTCACATACCACTAGAGCTCTCTGCAGCTCTGCACTGTTATTTCCTGGGACTCTGATTCCTTTGGGCCTTTTCCACCTGAGGAGAGTTCAAGTGGGCAGATCCCACTGACTGATGCTGATGGACGTCCCCTTACGTCCAGCTGGCTGATGGGAAGGAAGTTGTTCGTCTAGAACTGACCAGCCCACAAGCTCACACCCACATCAAATCACCCATGTATCAGCCCCTGTGCCGGCCACATCGGAGCAATTGGCTAGCCACACGCTCCCATCCCTCTGCATTCAGAATGCCATGTGGCAGTGGAATGCTCCCCCGGGATGGCATATTCCACCAGGCTCATGCAAGTGGTTACAACCGCTCACCTTCTTAATTCCATGATTTCTTCCCGTGCTTACTGGTAACTCAGCTGCTCACAGGAAGGCCCCTCCTCCTGCCACTCACAGCACTTATAAAACCTGCCCCTCAGGATGGTCCCTCTAGAAAACCTGCCCCTGAGAAGGGTGGTTTTGTGGTTATTATGACACAGAGCTGGGAGTCAGGACTTCTGTTCTGTTCTTTCAGGTTCCTCTCCCTACAGTATTTGAGCGCCTCCCAGCACTGCCCTAGGCGATGTGGCTAATATTTGTAGGGTGGGGATTGTTCTCTCTCTCTCTCTCTCGGTCCCTCTCCCAGGGGCAGAGCGGAGTGTGCTGTGTAGCGTGTTGATTTCTGTAGCTGTATGCACCGCTCTGTGTGTACGTCAAGTAAGGCAGGTCAAAGAAGGGTGCCTGTGATGAGCCCTAGTCCCCGGGGGAGTTCGCTCCAGAGCTAGGGACTAGCCCCTGAGAAAGCGCTGTCTTTCACACTGATAAGCTTTGTCCCGAGGGAGACAGTTCCCTGTCCCAGAGGAGCAGCGTGTCACTCACAGTCCTCATCCTGGGGCTTTAGCCAATCTTTGAAATATGCTGGGGGCAGGCCACGAAACACCATGACGATAAGACATGAGACACTGAACTTGACTTGCTATTCTTTGAGAAGCCAGGGTAGGGTGTGGAGGACAGGGGATGATGGCCTGGCCTCCTGCCCAGGTATATTGCTGTAGTCCGGATGGGAACTGACAAAGGCATGTGTATTAGAACTCCTGGGTTCCAGTCCCAGCTCTGCCGCTCACTGTGTGATCTTGGGTAAGTCCCGTTCCTTGCTCCGTGCCTCAGTTTCCCCAGAGGCATTATTACTGAACACTGGTGACGCATTTTAGAATCCTGACATGGACAGAGCTCGATAACTGTGAAATGTAGGGATCCTGTCACTTGAGAGAAAACAGTAATAGGAGCAGTGTTTAGGGCACCTGCAGTATTTCTATAATGCTTCATATCTTCAAAGTGCTTGACAAACATTTGCTAACTCTCCCAGCCCCCCTGCAAAAGAGGTGGGTAAGTACAATTATTCCTGGTGCCGCCGCTGCCCTTGTTTTATCTGGCACCTGGAGGAGGAGGGACTTTCAAGTCCCCCTCCTTAGATATCAATTCCTTCATGTTGATATGGGGGTTAACAGCCATTTGTAATTGCATTAGCGAGACAGTTTAATTCTAAGGAGGCCTGTTCGCTGGACTCACTTCCCTTGACTGCATTACAATGAGAAGATCAAACGCAATCAATTTCAACAGGGAGATCAAACCAAGGAACGGGAGAGATTTCAGTGGCTCAAAGTGCAATGGAAACCACAACGATGTCCTGCTCTGATAATGGAAATCTTTACAAATAGAATTAAAGTGGGGAGAATTAGAAAACCAGATATTGCAGGCAGGACTATGGGAAGGCTGAATCTAGCCAGGTTCCAGGCCAGGGCTACTGAAATGAACCAAGAACTGCCCAGATTTTCTTCAAACCTCTTAGTCTTCAGCCCTGTGGTCCCTCATTTAGTACCCAGCTCTCTATCCACTAGTTTGGTCTTTATGTCGCTCTCACAGTCATAGTATCTGAGCACCTAGAACAGGGCTGGACAAACTGCGGGCCAAATCCGGCCCGCCAGACCATCCGGCCCAGCCCGCCTGATCTACCGCCGGGGAGGCTGCTCCTGGCCCGCCCCCACCTTCCCCGCTCTTCTGGAGCTCAGTGCGGCCGAACTCCAGCAAAGGAGGCTGCTTCCGGCCCCTTCCCCACTCTCCCGGAGCTCCGAGTGCCTGAGCTCCTGACGGGGGAGGCTGCTCCCAGCCCCTCCCCTGCTCTCCCAGGCTCAGCGCGCCGCACAGGGCTGCCCGCTCCTTCGCAAGAGCGGTGCAGCATGTGCAACGCTGGCAGGGCCACTAACGTGATAAGGTGTGTGCAGCGGAGGTGGAGGGCAGTATTGGCCCTGTTGGTTAAAGGACAGGGAATCCCAGGGGCTGTCAGGGGAGAGGGGGCTGTTGGATGGGATGGAGGTTCTGGGCGGGGAGCAGTCAGGGGAAGGGGTTGGGGGTGGTGGTGGATAGGGCATGGGAGTCCCGGGGTGGGAGGGGTCTGTCAGGAGGCAGTGGTGTGGGTAGGGGTCAGGGCAGACAGGGAGCAGGGGGAGTTGAGAAGGGGGTAGGGTCCTGGGGGGGCAGTCTGTGTGTGGGGTCTTTGTAGGGAGCAGTCAGGGGACAAGGAGCAGAGGGGCTTAGATGGGGGTGGGGTCCTGGGAGTGGTGGTTAAGGTGGGGGGTCTCAGGAGGGGGCAATCAGGGGACAAGGTGGTGGTTGAATGGGATTCTAAGGGGCGCAGTCAGGGGGCGGGAAGTGGGAGGGAGTCAGATAGTGGGTGGGTCTGGGCTGTTTGAGGAGGCACAGCTTTCCCTACCTGGCTCTCCATACACGTTTTCAACCCCGATGTGGCCTTCGGGCCAAAAAGTTTGCCCACCCCTGACTTAGAAGCAGACGCATTGGGAAGCAAGGGGCAGAAGTCAGCCACATACTCCATCCTCTCATGCAGTGAAGCCCCGACGCTCAGAGTTTGACAGCTGAACTGTGATTCAGGAGCGGGAAAAACTTAGAAGGAGGGAGGGATGGATCAGTGGAAAGATAGGTAGGTTGGGAAGGAATCGTGGGGGTTGATCATTAGATTTTTTCCAATTCTCTTTGTTTGTAAAGAAGCCTGACAATCAGTGATGCTATAAAAACTGACTGTCAGCTCTCTGAGGACAGCACCATCTTTTTGTTCTGTGTTTGTACAGCATCCAGCACAGTGGGACCAGGGACCAGGCCTGGGGCTACTAGGCACTATCACCATACAAATGATGATGATGTTTAACACAGCTCTCGCGCTTTTCAGCTGTAGGTGTCAAAGCAGAGGGTGTCATTCTCCCCATTTTACAGATGGGGAAGTGAGGCACAGAGAGGGGAAAGGACTCGGACAAAGTCACATAGGGAGTCTGTGGCAGAGTTAGGACTCTAACCACTACCCCCACCCCATCCCCGCCACCCTCTGCTCACTCCACTGACTAGGCCACCCTTTCCTCTTTAATTGCCCATTAACAGTCATCTCCCTGCCGGAGACACTTGTTGCTCCTACTTTTCCAGGACTCTGCCTTTAGCTCTTCCTTACAGTGTTTTAGGCGGGAGAAAGGGCCGGGTTCGATGACTGAGGCGGCTGAAGCCTTCACAGGAGTCCCACCCCCAGCCAAGCGCCCAGCGCTGCTCTCGCCACCACCAGCAGTGAGAGAGAGACGGGATGCGAGAGCCCCTCCACGTGCCGGTGAATGCGGAGTCTCATCATTCTTGCATGTCCCTCACTTCAGTCACCGACAAGGCACCTGCCCGTAGGTAGCTGTTCACTTGCCATCCTCACTTTTGTCTTTTTCACTAGCTAGTAGCAGTGGTTCACTGCCGCTCTCTCACCGCTTCCTTCCCTCCTTCTCTCTTGCCCCACCTGGAGGAGGAGCCCAGAAGCACCCCCAGTCCCTGTGGGGATGGGGGCAGGCTGCTGGTGGAAGCAATTCTGGTGCAGTATGTTCCCTGTGCAGGCAGTGAAGCTGCAGGGAGTTTCCAGCTTTGCTTTGGAGCCATGTTTGCCCCTCCGCTGCCTCCCCAGTGGTCATGTCTTCCAGTTGTGCTTTGCCATGGAGTATCTATTCCGTTCCCAATGAAAATCCAGCGGGAGGAGCCAGAGAGGTCTGACTCGCAGCAGGTGCTCTACCCACTGCCCTAGGGAAGGGACTGCATTCTGGGCTGACAAGCAAAGTTCTTCCGAGTACAGTAGTGATTACTCTCATAAGGGGAGAGCTTTATAGCCGATAATGATCAGAGGGCAAAAGGAACATGGAGAGAGAGAGTTTCAAATGGGTGAATATAACCCCAGAGACTAACTTCTAACAAGAGAGACTGTGCGTGTCTGGAGGAATGATCCAAGCAATGGCAACCCCCAGGTAGTAGCCAAACAAACTGTGCATCTGCCATACTCCACAGCCAAGGTCCCTCCAGCAGCAGAGACAAGAGAGCAGCCTGTCCCTGGCCGAGCTTGTCTAAGCTTTTCTTGGTTTAGGGGGCTTGTTGGGAGTTGCCTCCTCACCTTAAACCCCCACGAGCCAGCTCCTACATTTACTCAATGATGAAGGCTAACAGGAAATGGAAATCTATCTTATTTGGTATGCATAGGGCCAAAGAGGATTGTCAGGAAGCTGATGGGCCCTGTTTATCCTCTACCCCTCGCCTTCCTTTCGTCCTTTTCCCTTCCCCAGCAAAGCCGAAGAGGGGAGAGGGAGAGAGCACAAAGCCAGAGTAAGAGCTCACAGGGTCCGATATATAGTTGTAAAACAATTCCTACCATCTTCTTGTAGTTCCTCCCTCCGGAATGGTGTTCGAGCCATTCTAAGGGGGCTGTCTGATCTGCATTTAGACAGTGACATGGGGATGCAGAGCCCAGTGGACCATGTAAGTATCAATTTTCAGAGTGGGCAGATCGTGTGTAATTACAGACCATCCCAGGGTTTATGGCTGGAGAGAACCCCGCCGACTGGCACTAAAATGCTCATGAAGTTGTTCTGAATTTTTCCAGGCAGCTGCTTTGGAGGAAGGGATCCAAGGCAGACAGTCCCCTCTTGCCCCCAGAACGGCCATCAGAAGCGACAGCAAAGCCAGATGTCACGTTCTTATAGCCAGCCAGGCAGCCATGTCTTAGGGAAGGGATAAACAAATGATAAGGGCTATAAAGCCTGTAAGCAAAGAGCAGGAAATAGGCTTCCCTATGCCATAATGATACATAACTAACAAGAGATGGGGCTGAGGTTCTGAACCGCCCAGAGCTGGGGTGTACTGAGGTTTGAGAGTCTGGATTGGTCTGAGCCCTATCCATAAAATCACTGAATACCAGCTACTTGTACTCTCCGCTCCAGCATGCTGAGAGCAACGGGGTGTGGACCCCTGGGATCTCTGGATCAGTGGGAGATCGATGTGCTAGTGTGATTATTGCTATTATTTATTGAGCACCAACAGCGTGCTTGGCCCTGCCCAAGGTTACACAGAGTCTAGCATGGACACAGACATGCCCAGTAGGAGTTGCAGATGGGGTCTTGCACTGGTGTTTGCTGGAAGGCTCTACAAAGGAGCATGGGAGAAGACATAACGAGGTAGGTGTCAGAAGTGCAAGAGGGGAGCTGCCAGGCAGAGAGCTTGGGGGAGCTGAAGGGAGCAAGAGGGCAGTGAAGTGACATGGGTGCAGGTGGGGTGGAGCTCTGCAGAGCCTGGGAAGTAAAGAGGGGAAGCTGGAACTTAATGTGGAAGATGAGGAGCTACTGTGCAGGGAGTGATGTGATCAGATGGGCAGGAGTTGAGGAGGGTGCAGCAGCAGCAACAGCAGCATTGTGGGTAGACATGGTAAGGGAGGCCGAAGTGGAGGAGGCTGCAGAGATGACAAGCCCTGGCTTGATCAGTCCCAGAGCTGGCTGGGCCTGGTGAGAGAGAGCTCACCAGCAGTGTCTCCAGCAGCGTCCACTGGGCAATGGCTCTAGTTAGGGTTTCATTCTGGTGGACGGAGTGTAATCAATTTCCTAATTCTCCATCCTGTTGCTGGAATCAGACACAACTGGGCCAGCGGAGACCTGCCCGGTCACCGGACTCGCTGTATTTCAGGACGTTTCTCTCTGCCATGCCCACTAATGTCACATGTGGTCATCGGGAACCTCAGCCCGGATGTATTCTGTGCTCCCATCTCTCTGGCCATGAACTGCTCCTTTGTATCAGCCACATTAACGTTACAGGCCACTCTGGCTTTTGCTCGTACGGGCCCATTGGTTCCACATTATCAGTCAGGGCAAGAATTTGATCCATAGGCCTGGATTCTGCTCTCAGCCACACTTGAGTTCTCTGGGAGTAACTCCCTGGATTGCTCTGCGGTTACTCTGGATTTACAGCAGCGTGACCAAGATGAGACCCTGGCCCTGAGCATTTAGAGCCAATCAAATGCTCTTGTTTTCAAGCAGTAATTGACAAAAGAATGCCCTCTTTGCAGCTAGCTCCATCTTCACATAAACTTCCCCCTGACTGCTTCATAAAGAGGACCTGCCTGTGAATTACACAGGAGAGAGCCAGACTGAGCTCTAGAGAAATATTTGGACTTAATGTAGGCTCTCCGGCGAATCAGTAATAAAATGGGTAACAAAACAAATTCTTTTAAAGAAGTGAGACGTTCAGAAAGGAGAGAGCCTTTAAAACAGACGTTTAATAACACGTCCATAAAGCAAGGGAATAAAACAGGCCATGAAATAATTGGATCTCTGTGAATCTTTCCTGGGATCGGCCACACCCTCCTGATCCTGATCCCACGAGAACAACCTTCCAGGGACCCACAAGCATGGCCTCCACTGAGCTTCCACCACGCAGCCTCCTGCAGTGACCCACATGCCTGGGTGGGTTGCTGTCCAAACACATCCTTGCAGGTATCCCCTGTCTAGGATCCTTTTCCAGATTCCCCCACAGATACACCCACTTGGAAGCATTCCACAAACACTCTCCTGGACATCCCCAAGTATGGCCGCACGAAGGACTTGTAATGACTGGACAGGCTGTTCTGGAACAGCTCCCATTGGGGACACTATTCTGGAATTAGAAGTGATTTTATCCCAGAATATTTACTCTGCCTAGAAACCACAAATTATTGTGGGATAAAATGTCTTTATTCTGGAATCGAGTGTCCACATGGCGGGGCTGCTCTGGAATAGTGATAGCAAAGAGATTATTCTGCAATAGCTGTCCTGGTCCATTTCCTCATAATGACACACCCTTAGACTCAAACTTTCTGCTCTCTAACAATGTATTAAAAGGCCCTGCTTCCCAATCAGAGCCAAATCATCCATGTCATCCCTCACCAGGAGAGCCTCTTGAGTGTTGGGTGCAAACCAGCATGAGATCCACTCTGTCTGGGACCCTGCAAATTCCTCCAGAGGGTGAGGCCAAAGCCAGTAAGATTTGCAATGCATGGGACCCCAGAATCCTTCCAAAGGGTGAGGCATAAACCAATAAAAACTCAGGGGTCACCCACTTCATAGCTTTGGAGCTCATTGTACATACCATGGACTTCTTGCATTCGCTCCTTGCGTTCCTCCATTCCACTCCCTCAATCTCCTTATGTGGCACCCCTTCTACCTCCTCCAGTTCAGGGATTCCCTGCAGCTTTCCCCATCCCCACTCTGCCAGAGTTTCTGTGTTCCCCCATGCTCCTGTCCTCCCATACCAGAATCCCCATTCTTCCCCCATGCCAGGGACTGTGTGCACTCCCCTATTTTCCATTCTCCCTCAACCTTTCTTAATTGTTAGGGAGAAAAGTTGTTCAGGATGTCAACATGTTAACCTCTTTTGGGAGGATGAGCAGAGATAAATTCAGGATATTGTTATGCTTGAGGAGTTAATGGCAGTCATCAACCAGTTGTTTGATCTAGAAACATTTGCAGAAATGCTTGAAGCTGTGGCTGTGCTAAACAGCTGACAGGGGCTCATTTTCCCCCTCCCCATTTTCCGATTTGTCCCCAGATCAATAGGGCTCTGGCCACTGATGCCAAGATCATTCCCAGAAGTTTAGAAATGGATCAGATGCAGCGCTCATAAGTTATCATGTTACAGACGGCCAGGAAAATGCCATCAAGTTGAGTCTATGGCCTTGCAAGCTTGGCCAATTAAATAGAAACAATAACAAGCGATGGACAATGTTCTGTGTACACAACCAATTCTCTCAGTTTGTTTTTACAAGACAAAGGAAGAGACACAGAGGGAGAGAGAGAGAAACAAGCTGCCGTGAAAATAAAAAATAACCCTTCTAACATGATGCTGATTGTTATTAGCCTGAGACATGGGGAATGTCTGATTAGCCTGTAGATGCACCTTCTCCTACTGTATAAGATGAGAATGGAAAAGAGGAAAGGGAAGACATCTGTAGTGAGAGATTTAAAGAGGTGAGTTCAACAGAAGGATCCACAGGAACAAAATGCACAGGCCATACTTATAGGGTGGGGGACTTTATCCTGGGAAGCAGTGACTCTGAAAAAATTTGGGGGTTGTGATGGATAATCAGCTTAACATGAGCTTCCAGTGTGATGCTATGGTCCAAAGAGCTAATGCAATCCTGGGATGCATAAACTGGTGGATCTGGGTTAGGAGCAGAGAGGTTATTTTACCTCTGTATTTGGCACTGGTGCAGCGGCTTCTGGAATCCTGTGTTCAGTTCTGGTGCCACAATTCAAGAAGGATGTTGATACATTGGAGAGGGTTCAAAGAAGAGCCGTGGTAATGATCAAAGGATGAGAAAACATGCCTTAATGTGATAGACTCAAAGAGCTCAATCTATTTAGCTTTACAAAGAGAAGGCTAAGGAGTGACTTGATTACAATCTATAAATACCTACATGGGGCACAAATGTTTAATAATGGGCTCTTCATTCTAGCAGAGAAAGCTATAAACAGGATCCAATGGCTGGAAGTTGAAGCTAGCCAGATTCAGACAGGAAATAAAGTTGTACATTTTTAACAGTGAGAGTAATTAACCATTGGATCAATTTACCAAGGGTCATGGTAGATTTCACAGCAGTGACAATTTTTCAGTCAAGATTAAATGTTTTTTTTAAACGATCTGCTGTAGGAATTATCTTGGGGAAGTTCTATGGCTTGAGATATACAGAAAGACTAGAAGATCGTAACAGTCCCTTCTGGCCTGAGAATCTATGACTCTATTAGGGCCTGTTTCATGAAGTGCTCAAGGCCCAGATACCGCAATGATGGGTGACCTTGCAAAAACCCAGATAGATGGGTTAAAAAGATATTTCTCTCTCAGTTCTATAATTGCCAAGATTCATTTCCCACTCCATGACTGGGATAGGCAGGTGAGTGGGGTCATAAGAGTGTTGTGACTTGATTCTTTTTTTTAACTTCTTTTTCACCTGTGCACTGCATCTTCCACAAGCATCAAGGTGCTGAGCAGCGTGTGAGGCCAAGAGGTGCACGAGAAGAACAGGAATCTTACAGGTGAGGAGAGGAACCCGAAAGCAGTTTAATTCTGAACCAGGTATAGGAGACAGCAGATGGAGAGAGAGCTCTGCCAAACTGGAGCAGCATACACAAAGGCCTGAGATTCCCAGCAAGCCAGCTGCAGACACCGATCACTGATTTGTCAAGAATGGAGCGGGGGGGGGGGGGGGAAAGAGTGGGGATGGGAATTAGCTCACCCCAGTAGGAGAGCAGAGCAGAAGCATGGTGACTAAAAGCTTTAAATATCAGAGGAAGAACGATCCACTTAAACTGCTCTTTCATTTCTATCTGATCTTCTCCACGTCTGTCCCATTTTACAGTGGCTGTCTTATGTAAAAATAAATTATTGCAAAAACCCCACACTGCAATCTACTCATCCAAGCAGGGCTGCCTTTCTGGTCCCGATTTTATCAGCGTGGAGACAGTTTGTCCTTGCAGGACGATGTTACCATCTTGAAAACAATTTTGGAACAGCAGAATGTCATCCCCCCCCCATGGTGCAAGGAGGTTTTTATGCTCTTTCTCGTTATGATGCACCACCGTGTGGTGACGTTTTTAAAAATCATCATCATACTCTTTGTATTCCAGGCATCACATTGCCAGAAGGATATTGACAAACTGGAAGGGGGTCAAAGCATAGCAACAATAATCAGAAATTCAGAGAGACTGATTTACGAGGAAACACTAAGGAAGCTAAATGTGTCTAGCTCATACGACATGAGCTGCACCGACAAATATTGAAAGGCGGTAAGGAGAGAGCAGCATTGTAGAAGGTGATACATGAGCTATATCTAGTGAAAGTGAAATTAAGAAAAGGGATCATTTAGGCTCAATCTCAGGAAAATCTAATTTTCAGTAAAATTAGACACTGGGAACAATCCTGCATTGAGAGGGATGTAGGCAGGATGACCTAATAGGCCTCTTCCATCTCTAACCTCTATAATTCCTAGCACAGCTGTTAAATTGTACTGAGGGCTAGTCATCACTGAACTGGGCTATGTCATAACCAATGTTCTAAAAATGAGAGGCTCCATAGACTATTCCTAATCCTTAGCGCCGTGCAGTCCCTTTCTCTAATAGTTTGAGGTAGGTCATATTTTGTGCCTGAATGAATTGATGCTGTCCCTGTAAATAGAGTTCATCTAGTGTGGCACACTTCTATATAAATACATGTGCTGTAGCACTGCTGCACTCTGTGAACTGAGGGTGTGAGCAGCCTGTGATTAGAGGTGAGCACGACACTGATTATGGGTTAATTGGCTAGGCTAATAAACTGCCTGGTAGAAAAGCTGTATTTCATCTAACATAAAGCCATTGCAGAACCTGGAGAAGAAGACCTTTTAGCCTGAGAATTTTGACATGCTGCCTCTGAGAGGGGAATGAGCCTCCAACCTGGACTCAGTGGGTTGCTGGGTGAATGGAAAGAGGGCTGAAGGTTCAAAACTTTCCTTCAGCCCCAAGGGAAGTGCAGCAGTAACCAAGCAGTCCTAATACAGAGCAGTAGGGCCTGGGTAGAATCACAGGGACCTCTAGAGGTCATCTAGTCCAGTCCCCTGCACTCGGGGCAGGACTAAGTATTATCTAGAACAACCCTGATGAGTGTTTGTCTAATCTGCTCTTAAAAATCTCCAGTGATGGAGATTCCGCAAAGCTCCCTAGGCAATTTATTCCGGTATTCAACCACCCTGACAGTTACAAAGTTTTTCCTAATGTCCAACCAAAACCTCCCTTGCTGCAATTTAAGCCCAATGCTTCTTGTCCTGTCCTCAGAGGTTAAGAACAATTATTCTCCTTCCTCCTTGTAACAACCTTTTATGTACTTAAAAATTGTTATCATGTCCTCTCTCAGTCTTCTCTTTTCCCGATTAAACAAACCCAATTTTTTCAATCTTCCCTCATTGGTCATGTTTCCTAGACTTTGAATCATTTTTGTTGCTCTTCTCTGGACTTTCTCCAATTTGTCCACATCTTTCCTGAAATGCGGCACCCAGAACTGGACACGATACTCCAGATGAGGCCTAATCAGCATGGAGTAGGGCAGAAGAATTACTTTTTGTGGCTTGCTTACAACACTCCTGCTAATGTATCCCAGAATGATGTTTGCTTTTTTGGTAATAGTGTTACACCATTCACTCATATTTAGCTTGTGGTCCACTATGATCCCAGATCCATTTCTGCAGTACTCCTTCCTAGGCAGTCATTTCCCATTTTGTATGTGTGAAACTGACTGTTCCTTCCTAAGTGGAGTACTTTGCATTTATCCTTGTTGAATTTCATCCTGTTCACTTCAGACCAGTTCTGGGATCTGAGTGGGTGGATGAAGGTGAGAGATTAGCAGAGATAGGAGCTGAAAACAATGCAACAAGCAATCAAAAATCTTAACTTCAGGCAAAACCCTTCCAACCCTCTGCACATCCTGAAGTCAAAGGAAGGCTAGCAGCAAACAGGAAAAGCCATTCCAAAAGAAAGAGGCAGTAGAAAGTTAAGACCCAGAGAGAGACAAGGGTATCACAATGAAAAGAGCATTTGCTGGAATACATGATGGCTGACAGGAGAATTGAAGGAGTTTAAGGTGGATGCAGACATGAGAAAAGTTACATATGCTGGGAATATGCTGCAGGAAACCACCCTGCCCTGGGTGGGTGACAGATTAGATGAACTCTGCTAATAATAGGTCATTTGTATTGCTATGATTCAGATGTTTAGACTACAGGCTATTTGAAGCCTCTCCTTGGCTTGGGATCTCAGTAGAGGCTTTCCCACAGTGTATCCAGTGCCGAACTGCTGGTGTTTCTACTGCCAGATCAGTCGCTTTCAGAGACACTTTCACCCAGAATGTGAAGCTCATCAAATTCAATCCTTTGTTTCTAAAGTTCAATTAACTTTCTGATCCTGTTGCTCCACAGGTGTAAATCAGCAGAACTGGACCAATGCTCCACTGATACCAATTTCCAGCAGCTGAGGCTCTGAACTAAGAACTCAACTTATCTGAAACTCAGAAACAGGGTTGAGCTTGAGTAAGTTCATGTTACGGGTGAAGGTTCGAGCCACTTATTTTCCGCGATCTAGCCTGCTGAGCATTTTGATGCTCTCTAGTGTGTTGCTTTGCCCTTCTCAAACATCTGGTATTTAGACAACTCCATCTCATGAGCTCCAACCTAGCTATAGACCAGGCAGGGACCAAAGTCAAGGCAGCAAGTAAAGCTTTCCATTATGCGACCATTTCAGCTCTGCTTTGGGTTGGAGTGTGATCTTGGCACAATCGGTGTGTTTGTGACATGCTCTGTGGCTGCAGGGGCGTCCAATGAAACCCGTTTCCTCTTTTATCCCTGTCATGAGGAGCGTGTATGTGTGAGGCTTTGCTATAAAAATAAATCCTCTTCTGTCGCATCCCGGCATATTAATAATGACACTTAATAATTCCTGCTTCGTAGTCCTCATATTTGTGTGGGAATCTGTGACACGCTGAGGGCTGGACACGCTCCCCCAGCACACATGGTGCACTCTGCCCATATGCTGTGCAGCTAGGCAAACGAGTCTAAGAAAGGAAATGGGGAGAAACAAATTGCATTAACAAATAATACCACTTTTAATTGAATTTCACGCTGCTGGCCTGACAGCTCTGGAGACTGGAGTCCTTGCCTCATTCACAGCACAGGTACAGCACAGTAGAGAGCACGTTACCTGCCACAGACCTGTCTAAGTGCCGTCCTGGAAGGCCTTTATCTAGGACCAAGAGGGGACTACTCTCTGCAGCTCATTAAATCCTTGGCTTCCACTCTGATGTCACAGTGGCAGGTTTTGTGATGTGGACGCCTGTCTGCTGGGAACGGACTGCAGTTACCTGGGTATTTCACACACAGAAGGGCACCACACTGCAGTTGGACAGTGTTGGCTTTCAGTCACTGCCAACCTGGAATGGAGCAGAACCAGCATCTTAGAAGTGAGAGGTTCCATAGTCTGAAATGCACTGGCCGGGAGATGGGCGACGGTATAGGACTTAAGGAGGCCAGTTTTCATGAGGTCAAAACCTGTGTGCAAGGGCGTGAATCATGTGCATGTGCAGCTACCACAACTGTGTGCATGAACTGGTACTTGCTGGTGCCCATGGCTGGTTGGGTGTAGAGATGGCTATTGGCGTGCAGTCCCAGAAATGCAGTGCAAAGTAGGCACGCCACTGCAGTTATATTTTGTTACATAGCCATAGGCACCTCACCGTTTGCAAAATCAGGCCCATTAGCTTTTTTCCATCTCCAACACCTCTGATTGTACTTGATCCACTATGAGGTCCATTTGCCTGCAACCCCCTGAGGAAATGGCATTTGTGACTGAGTTCCCTGTGTTTTTGTTCCAAGGACAGCTGCATTGCTGGCTCCCTTTGAACAGTAATTAAGAAACACTCATTTTTTTAAAAGAAAAAGTGAGAAAAACCTCATTGGTCAAGGTTTCATTGACTCAAACTACAATCAAAACCCAGGGAAGGGGTTGGATTCATGGATCATAACCCTATGTTCAGGAAGGGCAAGAGTTACAATAATGGCCCTTCCCTTGTTTGGAAGTATCTTCTGCCATTTTGAATAGGGATCCTCTCTCAATAAAGTTCAGCCTAAATACCCTTCTGGACAGGGTTATGTTTCTTTCTGCTCACCACTGTTGAATAGTAACACTGATTGTAACCTCACAGGTATGTGCAGATGGGAAATTACCATGTCCCCTCTACACATCAGTGGGGAAACCAGAGCGAGGAACCCAAACACATAATTTTCCATCTGGCTCCCATGAGCCAAGGGAGACTTTGCTGCATAAACACTAGGCACTGTGTTCCAAAACGAAACATTTAAATCTGTCTCCTCTAAAACAAATAAAGGGGAAAAATGGTGGGGAGAAAAAAACCCCAACTAGGTAGCTCAAAGTTGTTCCTTTGAAATCCCTCTAAGTGGGCATTTACCTGGGCTGTGTTCCACTCTCTGAGAGCCATTACTAGAAGCAACACATACACTGAAGGAATTACTTTCTTTGTAGGCTATTCTTCCATTCTGCAAAAAAATGTACCGCACTGGATTTTCTTTCACACCAAAGCCACTTGGGTGGTTGTTCGGTAAAATAACACCCACCCCAGTTAGAGATGATTAGCCCCATTTACAGACTAGTCATTGCCCACAAAGTGTCCTCTAAGTGCCCAACCCACTGTTAGGTTAATACAGCTGGAGAATGGGGAGGAAATTGCACTCACTTCTCTCTATTTTTTGTTATAGTTTTTCTCTTATAATTCAGAAATTGGCCAAGCGCCTTTTGTTTTGTTTTTAACCCTTTCACCACCCCTGTCACAGCTACCTGATAACATGCCTCTGAAATCAGCACGATTGCCTCCAGGCAGCCAGAGAACAGGCGATACAGCTGGCTCTAGAGCTGCCTCGTGTGGTTAGGACTCACCACCCCCAGTGGCCCGTCTCATGGGGGCACATTCCTGTAGCTGAAACTTAGACTGAAAGTCCTCCCCAAAATACCAGCTCCTCAGGTGAGGCAAAAGGGAACTCTCCTCCGGATGAACCAGACAGCTCTGCACCCCTTCCTTCACTGAACCACCAAGAGATGTGCTGAGCTGGTCCCAGCCGGGACTCACTCAGTGGGAGCCGCCTTCCTCTTGCTGAGCATGGTAGGGTCTTCTCTGAGGAGGTCTCAGCAGGTATCAGCTCCCCTGGTTCAGGAGCTGTGTAGCACTGGCCTCAGCTGGGAGTCTCCTCCGAGCTAGCAGGGGCTGGAAGAAGCTCTTGAATGGGAGAACTTAGTGGAGCTAGCGTGTCCAGTAGTATAGAAGCCGTGTTCTATCTGGAAATACCTGGAGCTGATGGCAGCAGGCAGGAAGCTGGGCCTGGGGTGAAGGACTGTCCTACATTTCAGCCAGTTGAGAATCCGTTATTGCCAGGATTGGGATATAGAGCTAGGTGCGGTACAGCATGTATCCAAATCTGCATACACATTACCTCTCTCTCTCTCAACATCTGTCTATTAGACTGTCAGCCCTCCGCTCTGGGGCAGGTACTGTTTTCCCTTTGTATCTTGCAGAGGAGGGCTGAGCATACGGTAGGCTCTTAACAAACACACACCGAAAAGACAAAATTATAACGATCCCGTGTTCCATGTGTAAAGCGTACCTGTCATTAGCGCTAGGTACCTGTGCCAAGCTGCATCTGCACAAAGCAGAGTGACACTAACCGAGACATTAGCAACAGTTCAGAGAACTCCCCAAATGACAACCGAAACTCATCTCCCACTTCGGCCAGCATATCCAGCAAACGGGCCTCCACAGGGAATGCCCTGCCCCAGCCATAACAGCATAGGGACTGAGAGCAGGAGCACAAAAGCTGGACTATCCCAGTTGATTGGGGTGGAGCACAGAAGAAAGCTCTCCCCATGGCAGCAATAAGCCAAACCATAAATGGCTTCTAGATTGAAACCCACACCTTAAACTGCCCAGAAAGAAACCGGAAGCCAGACCAGTCTATGGAACTCACCAGGGTGATGCACTCCATGAAAGACTCCAGGGCCATGCACGCAGCCATCCTGGGCACTAGCTTAAGTTGTTGAGCGTAGCATACATGGCAGGGAGGGGAGCTTTTTAGGGCTGGGACTGCCTCCTACTCTGGGTAGGCCCAGCACCTAGCACAATGAGACCCCCATCTTGTTTGGAGCCTCTGGGCATTACTATCATACAAATTAACAACAACGATTTTATTTGCTGTGGGGAGTGCAGATCAGAGAGGACAAGTGCCAGCCCCTGGCCAAGCAGAGAGGAAAAGGAACATCCTTTCCCCCCATCTCTACCTGGAAATCCATGAGCAGCTGACGCTGCTGTAGCCCCCCTGGATCATAAGCCACAGTAACAGCAGGCAGACACAATCCCTGGCCCCCTCTGCGGAGAGGGGGCTCAGTGTGTCCGCGTTGCTGAAAACCTGCCTGGTGGTCCAACGTGCACACGTGTGCCGATGAAATCTAACCCCCCTGAGGCCTGCTCCCTGGCTGAGACCCACATTAAAGGGGTCAGTATTAAGGAGCCCATAGGGCACCTGCTCCGGGAATGACAAGCTGCTGCCCGCGGCGTACGGGTGTCTCGGGCTGCCTGAGAAGTTCAGCGTTGAAGCTGTAAGCTTTCATCTCTCACCCGGGACCAATAAAGCAGCGTTGGGTAGAGACTGTAGTGATAAATGGGGCATAAATCACACCTTCCCCCTCCTCACCTCGAGGGGAGACAGAGCGGCCTGCGCCTTCTCACGCTGGACTTCGCTGTGCTCAGACAGGCCCTTGTCTGACGGTGAAGTCAATTAGAACTTCATCAGAAATCAATTTGCGAGGCCCAGCTGAGATGTACCTATAGATCAGGCACTGCCAACTGATTATTGCACTAATGGAATATTCTATTGATTAATTGAATATTTAAGTCCTGTAATGTAAGCCTGACTATATTATTCCCACCTTGGTACTGGGCCGAGCAGCTGCTCTGCCTCAGGCAGGGGCTAAACGTGATGGAGTCAATGGCTAAGGTCTTGGGGTGTTATGCGCAGGCCTATGAACCCCTTGAGCCTTGCCCTCTGCCATGCTGAGATGCTCATCTGTTTTCCATTGGCAGGAAGGGAAGGGGCGGGGAGTGTCTTTATCCTCCTAAATTGGGGGGTGGGTCTGTTTCCTGGCTGCCAGTCCTCAACTGTATGTTCCGTCACTTAATATTTTTGGACAGGGAGCCAGAGCTTTGGGAGGGCACATTGTAAAAAGCATCAGAATAAATAAATAAAGACAGCCCCAGCAATGAACGAATCATGGGGAAGGAGGGTCTTGTTTGATTCTTCATTGAGTCATAAGCGTGTGATCTGCCCTTTACTAGAAAGGCTCTCAGCGTGCTGTGAGACATCAGGGACATGAGCCTCATGACAGCCCATTTTCTTAGGTTAAGATGATTTAGTCCCATTTTATGCATAAGCAGGAGGCCAGGCCTGGAAACTGAAATTGGTGGCGGGGAGGGAGCGGGGGAGAGAGAGTCCAAAGATCTTTCCCCACTTTTTCCTGTGCCCCAATCACACTTGGTGTCCACAGTCCTTTTCCATCCCAGTTGAACCTCAGCTGTTCTGATGGGCAAAGGTTGCAGAATGCTTTGAGCACGAGGGTTTCAAACTTGCTATATGGGGAGCGCCAAGTTGCAGGTTTAATCATGTATCAGAGGGGTAGCCATGTTAGTCTGTATCCACAAAAACAACGAGGAATCTGGTGGCACCTTAAAGACTAACAGGTTTATTTGAGCATAGGCTTTTGTGGGTAAAAAAACCACTTCTTCAAATTCATGGAGTGAAAATTACAGATATAGGCATAAATATACTGACACATGAAGAGAAGGGAGTTACCTTACTAGTGGAGAACCAGTGGTGACGAGGCCAATTCAGTGAGGGTGGATGTGGTCCACTCCCAATAATTGATGAGGAGGTGTCAATACCAAGAGAGGGAAAATTGCTTTTGCAGTGAGCCAGTCACTCCCAGCCCCTAATCAAGCCCAAATTAATGGTGTTAAGTTTGCAAATGAATTGTAGCTCTGCAGTTTCTCTTTGAAGTCTGTTTTGGAAGTGTTTTTGTTGAAGGGTGGCTATTTTTAAATCTAATATTGAATGTCCAAGGAGATTGAAGTGTTCTCCTACTGGCTTTTGTATTTTACCATTCCTGATGTCTGATTTCTCTCCATTTATTCTTTTACGTAGAGACTATCCAGTTTGGCTGATGTACCTGGCAGAGGGGCATTGCTGGCACATGATGGCATATATCAGATTAGTGCACATGCAGGTGAATAGCCCCTGATGGTGTGGCTGATGTGGTTGGGTCCTTTGATGGTGTCGCTAGAGTAGACATGAGGACAGAGTAGACAATGGGGTTTGTTACAGGGATTGGTTCCTGGGTAGTGTTTCTGTGGTGTAGTGTATAGTTGCTGGCGAGTATTTGCTTCAGGTTGGAGGGCTGTCTGTAAGCGAGGACTAGCCTGCCTCCCAAGGTCTGTGAGAGTGAGGGATTGTCATTCAAGATAGGTTGTAGATCTTTCATGATGTGCTGGAGAGGTTTTAGCTGGGGGCTGTACATGATGGCCAGTGCTGTTCTGTTATTTTCCGTGTGGGGCCTGTCCTGTAGTAGGTGACTTCTGGGTACCCATCTCGCTCTGTCAATCTGCTTAATCATGACAGCAGTAGGACCATTCATGTGCTTAGTTAAACACCTGCTTAAGTGGGGTTTTTTTTTTTTGGATTGGGACCAAATGAACAGGGGAGAAAGAGAAATTAAGATGGAGATGGGGCAGAAGAGAGTGATGGGGTCAGAGCCAGGTAGTGAAGTATGCTGGGTCTGAATTAATACTCAGTTCAGCGCCCAGAGATAGGTTAAAAAAAACCCTAGTGATTTTCACTGTGTTGGGATTAACTTGGCAGAACTCAGCGGAACACACATGAGCAAGAGAGAGAATTCCAGTCCCACAGAGCTCCACCCCAGCACAGCTCTCCAGCAGGAAGGCAGGTTACAAGCATTATTTCAGCAGGACAAATATTGGCTGCTCAGAGCCCTGAGCATTAGCCCCTAGTCTCTTGCTGCTTTGTGGCACCAGAAGCCGGACACAAAAGAAGCCTTTTACTCTGGGAGCCACGTACCCCACAAGGCAGGAGGATCCAGGACAGAGGTTCTCAGACTATGGGCCCGGATCCCAAAGTGGGTTACTGGAGTCACCAGGGCTGGTGTTAGACTTGCTGGGACCCAGGGCCGAAGCCGGAACCGCACCGCTCGGGACCAAAACCAAAGTCTGAGGACTTCAGCCCTGAGCAGCAGGCTCAGGTTACCGGTCCTGCAGCTGAAGCCCTCGGGCGTCGCCCGTCACCCTCCCTTCCCACGCGCTCGCTGCACAGAGTGGCAGGGCTCACGCTTTTGCTTCCCCGTCTGGGGTGGTGGAGCTTAGGTGGGCTCAGGCTTTGGTCCCCCCTCCTGGGGTCGTGTAGTAATATCTGAAGGGGGACGCAGTGCAATGACGTTTGAGAACCACTGATTTAGGGGGCGGGGGAGAGAGGTAGGAGGGGAAGAGAGGGAATGAAAAGGAAGAGGAAGCCCGTGAGCAATTTGCTTTCATAAGTGCAGCACTGAGGCCATCCTCTTGAACTCTTGCTAAAGAAGGTCAAGCCCAGTAAATGGAGGAGGAGGAGGAGGAGGAGGAAGGCAACTATCTCCATAGACCAGGTCAGGCCAGTGAAACTGTCCCCCATCCAGCCAACTGGCCTACTGTGAAGTCTGAAGAAACTGCTCACAAAGACCTGACATGCCAAGAAGGCCACACACCTGTCACACTTCTCTGTCATCCCCCAGTCTCCATTCCTTTCCCTCCCACCTCTCCATTCTGCACCCTGCCCGCTCCTTCCTCCAGCCGCTGGGCTGTGTCTGCCTCTCGGAAGTGCCGAGTGTGCGCGTGGGGAACAAACACTATGGACCGCTGCTGAACACAAAGCATCAGACACATCTCCAGCATCCCAGCCCCGAAGCTGTCTCTACAGAGGTCCCCACTTCCCGTCCCCGACCCTGAGGCAGCCTTGTCCTCTTCAGGTGCCATGTGAATGCTCTCAGACGGCTCTGAAGCACCGTATCCTGCAGTAGCTCTCTTAGTAGAAGCCACTCTGCCTGTTAAGAGAGGCTTTGGGCTTTCGCTTTCTTTCTTTCTTGCCAGGGAGGTAAAAATAAACCACGAGAAGAAACAAGCATTGACGGAACAGCTAGGAGAGAAGAACAGGCTTTTTCTCACGTGGAGAGGCCTGACCTTTCGGCAGCAGCTTCAGAAACCACAGGCAACAGCCCTCCACTGGAATCTGATGCTGATGAACTACTGAGAGTTCTGTCTCCTTTTCTCACTAGATACATTTTTACTTCTTAACCTCTCCGCTCCTGCTCTCCTGAGAGCCTGATTGTGCCCATCCACCAGGCTGCCTAGCAAGAAGAATGACCCCAGTGCACCCACACGCCTGCCCCTGGACACACTGCCATCCTGACGGGGCAGGGTTTCAGCCTCAGGAGGCTTCAGAATGCGATTCTCAGCTGGGGGAGGTGTGATGTGCTTTGAACAGGAGAAAATGTGACAGAAACAGGCAAAGAATATCGCCTCTGGCAAAGCAATAGGACAGCGCTGCAGCACCTTCCGGGGTGCAGTCTGCAAGGCGCGACCCTGGCGGATGAAGTGTGACCAAAGCTCTGAAATGTGGCCTAGGGTTTCTTGATGACTGTATGAAATCCAGCTGAGATATAAAACCCAAAGGGCAATAAGTCTGGGTGGGAATATTACTGCCTGGATTAGCCCAGGTATTTGGTTTAGTTTTGCAAACAGACAAAGAAAATTCACAAGCCCAGCAGCAAAACAAACCAGCGGGCCCCTTATCCCGATAACGATGAGCAAACAAACCAGATTTCACTCCCCCCGGGGTGAGGGAGAAGGTGCATTTGGCACAGCTGCATAAGGCCACCAGAGGCCTTCTCAGCAAATTAAAAACCTGGGACCTTTTCCCAAAGACAGTGGGAGTAAAGGGCTGAGGAGAGGCAGCAGGACATTAGGGAGAGGCAGACAATGGGGTTCCAGGGGAACAGACATCGAAACCAGAGCGCTCAGTTCATCTTCTGCAGGCTCCAGGCCCCGGTGTTGGCATTTTAGGAGGAGAGATGTAATTACCCAGGCTGGTTTTGTTTGACTATGTGCAAAGGTCTGTTCTCCCAATTGCCTCAGACACCCCTTTGGCATCCTATTACCCTGAATGTTGTTATTGGAGTCCAATTCAATGGGAGGGACGGTAGACTGCACCCAGATTGTAGCCTCTGTGCGCCAATAACCACAAACACCATTTTCTTTCCCTCTCTCGCTTGTCCTTATTAGATTCTACAAGGAGCACAAACATCATTGATTTTAGAATAAAAATGTCTGGCTTCTCTGAAGAGGCATTTTTCACAAAGGTTAAAGCTGATGATATGGTGTTATTTTCCCATTATCCTCCTTTGTAACTTGTGTGGAAACAGCAGAGAGGCCAGCAGCTTCTTCTCTCCCACGGTGGCTTTTCTCCAGCAGCCGCTGCTCAGGCCTGTCCCAGAGCAGGCCTCGTACAAGGGAAGGAAGAGAGAATAAGTAAAGAGAGACGGGTTCTGGACATTCCTTTGCTACAGACTGTGGGTCCCTCTCCAAGCATCTTTCCCTGTTGCTGTGCTAGTGCAGACTGCACACTTAGGCTGTGCCTGGACTGAGAATCTGACCTACCGCTGGCAAAGGGCAGCACCAAACAGGTGCAAATGAACTGATGCTCAAATTATTATTGTTATTACTAAAGGGCCAGGATTATGCTAACGCCACAGTCCAAGCATATTATTATTATTATTTACGATTTGTTTTCTCATAGCACCTAGGAGCCCAGTCATGGACCAAGACCTCATTGCGCTAGGTGCTGTACAAACAGACGGTCCCTGCCTAAAGAAGGAGTTGACCTTATATTCTAAATAGATCAGAGAAAGGATGGGAGGGGAAACAGAGGCACAGAGCGTCATATAGCAAGTCAGAGGCCAAGCAAGGAACAGAGCCTGGGTCTCCTGACTCCCAGTCCAGTCCAGTTCCTTATCCACTAGGCCACACTGCCTCTCTGGAGCAAAAACTGCTGAACTACAGCTGTAGACAGGACCCAGTCAAGTTGCATGCAGCACGCAAGCTTCTCCCATGGCTTCTGAAATGGTTTGGCCCTGTCTATGCTTTCAGGTAAGCCATCCTCGGCAGCAGGTCAACTCCTGCCCTTGCTGGGACAAGGTTATACTGTGGGCCTAAGAGCAAGCACTTTCTCTCTGTCTTCATGTCAGCTCAGGGGTTGCTGGATACAAATGCATGTCTTAGGCCTACCCCAAAACAGGGGTGGCAGGAGTTACAGGGTCTCAGTATTTGGGGGCTCTTCCCTCTTCCCCCATGTGCTCCCGCTTCACATGCAACGGTGCATGCAGCCCGGGAGACAGTGCCTACAAGAGCCCATGTCACCTGCTATTGCAAATTGTGCCCCAAATGGCCAAGCTCAGAGGAATTATCTCTGTATCTGAGGCAGATTCCATCATGCCAGAGGGAGCACCTCACATCAACCATGCTTGAGTAAGGGTTTTATAAGCACAGTCATATTCGTGCATGAGGACACGGAACTGGCTGTTAGTGAGGCAAGATGGAGCCTTTCATCACCAGTTCTAGACTGGCTCTCCTGGCAGTGGGATTGTACCATCATTATGTCTCCAGACACCCCAGATTACTGCGAGTTCAGATTAAGGAAAACAACAAAGGAAATAATCACCAGTGTAAAGTCTCCCTGAGAGAAAGAGAGCACAGTGTGTGTCACTCACGCTGCTACCCTGACGCAACGCACCCCCCTCCCCTGCCCCTATAGCTGATAGGCAGGGAGACACTTTACAGTTAAAGGCGCAGTGCACAGAAAACGGACTCGCAGCAACTCTCTTATGTTGGCATAGCTGCATGGACCACAACCACGCAACTGCTGCATGAGGAATGGTGTGAAGTGAGCTGGGGGGGCTCAACCCATCTCACTGCCACAGAAGGGTCCCAGCCTGCACTAACTCAGCAGAGAAGCTGAGGACTGGTTATGCCCTGTGGACTGAACTCACTGCTCTCCATTAAAGAAGGTCTTTGTTTGGGGAATGTGGGAGGAGGGCAGTGTGGTGGAACTTGCTCTTCCGCTATCTGTGCTGCACTTGTTCTGTAGATAAATTCACACACAAACCTGTAAAGGTTTATAAATCCCAGACTGTGGACATCCCGGTGTTATAAAGGGGATGAGCGTCTTAGCTGCTGGAGACATGCTGGACTTCAAATTCTAAGAGAGGTTTCTGCCGTTGGCTGCTGCTGGCCCTTTAAACGGAAGCTTTGCCCACCTAGCGCTCCTACAACACACTTCATTCATGAATTAAGCCCCTGACAGCCCATATCTGTATGATCAATATGTTTGTTTATCGGCAGCAGCTGCTGTGTTTTAGCAAAGCTAGTGGGCTCCAGCGAGAGAATTGTGCTTTAACCGCAGTACAGGGCTCAGGACAGGGAGAAGAAGAGCCTCCTGCCGGCAAATGGGAACGGGGATGGATAAGATTTCACACTAATGACCCTTTAATTGAAATCACTGGTTGGGACGGATTCCTCATCTCAGAGAAATCTGCAGTGATGGCTCCTGGCTTGGCCATTCCTGAGAGGAGTCCATTAACTCAGCGGATGTGTACACGGAGCAAATAAAGGCCAGCAACAATAACAGAAGGATGAGGCTGTCTGGGTCAGTCAGTCATGGGCACAGCTGAAGTGTGTGTTAGGGGACGTGCAAGTCATCAGCTGGTGTAAATGGACAGAGGGCTCACTGAACCTCACACCTCTGCTTCGCCATGCTAGGGCTCTCCTGTCCAGCCTGGGCATGGCCCTCAGCAATTCTCATTCCCCTTTGCTGGCTTTGTGTCTAGTGGTTACAGCAAGCAAGCTGGGAATCCTGGGTCCCAGTCCCACTCACACTTCACCTTCCAGTACCTCAGTTTCACTGTCTGTAAAATGGGAGACTCACCCTTACGGGAGATCAATGCATTAAAAATAAGGTCATATGGAGGAGAAGGGGAAAGTTAATAGATGTTAAGGCCAGAGGTGACCTTTGTGATCACTTGCTCTGACCTCTAGCCTAGCACAGATCAAAGAGAAAGCGAGTTTCCTAGTTGAGGATCCTTCTCATTTAAACATGAGCCCTTCCACTGCTCATGGCTGCAGCACAATGACTGAGGAAGAAGTCAGTAGTGTCATTTCTGCCCCCTGACTGGCTGAGTGCACAAGATCCCCCAGTGCAATGATACGCACGTGCAAAGGTACAGTTTGATTCCCACAAACCCTCAGGCCTGTGCCCCTGAAATGTGCTTACGGAGAACATTTGTGCCTGTAAAATGCCGTCTCTCTAACGTTCATTGTAAGATTGTGATGGGGATACGGAAAGGGCACAGGCTGGGCCGTGAGTACTTGAGCATAGCCCAAGCGAATGTATTAAATAATCCAAACGAATATCACAGGCAATAGTTTGCATTATTTGACCAGCTCTGCATTGGAGCAGGTGTCTGCCACTCACAGCTGCACCTATCAGAGAGCAGCAGCCATCCCCTCTAACCAGCCTGACTTGGGCATCCCCTGGTATTGTGTCTATGCCTGGGCTCCAGGTGCACATGCTACTGCTTATGCTCAAAAGCCAGGCAAAGAGGTGAACCAGCAATTGGATATGGTCATCCCCACTCTCTCCCCAGCGCCTCTCAATTACTCTGAGTGAGGACACACAGACACAGAATCTGGCTACACGGACTGCCTGTCTATCTGCAGCGATTTTCAATGATCTGTGTGTCAATAGCCCTGTACTACTAAGGGAGATTCTCTATTCACCTGTGTTTTTAGAGCAGGTGAGTGTGAGCTCCATCCTCGTGGACACCGTGATGTTCTCAGCACCCAGCAGCATAGTGACAAGTGCAAAGTCCTTGGTGGCCCAATTTGTGATGACTATTTTGTCCCATGGCCTCATTTTTAGCCAGTCAGGAGCCCCCATTTCCCAAGAGGCCCATTGTCTATGAAAATGTCTTGTGGGCCTAAGAACTGCTAATGAAAACCAGGCTTGTTAGATTGAGGCGGCTCCTCTGGACCTGTTTTGTGAGTGGAAACGTTGATGTGTGTCTCTTGCAATGTGAATGGAAGTCTGAGTGCACAGAATGGAGGGTTATGAACCTGCTTTGAATGCATTTATTATTCCCATTAATTACTATGTCTGCTCAAGAGGACAGCTGTTCAAGGAGGCGGTAGTACCAATTTTTCAGAAGATGATTCCGACAGAAGTCACGGAGAGTTTTCCTCTGAACTTGGGAGGATGGAAGATGGAGATTTTGTAATTAGAAGAATTAATGGGAACCTAGCAAATTAAAAATAGTCCCGCTCCTCCCCCATCCAATGTATTAAGCTCTGATCTCAATTAGAGAGATCAGGGACTAGCCATTGAATGGGAATTACTGAGATGGAAACTGATTGCAAGACAAAGAATAAAGGCAGCAGCATCAGAGATGGAGTGTGGGGAGGGGCAAGGGGATGCAGGGGAAGGAAAACAGTAATGACACATCACAGAGGCTGTACCCAGCTGCTGGTGTGAGATGCAGAGTGGAGATCCAGTGGCCTGATGCATTCACATCCAGTGAGGGAAACTGCTTGGGAGCACTGTGAGGAAAGACAGCCCCATTATTTACCATCTAACTAGTACCTGAGACAGTTTCTGCCTATAGTCAACTTGTGATAGGAGGGGACCAGCCGTAACCTTGGCTCTGTCAGTGGGTTCCAGGCACTGAATCCACTTTGCTTGTTCACTCACTGGGTTTGCGTTTTAGGGGCTGGTTTTAGTGGGGTCGCATGGGCGCATACCCCTGCACATACACATTGTGTGCACCAGCACCCAGCTACACAGGCAATAGAGTCTATAACCGATAGGCAAGTGTGACAGAATTTCTTAAGCAAAACGTAGTCTCTGCTAATAGGAGAGCCCAAGGAGTGCAGTCGTGTACTCCCCATGTACACAAGGGGGGCATTCCTGCTGAACAACTGCTCTTCAAGAATTAACTCAGTTCCTCTAGTTACTTCATCCCCCCATCTCTCCCCACTTTATTTGCTTGTCTGTTTTGCCCTATTGCATGCTGCCTGTCATTCAGCCTTTGAGTTCCCTAGGGCAGGGACTCACTCTCTCTGTTAGATGACTGTGCTGTGCCTAGCACAAGGGGGGGGGGGCTGTTCTAGGGTGACCAGATGTCCCAATTTTATAGGGACAGTCCCGATTTTGGGGTCTTTTTCTTATATAGGCTCCTATTACCCCCCACCCCCTGTCCTGATTTTTCACACTTGCTGTCTGGTCACCCTAGTGCTCCCTTAGCACCAGACAGCAGATGGTGACTGGATGGCACTGGGATATAGAGCCTTGCCCCTCTCGGATCTTCTTGAGTCTAGTCACCTCAGTCTGGCAGAGCATGAGAGTCGCCAGTATCTGGCGTCTGCGTGTGCTCTATGTGCAATGAGCTGGGCAGTCCTCACTCTAGTTCATTTCCCGAAATCCCAGCCCCATTCTACCGTGGGGCCTGTCTGCATTGCAAGTCCCTGTTGTCTCTGGGCAGTCTGGGTGCAGGCCGAGAGATTTAGCATAGGAACTGGAGGTGGGCAAACACAAAGGGTGGGGTAGCTTTTGCAAAATGAGTCAATTGAGTGTGAGGATTGCACAGCCCAGACTCAAACCAGGGCTGCCTGGTTTGCGGCTCTATCCCATTTTATTCAGCCCCACCACAAAATGTGAAATGTTTGGCTAAATACTCTTTAACTGGAACTTCATCTTCTACCATCTCCGGTCACCTGCGGCGAGCAGCCCCTCTCTCCCCTCCAGCAGAGAATCCGTGCCATTTTCCAGGGCAGGCAGGGACCTGAGACTGAAATTACAGACTTGCTTACAAATTGCAGCATGTTCTCTCTCTGTAGGTATGTCATTGCCGGCAATTAGCGCAAAGATCCTTTCCCACTCTTGTTAAGTTCCTGTGCTTCAGTTAAATACTCCCAGATCCCATTTAAATGATTTCAAATGCAATTCATTCTGGCTCATTAAATAATTCCACAGCAGTGTCTGTCTTCTCCTCTCTGTTTTCCAACAGTCACTTTCTCCCAGAAAGAATGTGGTGACTGAGGGAAAAAAGGGAAACGGGGGGAGGAGGGGAGCAACATGAAAACATGAGAGGAAAGCAGAGAAATTTGGTTTTCATTCCTGCGGTTCGGTCTCCCTCTGTCCTTTGTTTCACCTCGTCTTTTTCTCTCTTTTTGGCAGCGACTTCACCTGCCAGCCACGGATTTAGAGATGTTTCACCAATTATCTATGCCCCGCGAGAAAATTAGGATTTAATGTTCTGCCTATGCTGTTCTGCCCACACGTGGCCAAACCTACACAGACAAGGTCAGTTGCATCTTGACCACCTGCCACATCTCTGCAGCCTTCTGGGAGTCCACTGCACGTACTGCACTTTCCTCTTGGCCAGGGCTGCAGGAAAGGCTGGGCTGAGAAGCTGAATGGTCAGTGAAGGAGAAAGTGGGGAAACTCATCTTGTTCAGAGTGAGGAGTTCAGCATGACACATCGCCTCTAATGAGACGTCCCATTCCCACCAAACACAAAGAGAAGGGGCTAGTGTCATGTGACCAGCCTGCTCCCGTAGATCACTAACAAGTAATCGCCAGACCACAGTCTGGGGATCTCTGCAGCCAGGAACGGGGCCCGAAGTCTGTTGAAAGTATTAGAACTCAAAGCTGCAGTTTCCATGGTTTCACTGCCCATCCCAGAATCGTGTCAAATGCTGCAGTGCTCTGTGTAAATGGCTGCCACCTTCCCACCCAGAGATGGCTGCATTTAGAGTTCGATGAAGTGATCCCTGTGTTTAAGATCTTACAGGTTGCCAGGTGCTAAAACCAACTAAATCATTCTCATTAGGCTGGGGGTCTTGTGGACTCTCACAAGACATAGTCTACCTGTCAGTAATGAGCAAAGGCCAGTGAAATGTTTGCAGTGAAATTCAAATGTAATCAGAATCTGACCTTTCAGGTGAGTTTGAAATTGGTGACATATCTGTGAAGGGGCTATTACATTTTTGTATGAAAATAGGAAACCCTTTAGAGGAAATGAGTTAACTTTTTAAGAAAAAATTGTTTCCACAGTGAAAATGTGAAATATTGCAATTATGTAACCAAATGATCACTTTCAGGCAGTGTTACAAAAATTTGAAAGATTTTGGGAGTGCCAATAAGGGTGAAATGAGAATAGATATTTACACTATCATTTTTTATGGTTGTACAGAAACCTGCTCGTGCGATTACTTCTACTGAGTATAATGCAGACCAGCCTTAAAGTCTGTGTATCACAAACACATTATTATTTATTTGTTTGTTTGTATTGTAGTGGTGCCTAGGAACCCCAGCTCTGGAGCGAGGCCCCAGTAGGCTAGGTATTGTACAAACACAGAGCAAAAAGATAGCTACTGTGCCAGAGACCTGACAATCTTTCTTACAGAGCCTTTAAGCCTGAGGGTTAGAGGATTAAATAATTTGTTGTAAATAATATTCACAGAAAACTTCATCCAATAATTATTTTCAAATATTACAGTTAAATTATGTGACCAGCTCCGGTGAGGATGCGAAAGATCTCCAGGCAATGCTAATGCAGCCCTCTTTGCTGTGGAATAGTGCAGCAACTCAGAACAGTTTAGGACAGGAAGTGAAGAAGAATGTATCCAAATGCAACTGCCCAAAGCATCTAGGGTTGCCCAGGATAGTGGGGCTGCGACCAGGAGTCCTGATGACAGTGCCAGGGGAATTTTTAGTTATCAGTGATGGCTGGATCACTGGGTTTGCACCTCATCTGAAAGACAACAAACACTGATGTGATTCCCCGGAATGTGTTAATTAATTAAAAAAACTAACAGTTCTTGGTTCCTTGTCAGCTTTCTCAGCAGAGGCCGTGCCAGCCTGACATGATACGTAATAGCTCATTTGCCAGGATTGTCTCAAAATGAAGCCATAGGGATTGGGGAGACAACCACCTCCTTAAACTCACTGCGCTCAACCCCTGATCTCAGTACATGTCCATTCCTGAACAGGGGTTGCTGCGCCCTTAGCCAGGATGGGTAGGGTTGGTGTTCCTAGCCTCTGTTTGCCAGAAGCTGGAAATGGGCGATGGGATGGATCACTTGGTGATCACCTGTTCTATTCATTCCCTCTGGGGCATCTGGCATTGGCCACTGTTGGAAGACAGGACACTGGGCTAGACGGACTTTTGGTCTGACCCAATATGGCCATTCTTATGTCCGTGTATTGCCCTAGGTATTCATGATGACCTCCTTAGAGGCCATATGCAGGAATCAGATGGGCAGTATGTCTTAAGGTTTTATGTTCACCTGTGGGTGCAAACTTAGAGGTGAAAGTTCTTAGATATGGCCCCATGATTCATTTTTATGGGTGCAAAATGAGGGCAGAAATGTCCAGGATGTAATATATGTACCCGCACCAAAGGAGGCTGGGCTTTGACCTGGAGAGAAATTACTCCAAAGTGTGCAAAGAACGACTGTCCCTCAAGTGGTGCAAAAATAATACCTTCCCAGACAAGGGGGAGTAGGGAGTACCATTTAGACCAAATTCCCCTAGAGTTTTTATGTCTTGGCTGCCCCTCAGCTAATTTCTATTCCTGTCAGTGGCTCCCAGGACAACCTGCCTGACTGCTGTGGCCAACATTTAGACTGTGCCTTTCTCAGGACGCCAGCTGGAGCAACCTCTGTCTCCTACCTGCTGGTCAGTGGATATTTGTAAAACCACCGTAGCCCTGACAGAGTGAGATGACTTCAGCCAACCGTGCATGGCCCACAAGATGTGGCTGCAAACCCTCAGTGCCTCTGGGCTCCTGTGATGCTCGCCAAGCTGGGACGCATGGTTATTTCTCTCAGGCTGGCAGATCTCACTGTTCCCACGTTGTATATTTGATAGTCCCAAGCTGGAAGTGGTGAGGATTTTGTAACAGAGACTGAGCCCATTCTTTCAAAAGCGTATACCAAATCTGCCCAGGAGCCACCTAACACTGTGCTGTTTAATGGCTAGAACAGAGAACAAGGAGCTGGGACCCTGGGCACTGACTCACTGCGTGACCCTGAGTATGTCTCTTCTCTTGTCTTCAGTTTATCCACCTGTAAAGTGGGTTAAAAGAACAAGGCATCCCACAGAGATGTGGTGAGACTTACTTAACGTTTATAACCTACAAGGGCCTACAGAAAAGCACATTGAATATTCCTTGAAAAATTAATACTACGAGAAAAATCAGTGGCGGAGAGTCTGACATATCTCCTGAATGTCTTTCTCCTTCCACGCCCTGAAGGTGGCACTTCCTGAAATAACAATAACTCTGATTGGCTGCTCTTGTATGACATCATAGCCTACAAAAGCACATATCTCACAAGCTGTCCCTGCAGGGCTATTGGACGGGTTTGTGGGATTTCATAGGGGTTGGGTGTTAGCCTAGATATGATGGGGATAGATAGATAGATAGATAGATAGATAGATAGATAGATAGATAGATAGATAGA
>ML677366.1:12986909-13380120 GCA_007922305.1 Dermatemys mawii
ATAGATAGATAGATAGATAGATAGATAGATAGATAGATAGATAGATAGATAATGGCCATACTGGGCCAGACCAATGGTCCATCTAGGCCAGTGTCCGGTCTTCTGACAGTGGCCAATGCCAGATACTTCAGAGCGAATGGACAGAACAGGGGAGTTAACAAGTGATCCATCCCCTGTTGTCCAGTCCCAGCTTCTGGAAATCAAAAGTTTAAGAACAACCAGATCATGGGGTTGCATCCCTGACCATCTTTGCTAATAATAGCCATTGATGGACCTATTCTCCATGAACTTTTCTAATTATTTTTTGAACCCAGTTATACTTTTGGCCTTCGCAACATCCGTTAGCAACAAGTTTTACAGGTTGTCTGTGCATTGTGAAGAAGTACTTCCTTTTGTTTGTTTTAAAGCTTCTGCTTATTAATTGGGTGACCCCTGGTTCTTGTGTTATGTGAAGGGGTAAATAACACTTCCCTATTCACTTTCTCCACACCACTCATGATTTTATAGACCTCTATCAGATCCCTCTTTAGGCATCTCTTTTGTAAGATGAACAGTCTCAAGTCTTTTTAATCTCTCCTTATATGGAAGCTATTCCTTACCTTTAATCATTTTTGTTACCCTTCTCTGTACTTTTTCCAATTTTAATATATCTTTTTCGAGTTGGGATGACCAGAATTGCACTCTGTATTCAAGGTGTGGGTGTACCATGGAGTTATATAGTGGTATTATGATATTTTCTCTCTTATTATCTATCACTTTCCTAATGGTTCCTAACATTTTGTTAGCTTTTTTGACTGCCGCTGCACATTGAGCAGATGTTTTCAGAGAACTATCCATGATGACTCCAAGGTCTCTTTCTTGAGTAATAACAGCTAATTTAGACCCCATCGTTTTCTATGCATAGTTTGGATTATGTTTTCCAATGTGCATTACTTTGAATTCATCCACATTGGATTTCATGTGCCACTTTGTTGCCCAATAACCCAGTTTTATGAGATACCCTTATAACTCTTTACAGCCTACTTTGGACTTAACTATCTTGAGTAATTATGTACCATCTGAAAACTTTGCCACCTCACTGTTTACCCCTTTTTCCAGATCATTTATGAATATGTTGAATAGCATTGGTCCCAGTACCCGATTGGGGGACCCCGCTATTTACTCCTCTCCACCGTGAAAACTGACCATTTATTCCTATCCTTTGTTTCCTATCTTTTAACCAGTTACTGATCCATGAGAGGACCTTCCCTCTTACCCCATGACTGCCTACCTTGCTTAAGAGCCTTTGATGAGGGACCTTGTCAGAGGCTTTCTGAAAGTCCAACTACACTATATCCACTGGATCACTCTTGTCCACATATTTGTTAACCTCCTCCTCAAAGAATTCTAATAGATTGGTGAGACATGATTTCCCTTTACAAAAGCGGTGTTGACTCTTCTCCAACATATTGTGTTCACCTGTGTGTCTGATAATTCTGTTCTTTACTGGAGTTTCACTAGTTTGCCTGGTACTGAAGTTAGGCTTACTGGCCTATAACTGCCAGGATTGCCTCCGGAGCCTTTTTTTAAAAATTGGTGTTATATTAGCTATTTGCCAGTCATCTGATAAAAAGGCTGATTTAAGCAACAGGTTGCATATCACAGTTAGTAATTCTGAAATTTCATATTTAAGTTCCTTCAGAACTCTTGGGTGAATACCATCTGGTCCTAATAACTTATTATTCTTTAATTTACCAGTTTATTCCAAAACCTCCTCTACTGACACCCCAATATGGGACAGTTCCTCAGATCTGTCACCTAAAAAGAATGACTTATGTGCGGGAATCTCCCTCCCATCCTCTGCAGTGAAGACTGATGCAAATATTTCATTTAGCTTCTCCACAATGGCCTTGTCTTCCTTGAGTGCTTCTTTAGCATCTCAATGGTCCAGTGGCCCCATTGACTGTTTGGCAGGCTCCCTGCTTCTCATGTATTTAAAAAAATTGCTGTTCGTTTTTGTGTCTTTTTCTAACTTTTTTGGACTGCCTAATTCTACTCTTATATTTGAACTTGCTAGAGTTTATGATCCTTTCTAGTTTCCTAAGTAGGATTTGATGCTAACTGCCTCTTTTTCTCTGCTGTTTAGCCATGATGGCATTTTTGGGGTTTTCTTACTTTGTTTGTTTGTTTGGGGTTGACATACAGTTTGAGCCTCTATTATGATGTTTTTAAAAGTTTCCATGCAGCCTGCAGACATTTCACTCTTATGACTGTTCATTTTAATCTCTATTTCACTAGCCTCCTCACTGATGTGTAGTTCCCATTTTGGAGGTTAAATGCTACTGTGGTGTGTAGACAGAGAGAAAGCAATCCAGCCAGTCTCTTCTACATGCTATGAGGGCAAGGCAGCTTTTCATCTCTGTAGCCCTATCTTTTCTCAGTCACCACTAGCTCCCAATTCCCTTTACTACCAGTGCTGCTCCCTAGGTACACTGGGTTTGCTTGGGCACACCAGTGTCATAATGGAAGCCTCCAAAAGCTACCCAGGATCCACACAATTCCATTAAGAGGCTTATTAAAATTTGATGCTCCAATTTAACACCTATTAGCATGCGGTGCCCTTTAGCTGTGCGGGAGAACTGGTAAATGGAAGCCCCAGTTCCCAGCAGAACTCTAAATGGCTGGGTTTAACTTTATGGCACCAATTAGAGGGATGCTAAAACAATCTCAGTGCTACAGATTTATTAATGCCTGTCCACTCCCCAAACCACTGCCCTGAAATGCTACAAGGGGGCACAGCAAGAGTTGCTGTGGGCCATATCCTGGGTCAGCATCAGGCACAGCCCAGCCCCTCTGAATTGAAGCGGGGAAAGCCAGCACTCCCAGGGCCTTTCTTTGTCTATTTGCACTATGTGGAAGGGTCTAGGGATTTAGTGAGCAACGGCCAGCGGTGGGGGAACTGGTAGGGTGGCCTGATGTCCCGATTTTACAGGGACAGTTCTGATACTTGTGGCTTTTTCTTATATAGGTGCCTGTTACTCCCCACCCCTGTCCTGATTTTTCACACTTTCTATCTGGTCACCCTAGGAACTGGGGCTGGGGGGGTGTAACCCGAGAGAGCAGAGGACTCAATTAAAACTGGAGTTTCTTTGGGCACTTCTTATAATTGTGATTCTTCCACAGCTAGCCTGGACACGGAGGTGAATGTGCTGTGTGCACTGGACTTTTCTCCCTCGCTCCCGCTCTGGCAGCTTTCCTGGGGTCCCTTCACAACAAGACAGCTTCCCTCTCAGGTCTGAGTTTCCAAGTAAGGCGGTGAAACCAACTGGGGGTTGCAACCACTGTGCCCCACCCCTACTGCTAAAGGGGAAGGAGACCCCTGAGAGGAGAGAGGTAAAGGGTGAAAAAGGGCAAAAACAGCTGCCCTGAGAACTGTAGTGTTTAGTTGCCTTCCTAATCCGTCTCCTCGCTTTCTCCTTTCCTCTCCTTCATTCCCTCAGTCTCCACCTGCCTCACCTGCTTTCAGTGTGGCTGTTTTCCTGTGTGGCTATGGAGCATGTACGTCCCCAGGGCTGTTCTGTGGGAACAGCTGAGCTGTCAGGCTTCTCCTAGGCTTTTAGAAGTTCTAAAGTGAGACCCCGGGAAAGATGCTTAGATTTGACCTTTGACTTCAGCGTCATGAGGTATATTAACAATCTCCTCATTAGAGATGGGCATGAGGTGGAACCTGAGACCCAAACATGCTACCTG
Organism: Dermatemys mawii; assembly: GCA_007922305.1. Classification (NCBI taxonomy): domain Eukaryota; kingdom Metazoa; phylum Chordata; order Testudines; family Dermatemydidae; genus Dermatemys; species Dermatemys mawii. The sequence goes on from ML677366.1 coordinate 12,990,639, forward strand.
CCTGGGGCCCCCGTCACCTGGCTCCCTGAGCACCTGACAGACATTAACGAAGCAATCCTCCCAACACCATTTTCCAGATGGGGGACTGAGAAACAGAGAGGCTCACCCAAATTCATACAGTGGGTCTGTGGCAGAGCAGGGACTTGATCATGTAGCCAAAGCCTTCGGTTAGTGCCTAACCACTGGGTGATCCTTCCTTTCTTCTGTAGTTGGTGAAATGCTGATCTCAGTCCAGAGCGTCGGCCCATCCCTGCTCCTCCAAGGCAATGCACAGGCAAACAAACAAGCACTTTCATTGGCCACATCTCCTGGAATTTCAGTATTCTACAAAGAAACACTCTTGGAGTCAAACATACTTGTGTTGATTCTGACCTGCTGTACATCGGCCACGCCTGTTCTTTGGGCAAAGAGTTCCACAGATAGCCTGATCTCTGTGTGTTCTACGTGCTACTTTACACTATTAACATACCCTTAGCAAATAGGTGGAAATGCCGAGGTACTGAGTAAAAACTCTGCTGCCTTCAGCTGCCAGAAGCCCAGCTGTTAGGAACAGCGCTTATTTATCACCCCTTTCCTAACATGCTGTATATGACAGGAATAAAATCGATGTAATCAATGTGACGAAACTGGCCAGGGTTTGGTTATTATTCTCATTTGTTCTCAGCCATACAGGACAAAATATAAACTGCCTCAAATCTACTCAGCTGGCCCAGAGGAGGGAATAACCCACAAGGCTTGTGTCATTATTGGGATCACTGTTTCCTTACTATTTCACAAAATGCGGAGGGAGATGAGCTATTTTAAAGGAGACAAATCCTCTTTCTGTCTAGCGGGGCTTTCTGTGCAAATGCAGGAATGTGCACAAAGGGTTCTGAGCGCCCCTTAGGGGTCAATCTACTTATAATTCTCCTTAGTACAGGAAAGGCCTGTTGCACAACCCGGGATCTTCAATAGCCAGCTGGGTGTGTCTGTGTGTGGAGAGGAAAACAAAGCATGGTGACCTTAGGAGGGGAATCCCATGTGTGAACAATATACCAAGGCAAAGCTCCCTCTCCCCATTTTCTCCTCCATCTCCACACACTACCTCTTCATCCAGTCAGCCGACACTAATGGCTCTTGTTGCAGATCTCTACCATCACCACATCGTATCTTGAACCAATTCACTCATCCAAAGCCACATGGAGCAATAAAATCAGTGCCAGCAGCTCAGAGCTCATGGGAGACCCTACAATAACAAACTAATACACATCAGCCAGTGATTGGGAGACAGTCTATAACAGGGATCGGCAATCTTTGGCATGTGGCCAACCAGGGTAAGCCCCGTGGCAGGCTGGGCCAGTTTGTTTACCTGCCGTGTCCACAGGTTTGGCCAATCGTGGCTCCCACTGGCCACAGTTCGCCATTCCAGGCCAATGGGGGTTGTGGGAACCGTCGGTCAGCACATCCCTCATCCTGTGCCGCTTCCTGCAGCCCGCACTGGCCTGGAGTCACGGTGCGCCAGTGTGCCTTTCTGAGCACTTATGAGGGGCCCTGCAATAACAAGCCAGACTGAACAGCCTAGCTTGACAGTAACCAAACAGTGTGGGTTCGGTCACAGAAGGTTTCAGGGGGGAAACAGGGTTCAGTTTCAAGCTTTCACTTGCATATCGGATAACTAGATATCTTAGTGATCCCAGCTCCACCTGTGACTAGCTGCAGGTGCAGGACTGTGCCTGCAAGGATGGGGGCCTCTCGAAAGCTGCGATGAGAGGCAGGTGTTGGAAGCAGCAAAGAGTTTAAATAACACTCTTCAGAGTGATGTGAAAACCTTGCCTGGTTTTGCTTAATGCTCGAATGCGCTGGCATTAGCTCCAGCTGTCTGGTTCCTTGCTGGGCGGGGAGGGGATTATATTGCTCATACTATTAGGATACAAAGCCTGCCATGAATCTTGAGTTTGAATCTATTGTGGAGAAAGTGACCAAAGGATGTTCCTATCTGATGGCTGCTTCCTGGCTGATGCTAAATAAAATCCATACCCTAAGTAGGTACCATCCTCATCCCAATCCATTCTACCCATTCTGGGTGAAGGCCTTACCCTGGTCCCATTTAGCCTCTTATTCCTGGAACTTCAGTGACCATGCAAGCCCTGTAGAGTCTCCCAGTCCCACCCCCCACCAGCTGATGCCTCCTGTCCCCTTGCTGCACTCACCAGCCACTGATCTTTGTCCCAATGCAGGCACCTTTGCCTTCCCTGCCTTTGGAAGCTTCCACACTGGCACCACCCAGGGGCAACATAGCCTATCACAGGAAGGGACAGGAGCGGATTGAGGGTCTGCCTGGCTCACTGACAGGTGCTTGTTGGCTCAGGAAGCAGCTGCTGTTTGTTTACCATTTGCTTGAACGCTCAGCCTGAGTCACTGCTAAAATGGTGCTGGCAGCAGCTAGACCCAGGAGTCTCTTCTGCGGCCAAGGTGTGCAGGGAAGGCGGCCGGTTTCACGCCTAGTCTGGAGATGTTTAAAAATCCTGTCTGGTGCATGGGGTTTATGAGCCTCCTTAGCCTAATAAAGTCGTATTAGAGCATCGCACATCACCCTAATTACTTGTCATAAGACAGCTCCTTGCACGCACAGTTCCCCGGTCCGTCATGGGCCAGAAATGCCCAGCAGAACGAGGCAAAGATAAATACAGCATCTTGGTTATTCATTTGCTTATTTCCTGCACACACAACCACACGTACACAGCTGACCCCCAATTCCATATGCACACATACACACCTCTGCCATTATTCCCCATGTCCCTGGGACTCTGCATTTTCTGGTTCCTGACACAAATGTCCGAACTTCCCAGGAAAGGCCCTTTGCCCTCTGGATCACACCTTCCACTGGGCCCCAGGGTAGCCTTTGGTTTTGCCACCTTCCTGCCTGCCTGTGCCTGTAAATCTGGCAGTTGGACATCCATGCGCTACTGATCATGGCCACCAAACCTGAGGCCTGGTTGAGTGCCTTTCAAGACGGAGGGCCTGCGCTTCCAGTAGGGTTGTCAGCTGTCTAATCACACAGACCCAAACACCCTTTCCCCGCCCCTTCTTTGAGGCCCCACCTTCTCACTCCGCCCCCACCCCCACCCGCATCACTCGCTCTTCTCCACCCTCACTCACGTTCGCCAGATTGGGGCAGGGGGTTGGGGTACGGGGGGGACGTGCGGGCTCTGGGCTGGGGCTGAGGGGTTCAGAGTGTTGGAGAGGGCTCCGGGCTGAGCCTGGGGCAGAGGGTTGGGGTGTGGGAGGGGGTGCGGGGTCTTGGGTGCAGGCTCTGGGAGGGAGTTTGGGTGCAGGAGGGGGCTGGGGTAAAGGGTTGGGGTGCAGGAGAGGGTGTGAGGTGCAGGGTCTGGCCAGGAGGCGCTTACCTCAGGCGGCTCCCTGGTGGTGGCCCAGCGGGGCTAAGCAGGCTCCCTGCCTGCCCTGGCCCTGCGCCACTCCCGGAAATGGCCAGCACACCCATGCGGTCCCTGGGAAGGGGCAGCTCTGCATCCTGCCTACAGGTGCCCCCCTTACCCACAGTTCCCATTGACCACAGTTCCTGGGCAATGGGAGCTGTGGTGTCGGTGCTGGGGGGGACGAGGGCAGTGCGCAACGACCCCTTGTTCCCCCCTAGAGGCCTCAGGGACATGTCGGCTGCTTCTGGGAGCAACGTGAAGCCACCAGACTTTTAGCAGCCTAAAATCTCCCAGTTTGGCTTCAGTAGCCTCCGGAAGATAGGGCCTGATTCTGGGAGACTCCGGCAAAACCGGAGTGTTGGCAACCCGAGCCTCCAGCCTGAGTGGAAAGAGGAAAATGCCAGGCAGCTCGTTGCTTGGCTTGGAGGTTGGGACATTCTGAGAAGCTTGTGGCCTTTAAGTACTTGTCTGAACCCAACCCTGGAGCCCCTTAACATTCCCCTGTCATTGTATCCTGGCTTTCACCCCCTGTAGAATCCCCTGTGTCCTGTTGCCACAGAGGCTTGATTTTCCAGGACCAGAGCTCCCTGATAGCTCATATGGGACTGGGCGCAATGAACTCTAGATCCTGGCAGCCTTGGACTCCTGGTGCTGCCGAGGTCCCATGGAAGAAGAGTCTTCCCAAGTTCCGCACCCATCTGCTCAAGTGTGCAATCTAAAACTTTCCCACGTTATGCGCTTGCTAACGAGTGCCGTGCTCGCTGTTCTTCTCCCTTTCCTCTGATGTTGGCCCTCGATCCGGTCGTGCTCAGAGTCCTCGGAGCAGCTCCGAGACCGGATGAAACAGTCACTTCAAAACATCTTGAGCTGGAGCCTTCCAAGTTTGTTTTCATGGAGTGTTTTAATGGCACTGTTCTGCGCTTATTACCTCACTTATGGCAATTTACAGCAGTCAGCTAATGAAGGCGACTGCCATAAAATGAGGTCATGGGCAGTAGTATGCTGTAAAACAGAAGGGGAAGAAGGAATGAAGCCTGAGACATTTGGACTGTCAAGGGGGTAACGTAGATTGGGCTAGTGGGGGTCAGTCCCATCCAGCTAGGGAGGCAGAGACGCCTTCTTTAGAATGGGAAAATATGTGCAAAACATTTGCCGTCATGGGCAGCTGGAAGCTGCTGAAATACCAGCTTTGCCACCACGCTGGATATTAATAGCTATGGGTGTGTATTTATTGTAACACCACTGCGGGCGGCTGAGAATTTACTGAACTGGGTACATGCATGTGGCCGTCATATGTGTTTCTATAGGAACTGGAATCCTGCAGCACTGGCTGGGCTTGCTTGGGGCTCTGTTTTCAGAGCTCATTTTAAGCATGAAATGAGAGGCAATGAGGATAATCATTATTAACGTTTATTTATCACTCAGCGTGCTAAGCACTGAACAGAAACCGGAGCTGTCCCAGTGGGAGATGCTGTAGGAGCCCTGGAGGTAGATGTAAAGAGGCAGCCCCTGCTCCAGAGAGGTTACAAGTTCAATTCACACATGGTACGATGAATGGGGATAATAAACAAGCAGAAGGCAGCACAAGATGACAACGATAGAATGCTACAGCTGCTCACATGGGTCCCAGCCCATCTTCCTTGAAGTAAATGGGAGTCTGTCTGAGATCAATGGGTCTCTTTGCCCTTGCCCCATGGGAACATACCCATCCAGGTGGGCTGGCTGATTTTATTTTTAAACATACAATTCACTCCATGTAGGCAAGGCTGGAGAGAGTAGGGAATCTTTAGGAAAGGCTGGTCTGAGGAGAGGGCTGTGGGTGAGTAAAGAGGCTTGGGGAGGGCACTGCATGTGTGGAACCAGTATGCATGGCAGAGGGTGGGAAGGACAAGGTGGGAGGAAGTAAACAGAGGGGTCAAGATGGGCATAGAAAGGGAATCCCCATCAGACCACCAACTGAAATACCGAGAGTGATTGAATATACCTTCTTTATGCATGTAAGTTGGTTTCCTCTCAGTTAGCTACTCGAGGGATTCTTGCACTGATGTAGCTTCACCAGTCCAAGTTCCCAGGCAGAGACATGCTAGACCAGTGGAAAAAGGGACTTTCACCAATGCAGCTCACTCCATCATGATATGTATGTCCCTGTCTGCCCCCTCTCTCAGCAAGCACCCCTGGGTTTCAGTGAGACAGGAGCAGGGTGAGCTGCACAGGAGCAGGTCACCTTTTGCAGCAGAGCATGTCTGTGCTAGGGGCTAGCAACACAGCTACACTGGCGCAAAAAGTCCCCCCATGGAGGCAAACTCTCAGCCTACTGGCAGACTTCCCGTCAAGTTCTGAGAGAGGATTTTATTCTTGCAGTTGCATCCTCGTCCCCATTCCCTGCTCATTAACCAGTGTGTCCCCTTCCAATATGTGCTGTCATTTACTGTGTGAATAGCTCCTTTTCCCTCTTCAGTCAGTTAAACAAACAAACATACAAGGCCTTCGTAACCAAGAGGAAAATTAGTAGCAGGTGAAAGCTGATTTTTAACGAGACCAAACTGTTTTCTAATGTAAGAGAAACATTTTTCTTCCCCTCTCCCTTAAGTTGTTGGTTGCGGCTGAGTTTGGCTACATGGGCTAGAACAGGGATTTCTCACGCTATAGATGGCGGGGTCCATATCTCAACAAAAATACTGTCTCATGAACTCCTTCTTCCCTATCTACTCCTCGTCCCAGGGAGCCCAACTAATCTCTCACTGGTGATCCCATAACACCCCTGGGACAACTGCAGCTGTCGTTCCTGTGGTGAAGTATCTTTGGGGATGTATTTTTAGGTAACCCGAGTTAGTTAAATGCCTTTTTCTTCTAGGATAAAAGCTAATCAAACTGTGATTAGCTCTGTGTGTGGAGGTAGGGATGTGATTCCCAGCTCGGGCAGACACTCTCGCGCTAGCTCTCACCTAGCTAATGCGCTAGAGATGAGAGTGCAGCTGCGGCAGCAGGGGCACTGGCGAAAGGTGGCATAGGCTACCTGCCCCATGTATGTACCTGTGGGGTTTGTACTCAGGGCAATAGTATCCTGTGTCGCTGCTGCCTGTACCACCCATGCACAGTGCACTAGCTCAATGAGAACTAACGCGAGTGTGTCTGTGCAAGCTAGGAATCAACCCTTAGCTCCAAATGTAGACATAGCGTGTGTCTATGATGGCTTCTCCTTTCATCTCTTCTGCCCCTCTGTTCTCTTCCCCTTAGCTGGAAACTAGGGAAAGAACCAGCACCATGTGTATCTAGCTCGCTATCTTCAGATGACCAGGACAAGCCCCATGAGCTTAATTTGGGAATATCTGAATCTAATGGGTTTAGCAGAGAGCTGCCACTAGGAGCCAGGAGCTCCAGCGTGCTGATCCCAGCTCTGTCACAGACTTACTGGGTGTCCTTGGGCAAGTCACTTTACTTCTCTGGCCCTCATTTTCCTTAGACAAGGGGGAAAATACTTCTAATCCACGTATCTCCAAGTGGCGAGGTGGGTGTAGAGGTAGGGGTGGTGAAGTTTAATTCATTATATTTATGAAAGCTGGGCAAAATTTCACACATTTTTCTCTCCAATCCATTGCATGTCATTTTTGAATCTTCAAAATGCCAAGAGAGAGAGAGAGAGAGAGAGCGCCTCTTGGCCTGTCAAATCACCACATTTCACACAGAACTACCTCAGCAGCCATCTTGTCTCTGCTATTGTTATGGCAGGCAGTCATGGGTGGGTGGGTTGTTTCAAAATGAGCAGGGCCAGATCGTGGGCCCTTATGTGGATGCAAAGTTATAAATAACAGGACTTATTTGTTTAACAGAAGAGCACCACGTTCTGGGCAATCTTGGGTTGTGAAGAGAAAATCTACAATTTTGGCTTGTAAAAAAGCGAAAGAAACACTTAAGTCACCACACATATTTATGACATACATAGGAACACAGGAATGGCTAGGCTGGATTGGACCCAAGGTCCATCCCATCCCATAGCCTGGATCTGACAGCGACCAGTATGAGGAGCTTCAGAGAAAGGTATGAGAACCCAGCCGTAGACTAATGTGGGGTGACCTGCCTCCCACTTAGGACTCATCCTGAGCTCTGAATGTTAGAATTTGGCTTCAGCCCGGAAGTACAAGGTTTAAATCACGCCCTAGGGCAGAGAGAGCAGGCCAGCCCAACCCCTCCTATATCCTGCTGACATCAATAAGCCAAAATGGCTTCTGCTAAGAATTTTGGCCATGCGGGGTGCACTCAGCCAATCAGGGAGTCCCTCTCACCACCACCACACAACTTACACGCCCATCCCCAACCAAACCCAGCTCAGTATTCACAAAAGTGAGGTGAACGTTTGCCACTGCCTGCTTGCTGGCGCCACAGCAGGAGAGGAAAGTCCCTGCAATGTCTGGGCAATGTCTCTGTTTTCATTACGGGCCTCCAGTTTCACTGGGCATTTGGCAAACAGGAACTCAGGTTAACTCGGAGGAGAAATGGTTTTGCTGGGGGATCTTTCCACCCACTGTAGCATGTTAAGGTTATTACAAATATCAAGTGCTAAGTAACATAACTAGTAAAATAGCTAAACAATAATACACTAGCGGCCACACTCCTGAGCCTGAGGAAAGTGTATTCTTTCCAAAAGGCCAAAATTGCTACCTTGGGGCCGGTTCTTTGGCCTGTTCTGCTCCCTTTCCATCACCCAGGCAGCGCCAAGGAGCAGAAACGCCCCCCCAATTCCCCAAACTAGTGATTCCCTTGGCATGAGGCGATCCCCACTAGCTAGCTCCTATGCTTCCCTGCCCACAGATCCTGGGGTACAGGACGTAGCCCGTGGCTGGAGCACATTGGACTTGGCCTATTTCCAGCAGGCATATGAGTCAGTAGGGATCTGTGGCAAGTTAGAACACCTGTTCTAAAGTGGGGTGGGACAGGCTGGGCTAGGTAGTTGTGGGGTGGAGGGAAGTCATTCTTTTCTAGGTGCTGCCCTCTCCTGCTCTCCCTGGAGTTCCCACAGCTGGGTGGGAAGCAGGCAGTGGAGCAATCAGAGCTGTTGACTCGACCCTCTCCTGAGATGCAGCAGGCAGCCAGCTGAGATGCTGCAACAAGCATGGAACAGCAGCTGCTCATAGCACTCCTGGCTGCCCAGGGGACTGCCAGGGAAGCAGGCAGACAGCTGGAAAGATGGCATCCCCTACCTCTTCCCCCTAGTGACATGCCTCATTCAAACCCTGCCCTTTGAACGGCTCAGGGCCTGGCTCAGGGCCAAGGTTTTCAATTCATCATCAAGTGCAAATCTTCTCTTTAACCCAGCCACCCTAGGGCCTCGACGCAGAGCCTTGAGGACTGTTGGTTGGACACCACTGCTCTAAAATATTCACGCAGCTCGGTGCCCTAATCAGAGCTTATTCAGTCCCCTGCTGGTGGGGTAAAAACCCCTTTGCTCTTATTTTTCTTAATACATTCAAGGAAAACATATGAGATCACTGGGTTTTATTCAGTCAAATTTGGCAGCCTCCTCATATTTACTTGGACTGAGAAGGGAATTGAATTTGGGTTTCTCACTTCCTAAGTTATTTGTTATTGGAATAAGTGCGTGGTAATGGATTAGACAGAGGGAAGATGTTTCTCTTTCAGCCCTGTGTGCGAGGTGGAATTCGCATTGTTCTATCGTGGGCTGTATTGGCGTGTTTTTCCACTGCTGATGACTTCATTGGCTCTGCTTCTCTCCGATGTCTGGCCTGTGCCACGGCTGGCTGGAGGAGTTTGTGGGGGACTTCGCTAACTCTCACATTTTAAGGTAGAGGAAATTTAAATAACAGTGACATCATTTTCTCAACCCTTCCCCCACCCCCAACCAGTTCCCATTCCTCAGCCATCTGATCTGTTGGGTAGAGCGCATGTTCGAGGCTTTTCAGCCATGCATACAGCAATTCCCTTAACGGGATGATCCTTCAGCTCCGGGTACCAGCTCAGTTTGCACCCTAGCTGTGGTAAAAAGGGGCAAGTGAAGTACCCATACGGCCAGGCACCTCAGACTCACTTATTTCCTTCCATTGGGCAGCAGTACATTTCGTACTCCTGTTGAAAAGTGTGAGTGTGCACATGCTGGGGGCAGCCCAGGAGCATCCTTTAGAAATGCTCGCCCGGAAGGATTAACAGGCATTGTTTGTAAGTTGGCAGGACACCAGCCTGCAATGTTGTGCGGTAACATTTCCAGTTTGTACCCAAGCCCGGCATCTTGTCAGGCTGCCAAGTCCCTCGGAGGTATAACATGTTCAGCTTCAGAACGCGAGGTCCCTGACAGCGCTGCGGCACTTACCCGATGAATAAAGGATGAATGGCAGTTTACATAGGGAAAGGACCATGGTGTGGGTGGCACAGGGGAGGAAAGCTCCTTATATAAGACCAATTGTCATCGCTTGCTATGTTAAGTCTAATACAGCCTGTGAACTCCTCTGGCCTTGGCTCTGTCATTTCCATTGCCTGTAAAGCACCATGCCCACCTCGATATGAAGAATTCCTTGGGGCTTGATTTGCAGCACTGCTGAGCACCCACAACACCACATGAAGTCAATGGGAGCTGCCGGGGGCTCAGCTTTGTGCAAAATGAGGCCCAGTAGCAAGGTGGGACTATTACATGGTTGAGGGCCCAACTCAGGATCAGGCACCCCATTGTGCTAGGTGCTGTACAAACACAGTCCTGCGCTGAGCCAAGGTGGGGAATAGCTGGCACCCATTGGGGCCTTTCCAGCTCTCATTTCTGTGCATCTTGACTCCCCAGCAAAGCTACAACCTTGCATCGTCTGGCCCTCCTTCTGCCCCGTGACGTTGTGTCCCTCCGTTGGGAGGAAGGGGTGTGTGCCTGTGTCACACATTTTAGTGGTGGCTGTGCTGTTCACACACCCCACCTCCAGATCCACCCCTTGGAAGGCGGAGAGGTCTGAGGCAGATGCCCTGCGAGCTCCACCAGGCAGGTGAATGAAGCAGGAGTTTGGCTTCTCATCACCACGCGTTCCATAGAGCTGGTTATATTTAAATCCTCTCTTCCCCAGGGCTCCTGCCACTGAGCTGGAGAGAGCGTGACACAGATACAGCACTGAGCCAGCTGCACAACACCGCAGTTCCAAAATAAATACAGCCTGCGTGATCAACATCGGCACGAAGAGGAGCGGAGCCCAGACTCCAGCTGGCTCAGAATGAAGGAAGCTTTCCCCTTCAGATCCACAGGTGGAGATGATGATGGTGATGCAGACTAGGAGAAAGGGACCCCCTACCTGATGGAGGGGCTGCCTTAGGGTTGGGATAATATCAATGCCCTGCACCACAGGGGTGTTGTGAGGATGCATGAATGATTATGAGGTGCTCGCAGTAATGGAAGCCTAATGATTCTCTAGAACCAAATGACAAGGACTCTCCATCATAGGGTGACATTCCCAAAGAGGGCACTGGGCAGCTCAATGGGAGATGTTGCTGGAAGGGCCTGGGCAAGGCCCTGCTAGACAAGATCTTCCTTATTTCTTTATCGTTGATAGGATGTGTATCCCAGTAACAGCAAGCACTGAGGTGGCTCGGCTCTGGGCTCTGTGCAAACCCACAGGAAGACACAGTCCCTGCCCCAAAGATCATCTGAGCTGACTGGAAAGAAGATGCAGCAAAGAAGGGGGGCGCTGATGAGGTCACACTGCAAGGTGCCCAGCCCTGTAGATCCCAGTCACTGGGAAGTATTTAATCAAATCACCTCTCCCTAACTGCCCTGATCTCTTGGAGGTGTCACAAGGGGAGTCTCGAAGAGGGGTCTGAAGTGGCAGAGGCTGGTGACCTGCAGATCAGTCCAGGCAAGATGTTCCATATGCAATGGGCGGGGCGGACGAGGGTGCAAAGACATTCATGTGAGAAGCTGAAAAACGGGGCAGTGAGACGGGCATCGCCGGCGGAGCACAGGCCACAGAGATGAGGGAGAGGAAAGGAAAAATGCAGAGGGGCAGACACATGAAGGGCCTTGAAGGTGAGAACCAGAAGCCTGATGCTGAAGCAATAGTTAATAGTGGGGGGCTAGTGGCGAGATTCAAAGAAGGGAGACGTGGCTAGAGCGACAGGCCAGGGGGACGATCTTAGCTGCGTTTGGAACGCTCCTCTCTCCAGGTTGGCAAATGCCTGCGTCTCCTGCCAACACCTCCAGCACAGCCCCCTAAAGATGGTGGGCGTGTGACTGTGGCACTGAAGGAACCCGCTTGGTGCTTGGAGCCAGAGACTGAGCTGCTGGGAACTGGCACAGAGAGAGAGGTGAGTGCATGGGGAAGCGATGGACATGGCATCTCTGCTGCTCCTGGCCAGGCCCAAACAGTGCGAAGCCAGAGGAACCTCCCCAAAGGGAATGAGTGGCCTTCCAAGGGCTGGGGTGCTGCTGAGTGGACGGGGGGCGGGGAGGTGTGAAAACAGATGAAAGCTGAGTGCAGCGAGAGGCAGCAGCACCGTGTGTTCTGCACTAGCTCTTCAGCGGCATCCTCCATCACAGCTGCTGCCCTAGCTGGGCCAGAGGTGAGGGGCCATGCAATATTGATAAGGGCTCTTCAATTAGCCACCACTCTCTGCAGGAAGTTACAGATGCTTCTGCTAATCACCCAGAGAGGAGGCCAGGCCTACAGAGTGCTGGGGAGAGAGAAGAGCAGTTAGGAGACTGAGTGCTCCCTGCTACAAAGGCTGAGAGGGGCTCGGGCAGGGTCTGGCTGTGGGTGTGGGGGAAGACCCCACTTTCCACGGGCCTCTGTCTTCCAAGTTCTGAGCCAAAGTCACGTCCCTTTTCATGGACAGGCTCCCCACTGGATCCCCACCCTTGGAGGCTCAACTGATCTGTCCAGCAGTCATTTCTCTCTCCCTGCTTTGGCTGTCTGAAAAAGCAAGTATTGCCACTTATTGCCCTTGATGTTGTTTAAAGACACAAACCCAGGGACAGACACAGCCAAGACTGGCTCAGCCGCCCCAGATGCCCCCTCCTGCTAGTTTAAGAGCTCCGTGGAATCTTACTGTGGGCCAAGATTATTTTGAAAAATGATACATTTGATCTTTTTCCTGAAGAGACCTTACACTAACAAACCAGAGTGCATGGCCCAACAGTCCCAAGTGACCCTACAATCACAATCCAACGTGTAAATGCACAAGAGAGGGGGTGAACTGCTTTGGTGAGGAAGCAAAATGTAATGTGAGACTTCCACGGGAGTAGCAGAGTGTTTGAATTGTGATGGCTGGAGCCAGGACACAGATCTCGCTCCCACCTGGTCACTGTTCTGCCAATGGCTGTTACACCATATGCAGTTGGAATAAGCCTTTCCTGGCTCTTGGCCTCCCCACTGCATGTCCCCGGGTGCTGCCAGTTTTGTGGCAGTCTCCAGGGAAGATGACACAAACCTGCCCTCCAGGTTTCTGCAGAGGAAGTGACCGGCCAGCCGGTCACCCTGAAAATCTCTGCGTGGAGATGGCAATCCAGAGAGCCTCCTCCTAAAGGCAGGGAGAGGGGAGGTCACTAGGTCTCTGCTCAGAACATCTGGTGCAAGAAGAAATGAGGGTCCACAGCAAGAGGAAGGGGAGAAATTGGGCCATGGGTCCTGCTGTGGGGACAGCCATGCCGTGGGCAGCCAGAAACAGCGAATCGGGGTGAGGCACAGGTTCCCGTGGACACTCTGACAGTGCTCGCCTGGTTTGGGATTTCGATGGGAAAGGGCCCCTCTCAGACCCTGTTTCCTCCTCCCTCTGCCTTTCCCCCATCTCTGCCTCTCCACTCCTCTCCCTCCCTGCCCCTCCTCACTTCCTCTTTCCCCCAATCCCTGTCCTTGCCCTCCCACCTCCATTCTCCCCCATCCCGGGATGTCAGAATGGGACAGTCGGTAAAAACACAGAGTGAGTTGTGAGGCGGGACTGAGAGCTGCGAGGATCAGCAGAAGTTACATGTGATCTGCAGGGGCAGGGCTTTCCATGCCTATTTCCCCAGGGGGCTCTTGAGAGAGAAGGTTTGTAATGGCTGTTGATGGAAAGGGCACATCTTGCAGTGGAGCATGTTTCCAGCTAACACCTCACGAGCTTACTTAGTGTCCTGGGAAAGGGACGAAGACATAAAGCAGAGGACCGGGTGGCTCACTGCAGACCAGCACTCACCCACAGGACTTTTACTACCTCTAGGCCACCTGATCCAGGAGTGACCGAGAGTTGCTATCATGTCACAGCTGCTCAGTGGCCTGTGGAGGTGATCTTCAGTGAGTAGATGTCCATAGCCCAAAAAACACCATTGTAGCAGGTGCAGGCTGGCCTTTTTGCTGGCCGTCTCAGCAGAGAGGCAAGGACTGCATGGGCCTCAGAGACTGAACTAAACAGTGATTAGGGCTTGCTCTGAGTTTCCCTGAAAGTCCCTGCCAGCCTAAGGGATTCTGGGCCTCAGCGGTGTCCAATGGGGAGGCACATTAGAGGTGGGGAGAAGGCACACTACGCTCAGATGCACACAAGCCATTCAATAATGTTTGGTTGTCTCCCTCGTTCAGAACTCTCTTCCTTGTGTTTTCTCTCTGGAACATCTAGTCATATTTTGCATCTAGTAACTTATTTTGTTTGGGAAGTGACACAGTAAAAACAAGGTTTCCTTTGGGATACAAAACATATTTACAGAAAGAAATCTGCTGCATCTCGTAAGTTATTGTGCCTAACCATGGTTAAGCTGATACCAATAGTAGATCCCTGCCATTCACACTCCTGACAAGGAGACTACACTCTGTGGAAAGAGGGTAGTGCCCCTGCCCTCCTGGTCTTATCTGCCCTGACTCCACGACAGCCTGACTGCAGAGTCCCCTGCTAGCCAGGCAGAGCGACAGCTTGTTTCAGCAATGGGAGAATTCTAGATGTGAGCATCATCCACGTGCGCTCAGGATAGGTTCTATTGGGGCCACGTTAGCAGTGACCTCTTGGGCATTTGTCACCTGTCACACAGCTTGGGTGCAGCAGAGGGAAAGCAGGACAATAGTTACTCAGGCTCCAAAGCTGCCCAGTGCCTGCCTGGCTCAGAGAAGCATGAGTCACTCGATGAGTATACAGGCAGGAGAGGGAGACAGCGTGATCAAGTGGAATAAGTCCAGGGTTGGGAGGTAGGACGTCCTGAATTCTAGTCCAGATCTGATACTAATGCCCTCTGTGACTTTGCTCCAGTTGTTTCCTCACTCCATGCCTCAGTTTCCCCTCTGTAACATATACCCTAGCAGCCTGACCTCCCTTCTAGGGAGTTATGATATACCAGTGTTTGCAAACTGCTGTAAAAGTGGTGAGCATTGTAGAGACAGAAACGTTCCCTCCCCCTCCCCTTGCAGTGGAATTTAGTGGCCAAGCTCAGCTGCCATTGGGGGGCTATTCCACATTCACCCCAATGTACAGCACTGCAAACAAACTGCAGGGCTCAGGCTAGGCAGTATTGATGGCTTTGCTAATTACATCACCATAAACATGGTTTATAGTGATGTAACTGCTGTCAGGTCCATGTCCGAGGCTCACTGAATCACCCCGGGTTATTTTCTTAGCACGGTGTCCCTCTAGCTATGCTCTCAGCCATCTCTCCCTCTGTCAAGTGCCGGGCTCTAACTACGCAGCCATCTATCTCCTACCTCGCTTATCAACCTGACCTCTCCAGCGCTTTCTCAGACAGGTAACATGATGAGGGCTAATGCTCCAGCCAGGCCTGATTTCCTGGGGCTATCAGGCTGGGACACTGAAACACACATTAGACTCTTCCAGCATAGATGGGAGAAGCTTTGCTAAATTCCTTGAGGTTGATCGAACAAGCAACTCTCCCTCCCAGTAAGCGAGAGCTGGCCTGACTGCCCCACGCAGCTCACCAGCTCCCCACCTGAGGGTTTGGCCACAGCATAGGACATGCAAGTGTAGTATGGGGACCCAGAATAGATTTGCTGATTGATTACCTGCTGTGCAGAGAAACTACTGAAAAGGGAGTGTAATGAGATGAGGCCCTGAAACAAACACATCAGAGGCCTGGTCTGGGAAGGCTACTTAACTCTGGCAAACACAGGGAGTTTTGGGAGGAGCTGAGTGAGAACAGTTTGCACATACAGAGTTAAAATGCCCTTGTCCTGCCCCTCCTCGCATTTCTTCTTCTTCTTCTTCTTCTCCTGCCTTGCCTTGCCTTGCCTTGCCCTGCCCTGCCCTGCCCTGCCCTAAGCAGACACAACCCTGACTATTGCTTGCACTAAGGCCTGTTGGCCAGCCACCTGCTGCCTTTTATACCCCAAAGCCCTCCTTCTATAGTAGCCCTGACAATGCCTGTATAAAATTCAAAGCCCCAGATGGTGCTCCTCAAAGGCACTTAGGTGCCTAACTCCCTTTGAAATCAATGGCAGTCAATCCCTTTGAGGAGCTGAGCCAATGCCATTAGTACAGGCAAGGCAAAAGCGATCACATTTAAAGCGATCACATCACTCTGCTGCCGAATGACAGAGATGGGGAATAAGCCACTCCACAAGAGGGAGCAATCCAGGCTATTGCACTCCCCACCCCTCCACCTCCAACGTGGAGGAGCTCAATCAGCAATGTGCTGGCAGTTGTGGGTTCCCAAGCAATCAGCCATGTATATGGCCTGACCCTGCAAGGAGATGTCCCGTGAAGAGTGAGCACCCGCAGCTCCCATTAGCATGACTGAGAACAGAGGGCATTCAGCATCTTGCAGGGTTGGGCCCATAAGTGGTATTATTTGGATGCGCTTGGGCATAAGGACCCAGATCCTCAAAGGCCAATGGGAGTTATGTGCCCAGATACCTCGGAGAGCAGAGCAAAGGGTGTATGTGTGATGCTTTTCAGAACAGATAGGAGAGCTGAAGTTTTCTCCCAGGGCAAGGAGTTGAGCAGACAAGGACTCTGCCACAAGCCCCAGCTGCTACAAGCAACCGGATTCTGTTGCTAACACAAGCACCCCAAGTGCCCATCGTAGCTCACTGAGGTGATGTTCTAGCAAAAACTCCTGACCCTGGGGAGCCATGCCCACTGGCATTTGGGGCCTGAGTCCAGTCAGGGAAGCTGGCCTGGCCTTGCCCCAAGAAGTGAGAGAAGGAGAACGCCGCTGGGTTTATGTTGTTGCCTGTAAACAGAGACCTGTCCAATGCTGTGTTGAGATGAAATCCCTGTGCGGGGGATGAAGAGGCGTCTGGCCTGAGATCCAGCCAGTAACAGCACCCTGTGGCATCCATCCCCTTCTGTCTCCCTGGCTGCTCCACCCAATCACATGGTTTTGAGGTGAAGGGAAGGGAAGCGGGCTCCATCATTTTGTAATTTTTGAGGGCCCCTAAACTATACAATAAACATAGTCTCCCTAACCCCAGTCTCCCCCTGCCCCTCCGTGTATGTATCAGGCTCAATGAAGTGATGTCCTATTGCTGAATAAGACTGGTCACCTGCATCTTCTACTCCTACTGCTTGGAATGATACCAGGACTCAGATGTCACTAGCTGATTCTTTCTCCCTCCTGGGCAAAGACCTGGTACATCCTGGGACTGTGAGTTCTCCAGGAAGCCTTGGGGGTGGCTCCTCCAAGAAAACTTTGCCAGTCAGTGCATTCCTTCAGCCAATATTTGGACTGGCTATGTGAGCATCTTCTAACATTGCAGCCAAAGTCAAACCAGGCTCCTCTTGGGGGCTACTCTGCCAGGCTGAGCTGGTATGGTAGGAGCTTCATGTCTTAGCTGGAAATTGCTGTCTTCATATTTCACACACTATTGTGCTCTCCATCCATCTGTCTCCCAGTGGAGGTCAATGCAGATGGGTAAACTGAGGCACCAAGCGTCAATGCAGATGGGTAAACTGAGGCACCAAGCGTGGCAATGCTAACGTCACACAACAGGTTAGCAGCAGAGCTCTCAAGATGGCATTCAATCCACAACTCCACAGCTACCCTCAGACAGGGAATGTTTGTAGTACGGGAGAATTAGGCATCAGTCAGGAGATCAACTTATTCCCAACCAGAGTCCTTCACAAGCTGGAAAGCTGTGGAAATGGAGCTTATTCCTAATGGCTTATGGAGGAAACAGTCCAGCACGTGCCTTAGTTGAGTTTTTTCTCACCCCCAAAGGTCTTTGTCTCCTTTCACTGTCCCGCCCCAGCCCCTCTGGCTTTCCTAATAGCATCCCCTTCAATCAGCTCCCATGGGCTCCAGGACAATGATTCCCCTACCTCCTGTGCCATGGTGACAAACCCTCCGGAAGCAGGCAAGCACGCCACTGCGATTTCTGAGTAGAAAGCTCTCGAAAAATCTCTCTGACCCATTCCCAGTAAGTGGTGCTCAGCAGAACTCTTAAGGCTCTTGCTTAGGAGCCCTCAGTTCTGAGAAAAGCAAACCACAAGGCAGATGGGATCTCTCAGCCAGCGAGAAAAATACGACGGCTGCCAAGTGCTGGCCAAGATGCTTCTAAAGAGCCACAGCCGGCATTCCGGCACACTTTAATGAAGCAGGTCCGTGGCTGAAACCCTGTACAGCTGTCAGGTCCCGTTCCTGAATTTCCCTGCACGTCAGCGCTAATGACCAGGAAATCTGTGCATTAACCAAATGGAGCATGTTCACACACTACATTGGCTAGAGGTTCCCCAGGCCTGGATCTGGACCCTTTTCTGTTTCACTGTCCGTAGTTTTACCTCTTCCCCTCTCACAGCTCATCCTGCCTGAATGAGTTCAGCCAGCATCAGTGACATCACGGCAGCTCCCATGGTGACTGAATTATGATGTCACAAGCACTTGAACATGATGCCACTGAGTGAATTGGGCCAGGGGATAAGGCTGATTATAAAAGGTTCATTGCACATAGGTATGTGTAAGGACATTGTTCTCTCCTCTGCATTGTTTACCTCTCTGTTGGGCTTACAGTCCCTTCTCCTCTCACAATCCAGCAGCAGGACTCCTGGGGACAGCAGCAGTTCCAGTCTTGTGCAGATTTTGTGATAATCCCCAATTTCTTTTAGGGATGGGCTCAGTTAACTTTCAAAGGCAAGGATAATGGTGGGAGCTGCTGGGTGCAGGATGCTTCTGAAAATCTGACTCATCACGTTAGAAACAGAATTCAGCAAATGAGGATTTGGGGGTCACCAGTTTGCTTTCTGCTGATCCTGAAACTTACAAATGTTACACCCATCAGTTAAAACAGGATGTTATGATTCTGAGAGGTGATATCTCCCAATGAGATCAGTGGGAGATGTGGGTGCTCAATGCCTCGTGAAATCAGACCATATTCATTTTTATCTCAGCGTTTATAAAAAAGACAGACTTTACCTAGCTTTGTGACTTTGCAGAGCTTCCTCTTGCTTGAACCCCAGTTTAGAGGTATCATGCTTATGGACTCCATCAAAATACCAGAGCTAGATTGGGTTAGATTTGATAGGTGAAGTATCAGCAGTAGAGATGGCAGAAACAGACAGTCGGGTTCTTATGACCTCATCCGTCTTTTCTTTGATTAAGTGTGGACTTACACCCCTGAGTGCTAATGCACTCAAAATCTCAAAGAGAAGCCTCCAGGTTTGGCTTTTACTATTAGATATGGATGTGTTATCCCCAGGCTCATCTGAGATTCACCCTGGCTTGAGTGAGGATGAGAGATTCTGGTCCTGGCTTGGGCAAAAAAGTATATTTCACTGGGTTTGAACTGGCTTGTGTCTCCAGCCTCATGGGTAATGCTCATTCAAACCGTGCTTTGGGTCTTGTCGCACATGCTTCATTCCATGTGCAATGGCTCTTAGGAAACACCTCACCTGTCTACGGAGACTGGAGAGTTTGCTCTGTATGGAGCTACGTGTAATTATATCACAGGATTGTCTAGTCTGCTGACTTAGAGCATGTGACTGTGCCCAGCCTGCCATTTACTGACAGCTAATAAGGTTGCTCCTCCAGCCCAAGAGACAGAGGCTTGTGCTTTGGTGCTGAAGATCCCATGGCATCTCCATGTCTGACTGGGAACCCCCAACTCACATTGGTGAGCCGTTACTCGCCCAAAGAGTGCCACCGCAGTCAGGGGGACTGCTGGCGTAAGTAACTGCTCATGAGCGAGAGTAAGCAGGGTCACAGTCTGCCCCTCTGTGTATCTGGCCATGCTTGGATACAACGTCAAGAGCCTCCTGGCACTATTTCTCGTGAGCAGATTCTTGTCTAGTCTTTGTCCTTCCTTCAGCTGATCAGTGAACGCTGGGTGCCAGGCGCCTGGAGAAAGCCAGCCCTCGGGAAAGGTGAGGAGTGGAGATCTGATGCATTCGGGCCCAAACCAGGCAGCAGCTGACTTGTGCGTGTCCTTTTCTTGCAGCTGAAGAGGCTTCAACACCAAAGCACTTGCGCCAGGGTGAAACATTCCACACCCGCGCCTGCTTCCCTGTCGTTTGCCTCTTGTCTCGGTGCTAGACCTGAGGTTTGGTCCTTTGAAGTCTGGTTCAGAGCCGGCACAACAAGCCCCCAGCCAGGGATACACGACTTCAGCAGGCCCAGCCTCTCCAAAGTAACCTCTTAATTAGCATCTATTCATAGTAACAATTATTGGGACATTAAGTGTGTATTTATATCGAGTCACCTCCGTTCCGCAGCAGGCGGCTCCAATATTCCTCATCAAGACGCAATTTAAAGACGGGAAGGGAAGGGAACGAGGGGAAGGAGAGAGCTGGTGGTTGTTGGCATTTATAATTCTCATGGCTTTGTTTACTTCTCATTGCTATAACGGAGAGATCTGTTAGATATGAGATGCGCAAAGATGGGGAGACAGACTCCACGGATTCTCTAATCCAGCTGCTTATCTGATGCCCTTACATATGTCACCATTCTATCAGGCCAGCTCTGGTCTTTGCAATGGGCTGTAAAGAGCAAAGGGGCGATAGTGCAGGCTACAGGCGAGCATAGTGCAAGCAGCTGCTGCAACAGCTTCCCACACACCCAGCTTTGCCCATGGAAGGCAGTCCTGACCTGCAGGCTGCAGCCCCTCCCACTGTTCCAGTCCTGGGACTATCAGATAAGTCTGCCAATGCCCCTAAACCCCGGCCCATGGTACCATCTGTTAATCCAGGCTAAGGCTTCCCCACACAGCTCTGCCGATTCATCTCCTGCAGCAGCATCTGCTCTTGTGGTCTTGGACCTCTGCACTCAAACAGCACAGTGTCTTTTGTGGCAGTGCAGAAATGTCCTTTCTTAACAACCAACCTGAGCTCAACTCCCTGTGCGAGCTGTGTGTGGACTCACCATTGTGGCATCAGTGCCGGTAACAGCTAAAGCCATTTCTATTGGCAGGAGCCAAGAGCTTGTATCTAAGTAAGTGTTGGTAGAAACAAAGTGGACTGAGAGGCAAGGAAAAGCCATGGCATTAATAGGATAGCCAGTTTTCAACCAGAAAGCTCCCCACTTTCCCCCTGGAAAGTCTGGGCGAAAAGGGAGCCTAATGGCATGTGGTCAGATCTACTGACAGGATACCCACAGTCCAGTTACTACAGGTGGGGGAAGCAGAGTGGATCATCAGGGGAAAGGGGCAGGGCAGGAGTGGGGCCTTGGGGGACAAGGTGGGGCAGGGATGAGACCTGGGGGGAAGGGCTGGGGCAGGGGTGGGGCCTGGGGAAAATGGGTGAAGCAGGGGAGGTCCTAGGGCTCCTGCTGGAGTTTCTGGTTTTTAAGTATTACAAAGTTGGCAACCCTACACGGCAAGCTCAGCACTGCTACCCTCCTAGTCCATCTGTTGCCCATGTCCCCCGGTCCCAGCACCAACAGCAACACCTGCTTCTCTCACTGACATTTAGGTGCCCTTGTAGGTAACCCTCCTTCCCTCCCCCGGCATCTTCTCGGAGGAGGACGAAGGCACCATTCTAAGGAGAGACAAAGGGGCCCTTTCTCTGTCAGCAGGAACCTCAGGCAGCTCTAGAGAAAAATTCTGGGCCATTAGTGGAACATAAGTAGATTTATAACTGAAATCTCATTGGTAGCACTACAGGCGGCGCTCTTGAAAGACATTTCTCAGGGAGAAATAAAACAGAGCACGACAGAGAGAACAAGTTAGAAGAGTTTAAAAATCTCTCCTAAAACTCCATTTCATTTACCACAGCATGATAGTTTTCATAATTCAGTACAAAGTGCAAAGCTCTTTAATGAACCCATTAATGACCCTTTAATTTACTCTGCCAGGCTGAATTCATAAAACATTTATGTTCCGTTTACATGGGATTTTCCTGAGACGGTTTGGGGCCAATCACCATGAGGGAGCAGGTGGGATAAAATGCAGGGGGTTTCCTGCCCACAGGCTCTTCTAGCTTTGTCTCTTTCCCTCTCACTCCCTCTCTGTGTGCATCTGCAGGGATTTTAGAGGGAGAAGTGACATCTTGTGACCCTGCTGCATGGTATGTACACACCATGCACTGCTCTATCTCTGTGCTCTACATGCAATTAAACTCTCTTTAAGAACGAGCCAAAAAAGTGATCTCAGAGCCAGCCTGGGAAAACAAATCGTTACAGTGCAGCACCTGTTCCTTTGTCAGGTCTCCAAGAGGTTCAGGCACCTATTTCAGGGTTGGATTCCCTCCTTCTGGGCTGTTAAAGAGAAGACCAGATAGATTCCTGGCTGTTTGGGAGTTAATTTCCCTGAGCTGGCAGCTTGCTCAGCTCCACAGAACACCAAAGAGATATGGCCCCTGTCCCCAAGGAGCTCCCAGAAAAAACCAACCACGCAGGCAATGCACTGGGTGACCAGTGTCACAGCAGGGAAGGGTGTTGTGATCTTGGTGAGTGGCTGGGGTGTACTGGGGTGTAGAGGCCTCACGGGAAAAGGTGGTGGGGGTTTTAAAGAGGGATCCAAAGGGAGAGAGGGTTGAGGGAGGGCGCCCAGAGCAGATTAGAGAGGGGATTTTAGGGGTAAAGGGGCAGCACTGAAGAAGACACAGAAAGGAGAGTGGCTGGGAGTGCTTAGGCAGAGGGAAGTAGTGAGAGAGCACAAGGACTGAGCAGCGCAGAGCCCTGACGTTGAGAATAAGGAGGCTGAACTGGACACAGGAAGTGAGAGGATGCCAGAGGAGGGCTTTGAAGATATGGACTTTGCCAGAGCATCGGACAAGGCAGCATCAGGTCTATCCCCTGGCTCTACAAGATTGTTCCCTACAGCCTATTCAGGTGCCCGGGCTAAACTGTCTCAAGTGATAGTACTGACCTTCGGAGCGGATCCAAGTCAAAGAATAATCAGCACAGCCAGGACATTTTTCCAGTTATTCATCCTAAAGTTTTCCTAGCTCAGTTTCATCCTGTTCCTCTGATGGTCATCACACACTTCTGGATTCCCCTAAATCCTCTCCCTCTTTGGTATTTGCACCCTCCAAACACCTGGAGATGGTGATTGTCCCAAGTCCAGGCATCACTTAGCCAAGCTATAGAGATTTAGTGGTTTTCATCTTTTCCCAGCCTCGTGTGTCAATATCCTTGAGCCTCTTACTCATCTTTATTACTCTTCTCTGAATTCTCTGCTTTTCTCTCTCCAAGTCTAACAACCCCAGCAATTTCCTTGTAACAATTCTGGAGGACACAGATCCCAGCCTGCCAAATCCCATGAGTTAATACCCAAAACTCTTGGCGCAGAAAGGTTAGGGTGATTCTATTAACAGACGTAAAACCTCTACCCCCTTGGACAGTTTCTAGAGTTAATATTTATAATATCACTATATTATAGAGAGAGCAGTGAGTGAACGTCATGCTTGAAGGACAGAGGAGATTCGGTTTCCAGGAGAGATGTCCCATGTCACAAAGGAAGCACACTTGGGGGACAGAGTTTTTCTTGCCTCCACAATCACCTCCCTAGAAATTAGGGATTTACATGACTCTCTTTTCCCTGCTCCTCCCCAATTTTGCTGATGCATGTTGGAAACCTGATGGACCATTAAGGCACTGACACTGCCTCTGCCTGAATGGTTCCTGAGTCATCTTTATCGCTTCACAGTTAAAAGGACCGCTGACGCTGCTGCCCTCAGAAAGGACACGTCAGTGGGAATATCAATGTGTTCCAAACCATGTCATTGCTCATCATAAGCACTGGGCTGTGTGCACACTGCCGTGTTATTGTAGGGTCTCTAGTGAGTACTGATTTGTTATTACAGGGTCACTTGTGAGTGCAAGGGAAGAGAACCCCAGAGTGAAATTGCCAAACTTGGCTGGTTTATTATAGGACTGGCTTGCAATATAGGATCCAATTTGTCCCAACATTTCACTTACAAAACCTAAGGCCAACAGAAATGCTAACTATGGATTTAAAAAAACTATTCCAAAGGGAAAAGATTTGCCAAATGTTTCTAACTGACTTTGGAGCTTAAATGCTATTTTCAAAAGTGATGTAGGCACTGAAGAGCCTAAGGGTTTGTCTACACTGCAATATGAAGTGTGGTCATAGCTCAGGTAAACATACCTACGCTAGCTTTACCTATGCTAGCATGGCTAAAAATAGAAGATAGATGTGGTGGCAGAGGCTGTACTATCATGCCGAGGATCCTGGGTCCATCTCCAGGTCCAGGAGTTGGGAGCTATTCTTGAAAGCATTTAATTGGCCTTGTTAATTCTGATTGATTATATTTCAAGACACAGATCTCTGAAAGTTTTAGAAATCCCTCCAGGCTCTTTGAGTTGTGTGGGGCGTTGTCTTCTCATAGAATCATAGAATATCAAGGTTGGAAGGGACCTCAGGAGGACCTCAGGGTTGGAAGGAATATCAGGCTTTGTCTAGTCTGACCTTAAAAACCTCTAAGGAAGGATTTCTCTGCTTCTACGGCAAGTGTCTTCTGCTCCTTCCTATCCTCAATGCTCTTACTGGGGTGGCTGCAGACAGTGCTGTCCTTCTGATGAATGAACTGGACTGGTCTCTGGATATATACTAAGCCAAGGCTCTTTGCTTTAATGCAGTCAGGAGGGAAGCTGCCTCCATAACTCCATCTGGAATGACCCTGAACTCCAGTTTCCAAAGGAAGGAATCATTCCCTGTGTGATTGGTAGACTCACTGTCACATTCAGTCCAGTTGGAAATTTGTGGAATAATGGGATGAGCAAGGCTGGCCAGAAAAACTGCTGGGTTATTGTGGATGAATGGTAGCAATGTCAGATTTTTGAGATGCCCTTGCTACAGTCTCCTCTTGGTTGAAGTTTTGATGTTGAGAAGGCTCATGGGTAGCGTCAGCGCAGGTCAGGGCATAGTGCTGGAATCCGTGAGATCACAGGTTCAAGTCCCACAACAGGCTTTAGGTTCGTGGACTGTGTAAACACTCCAGGAGCACTGGAGAGATTGGAAACCCTGACTGGGAATGATGTTCACACTGGTGTGTGGGGCTATGTGATATAACCAGAGGGAGACCTCCTCCTTCCCATCAGACTAAAACTCTGTGGAATAAATAACCAGAGGAGGAGACTACAACAGCAACTGTGAAGGAGTGGAAGATGATCAGTTCCTGAAGAATGAGGAAACTGTGGAGTACAATGAAAAAGCAGGAATAATGGATTATGATCAGAGAAACATGGCTGATACCAAAATCCTTATAGTACTCTGCTAGTAGCACTGTCCTTCCAAGGAACTGTCACCCTGAGCTCCTTTCTGTCTGCTATGACTGATCCAGGGGGAAGTTACACTTCTTCTGGGGACTGGTTAGGGCTACAGCTCCTTCCTCTTTAGGCTACAAGTTTAAATCCAGGCCAGGTCAGTAGAAACTGAAACATGTTATCACCCATTGCCTGCTCAGTGATCCACATGGGAGGAGCTGGTGGGTTTTGGTTAGGGTGACCACACGGCAAGTGTGAAAAATCGGGACGGGTCAGGGGTAATAGGAGCCTATATAAGGAAAAGACCCCAAAATTGGGACAGTTCCTATAAAATTCGGACATCTGGTCACCCTAGTTTCAGTCCAATTCCTGACAAGCCAGGTACACCCAGCAGAAGAGCCACAACCATGGTGGACACTAATCATCTAATCATCTCCCTGTCTGGCAATCTCAGGGAATAAGTCCAAGGACCAGGTGGGCAATGGAGACAGACCTGCTCCCAGAAGTGGCACACTGGCAGAAGGAAGTGTCATTGATGTGGCCCAAGCTTCACATGTTCTGGCACTAAGAAAAGGACTCCAGAGTCTCCATCACTGTCTGGCCGCACCCTTCACCACCCAGGGAGATTGGCCTCCCACAAGCCGCAACCCTACAGGTGACCTCCAAGTTTAGAGCACTCAGAGCAGGGGGGTGGTCGTGGCTCATTAATGGCAGTGAGGTCATTTGTGAAGTTCAGATACAGATCTAAATCCGGACTCAAACTACCTCAACAGTGAGCACTATTTGGTTCTGGCCCAGGCCTAGCTCTCACCAGCATGATGACCATTCTTCCTTACCTTAGAGTTTGGGCTACCCCAGTACCTCTTCCCCACAATATAACAGGGTCTGGGACAATTGAAGACTTTAACAGGGTCCAAGGACATGGTTAAAATCCCATCTGTGCATGGTGTCAGGGGAGATTAATGGTGGAAGCAAGGCCTTGATGGCTGTATTCCTAGCACAGAGCTGGGCCTAGGACAGGGCTTGGCTTGACTTTGGATCAGGGCTGGAGGGCTCCTCTGTTCTGTTCTGCCCTCTGTTCTGGTGCTGATGATATACCTGTGAGACAAGACTAACCCCTACAACGCAGACAAAAGCAGATTGGCTGCTGGGCTTAGGACGATATTAAGAGCTGAGTCCCAGAGAGGGAAGTGTAGGGAGGGGGTGCCCTGCTATTAGATGAGAAGGCTTTGCATTTCCAAAGTGATCGGCAAGCATTAACTAATTAAGATTTAGTGGGCATGTCAGGGCCCCTCTGGCATCAGCGTTTTGGAGTAGGGGATTTGAGCAGGTGGGCCTTCCCCAGAGACGGAGGAGAGAGCAGAAAGCACAGTGCACACTGGCCCTCCCGGGGCTTCAGAAGGAGTGAGTTCAGGACCCGGATTTCATTGGTCAAATCACTCCCGCTCTGTGGAAAACAGAGGCGGCGTGACAGTGGAAGCACTGACTGGACCCTGCGAGGGTGGGTCGCTCATGGACTGGATGCCCTTGGGGTCACTCCACATAGAGTGGGTCATTGCCAGCAGTCTGCCTTGCTGGAAGGGGAGTGAGGCAGGAAGAGGAAGCCAGCAAGAGCTGAATGTCAGGAAGGGGAGGAATCACCCACACAGCCTGGGGTCTCTTTTCTAGCACAGATCAAGGGGCTCCTGGTCCACTTGGCTTTGGTGAAAAGCAAGTGCTAGGCTCCCCTGTGGGGCTGGGGGTTGTTTGCACTTTATTGTTACAAACTCCTAGAAGAAATCATTCAGGACTGTCACAGGGTCCAGGCAGCCCTGTGTTCCTCTGTTTCTCAATAAAGGTCTTAACACCAAGCTTCAGTGTTTCCCAAGCATCCTTTATTCATGGTGCTCCCTCATGGTTTCCAAGTAGCAAAACAGTGCTCCCCAAACCCCTGAGTTACCTCACTGCCTTAGTTCACAGGCCTCAAGGCACCTTGCACACAGCCAGGCAGCAACAGCCAGCACTACTACCTCCTCTTCCCTGCCTGGCCCTCCTCAACTGCCCCTGAGTCAGGGCTTTTGTAGCCAGGTCAGCTTCCTGCCCCATCTGTAGCCACTCAGCCCCGGCTAAGCCTACAAGCCTAGGCTCATTAGGGCTGACAGCTAGTCTCCCCTGCTGGATACCAGCGGCTCCTGCTCTTGGCCTCCTTCCAGGAAGCAGGGTTTAAACTGCAGAGGCAGGGCATTTCAGGGGTTTTTACCCCTGCCCTGCCACAAGGACTCTTGTTCAGACAGGAACTCTGATTGTTTACACAGCACACGCTGCCAGTTAGTTAGAAACACATGGGCTTGTATTATTACATTTCCCTGGAAAAACAATGGTTTAAATTAAGGGGGAAAATATTTTGTGAAAACCAAAACTTTCTTTTTTAAAAAGGCCTTGCCCTGGGCTCCTCTCCCCCTCTCAGAACTTCCTTGGCTTCTCTAAGGAAAGTTCATCCTCCATGGACCCAGTTGTTCATGGCAATAGACAAAGGGGTTGCCTTTGGTTGGGCTAACCGTGCTGCTTGTGTGGCTAACAGAATGATTTTCTTTATGAGCAAAGTGTCTCCTTTCCCCTTGCATAGAGAAGCCTTGCACTGTCCCAGGATGCACGACTTCCTCCAGCTAAGACCTCCAAGAGGTGTGGCGCTGGGACCTACACCCTAGTGTGATGTCCTGGTTGTCAAGAAAGCAGCTCCTCCGATGCACCTTGATCCTTATCACTGGTACCCCCTGCTATTTTAGTCCTGAGCTCCCCCGCATACACAGCTCTGCCAATGCACCTCAGTCCTGACTCTTCCAGTCTCCGCCCCTCTCACACAGCACTCTGGATGCTTCTCAGTCCTGACTTGCAGCCCCGGCCTGCTGATCCCTGTAGGAGCTCCTGTGTGTTCAGCTCTCCCTGTGCACTTCAATCCTGCCTGCAGCACTCCAGAAGCAAAGCCTATTTTCATAAACATGTGCAACCTGGAAATAACCCTTCCAGGAGTGACAGATTAATAGTTACTAATTACACAATTATTTTATTCTGTAGCACTAATAAAAAAATGATTTGGAGGGGTTTTTTTAAAAAAAAAGTCTAAGGATTTATTTAATTAAAACTACAATTTACTGAAAAGCCAAGCAATTTTTTATTGATACAGACAATGCTGTGATTGTATAATTAGTAATTAATTACTTATGGGAATGACACTCTCATTTACATAGACCTATTAATTTTTTTTCCCCTCAGCATTGGTTGCCTCCGGAACATGGATTCCATGGTGGCAAATTGCTCTGCATGGTGTGAGGTGTCCCGAAGGGAGTTGGATGACATCCACCAAAGTCACTTTCATTTGTGGCCTAAGAAGCTGGTCTCTAGCCCTGAAAGTGCAGTATGGCATTTGAGGCCTATTCCTTTAAACATTGTGGCTCACTCCTCCCCAGACTACTGTGGATCCTCTGATTTCTCCCCAGCAACTTCATATTGCTGTTGCCATAATAGTTGATATCAGTCCCCAGATCCCAAAGCCCCTGGACAACCGTGAGGGCTGCTCCAGCAGCACTGAAGGGCCATCAGGATAGGCCTGATGAAGAGGAGTTGAAACTTCAACTGCTGCCCTCTAGGAACAAGCCGTACTGCTCTACAAGCTTCATGTCTGGAAAAATAAAGCACAGACCCCAAGTCCTGTTTGCAAAAAGCAACAAGAAGTTGTGGAGCCAGGTGGGAAAATGCTCGCTGCAGCAAAAACAGAGGAAAGGCAAACCAGGTTACACTCAGGCTGAGCCTAGAGTCCAATACACTCTAACAATTAGTTTGGGGACGTTCTATGGCTTGTGTGTTACAAGAGGTCCTACGGGCTAGATTGTCAGGCTCAATGTGTAGTGATCAATGGCTTGATGTCTACTTGGAGGCCACAGTCAAGTGGAGTGTCCCAAGGGATCTCTTCTGGGGCCGGTTTTGTTCAGCATCTTCATTAATGATCTGGATGATGGGATGGATTGCACCCTCAGCAAATTCGCAGATGACACTAAGCTGAGGGGAGAGGTAGATATGCTGAGGGTAAGAATATGGTCCAGAGTGACCTAGACAAATTGGAAGATTGGGCCAAAAGAAATCTGATGAGGTTCAACAAGGACAAGTGCAGAGTCCTGCACTTAGGATGGAAGAATCCCATGCACTGCTACAGGTTGGGGACTGACTGGCTAAGTGGCAGTTTTCCAGAAAAGGACCTGGGGATTACAGTGGATGAGAAGCTGGATTTGAGTCAGCAATGTGCCCTTGTTGCTAAGAAGGCCAATGGCATATTGGGCTACATTAGTAGGAATATTGCCAGCAGATCGAGGGAAGTGATTATTCCCCTCTATTTGGCACTGGTGAGGTCACATCTGGAGTATTGCATCCACTTTTGGGCTCCCAACTACAGAAAGGATGTGGACAAATTGGAGACAGTCCAGTGGAGGGCAATGAAAATGATTAGGAGGCTGGGGCACATGACTTAGGACTCGAGGCTGAGGGAACTGGGCTTATTTAGTTTGCAAAAGAGAAGAGTGAAGGGGGCTTTGATAGCAGCCTTCAACTACCTGAAGGGGGGTTCCAAAGAGGATGGAGCTCGGCTGTTGTCAGTGTTGGTAGATGACAGAACAAGGAGCAATGGTCTCATGTTAAAGTAGGGTTGGATTTTAAGAAATACTATTTCACTAGGAGGTTGGTGAAGCACTGGAATGGGTCACCTAAGGAGGTGGTGGAATCTCCATCCTTAGAGATTTTTAAGGCCCCACTTGACAAAGCCCTGTCTGGGATGATTTAGTTGTGGGCTGGTTCTGTTTTGAGCAGGGGGTTGGACTAGATGACCTCCTGAGGTCTCTTCCAACTCTACTTGTCTATGATTCTGTGGTTACAACGGTTTCATCTGGCCTTGGAATCTCTGAATTTACAACAGGCGGGACTGCTTCCTGCCCCACCTCCTTCCATCCAGGGCTGCCTCATCGCAGACTCAGGAATGATAGAGACAGGACCTTCTTTGTGAGGTGGTCAGAGCACTCAGAGATGGAGAAGCTGGGAAGGGGCAGAGGGACTGGATATACAGGTGAGGAGAGAGGGGCCCTGCTGTCCATGGAGCTGGCTCTTATCCAAGCCAGGTGAGTAGCGCGTGAGAACCATTCCCATCTGGTGGTTGTATGCCGTGGGGCTCCCACCACACAATACACCATCACTGCTGGCAATAACTCCCTTCCCGTCCCGCAACAGAGAGTCTCAAGCTAGAGCCCAAGCACGGGCCGAGTTCCCCTCAGACCCAGTACCTCCGGTTCTGGGCTGACTGAGGCACATTGGCAGGGGGAGATTTGTGCTATCCCTAGGGGGAAGCTGCTTTTTCTTACACCTTCCTGCTTTTTGCTTGTCCTGCTGCACCCCCATCTCCTCTGCAGCCCAACTGGTGGGAGTCACCTGACTTAGTCCCTTACACCAGATCAGTCTCCAATTGCCAGTATAAAGGCTTTACTGTAACAGATCACACCAACAGGCGGCTCAGTCTCACCTCCTGCCCTATCAGCACAGACTGAGAGTACCTAGCCAACGTGAGCAGAGTTCGGCTAACCCCAGAGGCCTTGGGAAACCCCACCCCACCTGTCCACCTAATCCTATTAAACAAGTTATCCTGACCCTTGTAATCTAACTGTCTGCCTCTCGCCACCCTAGATCAGACTGGAGGCCGATCGAGTCCAGTATCCTTCTTCCACGCCCGATCAAGCCACTGACCTATTTCATCTAGCACTTTATTTCTGGCAAGAGCTAACAGCTGATGCTTCTGAGGAAGCACATGACCCCTGCTCTAAAACAAGCAATGACATCTAGCCGTTTGTGCAGTGAGATATCAGGTGAGGAAATCCCTGATTCCAATCAGCTGATACCCTGAAGCCCGTGGTTTTACTTTAGCTGACATAGCTAGAGATCTGACCAATGGCTATTAACCTACATGGTACTCTTAAATCCAGCTCTTGTATTTGGCCATCTACCCTCCGGGAGCAGTGTTACGGAGGTAGAGCCAGCTCCCAGCTATGCTAGAGGATTGGGGATCTCCCAGAAGGTAACGGAGGGAGGAGTCAAAGCAACCCCAACTCATTTGTTAGCGGAGACAGTGCCACTGGTGCACACACATGCTCACAATCCCAGCGGGGGAAAGACGGTCCAGTAAGTAGATCACAGGGATGCAAGTCTGGACTCCTGGGCCATGTTCCTCAGTTTTCTCCAGACTTCCTACATGGCCTTAGGCCTCAGGGCTAGGCCCTGTCCTCAGTTTCCCCACCTGTAAAATAGGGAGTGATCCTCCATAGCCAGACTGAACTCATTAATGCCTATCAAATGCCTTGTGCATCTCAGATGGAGGGTGGTAGAGAGGGGCTTTCCCCCTCCTACAGATCCAGACCCACTCCTCCCCCCTTCCTCCTCTCTGCCCCAGGAGCTTCCCTCTGCATGACTACCCACCCTGTGCATGTGTGCCTGCCTCTGCAGGGGGAGTTCCCCCTCTGGGCGGCTAATGGTATGGGAGGGGGGACTCTGCATTCTGGCTTCCACAGAAGAAAACCAATAGAATCAATTAGAGGTTGTGGCTGGGTTTTTTCCAAAATAATTCCACCCCCAGCATGTTGT
The DNA here is from genome assembly GCA_007922305.1 of Dermatemys mawii. Lineage (NCBI taxonomy): Eukaryota > Metazoa > Chordata > Testudines > Dermatemydidae > Dermatemys > Dermatemys mawii. The sequence goes on from ML677366.1 coordinate 13,022,253, forward strand.
GAGCCCTTGTTCGTGGAGAATCTGTTATTAACTGCTAGAGAATTAACAATTTTCCCTGCCTGTCATCCAGCCTGCAGCCCTCCCTCCCCAGATCTGCTTTAACCAGCTCTTGCCTTTCCCGAACAGGGTGGCTAGGATGCTGGGTTTGAGCCTGAGGGATGGGGGAGAAGCTAGGGTGCCCCTCCCATCTCCTGACTGGGCTGTGTCCCAGAGGAAGTAAATCGCACCTGCTTGATAACTGGGCTCCTGAGTCCTGGTGGGCCACGCCCCCCACCTGCCTGAGACATGCTTTCGCACTGAAGCCAACAGGGAGATCAGTCTTTGCATGAATTTCCTTCCCTGCTACGTGGGTGTATCCTTGGCCTAGCAAGTGCCTCTTCTCTGCCCTGGTGCAGCAGCAAGGGTCACAGGTGTTTGGTGAGCCTCAGAGAAGAGCCCAGGAGTGTGAACTCAGAACAGAAGGCAGTGCCAGGGGCTAGGCTGTCTTGACCTGCCTAGAAGCAGAGGGAGAGAGGAGCAAATCCCCGGGGAGAGGAGCCTTTAAAGGGAAAACCTGAGGACACTTTGGAGTGTGATGAAATTGGGATTTTGGCTGATTCAGAAAGGACAAAAAAAACTTGAAATCCTGCCTGCCCCTGCTCCAGCTAGGGAAGGGGGCAACATCCCTACCCTGGGTCACCTCCTAAGGGTGCTCTCAGTGCACCTCCGCTGGGAAAAGTTGACATGTGAACTTTGCGACAAGAGCAGGAAATGCCCCCCAGCAGGGCTGGAGTTTGTTAGGCAGAGCAGGCAGATGCCTTGGGGCGCTGGCATTCGAGGGGTGCTTAAAAGTTAAATATGAGTTACAAGTTTCATTTTTTTACAGAAAACATGAAGGTCAACTGTCGGGGTGGGGGGGTCGCTGAAGATGCTGTGCCTAGGGGCATCCATGCTGTAAATCTGGCCCTGCCCACCAGGGGATGGGGGTGGAGGGTTGCTGTGCCCATGAGGACCTGACTCCAAATTCCAGTCCCCAGGGAGTTGGTAGCAGGAACCCCCAAGCCTGAGTCAGGGTCTCTGCCCCTGAAGCCATAGCCCAGGGCGCCAGAAGAGTCCAGGAGGCCCATGGACCTGGGATCAGTTGCAGAGGTTGGTGTTGGGGCAGGCAGTGATGTTCCTGGAGCAAGGGCCCCTCATCTCATTGGGCAAGGGACCCAGCAAACTCAAAGAGCCCCTTATCAGATCCATAACTCTCCTCTTGCAAGCGCAGTGCCTGAGATTATGAGGCATGTGATAGCCCGTGGCTCAAGGTTGTAAGAACAGTCAACAGCCTGTGAAAGTATGGACACAATTAATCTCTACCAGAAGAATTTTACTGTGAGAAGAAGTCACCCGGATCTACTGTGAGTCTGGGATGTGAGTGGAACAGTGGGTGCCATGCCCCCGTCACTGCCTCGCCTCATTGCCAGAGCCTGCCTAGCCTTGGGGACTCGGGGTGCTGGCTGTCACAGCGCCCATGGGAGCCGTCACAGCCTGGGTGCCAGCTGGGGCAGCTTCAGGACAAGGAAGGTGCATGGCTGGGCTGGGGTCAGTATCTTTCTCAGTGATTCCAATGCATGAGCCAGATGGGGCCCAGCTTCATGCTCAGAGCCCATGGCAGTTTACAGGGCTGGACAGTAAAAACCATCTCCGGTGAGCTGGGCAAAAGGGCTCTGAAACTGCAGTGACACCACAAACATGGAGCCCAGGTGACATTTCGGAGCAGAACTGTGTCTTAGTCCCAGGGAGCGGTGTGAAAGCACAGGCAGCACAAAAGCCAGACACACCCAGCTCTCTGCATTCCAGCCCTGCACGGCCCCAAAGTCTATTGCTCAGCTCTGGCCAGGCCATGGGACAGCTCAGCTCTCCAGTCCAGCACTCAGGAGATGAGGGTCGACAAGAACAAATGCGGAGTCCTGCACTTAGGATGGAAGAATCCCATGCACTGCTACAGGCTGGGGACCGACTGGCTAAGCGGCAGTTTTCCAGAAAAGGACCTGGGGATTACAGTGGACAAGAAGCTGGATATAAGTCAACAGTGTGCCCTTGATGCCAAGAAGGCCAATGGCATATTGGGCTGTATTAGTAGGAGTATTGCCAGCAGACAGAGGGAAGTGATTATTCCCCTCTCTTTAGCATAGGAGAGGCCAAATCTAGACTATTGTGTCCAGTTTTAGGCCCTCCCACTACAGAAAGATTGTGGACACATTGGAGAGAGTCCAGTGGAGGGCAATGAAAATGAGTAGGGGGCTGGGTCAAATGACTTATGAGGAGAGGCTGAGGGAACTGGGCTTATTTACTTTGCAGAAGAGAAGAGTGAAGGGGGCTTTGAGAGCAGCCTTCAACTACCTGAAGTGGGATTCCAAAGAGGATGGAGCTCGGCTGTTGTCAGTGGTGGCAGATGACAGAACAAGGAGTAATGGTCTCAAGTTGCAGTGTGGGAGGTTTAGGTTGGATATTAGGAAACACTATTTCACTAGGAGGGTAGTGAAGCACTGGAATGGGTCATCTAGGGAGGTGGTGGAATCTCCATCCTTAGAGGTTTTTAAGGCCCAGCTGGACAAAGACCTGGCTGGGATGATTTAGTTGGGGTTGGTCCTGCTTTGAGCAGGAATTGGACTAGATACCTCCTGAGGTCTCTTCCAGCCCTGACCTTCTGTGATTCTATGTGGGAATGGCAGGTGTGTGTCTGGAGGGGAGCGGGGAGCATTGTGTGATGAGCAGGTAGCAGAGAAATCTCAACCAGTTCTAAGTGCTTGTGTCCAAGATGGGAGGCAGCCCGGATTGAGCCAGTCCAGCATCCTGCTCCATTGCTGGGTGGACCACAGCTCCTGTGCCCTGACTCCATGCCTGGGTTGGTAGAGGTGGGGGCAAAGACGTGAAGGTGTGTGCAACCGTCTCTCTGTAGGGGTGAGTGCAAGTAGGTGCACAAGTACATGTGTGCAGGGGGAGACTATGTAGCTGGATGCAATGGTGGAGGGGCATGGAGTTGTGTGTGAGTGTGACGAGTAGACACAAAGTGTGACTGTGTGAAGGGTAAGGAAGGCAGAGTGCAGCATATGTGTAGCTATGAGTATGCAGATAGCCGAGGGCGTTCCTGTGTGTGTCTGGCTGTGGTTATGTGTGTCTGTGTTTCAGTGCCTAAGGTGTGGCTTTGTGTAGACAGTGTGTGTGTGCAGTGTGTATATAGCATGGGTGGCTGGGTGCTGTGTGTTTAGGAGGGTGGGAGTGTTTGTATATGTGTGGCTGTGTGCAGTGTGTATATGAGTGGCTGTGTGTATAGGGTGTGTGGAGGGGGAGTAAGCATCATAAAGTGAAAATGCCAATTAAATCAGCAAATTCTCCCCATCAGACAAACCAGGACTAATTAAATACTTAGAGGCAAAAATGCTGGGCATAGGGCTGAGGCAGGGCAGAAGCCTTCATCAGCTGTGCCACTGATTCCTGTAATAATGATCTCTCTGCACCATGGGCCCAGAGCCCCTCGTGTTCACCCTGGCCATGGGGGCATGAAGGTTCCCCTTTGACAGCAGAACAATGGAGCCCTAGCGATAAAGCCCTGGCAGTTGCTTTGCTTCATGGGCAGAGGAGGTTGGGTGGGGGGCTTTGTCATTCCAGACTCAGCACTGGGCAGCGTCTGAGTCAAGCTAGCACCCTAGGGCAGGCACCGGCTCCCTGCCAACGCCCAGGGGCTCGATAGCCACAGGGACATCTTACCCAAAGCACTTCAGTGTGAGCCAGCCGTGAGAAAGGTTGTTTGGACCAGAACAGGGACCATTCTGCCCTCAGTGCTCCCCACAAGCCACGGGGACAGACTTTCCCCACGGACTCAGGGGGGCAGTTGATCTGGTAGGTGCATCTGACACACTCAGTGAGATGGGGAGGCTGGATTTGGGCATGTCACAAAGGGTTGCCAACCATTGGCACAGGAGGTACAGCTGGGGCAGGCATCGGCTGGAGCTTTCAAGCCCCAGCCCCAGAGACACCCATCCCTTTGCCTAGTGGGTCACCTCACGTGCTGCCCATCCCTTTGAACATGAAGATGCCCACAGGGAAGCTGAAGTGCCAGGCTGTGCCTGCCTCCAGGGAGACAGGCTTCTGCCATGAGAACTCAGGCTGCTGGCTCTGCCCCATGCCATGGCACAGATGCACTTCTGGGTTGGCACCAGCGCTCTGCCCCATGCAGAGAGCTCATGTCCACTTGCATTACACACAGCGAACAATTTAATTTATCCCGGGCTCCCTGATCCTCGTAACAACGGGAGCCTCCAGCCCCAGCACGCAGCCCAGATTCACTGTGACAGCTCCAGATTCATATTCATCAGGAAATTCAATCTCCTGTAAAGAATCCCTGCATCAGCATCGTGCAGCGAGTCCTGACCCCTCCGCCCACTCTGTCCAGCCAGGACATCATTGCAAAGCTCATTAGTGCAAAGACAACGGTCACACTGCCTGGGGAATTCATGTGGACCAGCCAGGGGCTTCCATTTTCCCCTCTGGGGCTAGAGTCCTCCCCCCGGCTGCTGACTTTGAATCCATGGACTGCAGAGATAGAGTGGAGCAGAGCTCCATACTCGGGAAAGCTGCTCCCTGGTGTGGCCCTGCTGGTAGCCTACTAGCTCGCTAGGCTGTCAGCCTGTTCACACACAACCCCATGCAAGGGCACTTCCCGCTCATCTTGGGAACTTGCCCCTCTGTGCCCCTTCCTTTAAAGCCCTATACAGAGCACCATGGGCGCCCATCCACTGGGCACATCCCTATGACCCCAGTTCATCTGGGAGGGGCTTGGGCAGCAGAGAGCTACAAGGGAGAATGAATCCTGCTCTGTGCCCCGCTCTGCTGCCTGAGTCAACACCCTGAACCGAAATCCCTGCAGGGAGCCAGGGAAGGATTGAAAAGCACCGGTGGGCCTGGCGCTGTCTGAGCCCCAGGGCATGGTGTGAGCAGAGAGGCCAAGGAGACTCAACTCCCTTCTGACCCCGAGAGGGGGCTGCTTGCAGGACAGGACTGAGCTTGCAGGACAGGAGTGGAGCTTGCCCTGCTGTTGACAGGCAGCATCCTCTCTGTGGACAGACACAGCCCTTTGGTCTCTGGGGACCTCAGAGTGGCACCTTCCATCAGTCCCAAACGAAACTTTAGGGGGCGGAAAATGCCCAGCACATCAAGACATCCTTAACTGAGACAGCTAATGCCACTTCTTTGGAATGTGCCCACCAGAGGGAGCTGTTCAGCCCCTGAAACGGGACCAGCTGCCACCCCGGGACGCCAGCAGCTGCACTCGCTTTGGGAGGGAGGATTCTGTGACTGCTGCTCAGAGCTGAGAGCCAGGGGAGTCGGGCTCTGTCCCCCCAGCTTCTGTCACAGGCCTTCCCCCTCTCTGTGCCTGTGCCCTCCGGTGGAAGCTGACGGGGATGGAAGATGGGGTATTAAGATGATCATTCCACTCCCTGGTGCAAGCCAGACCCACCTGATATGGCTGCGGGAGGTGTGAAGGAGGCCCTGGCCCTCACCATAGTAACTGAAGGGGCACGGAGGGGTGGTGGTCTCGTTGGGCGGTGGATGGGAGCCTAGAGAAGCTTCATATTAATGCTGCCAGGTATGTGTGCCAGGCTGGGGGAGCCTAAAGAGAACCTTGGCCTCTGTCTGGATCCACAGTGGCTTGGGAAAAAGCCAGAATGCCTCCAGGGCTGGGCTCCGGCCCTGAGCCCCAGGTACAGGCAGGGGGAGCGGTGAGGAGCTCCCAGGAGCCTATCGCTGGTTGTGGTGCTCCTGGCTCCCCCAGGAAGCCAGGGCCCCAGGATGACTGCTGCGCCGGTGCCAGATGGTGGATGAGATTACAAGAATTTGATTTTCAAATAATCCATAAACCTGGCTGAGCTAATGGCATTTCATATGCATTATCTTGTAATCCCAGAGAAGAGAACATTTCAGAGCAAAGAGCCTGATTCTCCCTCCCTGCAAGGACTCTAACAAGCTACAGTTAATCCGCCTTTTGTTAGAAGGTACTTACAGGGAATCTACAAAGGCACAGGGGCTTTGCCAATTCCACAGCACAAATGCCTGCAGGTTACTTTGCATGCCAGTGGCACCTGGCCGCACGTGGCTACAGTGCCTCTGTGACATAGCCTGGGGCCTGTGGCTACAGGCCTTCTGGTGCACATGGATGCAAGGCCCAGCAAGGAGCAAAACTTGGTAAGACACCCAGCACAGCCAGGCGTGTGTGGGTACATCATCATGTGCATGATACAGACATGGATGTGGCAGAGGGTTTCTAGAGTTCCATTAGAGGACATCGCATTGGTGGTTGTGAGCTCAGCTACAGGAGTGCCAAGAGAGTCCCAAGGGATCTTAAGAGTATAAGAGCGGCCATCTTGGGTCAGACCCTGGTCCATCTTGCCCAGTATCCTGTCTCCGACAGCAGCCCATACCAGAGCTTCAGGAAGAGGGTACACGCCTGGCTTCTAATAGAGGTTTAGGGTCGCATCCTTGATTATCTTGGCTAATAGTCACTGATAGCCCTATTCTCCATGAATTTATCTAGTTTTTTTTAACCCAATTATGCTTCTGGCCACCACAACATCCTGTGACAATGAGTGCCACAGGTGAGTCGTGCCTTGTGTGAAAAAGTACTTCCTCTTGTTTGCATTAAACTTGCTGCCTCTTAATTTCTCAGTGTGACTTCTAGGTTTTGTATTGTACAAAGGGGTAAATAACTCTTCTCTATTCACCTTTTGTCACTATTCATGATTTTATAGATCTCTATCGGATCCCTCCTTAGTTGTCTCTTTTCTAAACTGAAGAGCACTACTCGCTTGAGTCTCTCCTTGTATGGATTCCCTTGATCATCTTTGTTGCCCTTCTCTGAACCTTTTCCAGTTCCACTATACACGGTGACTCTTAGGATCCCGTTTTTGGGTGGTAACAGCTAACTCCATCCTTGTGGATGTGTAGTTGGAATTATTTTTTTACAATGTTCATTACTTTGCTCTAACCAACATTGAATGTCATCTGTCATTTTGTTGCCCAGTCACCCGGTTTTGTGAGATCCTCTGTAACTCCTTGCAGTTTGCTTTGGACTTAATTATCTTGAATAGTTTTGTATTGTCTGTAACCTTTGCCACTCCACTATTCATTCCTGTTTCCAGATCATTAATGAACATGTTAAACAGCACAGTTCCCAGTACAGACATAGGCGCCAACTTCCCCCAGTGCTGGTGGGCGCTCGTGCCCCACTTCGCCCCCGGCCCCACCCCAACTCCACCCCTTCCCTGCCCCCATTCTCCACCCCCATTCCATCTCCTTCCCCAAAGTATCCACCCGAACTCCGCCCCCTCCCTGCCCCTATTGGACCCCTTCCCCAAATCCCCGCCCCAGCCCCGTCTCCTCCCCCGAGTGCGCCATGTTCCGCCTCTTCCCCCCTCCCTCCCAGCCATGCAAAACAGCTATTTTGCGCGCAAGCGCTGGGAGGAAAGGGGGAGAATTAGGACCTTGTGGCCCGCTCAGGGGAGGAGGCGGAGCGAAGGGGAGCTGGGGCTGGGCAGAGGGGTGGGGAGCTGCCGGTGGGAGTTCAGCACCCACCATTTTTTCCCTGTGGGTGCTCCAGCCCCATAGCACCCACAGAGTTGGCGCCAATGAGTACAGATCCTTAGGGGATCCTGCTGTTTCCCTCTCCCCATTGTGAAAACTCACCATTTACTCCTACCCTTTGTTTCCTATCTTTTAACCAGTTACTGATCCATGAGAAGCCTTTCCCTATTATCCCATGACTACTTTAGTTTCCTTTAGAGTCTTTGGCGAGGGACCTTGTCAAAGGCTTTCTGAAAGTCCAAGGAGGCTTTATATTGACTGGATCACCCAGTCCACATGCTTTTTACTCCCTCAAATAATTCTAATAGATTGGTGATACATGACTTCCCCTTACAAATGGGAACAATCGTGTTCCACCAAAATCCTGTTTATCTATGTAGCTGATAATTCTCTTCTTTACTACAGTTTCTACCACTTTGCCTGGTCCTGAAATTAGGTTTACTGGCCAGTCATTGCCAGGAGCGTCTCCGGAGCCCTTTTGAGGAATGGTTGTTACACATTGGTCTATAGTGTATTTGTTTCCAGGCAGCTCCCACCCAATTTTACTGACTCTCCTCCAGAAGCAACCGAGTCCCACTGAGCTACAGGCCGTCTTCCAAGAGCCCACCCCAGCTCCTATAGAATCAACAGCAAAACTCTGAGGCCTGCAGTGGGAGCAGGATAAGGCTCTTCATGGGAGAGTCTCACAAGGGCCTGTGTGATGGTCCCCCGGGTAATAGGGGTAGGATGGGACTCATGGCAGTTTTCTGAGTAACCCGAAAGGATTAAAGCGGGTGGCATTCTAATCTGAACAGAGATTGTACCAAGCCTATGAAACTCCCCTGACAAGGCAGCGTTGTGGCCTGCGCCGTCCCAAAGGAAGGAGTCCAGCCACAGAGGTCCTTCACCCACACCCCTGGCCAGATACAGGCCCAAGCCAGATAATCCTTATTCCTCCACAAAGCCGAGGGCAGGAGGGCCTGCATGGAATGGGGCCGTCCCTTGGCAGCTGAGGCATGACATTGCCCTCTCATCAAAAAGGGGTGGGGGCAGGACAGGCTGTAGCAGGCTCACAGAGAGTGACCAGATATCCTGATTTTATAGGGACAGTCCCGATTTTGGGGTCTTTTTCTTATACAGGCTCCTATTACCCCCCACTCTCTGTCCTGATTTTTTGCTGGCTGGCCACCCGACATTGAAAGCTACTTCACTCTGCCATCTGCTTCTGTAGGAGTGGACACTAACGGAGGGGAGCCTATTTTTGACCCTCCTTCCCCAGTCCTGTTCCAGCATCTCTGCCTGCTGCTCTCCCCTTTGAACCCAGAACTTTCCTGCTACAAACACCCTGGGAATCTCCAGGATAAAGCCTGGGAGATCAATGGCACAAAGACATCCAGGACTCTGCTGATGCACCTCACTCCTGACCCACAGGCTGCCCCCACCCTCCAATATTCTGCAGCCAGAGTCTCTTTCTGGAGGGCCCTCTCGCCCCAGCCCTGGGGCAGACCTTGGGCGCAAACGCTGCTTGCACTGGGCCCAGATGGAAACATTGCTAAATGCTCCAGGGGCGTCGCTCCCACAATCTAGCTGTAGCCACAAGCTCACAGTAGGGCTGATGCAGCCCATGGGTCAATGCCAGAGATGGTACCTCCTATACCCCTCCTGGCCATCTGGAACATGCTGCTGGGCACGTCAAGCCCAGGAAGAGAGGGAGGGGGAGGGGCTTTGCAGTCTGATAATTTATGGAGCTGCTGGCGAGTTTTCACACTCTCGCCAGATTCAGCTGTTTGGGCTCTGACTGACATGCTTCCAGTGAGGAGAGACACCCCGCCTCCGGGGGGAAGTGCTTTGCATGGCTCTGATGAGGGCCAGGGGCAGGGTGACAGCCTGCGGCCACCTGGCATGATAGGAGATGCCAACAGGAACCAGCACAAGCCCTGTTGGACACAAGTTCTGACAGTGATGGGCAGACAGGTGGTCCCGTGTCCTGGCTCTGCTAAGGAAGGCAGCAGTCGCCCTTAAAGAGGATGCCTCAAATCACGAGCAGAGCTGGATGCAGCCCAGGGTTGGACGAGACCAGCAGGGGGTGTTTGGGGTGTATGGGCAGAGCTGCAGGTGGGTGCCGAGGAGTGGAAGAACAAGGGGAAGGGCAGGTTGGGGTTGAGGGGAAATTTGAGCCTGACAATCTCTTGGCTTGTGCCTGCCTCTAGCAAAATCACCAGTCACCACACTCTCTCTGTCCACACACACGCACGTTGCCATGAATGTGACTGTACATGTGCAGCCTCCATACACACACAACCCTACACTCTTGCCCCTCCGTTCACCCACAACCCAACCCGCCCCTGGCCTCTCTCTCTACTCCCCTTGCTGTGCCCAAGGGACAGAGTCACTGGCTATCTGAGCCACAGAGAGCTCAGCAGAGTGGCCAGCTGCTTCGCCACTCATCTGTACCAGCCTCCCCAGGGCCATTCGGGCACAAGCCTCCCATGCTCTGAGCGGGGTTGGACCGCGGGGTGGTAATAACCACTGGCAGCTGCTCTAGGGCAGGCTATTGCTTCCGCCCCTGCTGCTGTCACTGATGGAGCTGACGCCCTGGGGGAGCTTAAGGAAAAGCTCAGTGTAGGAGCAGCTGATGGGATTTCCCACGCAGAGCCTGCCACCTAGTGGCACGGGAAGGTGTTGGCCTACACACTGCTGCCAACAAACCTCTGCTAGAACAGGACGCCACATTTGCCTTTTAAATTAGATCTAGGCCCATGTCTGAGCCAGAGACTGTGGACCAGAGGTGCCCACAGCCTCAGAGTCCCAGGGCAAGGCAGCTCTGGCAGGGAGCTTCTCCTTTCCCGCTGGGCCATGGCTAGGAGAGGAGGGAAGGCGTTTTTTAGGTCAGCAGCAGCCCAGATCGCAATGGGTCAATTCAAGGAAAGCAATGACTGAGCATGGTACAGACACACCCTACTGAGCCCACCTCCTCCCCCTAGGACAGTGTATCTTAACCAGCGGGTTGCAATACAGTGGGGTGGGCAGTGGGTAGAGTCACAGAAGGCAATGGGGGGGGGCTGCATAAAAACGTTATTACAAATGAAAGCAAAGAAAATCTGGTTCCTGCGCTCCATGCACACGCTTACCTCTCAGGGGTCAGCCTCTCAGCGCGCACACGCACCATTGCTATCACGGGTACCGTTTTTACTCTTACTGTCAATGAAAGCGGATGACAAAAAAATAGTTGACTTCAAATAAGGGAATTGCCAGCCTGGGAAGTTTGAGAAACACTGACTTAGCACACGGGACACAATCTTCCTGGGGCTGGCCTGCATTCCATTACAACACCCCCAGACAGCCTCGGGTTTTAATATAAAGTTACTGTGAGGGAATAGAAATGCTCTCAATGGCTCCTGTTGTGTGAAGGTGTCCATGCCTGAAGCTGTAACTTGACTCCAGGTGGGGGGAAGAGGTCACTTGACCTCCTGCCTGGGGAACAGACAAAGGAAGCAGGGGAGGAGCTGGGGAGTGAGTTTCAGTCTGGGTCTGGCTGGGAAGAGGCAAGAGAGCTACAGGCAGGCTGGCCTGGCTCCCTGGCCCCAGAATGGATCCAGCTGAGGGGCCGCGTTCGCTGCATGGTCTGTGTTAGACCAGGTATCTGTCATCTAATAAACCTCTGTTTTACTGGCTGGCTGAGAGTCACATCTGACTGTGGAGTTGGGGCGCAGACCCACGGGCTTCCCCAGGACCCTGCCTGGCGGGCTTGCTGGGGGAAGCGCACAGAGGGGCAGAAGGTGCTGAATGCTCTGAGGTCAGACCCAGGAAGGTGGAAGCTGTGAAGCTCCTAGCCTTGGAAACAGGCTGTTTACGGAGAAGAAGCTTCCCCCCAGAGTCCTGACTGGCTTCTGAAGGAGCAGGTCCAGACCACCGCCCCGGGAACTCCGTGACAACTGCCCCATTATTTCTCCCACTCCTTGGTAGGAGTTACACCAGGCCCTGGATTAGAGCCTCCTTCAGTGCACAGAGAGCCCTCTGGCACTGCACATTCCCAGACCACCTTGTCTGGCTCACTCTTCTTCCCTAGTTCAGCGCTGGACAGCTAAGGAGCTAACATGGGGTACAACCCCCCGGTGGTACCCCGCTATCTCGATGGAGGCCTGGAGACTGGGCCAACCTCTGATCCTCTTCACCTTGGCCGGCTCTGGGTACAATAGCCTGTGCCAATACTTTTGGGGCACCACCTGCTGCCTCCTGATCCCCCACAGTTCCACTTCCCCTTGTGGAGCCCATTCCCGGTACCGGACTCCCTTCTCCCCCAGGAATCTGTCCCTGCAGCCTTCCCCGAGGAGGTCTGCAGTGCTGTGGCCAGGACGTTCCCTCTGCTCCTCCAAGGAGGGACCCCTTCTCTGCTGAGGCTGGTCAGCAGCGTATCTACCCGGGTGTCTGCCTCGATGGAGGACAGATCCCCCACACCTTGCCAAGCAATCACTTCCCAGTAGCCTGTCTTCCTGCCCTGCCTGTGGGTCCCCCCACTCAGCTGGGGTCTCAGCTCTCCGCATGCTCAGCGCTGCCCTGGCTTTTCCAGTGGAGGCAGGCAGCGAGCTCACTGCTCTGGTCATAGCATCAGAGCCAGCGTGAGCCTCCTCTCCAGTGTGCAGCGGGGAGGGGAACATCTCTCTGTCCTACCCCACCCCAGAGCTCGGTATCCTGAGCCCAACCGCTCCTCCCACCTGCCAGCCAGGTCAGTTCCATTTTCACTGACCATCTTCCTCTCAGCCGATTGGTTCCCTGGATTCAAATTCAAACCCACGGCCGTTACAGAAGCAGGGTCTGGATCCTGCCCCAAAGAGACACAGTCACTCCCCCACAGGATCTCATAGCTGATATCCTGGAGACCCCCAACAACCTGCCAGCCCGACCCCTCCTGTGTCTGCACAGGAGTCTGGGCTCTAGGCAGGACGAATGTTTCCATCCCTGTGACCCTCCTCCAGGTCACACAGCCCCGCAGCATCTGGTGCCACTGCACCACCTGGGGCCCAACGACACTTCTCTCCATCCCAGGGTCTCGCCACCCCAGGACAGTCTCCCCATTCACCACCACCTTCCACTCCCTCTGGGTGTCCACATGACTTGAACCCAGGGGACTCCACACAGACATACAGGTCGGGTCCAGGGGTGAGAGTCTGTCCACCACCCCACCCATTTGGCTGATGGCGTCGATAGCCTTGGGACCCAGACACAAGGGCTTTTCCGCAGGGTTCCCTGGTTTGAGCTGCCAGCCTGCTCCACAGCAGTGAGGTGGACATTTCCATCCCTCCATCCCTTAACCAGGGACCCCAATTTAGTATTGAGGCTCCCTGCGGAACTGGCATCCAGGGGTCTATCCCCACTCATCCCTCGGAAGTCCCTTGGGCCCCTTGGCTTCACCATCACCAGTCCACACTGCTGCTCCTCCTGCAGCGCTTTTCCAGGCTTTTGCTGCCTCTCACAGTCCACTTCCCTTCTTGGACTCAGCTGCACTTCCCTCTCTCTCCGGTCCCCCAATGGGGAACCCAATCGTGAAGACCACCGTCTGGTTGGGGACAGGAGTCTTGGGGATGCCCAGAGACCACTCCAGACGCTCCCAGATTCTCCTGCAACCCCATCTGGATCAGGAATCTGCGTCTTTGAGCGGCCATCATCCTCCAGCTGGTCATTAACCTTCCGCTGCACGATTAACTGTGCTTTGGTGCACATCTCAATGCATAATCCTTTCTGGTTGCACAGGGTTACAATGTCCTTCTCAAGGAGATGGTGATAAGCCATCACTCCACTGTTCTCAGGTTGTTGTGGACTCACAGGCCTGTGTGCTCTCAGCGCCCCACAGTTTCCAGGAGGAACCCCTTTTATGTGCCAGCCCTTCTCGAGGTCACCGCCTCTTTGCCCGGGTTTAGCTGCAACTCCTTGGCCCCTGGAACAGCTCGCTGCAAATCCCAGGGGAACCCTGTTACTGCAAAAGTCCTTCTCCCTCCTAGGGCCAAGCCACAGGCTTCTCCGCCCCTGAGACTGTGCCCCGCAGTTCTCAGGGGGACCCCGGTTCTGCAACAGTCCCTCTCGCTGGTCACACACTCCCAGGGGTTAGGCTGCACCTTCTCCACCCCCTGAAACCGGCCTTCTCTGGGCCTTCAGCATGCCTGGTCTCCGGCAATCCCCTTCTGTTTTATTGCTCCCCAGTCACTTACAGTTGGATGCGCCGTCCATAGGGTGCAGTACATCCCACTACTGCCACCAGTTGTCAAGGAGTTCCCGGGACGGTGGTCTGGACCTGCTCCTTCAGAAGCCAGTCAGGACTCTGGGGGGAAGCTTCTTCTCCGTAAACAGCCTGTTTCCAAGGCTAGGAGCTTCACAGCTTCCACCTTCCTGGGTCTGACCTCAGAGCATTCAGCACCTTCTGCCCCTCTGTGCGCTTCCCCCAGCAAGCCCGCCAGGCAGGGTCCTGGGGAAGCCCGTGGGTCTGCGCCCCAACTCCACAGTCAGATGTGACTCTCAGCCAGCCAGTAAAACAGAGGTTTATTAGATGACAGATACCTGGTCTAACACAGACCATGCAGTGAACGCGACCCCTCAGCTGGATCCATTTTGGGGCCAGGGAGCCAGGCCAGCCTGCCTGTAGCTCTCTTGCCTCTTCCCAGCCAGACCCAGACTGAAACTCACTCCCCAGCTCCTCCCCTGCTTCTTTTGTCTGTTCCCCAGGCAGGAGGTCAGGTGACCTCTTCCCCCCACCTGGAGTCAAGTTACAGCTTCAGGCATGGACACCTTCACGCAATAGGAGCCATTGAGAGCATTTCTATTCCCTCACAGTTATCCATGAGTAACCACAGCCTACGAGACATGGCGCCTCCAGCCCTGCAGCACTGTGACTGGGGCATGGAGGTCAGCATTGGCTCAGCAGAGAGCAGTCCCTTGCAGCTGACTCAGAGCCCCCAGCTCAGTGTGAGGTACTGGAGTCAGCAGTGACTCCAGGAGGAAAGCATCCTCTCTCTGAAGCCCAGTGCCCTCTCGCCTCACCGTGGGGGATCAGGATCAGCACTGACTCCGAGGGGATAGTGCTGTGCACTACAATGGCAGTGGGCAGATCTGAAGGAAGAGGCCAGCCCCATAACAAGCTGTAATCAGCTAGCTTTGCCTCTGCAATGGCATATATCTGGGGCTGCAGGGTGCTGGGCTGGAAGCACACCCACAGGGCCAGGAGAAGGACACCAAGAACTTTCCTCCCTTGTCCCACTAGGCAAGGGAGCCAGCAAGTTGCTTCAATAAGTGCACATGGGTTTGTGATCTCCCCCAGAAGCCCAGGTGGGTGGCTCAGGAGACTGAAGAACAGATGGGTTTCCTGTCCCTCTCTTCCCACTAAAACCGTCTGCATTAACATGGGCTGATTTCTCCTTAGGAGCCTCTTAACTCATCTGCTTATTCACCCCCATCTAAAGTGAATGACACCTCCATCCGCCCCACGGCAGCCAGCTGGGATTTCCCCTACACCCATGGGGTTAGGAGGCCAGCGGGAAAGAGCAGTCACCAGCAGATGGACTCGGAAGCCACAAGAATCCTGTTTCCCGGCCAGTGAAATCAAGTGGGTAGAAAGGCAGGCAGCCTGGGGAATGGTCACTACTAGAAGGTTTCTAAAGTTCCTGCAGCCCAGCACCATGCCAGGGAGTTGGGATCAGCATGGACTCAGAGAGGACAGCACCCATTACTGAGTCATTAACATCGTTTCCCCCAGCACATGGCCCCTTACCTGGCACGGGATCAGAATTGATTCAAAAGGACGATCAGTCCTATGCCCTGAAGCAAGTCCTTTTTAGCATAGCTCTGGGCAACAGTCTGTTCTGAGTCAGACAGGAGAGCATCCTCTACAGTCATCCATGCTGCTTCATGCAACACAGAGCCCCAGCATGAATGAAGTACTGGAGTCGGCCCTCACTCAGAGAGGGAAAGTCACCCACCCTGCTCCCTGAAGTACAGCAGCCCCTGCAAGATAGTGGGGTCTGCAAGAGCAATCCATTGGGTTACCAGCACCTCCCCTTGGTGCCAGGCTGGCTGCTTCTGAACACACCCCATTGCTTCCCTAAGCTCATCCAACATTCTCCAGTTGCTAATTCCATGGATCACAAAACACTTTGTTTTCTAGAGTGGCACACAGGTGTCGGGGGCTAAGGGAGTACGTTGGTCTTTTGGAAGAACGGCCCAGGGCAGGTCAGTGGCTTACAAATGTACAGACCCAGATTTCACGATTAGCACATGGCTCAGATTTCCCCCAACGCTTCCAAAACTGCAATAGGCGACATTAACAAAGGGATTACTCAGAATTCAAAAGGGAATGGGATTTTTGACCCATTATATTAACCAGCGACTGGGGAAAGCTCTGCTGAGTGAGCACTGCTGACAGGGCACCAAAGTAATTATGAAGAGCTCACAGATCACTAAGCTGGATGTAGACACACATCAAGATAAATTCCGATTTGCCTTCAAATGCAGGACGCTGCCTGAGCCGCCCTACCCAAGCTGGTTTGCTTTTCTATGTGCCGATTAAACTTGGATTATATCTAGTTACTTTCCCTGGTGATTCACTTCCCCCACAGGTTTAATGCTCAGGAATAACATTTGGGAGGGTAAAACCTGAAAGGATAAATGGAATGTGTGTAATTACTTTGATAAATGAGAGAGAGCAGAAGGCAGGCAGGGAGTATACTGAGCTGCAAGGCTGGCCACACACACACACACACACGAACAGCCAGACTGGATCAAACCCAAAGGCCAATCAGTCCTGTATCCTGGCTCTGGTAGTAGCCAGTACTAGATGTTTCACAGGAAGGTGTAAGAACCCTGCAGTGGGCAGATGTGGGATAATCTGCCCCAATCTTAGGTCTCCTCCCAATCCCTAAGAGTTAGAGATGGACTTAAGCCAATAAGGATGAGGTTTAACAGCCCTTCCAAAATGTGCTGTCAGTTACAACACCACTGGCTAGTCTTGTTATATAGATAACTGTCCAGTCCCCTTTAGACTCTTGCTAAGCTTCTGGTATAAATGACCCTCTGGGGCAATGAATTCCAGTCTAATCACACATTGTGTGAAAAAGTCTTCCCTTGTATCTGTTTTGAATTTGCCCCCTTTTAATTTCATTACATTTTGTCCGTGTCTTACAAGATCCTTTGGGTGGCACAGGAAATCCAGCTGGGCTCCACCTGCAGTCAGTTTTCCTCTGTGGAGCTTTACAGACATAATCATAGAAGTGTAGGGCTAGAAGGGACCTCAATAGATCTAGACCAGTCCCCTGCACTCTAGGCAGGACTCAGTAATAACTAGACCATTCCAAGTTCTTAAAGAGAATAATGTCCCCTTGGGAGAGTCGTATCCAAAACATCCCCCTGCCCTGAAACCTCCTGCTTCAATTGCCTTCCACTGACCTTGGTACCTTCAATGTATTTGCTTCTCTTGGTTTCGTGACTTGAAGATGTAGTCTTATTAAGGTCAGAAGGGACCATGGTGATCACCTAGTCCAGGAGTGGGCAAAATACAGCTCGCAGGCCAAATCCAGCCTCACATTTCTGTCCAGCCTGCCAGGCTCATTAGCTACCCCCTTGCAATCTCTGGGCTGTTAAAAGTCCCGCGGCAAGGCAAAGTGCTCAAGCAGGTTGCCTGCCGGCTGTGGCCCTACGCTGCTCCTGGATGCAGCCAGCTGCTGCTGGCATATCTCTGTGCACCCCTGGCGGTGGGAGGTGGCTCCAAGCACTTCCCCCACCTCCAGCACCGTCCTCATGGCTCCCATTGGCTGGAAACCAGCCTCCCGTGGTAAGCGCCTCCCAGTCAGAGCCTGCATCTCACAGCCCCTCCCTCACCCTAACCCCTTGCCCCAGGTCAGAACCTCCTCCCGCTGCCCCAGCCTGGAGCCTCCTCCTGCACTAAACTCCATCTCAGACCTTGCACCCCCTCCATTAACAGAGTAGAAATGTCGGCCCATGATGCCTTACCAAAATTCGTGGAGTCGTCCCCTTTGAAAATTATTGTCTACCGCTGATCTAGTCTGACTTCCTACACATTGCAGGCCACAGACCCTCACCCACCCACTCCTGTAATACACCCCTAACCTGTGGCTGAGTTACTGGAGTCCTCAAACCATGATTTAAAGACTTAAGGTTACAGAGACTATACTATTTACACTGGTTTAAATCTGCAAGGGACCTGTGCTCCATGTTGTAGAGGAAGGTGAAAATCTCCCAGGGTCTCTGCCAATCTGACCCAGTGGGAAAATCCTTTCTGACCTCAGATATTCCAGTGAGTTAGACCCTGAGCATGTGGGTAAGACTCACCAGGCAGACACCTGGGAAAGAATTCTCTGTAGTAACTCAGAGCCCTCCCCATCTAGTGTCCCATCACCAGTCATAGACGAGATTTCTAAATCAGTTCCCCTTTGCTAATACCTCACCCTCTTATGCACATCGTGACCCTTCCTCCTATCCCTGGGGATCCTCCTCAGTACTGACCTACAGCAACCTCTACTGGTCCAAGGCCTGTCCTGCACAGCCAGAGAGGCATGTCAGGTTATATAGATGGTTTCATACTGTGGGAGAAAATATCCATTAGATAGACCAGACAAATGCTTACCATTGATGACCTAAGTCAGGCTTCTAAACCCTTAGCTGACTGTGCCACCTGGCTGCACGGAGTGAAATTTGCTTTACTCCGCACAGGCAGCCTGCTCCTTTTGCAGTCTGCAGGTACCAGCTTATGGGAGAAACAGGCAGAGCTCAGAAATGATGAGCTGTCAGAGGAATTCCCATACAAAGTTCCTCATGCTTCTGATGGTGCAGAACTTCCAGCACAAATAAGATTCAGGGGGGTTTAATCGAGCGAGAAAGAAACTGCTGAGGAATCTAGAGCCGTCCCTATCCACCTAGGAAAACAGAGTGCACAGGAGACCTTATAGGGCATCATTAAATATACCACAAAAACAGAAGAGCTGAGGGCCAGCCAAGATACCAGCAAGAGGGCTGTAGAGCCCACCCACACCACACATGCTCCCTACTAGCCTTTTTCACCACAGGAATGTTGGGGCTGTAAATGCAGGGATAGGTCAGGGGAACATGGATCTAGGGGCAAAATCTACCAGTCCTGGACCCACTCCTGGATGGTTCTCAAACCTGCTGGGCTGGGAGGGTTAATGTAATAAAATGCGAAGAATTGCTTACAATGGCTTTTTGCATGTTCAAAGGCATGTCCTGTTCCTGGGGGCTGGGAACACTGGGGAAGGAGGGGCCATAGGGCTGAGTGGGAGCCAAGTCTCATCTTGTCATTCCTTTCCCAGGAAAGCAGGGACAAATAAGAACAGAGATATACCCAGAGCCAGGCTCCAAGGAGTGTGCCTTAAGAATCTCACACGAACTGACCTCATCTCCCTAAGCCCTTCATGGTCTACTCCAGAGCTCATGCTCTGACCAGCATGACCACTGGCTCCTGGATCTGTACAAGGGGGGGTGGGGGGAAGGAAAATTTTTGCTTTACCTGAGAATTTTAGTTCTAGGACCTTCCATGTCAGAAAGTCTTCATAGAGGGTGTTCTCGGTCTCCCTGGCAAATGGAAGCCAATCTTATCCTTGTTGGGCCTGGGCTTAGGACTGTCCCTTAGAGAGGACTCTCCAGAATGATAACTGCCAAAGCTGAAAATATCAGTTCTTTCTATAAGGGCTATTTCACTCAAGCAATTTGCAGCAAAACCTTGACATGAAGCTCAGGAACTTCTGGAAGGAATGTCCTCTTCCCTCTCTGTAACAAGTGAGCACTAGCCAGAGAAACACCTGGGCACAATGCAACCCTCCAATGAAGGGTCCTGGAATAAGAATTGTGAATTTTCTCTCTGTCCCCTCCATGTCAGACATGGGATGTACAAAGCAGTAAACCACCCCCTACAAAAGACAGAGGATTCTATTTACTCAAGTAGGATTGAAAAAGAACTTAAAGTTACCGAGTCACCCTATTGCATAACACACTTCTACCAAACACTATATCTGAACAATTCTCAGTGGTTAAAGGGAGGTTTTTTAAGTCCATCTCTGAGATAGCAGAGGCTGTGCTCTCTTTATCAAGTGTCTCTTTTTTACATAATAGTACCTCTTAATTTTCCAGCTGGATTTTGATGCAAATAGGTCCATCAACAGACTTCCAGCCTGCATTGTGGTATACTAAATAGCGAGATAGTCTAGGTTACATTCCCTTGTTTCTGTGCCAAGCTATACTCCATGTCTCCTCCTTGGGCCTCAGGTCTTTCCCTCACCCCTACAAGTCAGACAAGAGTTCAGATATGTGCTCTTTACATGGGGTCTGGTATCTGTACTGATCACCAGCTTCTCTGGACTCAACACCATATAGCTGTAAATAATATTAAGAAAGCATCTCTTGGTGAATTCAAGTAGTGGATTTGGACAAAGATCTTTACATATTGATTTGCTGCAACTGCTGTCTGGAAGCAAAGAAAGAATTGTGCTGGGTATGCACATGAAACCAGCTAGCCCAGGAGCTGAGTGAGATTTTATCTTAGGAGAGCTATGCTAATGTCTGATGAATTATCTTCTTCCATCTCTCTTCTGAAATAAATTTGTTTGATTATCACTTAATTTTTGGAGTGCTGGGCATGCTGTAATTAGCCCTACCACCTGTTCACTCAAAGCCCTGTTTCTGAAGGCTTTTACACAAGACCCAGAAGCCATTGCTAAGATAAGATCATCCAGACTAGGGTAGATATGTATCCCTTTCACCTGGTAAGAAGGTTGACGAAGCATTGGGCTGTATATCCATTTAGAAGTTGAGTCCAAAAGGGGACTGCTTTATATTGAAAATGCTTCTCGTAGTAGCAGATCCTAAAGTATCCCTGGGTGACTCTCCTTTATGCATACCTTCAGTATATCTCCTGGAGGTGTATTTTCATATTGCGGAGTTTGGGGGTGATAATGCTGTAAGGACTGATTTCAGTACTTTTGCATGGAATATTGATCTCCTAATGGATTATGAAAGACCCGAGATCTCAAATGGGCTGCCGGCTATTGTTTCTTTGTACAACAAAGAATCTTATGCCTTTTCTAAAATATGTCTCCCATGAAACTGGTTCTGTCATTCTAACTTGTAGGAAATGGACTTCCGCCCCCTTCATCTTCTACAAAGAGATGTGTTGTTACTAGTGTTGATTTATATTAATTCAATTTAGGGAAAGGATAAACTTGATCCCGGGACAACGAATGAGCTTAATTGAAAAGCCTTCCCTGATTATCTCAAGCACCCATTTTCGTAAGTGGGTCACTCACAGATAAGGGCCCACCGTTAAGGTCACAGAGGGAGGGTTTGCCCAAACTTCGAAATCCAAAAAAATAACCAGAAGCTCAGGGGGCTAGATGTTTTTTCCCCCAGCCTGAGTCTCCCACCTCTCAGGAAAGGCAATAATGGTTTCTTCCTCATATGAAATCTAAGCTGGAGCCTAGAGGAGCAGAGGTTTCAAAGGGAACACTTGCTGAGATAAAGCAGTTTGAAGATATTCTCACTGGAAGGAGGGAGGGACGTATTACTTTGTATATAGCCTCAGCGACTGCTTTGTTGCTGCGCCCTCCCAAAGAGGATATAAGTTCCTGTGGGACCCCTGGGGGCCGGAAGGGGAAAGGAGGCAGGTC
Source organism: Dermatemys mawii (assembly GCA_007922305.1). NCBI lineage: Eukaryota > Metazoa > Chordata > Testudines > Dermatemydidae > Dermatemys > Dermatemys mawii. The sequence continues at coordinate 13,043,513 of ML677366.1, forward strand.
TATCTCACCTCGCCCCACGGTCCCTGCTGCTGAGTCCAGAGTGAGCAGGGCCTGACCACACAGAATAGGGAGTGAGCTGGAACCGCTAGAGATAAACAATTCATTGGTAGCACAAAAGTCACAGGAGCTGGCATCTTTCCTGGCACCGGAGGCCTTGCAGGTGAAACGGGTTGTGGGAAGAGGGGCTGCTTTGGAGCCTTCTCAGCACAGACCTCGCCTGCCCTGGGGATTCAGGCAGTTCCATGAAACTTTCCTGCTTGCAAGACAAGCTGTGGGAATAGGGGTTCCACCTGGGGGCGCTGAAAACACTTGCCACTGATTCTGGCCTGGCCTCAGGGAAGGCAGCTTCCCCGCAACCTGCCTGGGCATGGACCTCACCCACACGCGAGCTAAGAGCATGGTCTTAGGGAGAGCTGCTGTCCTTCAAATCCGCCTCAAAGCCAAATGGAATTCTCTTTGCTCTGGCAAACCTCAAAGCCAATGAAGAGAGAGACATTTAGTTGAAAGTCTTTCAGAAACCCTGCAAAGGGAGCTCTGGAGCGAGCTGCATGGTGGCAGAACGCCAATGGTCCTTCCTGAGGGGCAGCTCTGAGCTCAGGCTGCGAACAAAGAGCTGGTCTGCCTCCAGTTGCCATGGAGACCAGGAACCCCCCACTGTGAGGTGTGCCTGACAGGCAGGGGCCTGAGAACACAGGTGCTTAGCAGGGATGGTAAAAAGTGCCCATCTCCTGCGGCAGACAGCTTTTAGCATCACAGTGGGCTGAAGTCGAACCCTTTCCCCATCTCCACTGAAGCCGGAGTCACCAGACCTCGGCAAACTAAACTCACAGACCCGAGGCACATATTCTTTTATTTAGTTTCTCTTTTCAGCCTGCTTTCCCTCTCCCTGGTCTCTGAGCGATGGTCCAGCTCCCCACTGAGCCTCCCAGGGCAATCTAAGACAAGAGAGATTTTCACAGAATTTATTACAAGCCTGCAGCTTTGAAACTCCCCGGCTTTAGAAAACAAAAGGCTGCATCTCTGACTGCTTATGGGGTGATTAACAGCTTTAATTTGTGGCCTGAAGCTCGACAGATCCCAAGGGACTGACAAAATACATATAGCAATCTCCAGTTGGTCCCCTGAAGCCCTGACTCTCCCTAGATGATTCAGAACTGCTTTCTCCTTTCTTCCTGCACCACTTGAAAAGGAGGCTGCTCCACACAGTATAGCAAGCACTAGATCCAGACCTAGCCCAAGAGTCAGCAAAGCTTTCATTTGGAAAATGCCAGTGGGGAGACGGGTAAGGCAGAGCCCCGCAAGCATGGGACACAGTCTTCAGAAATCACACTGATACCCTGTAATCTAAAGTCAGACTGTAACTAACAGTGACACTACAAACGAGGGTTATCAATTCTGGCCTAACAAGCTGTGCATAGGAATGGGGAGCCAGGAATTTCTACATCCAGCTTGACAGAGAATGGCCTTGAATAAATCATGCCCCCTCCATACCTTCTATCTGTAAAGTGGCAGCTCTAATGCTGAACTTCAGAATGCGACTGAGAAGATGCTCGTTGTGCACTATAGAAGGGCAGAGTGCAAGCAGCAGCTCTGCTTTCTCTGCTTCTAAGCCTGTCAGGCTTCACTCACATGCTAGAGCAGTGGTTCTCGAACTCCTCCACCTGCCCAAGACCACTTAAAAATTGCTGAGGGTCTTGGTGGACCACTTAATGAGCTTTCCAAATGTTTGTACCATTAGCTAACTATTGTAAAGCGCTTTGGATAAAACCGCTATAAATAAAATACAAATAAAAGCACATAACTCATATTGTAATATCAGTAATCTTACCTCACTAATGCAATGGATGTGTCTTCTCTCCCGCACCATGGCAGTCCCTGAGCTGGGGCTGAGGAGTTGGGGGGTCTCTCTCTCTCTCTCTCTCTCCCCCCTACTGGGGCTGGGAAGGAGAGCTCTCTCTCCCTGACTGCCGCAGCCTGGGGCTGGGGAAAATCACCTCTTTCTCTGGCCGCCACAGCGTTGCATGTCCCAAATTCCCCTCACCCCCTCTTCTCACCCCACTGCCCCTTCCCACCTACGCTCTAGTCCAAGGCCATCACCTCACATGTGCATCTTCTCCAGGGTCCAGGCACCTAATTAGTGGAGTCATGCCTGCACAGCTCCGCTCATTAGGTGGGTGGCCCCTCGTTCTCTCGTGTGGCCACCCAGATGGGCACCTTAGAGGGAACTATCCACAGATCACCTGAATGAAGCTTGTGGACCACAGCTTGAGAACCTCTGTGCTAGAGGGTTGCAATGGCCTCACAGAAGCCCTGTCAGAACAGTGACAGGAAAGCCACACCATTGTCTTTGTGCTAAAGAAAGAGGGCCGTGTGGTAGGTGACTAACATGGCACCTGCTGCCGCACCCTTACAAGGGCTGGCAGTGCCATAGGCAGGGATGAAACAGCTGCATATGACGTAAGCAGTTTGACTTTCATTGTGAATTTCCCATGCAGCTAGAAATAGAAGAGCAGCCAAGTCCTCAGCTGTAGCACGAACATTTCCTGGGGCATGGCTCAGAGCATAAAGCTCCACTTTGCTGAGAGGACAGTTTGTCTTCAGCCACCGTATCCTGGTGGCCATTCAGACATACTTTCTACTAAGGCACAGATGCCACTGATTAATACACAGCACTGGCCTACAACAGTTTTCATTCATTAGAGAAATTACAGTGGCCCCATCTATCCTCTTCTGGAGAGGTCAAAGGATCCTCTGGCAGGTTCAAGAGGAGGATAGATGGGGCTCCGCAGTGTGTACAATTTGTATCAACAGGGACCAGTGTTACACTGAAGATGCTGCTTTCCCACGTTCCAGGCCAATGAGAGCCAAATTCCTTCAAGAAGCAGATGGTTGCTATTCCCCCGCACGCTGACAGGTGCGCCTCCTCCAGAGGGGCCACAATAACCCAGAAGGAGATTAAAGACTTAAAGGCTTGGACACAGAGTTTTAAAATGGGAAACTTTAAACACTGTCTTTTGCCAGATCTCCCAATGCAACTAATTGATAAATCCCCTTCTTACTCCTCCAAGAAGAATCTTGGTCCTACCTAAGCAAGTAAAGGAAGCTCACTCACTGCTTCTCTTATTGAGGAACAGCTGCTAAATGAAGAGTACAGCTTTTCAGAGAGACCATTTGAGCTTCAGACTACTTCAGGCATCCAATGAAGAGAGAGACCACAGACCTAGGGAACGACACAGCAGGGAGGGGAAAGGAGAATCCTAGGGGGCATTAGAGGATGCAACATAAGCACAACACACTTTATTTAGCAGAGGTTTTAATATTTATTTGATACAGGCCTAGCGAAGAGGAACAGAGAACAATGTGGAGGTTGGATCCTTCTTCAGGCTCAAATACCAGTCTCGGTACACAGAGGCAATGCTAAGCATTGTGCACCTGTTTGAAGTTGTTTTTCGCGTCCTCACCATTTGCTTGGAGCATAGCACCGTCTTTCACTGGTCCATCACAAATCTGTTGACTTGTGTTAAGTATTCTGGTTTCAAGTAATCCCCCAGCTCCTCCTTGCTGACCCACACGTAGTTGTCTCTCCTCTCTGCCTGGAGCAGATCACCGCTTTGCAGGAGGGCTTTGAAGAAGAATATTTTGGCCCCCACACTGCCCTCTGTCCTGAGGGTCTTGGGGAACTTGTACTTATAAAGCCCGCATGGTGCATTCCCTAGGAATTTGGCCTGGATGCAATTTCCTGTGAGGTCCCAGGGATCCAGAGGGGAAAGAAAACAAAGCAAGAGATCAGGTCACACAATGAATGACAGCAGCTGCCGTATCCAAGGGGTATCAGTGGGACAGCAAAGGACACGTCATGCTTAGTGTTGGTTCAATTCTGTTACCTCTTTCTAGCAAGAACACTCCCTCCCACAGGTCTGCACTGTGCCACACCTCCCTCTTAGGGGCTCTTTTTGGAGTCCCAACTACCCCTCACAAGGGCTGGTCAGAGGTAGTGAGGTCCTGGGGATCATAAAGTGCCCCCTCCCTTTGTCAGACTAATTGTGCTGCTTCCACAGTGCTTCCCTGCTAGGAAGCAAGAAGTGACCTTGCTGAGGATAGGCTTCACATGCCAGGAAAGGCTGCTAATGGGCTGGATGTGTGGTGGAGACAGAAGCCCTTTCTCCCACAACAAGATATGTCTACATTTACAGTGGTGTGCAGAGTACAGACACTGCACACACACCCCTTGCAGGGGTATAAATGGCAGGGTAGATGGCGAGGGATGGCTTTGGTGAGTAGAGCACCCTACTTGCCTGAACTCCCCAGGTACACACCTTACACAGACTCTCTACATACGAAGCAGTACCTCCCCTGTCTACACTGTCATTTTTTAGCAGTTGCAGTGTCCCTCTACATCCCTGCTGCTAAAGTCTCTCTCTGCGGTGCCTAGTTACTTACTGCAGCAATAAACGTGGACACAGCCTGCCTTTCACTGCAGCTGCATGTGTGGTACCTGTACTCTATATGCCGCTGTAAGTGTAGACATAGCCTTGGGCACCTACCGCCCACTTTAGAGAGTCAACACACTAACAGCTGAGCTGGAACATAGCGCAACTCCGCCTGCAATGGGCAGTAACTCGGGCTTCCCAGCAACTTTACCCAGATCCAACTCTCCTCAGAAACACCTTTGGATTCAACCCACCTCCTCTGCTATTACATGTCCTTTTCTAGCCAATCCTAATGCAGTATAACGGGGCTCTACTAGCATGAGCTGAAAAAGTCCCAGTAATGACACAAGAGAAAGAAATGGGGACAGGAAGAGGTGGCAGCAGCAGCTGCCCAGCAGATGACTGACCTGAAAGAGTAGCCAAGGCTCGCTCTGCAGTGCTTCGCAACGCCTCTCCAGCCTGCCACTCTGCCTGAGGCAGGAGCCACAACTCTTGGTTGCCAACTTTCTCTTTGACCAGAAGCATCAGGTTCCGATCCAGCTTCCTGTTCAAAGATGTCCGGTCATTGAGCTTATCTGCATCTGCCAAGAGAGAACAGATTCCAGAGACAGATAGGCTCCAAGTGGGATAGGATCATCCAATACCTAGCTCATCAGAGTCCAAGCCTTCCTCTCTCTCAGACCCCTGACAAAAAGGACACATGGAACCACCCTGAGTGATGCTTCTAGGTACAAATGCTTCTTATTTCTAGGGCAAGTGGAATAAACTCCCCCCAGGAAATAAGAAACGTCACAAGTCTCACTACTTTCCACTCCAAGTGCAAGGCACATTTCTTTGACACTGTCTTGTCTAACATAGGCCCATAGTAACAGGTATATTTTAATAAAAAAAGGAAGCACTTCTTCACGCAATGCACACAGTCAACCTATGGAACTCATTGCCATGAGATGTTGTGAAGGCCAAAAGTATAATAGGGTTAAAAAAAAAAAAAAAAAAGATAAAATTCATAGAGGACAGGTCCATCAATGGCATTGCCAAGATGGTCAGGGATGCAACTCCATGCTTCGGGTGCACCTAAACCTACAGCTGCCAGAGGCTGGGACTATCCAAAAGGGTAAAGAACACTCAAATTGCGCTGTTCTGTTCATTCCCTCTGAAGCATCTGACACCAGCCACTGCCAGAAGACAGGATATTGGATTAGAACCACCATTGCTCTGACCCAGTATGGCCATTCTTATGTTCTCAAGACACTCCACTCCACATGCTTCTCCCATGGAGGAGATGATGAGAGAACAAACAGCATATGAGAGATGTTAGTCATGTTACTTAATGCACTACTGGAAGGCACTGAGATACTATGATGATGAGCAAAGGTAAGAACCTACATACAACAAAATAGGTGCCACCTTGGGATCTGGACAGAATCCATTGATTTTCCAGTCATGTCTCAAAGATGAAAGCAGGATTGCACTTTAGATGCTCTTAGTTTAAAAAAAAGACCAACCAAGTAGTTTAAGTGTCTAGTTCAACTCGGTGCCTAATATCTAAGAGCCATTGTTTATGTAGGACCTACATAAACACAAGACTAGTATTGTGTGCTCTTGTGAACTACAATTGAGAGTCAGGCTGGTCACGGTTTTTGTGATAAGGACAGAATAACCAGCCTCCATACTTTATCCTCTCCCAAAGATTCTGTGAGAAAAGGAACAGAACACAGCTCCTTTCACAAACCAGATAACTCCTCTCATAATAGCTGAAAGGGGTCATGGGAGTCCCACAGGAGCTCCCTCCTTCTGAGGACTCAGCAGTCTGCCTCACCTCAACTCCACTGTACCAAAGTCAACCATGTTCAGATAGACCACAAAGATCCCATCCCTCCCCTGCTCAGCTAAGAGAACTTGGATCAGAACCTGTTATTCGTGGGCCAGCTTTGAAATGTTGGAATTTCTGTTCCCAGGCATCCTCCAGGTCTTGGGCCAACATAATAGCTTGCCCAGAGTCCGCTTCCTCATCATACGTATGGTCTTTCTTCTTCTGTAGATGCTCCTCTTCCGCCAAGCGACGGAGCTCATGGTCTGATAAGATGCTTTTCTCTACCTCTATCTGGAAAGGACATCATAGAGAACTGTCGAGTATCAGGAGCCTCACTATGGGTCACACAGAGAGACTAAAGCAATTTTTATTGCCACAGAGCTTGTGTTGATTTCTTTGTGCTGGACAAGAACATCTCTGCCCAGAATATAAGCTCCACCCCAGGAGGTTAAAGTTCCACTGTGGAGAGATCATATTTAATATTGAAGTCATAAGGAGATGCTAACTGACTAAATACAGTGATTTGCTCACTACATATATGGAATCTAAATGCACATAAATCAGGAAACCCCAAAATTGAGGGTTTCATAGTAACATGGCCTCCGCGTGACATTCAGCAGATATCACCTTTCAGAACTACAGCAAGGCCTTGGGGTCATCACTGTAACAGAAGGGAGTGTTCTCTTCCCAACAAATCATGCTCACCACTTGTGGAATCCCATCGCCACTAGCACATGCGGGGCCTGGAGTTCATGACTCAAAGGACACCCCTAGTGCGCTATCCACTCCACTCCCCACAACAGCTATACACTAGAGCACTACTCATGGAAGCGGAATCAGTGCTTAAAGCGAGAAGGGGACACTCTGGTTGATCATCCAGGGTGCACATCACATCCCAAGGATCATCATCCAGCAACTCCTGCTCCAAAGTGCATAAGCTCCTGGGTCACAGCCTGTGTCTTGCCACAGTACAGTTACAAAGGGGCATTTTACCCAGTGGTTTCACTTTGTGCTTTGTAAGCTATTTGCATTTTAGACCTGGGGGAGGTTCCAGGTGGGTCTCAGCCCAGAGACCCAACAAGCTGCTTTTCCTCAGCTTTAATACCCCTGAGCTTGACGAAAGGGGAGCCAACAGTCTCCTCCAGGGGAAACACTGCAAGTGGCCAATACAGATCAGGACCAGTGTCGGGGGTTGCTGGGGATGGGAGCGGCTCCGACGAGCACAGGATCCAGCACCGCCGCTGCCTGCGCTCCCCGGCGTACCCCCATCCACTACACCCCCACGGACCCCCGGTGTTTTCCTGCTCCCTGCCGCAGGAGGGTCGCCTCCCCCCAACCCCGCTACCTGGTGCATCAGCTGCGCCATCTCCTCCTGCTCCGGGCTCAGGGCCTGCGTGATGCGAGGCGGCCTCTGCAGACAGAGCGCACCCACGAGCCGCCACCGGGGCGCGGCCGAGGCGGACAGCCAGCGAGGACCCAGCGCCCCGCTCCATCGCACCGCGCCCCCGTACAGTGCCCGCTGTATGGGGGCCGCCATCTTTTGTTCGCCGAGACCACAATGCACCGCGCCACCGAGTCATCCGGGCGCCGCCATCTTTCTTCCCATAGGCCACAATGCACGGCGCTGACCTTTCCCCTGCGCTGTCGGGTTGGGCCCGTGGCTCCTCGCGCTGGGGCGGGTCGGACGGCAGCGGGGAAGGGCCATGACCCGGGTGCTGGTGGTTGCCTGGCAGCGGTTCTTAGGAGCCGGACTGAGGTAGCGAGGGCGGCCGGGCGCTGCTCTGCGGGGGACGTGGGGGAGCATGTGGGGAGTTGTGTTCGGGGCGGTCAGGGCCTTGCGGGGTGGGGGCGGAAGCGAAAGGCCAGGGCTTTGGAGCGAGCGGGCGGCCAGGGCCTTGGCCGGGGCGGAGGGGGAACGGGCCTTGGGGGCGGGGGGAGCGAGCGGGCGGGCGGCCAGGGCCTTGTGGTCTCAACTCCGGGCTGAGCACAGCGCCCCGGGGATGGTTTACACACAGCAGCCGCACTTTGTATTGAGTTGCATTGTGGGTTCAGAAGTAGGGTTACCATATTTGAACATTCAAAAAAAGGGCATTATCCACTCCTTTCCACTTCCTGCCCCCTGACTACCCCCCCGAACCCCCAACCCATCCAAACCCCCCGTCCCCGCTCCTTGTCCCCTGATCACCCCCTGCCGGGACCCCGTCCCCTATGTAAGTCTCCCTTCTCCTTATCCCCGACTGCCCCCTCCTGAGACCCCCGCACCCTACCTACCTCCCTAGGATCCCACCCCCTACCAGGCCCCTGACTGCCCCGACCCTGTGCACACCCCTACCTCCTGACAGACCCTTGCGACTCCCACGCCTAGCCAACCACTGCCTGTCCCCGAAACTCCTGACCCATCTAACCCTCCCTGCCTCTGACCCTCCTCCCAGAATCTGCACCCCACCCCACCTATCCCCTGACTGCCCCGATCCCTCTCCACACCCTTACCCCCGACAGTCCCCCTGACCCATCTAATCCCCCCTGTCCCTTGACTGCCCCCCCGTGCCTCTTCTCCAACCCTTTTACTGTGCCACTCAGAGCAGCATGTATGGCTCTGCGTGGAGCCAGACATGCTGCTGCACTCCCCTGCTGCACTCCCCTGCAGAATGCAGAGCCGCATCCCCCCCAGAGCGCTGCTGGTGCTGCTGAGGCTGTAGGAGAAGTGGGGAGCAAGGGAGGGGTTCTGGCTGCCGAAGGCCCCGATGCGAGCGGCTCAGTCCGGTCCGGCCCAGCCACCCTATCAGCTGCGCTGCGCTCTGCATTGGGAGGGAAATCCTGGACCTCTTTAGACAGCTATTTAAAAACCAAAAAGCTGGACATGTCTGGGAAAATATGGTCACATGGAACCCTATTCAGAAGGCCCCTGCTCCAAGCAGGGACTCTGCTAAATGGGTGCAGTGGGGCTCGTTTCTTGTTCTCATCTTTCGTGATCCCAGATTCAGAGTGCTCAGAGCGCAAATAAAAACATTTGTTCTGCCATCAGCCCTGCAGACTCAGGCTAGCCTCCCTGTGGTTGGTTATGGTCATCAATAATAAAGATTCTGTTCCCCAGGATACCTGTGCAATCACACTGTCTTCATGTCCTGCTCCTATATATACAGCCTTTGGGCCCTGTCATTGCAACTCAGTTCACCCTTGTATAGACAAAGCATGAGGTGCAATAGAAACCTGTTCACTTTCCAACTAACAAAGCATATGTGGCTACTGAAGTCAGCAGTTCCGATTGATACACATGGGAAAGGGTTCTGCTGGGTAGGAAGAGATTGCTTAGGATAGTACTAGCTAAATTATTAAAGCTACATGTGTTTTACAAGTGCCCTCCATCCCAGCTCCACCTGTAACAAGGTCGTACTGTGTGGTGTTGCTGCTGTTTCCATGTCAACGGATGACCTTGTGCAGGATCTAGGCGCAATAGAGAAATCCAGGCCTTGAGGTAGAGGCTCTGAGGATATAGCATAGGCTTGGCAGGAAATGATTGGGCAAGGGTACTGTTTTATTGATGATCAGTCTTATTTTCAAATCTGCTCCCAGTTGTATCTCTTCAGAATGGATGTTGTCTAATTTCATTTGTATTTTGACAGACACCTAAAATCCCCTCCTCAGTGCTACTAAGGATTATAACAAAATACCTCACAGTGCTCATTTCAGTGTTTGTTTGCTTTTTCTCCTCCCTAGATCCTGGCCAGTGAACTTAACCTAGTCTCTTTCCATTTCTGTCTGTTGTGCAGTGCCAGCTTGCTATCTGAGTGTATTTTTTATTGTGAAAACAGTCCTCAGTTTTACCCAACTGTTTGTTTTTATAAAAAACTGGAATGTGGAGGCTTGACAATGTCTCTCTGAAAAAAATGATGTTCCTGAAGTGGTTGCTATTTAATTCCTCAGGGTGACTGGGAACCCTGAGGGTGATGACTGCTTGAGATAGTTCTGCAGTCAGCAAATAGCTTTGGTTGTTTCCTGTGTGAAAATATACTATGAGAGGTCTTACGGGAGAGTGGCAAAAGATGAAGTAAAAGACTATTGTGTAGCTGTGAAATCCTAATCTATTTCTCCCACTTCCTTCACCTAGTGGTTACGATGTTGCCCTGTGTCGTGGCATACACACTGGTTTCCAGAGGTTGCAGAAACATATGGAGAATACAGAAAGTGTTGCACTTGAGGTGACAGCAAACCGAAGTAAGAGTGACTTCAGGTGAGGCATCCTGTATGGCTCCAAATCAAGCTGTGGTGTAAAGTCTCTTCATTTGTCTCTCATCAGGGGGTAAATCACCTCAAGCATCCTTCAGGAAAGTAAGGAAAACAAGTGACTTGAAACAATCACAAGCACATATAAGAAGTTGTGAGCTTCATTTGGCAGCATTTGAGCCATATTTTTTCCCAAATTCCAAGACTATTAAAAATTGTCATTGTGTATTAGTGATATTACAAATATTTGATTCCTCTTATTTTACTTTTCAGCCTTTTCCCCCCAGTACCAGGACAAGGAAGTTCCTTAACTTGGGGTGGAAAGAAATATGAAGATATCCCAATAGCTCACATCAAAGCTACGTACAACAAGTAAGACACAGACTTCTTGGTGTACAGGTCCCATGTAAAAAGACCTGCAGCAGTACCGCTTTATGCTGAGAACACACAAGCTAAGCAACTGGGCCATGATCTTGGCTAGATGGGAGGCCTCTACGGAAGAGTCTGGGAAGTAGTGTTGGCAACTCAGGAGATGGCACTCTTTCTTATGAGTCAATACTGAAGCAGTACTTAAGTGCAGTGCCATCTGTAATGGGAAATGTCAGACTCAGGCCGTTAACTCATAGTGCCTTTCACAAGAGCAAGGCTTCTGATCACATGTTTTGACCAAATTCCAGTATGGGTAATTACATCTTGTCCCCACTAAATTCCACAGGCAGTTTTAACAGGATACAGGAATCTTAACATTTCCTGTCCTACATTGTTGCAATATTACTGTACAGCTGTTGAACGGCTGCCATGTTGTTCACCAGAGGTGGCTGCGTTTCAGTGGTGACCCTTAATGAAACATAATTTATAGTTCTGTAAAGCTCTCTGAAGCTTAACAAAGGTGTTCTATACATTTTAAAATAAGCAGAGGTGGAGAATCATACTCACGCAGTGCGAAAGTGGGTCTGGAAAGGTGAAATGCCATCTGAGCAATTTCTAGCAGGAGTATATTACCCCAAAAGACGGTACCCTCTCATTCTGCCACTCTAGCATGACCCTTAAGACAAACCAGGGCTGCAGTGGAGCTTTCTACTGTTGCCTAGAGCAGTGGCTCTCAACCTTTCCAAACTACTGTACCCTTTTCAGGAGTCTGATTTGTCTTGTGTACCCCCAGGTTTCATATCACTTAAAAACTACTTGTTCATGCATGCAGGCATAAAAATACAAAAGCGTCCCAACACACTATTATTGAATAATTGCTGACTTTCTCATTTTTACCATATAATTATAAATCAATTAGAATATAAATACTGTCCTTACATTTCAGTGTATAGTCTATAGACCAGTATAAACAAGTCATTATCTAGATATAATTTGAGTTTGTACTGACTTCGCTAGTACTTTTTATATAGCCTGTTGTAAAAGTAGGCAAATATCTAGATGAGATGATATACCCCCTGGAAGACGGCTGTATATCCCTTGCTGAGAACTACTGGCCTAGAGGGCAGTAGTGTTGAGGTATTGGGTTGTGGGGGGGCCCCTCTGGACGGCCTTGAAGATAATCAGAGCAAGAAAAGGTGGGAGAATTGCTTTTTTATGGCTTCTTACCCCCCTTTTTGTCATCCCCAGTACCCACATCCAGGTCGTCAGCCCAGAGAACTTGCCGTTTGCCCGTACGTCCTGTGGTACAGAAGGATTCAGAAATGCCAAGAAGGCCACTGCCATTGCTGCACAGACTGCAGGCATAGCAGCAGCAGTGGTGAGTCTACTCTGGTCTGGTCTCTGCTTGTTGAGGCTAATCATGCTGAGCTCAGAGGAGGAGTGCTAGCAGTGATTGCCATTTGTGGATGGGCTCTGAAGTTCTGCTTCCTTCTCCCATTTCTAACTTCTGTTGGAGAGAAGTAAAGTCTGCCAATTCCTGTGTGTCTGAGCAGTACATCGCATTTACACATTGCTGCCTTTGTTTCCTTTGAGAGGGGGCATGGTGAGCATCTCAACCTGAATAAACTGTATGTGAAATGGGAGCTTTAAATGGCTTTAGTGGCCTGTAATGAAGAAATGTAAGTTGCTTTCTATCCTTTTCTGGCTCCAGTTTGGACAGTATCGTAGTTTAAACTATTGGTCTAAATGTTAAGTAACACATTTCATTTGACTGTTAAGTCTAGATGGAAACATGTTACTCATCTGTGACTTCCCTTCCACATATTGATGCTGTCATAAGCGAGGTCGTTCATTGGTAAAATGGCAGTTGCTGTTGTGAGAGGCAGAGCTTCCATTTCAGTTCTAGCTTATCCAGGGTAAGAAATTCTTGTTACCATGTGCAGAGTTGTGACCCTGACTTGAGAGCAGCTTTTGTTGTGATGGTCTCACTTGGAACATGGACTATTTATTTTTCAAGGGCCAAATAAGGGGAATTTAAATCTAAGCACAAATTGAGGAGATGTGAGGGGCAGGAAAGAATTGCTGTGTTTAGCTTTATCTGATGAGCAACATTGCCCGGTTGGCCCAGTGAAGTCTCAGCTATAAGCTGCTCTTGGAGGCAGAATACCACACTAAAGATCTAAGCCATTCTGGCAACCCTGCATTCCTAAAAGAGCGTGGTCAGACTTTGAGAATATGAGCACATGGAGTTACCAGTTGTACACAGAGTTTAATATCTGGCTCTGTGGGTCTAGTGTGTTTCTAAAAGAACCTAAGTTTGTGCGTGGTGTGTGGGGGAAGAGGAGACTGCCTGTGTCCCAGACTCCAACACTGCAGAATGAGGCACAGTGAGAATTAAAACCTAGAGTATCCCCATTCTGAACTGGATAGAACTCACTCTAGTTAATCCTTTAGCCTCTGCAGTTTTCTTTCCCATTGTGGGAAGAACAACAACAACAACATTATTCATCTAAACATTGGTTTAGATGAATAAGAGCCATTTCCAACACTAATCCCATGCATAAGGGACAGATTCTTAAAATACAGGTGCAGTGATGGATAGTTACTCCTCACAAACAGCCAGTGTCAGAAATTAACCTCTAGACCTGTAATCTTGAGGCCTGATCTATACTAGGAATTTACATTGGCATAGTTCTCAAGTGTGAAAAATTTACACCCAAGAGATGTAGCTATGCTGTTTGAACTCCCAATGTAGATAGTGCTAGTTGACAGAAAAATTCTTCCATCAATCCAGCCTCTCGGGGAGGTAGATTACCTTCACCAGTTGGAGAACCCCTTCCCATCAGGCCTGGGTCTACACTAGGAAATTAAGTCAGTATAACCATGTTGCTCAGGAGTGTGAAAAATCCACACCTTTGAACAATGCAGTTAAATCAACATAGTGTCCTAAGGAGGTGGAGCACCTCTACACTAATAGGAGACGCTCTCCTGTCAGCATAGGTAGTGTCTTCATAGAAGTGCTTCAGTGTTTTAAGCGGAGACGAGCCCTGAAGCTCTGCGGCTGTAGCATTAAGTGTAAACATACCCCCAAACAACTTTTAACGTGCACCATCAGGGAGCGTTAGAGATTTCCACTAGATGGCAGTGCTGCCACACATTAGGAGAAACCGGCTTCTCTGAGTTAAGATTTCTTGAAGTTCTTTTAGGCCCTCCCTAATTTGGTCACCTACCAGCCTTAAAAGGACACATCATCTGCTGCTTCAATTCATGACCTAAGACAGCTTCCCTTGTCAGCTCCCCTTTCCTCTGTACATAATGTTGTGTTGAATCTGTCCCTGGCCAGCATTTCCTATCCTTCCCCAAATCCCTGGCTTTGTCCAAATGATCTCCATGTTTATCTCCCCGGATCCAGCCTTGATTTTCTCTTCCTTTCTGTCAGAAGAAGTTTGTGATAGTGGATGAAAGGGATTCATCCAGCGAGATTAGTGCTAGCAGCAACAGATACCTTTTGACCTGCCTGCCCCTCATCACTGAAAGGACTTTTCTCCCCACAGAAAGCCTGCGGGAAGGGCGTGTCTCACGTGCGAGTGGTGGTGAAAGGTCTGGGCCCTGGGCGTATGGTAAGTGCCTAAGATTCATCTTCGCCAGCATGAGCCCTCATTAATTTGTTCCTTTCTGTGAGGGCTGCAGGGTTTTTTATTCAGGCCTATAGAATTATGATTCCTGTTAACCTGTTTTTCTGAAACTGATATGAAGGACAAAGGGGCTGCAAGGAATTTACTGTTTTGCTGCCCCAAAACATTAATCACAAAAAGAAAAAGATAATGTCCTCCTGGTGAGATCCTAGAATAGTTTTGTGTAAGGAACTGAGTGAAAGCCAAATTGCTTATGTCACTTTACACTGAAGTAGTAAATCAATGGAGAATACATTGGAAGAAACAATCCTGCCCTAGCCAGGAGGAATGGACCATCTGGGACCAAACATGGCTTCCTGATTGTTAAGGCTGTTCCAAAGAGATGTTGATCGTCCCGTTCCAGACTGCCTTCTCAAAGATCCCTTTCACTTTTCTGCCAGTCTGTGCTGATTGTGCAATGGTGCAGCATGCAATCTAATGTCCATTCTCTTGCTCTTTCAGTCTGCCATCAAGGGGTTGACCATGGGGGGTTTGGAGGTCATCTCCATCACAGACAATACCCCAATTCCACACAACGGCTGCCGTCCTCGGAAGGCACGAAGACTTTGAGAGGGGAGTGGAAGGGAGACACCGTGTACAGTATCAGCTTGGTGCACTGTGAACTGATTTTGAATTTTGCCTTTGATGGGTCTTGGCAGGACATGTTCCTTGGAAGCCTTTCCTAGGAGAAACTTAGAGAATGGACACAACCCTGGTCTTTAGCTGAGTGGTTGAAGTGAGCCTGTATTTACTTTCTAAGTAGGAAGCCTTGTCTGTAAAGTTAATAAATTAAAATGTTTTAATCTTTGCGACGACCATGTCTACTGGCTTCCTGGAAGCATTTTGGATTATTCTTCTCTCAGCTGCTGTTTTCTTCCTGTCACTGCTATTCGTGGCTCTTGACAAATCCAGGTGCTGCTACTCTTGTCATTAGGAAGGGGCTCTCTTGCAATGAATGGCAGATTTTTCTCATCTCCCTTTTACCCAAACACAGAGATTTGGAAGCTGGAAGTGGAGAACTTTTTCTCCCCATCTAGCTTTCAAAGGGTGATGTTCTCACCAGAGCCCAGCACTGCTATGTGAGAGGGATGAGGAACAGCCAGCTCTTCTAGCTGCACTGAGTGGAGGAATCTGAAGTCATTGTGGCTGCAGGTTTGTTTTGTTGCTTCATTTTGCTTTAGCTGCAGTTGGCTTATTGGTGGTATTTACTAACAGAAAACCCCAGTTCTGCTGAAGCAGGAGTCTTGCCAGCTTTGATCTACAGCATCATTGCTGTGACTGTGCCAACTCCATCGATAGCTAGTACTGTGAAATGCACATACCATCACTGGTGCATTTTCCCCACCTATTACTGCATACTGTATTTTCAGTCCTGTCTCTGTCATGCCAGCTGCACGTGCTGTGCCAGAGTTCGAAGGGAGAGGGTAAGGAAGGAATTAGGAGGCCTGAGGAACAACCAAATGCTGCCCAAGAGGTTTAAAATGCTAGGCCAGGCCAATGCTGCCCTTGGCTAGAGGCAGGCATAAGCCAGGACCTATCTGCCTGGAACATACCTGCTATTTGCTTTCACCTATTTCAGCTCCACCCAAGGAGAGAGTCTCGTAGGCTAAGACGACGAGGAGTCTTCCACTCCATGCATCTGATGAAGTGGGTTTTAGCCCACAAAAGCTTATGCCCAAATAAATTTGTTAGTTTCTAAGGTGCCACAAGGACTTCTCATTGTTTTTGCCGATACAGACTAACACAGCTACCATCCTGAAACCTGTCATAGGCTGAGGGCATTCTGGAGTGTGAAAGAGAGAACTGAGGAAGGTGACTCTTCCTGGCTGAGGGAAGTTTTGCTGATTTGCCACCTCCAGCTCCAAGAGGAGGCCAAGAGGAACAGAAAGATGCATTGGTTACATGTCCCAAACACTGGGCAGGTACTTCACCTCTGTCATGATGTTAATGAGTACAAAATCTCCTTTGGTCCATCTGCCAGATCTAGCACAAACCCAGGCTTCTCTGTTCCATTATTTCTCTTTTCTTTTGCTTCCTCTTTAGTTTCTCAAACAGTGTAATTAATTATTCTCTTCTCCTTTAAAGAGAGAGGGTGCCATAGCAACAAGGCAATGTTTAACTCCTTCATGAGTTTTGAAAAGTGCAGCAATCTAATGAAATCAGACTGTTTAGAGGAACCAGTTGGGCTACATTTAACCAATGACAGTAAAACAAGGCTTGAATTACTCCTACCTCATTCCAGCTCTGTGTATGCGAACTTGGGCAAAGGGGAAGTTGTTTTAAAGTAGGGGAAAGTCCCTTTACAATTCACAAGGAAAGGCTGCAAGGTGGGGGAGAGAAGTTCTTTCCTGCAGGCTCACCATTGATTTGATTTAATCACTCAAAAAGGCAGGAGAGTTTTCCCCCTAGCCCGAGGAAGGGGGTTTCTGAGTTTCTGCTGACTTCCAGCATCTCCGCCTGGACCGTGTTTGGGTCAGTTATAGACCTTGTAGAAAAATATTAACCACATGCTTCATTAATGGCCAGGGAGAGCGTACATGGAGATGTGGGTAAAGCTAGAGCATTTTTAGTGCTTAGTTCAGCAAGTAGTCATGGGAACTTAGCAGTGTCCCAGAACATGCACATTCACTATCCAGCAAAAAACTGGCATGGTTCTAAACAGGTGCATGTCTGAGCATTGCTGAACAGACACAAGCATTGATAAAGATATTTTATGTATTATGGAGCAAACTAAATTGTCACTCTTGACTATAAGTAGCTTTATGTGCTGCTCAATCCAATGCTACTGTGAGCACCACTGGGGCAGCAAGAAGTGCTTCTAAGTGTAAATGGTAGAAGAGAGTGAAAAATAGCAAGTACTGTGGGGAGGTCTTATTTCTGAGTCTCACACTCATCACATATACCCTCTGTAGGTCAAAACCAAATCTAGAGTAAATCTTGGCCTTTCTCATTCTAGCAATTATGAAGACGGGGGGAGGGGAGCTTTTAACACGGTTCATTGCTCAGCATTTGTGAAAGACACATGAATCCAACAAACCCTCTGCGCTGTATACACAGTAAAGAAGTTTCTCATCTCTTCTCCACTGTTCTGTCTTGCCCCATTGCCTGTCTCTCTCTTTTCCTATCCAATATTGATGTTTGCCTAGCTCTCTCAGGATCCCTGTGTGCCTGGCATTACCTTTCCATCTGTTCATTAGCTGGCCATATAGAACATCTTGA
Source organism: Dermatemys mawii (assembly GCA_007922305.1). Lineage (NCBI taxonomy): Eukaryota > Metazoa > Chordata > Testudines > Dermatemydidae > Dermatemys > Dermatemys mawii. The sequence goes on from ML677366.1 coordinate 13,061,242, forward strand.
CATGTTTGCTTCTCTTCCAATCCCCCAGCTCAGCATAATCTTCATGGGCTTGCAAACAAATGCATCAACTACAGAGCTTGTTTGTGAAATCAAATCCACCACATCCGCCTTTTCTCTTTGACTTTGCTGCTGAAAAACGGACAGTCTGAGCCCAGGCCAATCGCTCATAAACTGTGAGGGGAAGAGCAGGGGAGCTTCACACTGCTGCAGCTTTAAACCCTCTTTGTTCTGCAAAGTCTTGCCCGTGTTGCAGCTTTTAGCCCTGGGGAAGAGCATGACTGCATCCAAACTGGACTCTTACTCCCCTTTTGTGGGTCAATGACCTTCAACCACTGTCCTGCAGATGAAAGTCTGCTGCAGATCTTTTAGTGCCGTGTGCTCAGTTGTGCCCTTTGTTGGCTACAAATGGACCCCAACAGCACTTAATTACAAGATTTCTTTACAATTCAGTTTCAACTGTTAATTAAAACCCAATTTGAGTCCACCACCAGGATTTACAAGTTTTAATTGCTTTCTCTGGTGCTTGGGTGATGTATAGTTCCGTGATGGCTTGCTTAGCTGCTCCTCTATCGTGTGCAGCACCATTTGGTCCTAGTATTTTTGTACTGGTCAGACTCTTTAGCCCATTTGACTTCTCTCCTCTCAGGAGTTTTCTGTTTGCCCTGCTGCTCGCTTGGCACAGGTAGGCGTCTCACTTTCTTGCTTTGCTAACTTTCAGCCTATCATTGTCGCTTCCACTTCATGACTCAAGGCTGCTCAGGCAGGCCTTTTGAACACAAGCTGTTTCGTCTATTTCCGAGGACAAAGCTCCGCTCTTCTTTCCTATCATGGCACAAACTTAGGCTCTATTTTACCCTTTCTTTTAAACTAGAACATATCCAGATTCCTATGGTGGGGGATCAAAATAGGTAAGTCATTTATGACTACCCTGCTAATTAATATGAATTTACAGTATGGAATGTAGACGTTGCCGTACTGCCTCAGGTGGTTAATCCTGCTAATGTTATCCTGTGTCTAGTAGGGGCCAATACCTGGGACTAGATTAACAAGGGGGATTTAGGCAGTGCAATGGCCATGCCCAACTTTTAGCTGCCATGTTCTCTAGTGGAATTCATAAGCCTGAGTTGGGTGCCTACATCCTACCCTCAAGGGAGTTAGGTGCCTATCTTTCTCTGCCAGAGGCATACCCCTTCCTCCACTCAGGAATCTCAGCTCATTTTACTGGAGTTGGTGCCTAAACTAGGTCAGAACTTCCTTGCAAAAAGAAAAAAAAAAATGATGATGATAGTGGCACTCCTGTACCCTCCCCCATTGCTATAGCCCAGGGGCAGGGGCATTCCCCTTGGAGATGGGAGACATGCATTCAAGGCCCTGTTTCTGAATCAGGCCAAATGGGAATTTGAACCTGGAGCTCCCACATAAGCAGTGAGTGTTCTGATCCCTGGGCTATAGAACAAAAAGGGGCACCATCACCTTTTTGGTGCAGAGAGCACACGTAGTGGATCAGGCAAGACAGGACCAGGGAAATGGCTAGATTCTCAATCCTACTTGGGCTGAGGTGTGAGCCTGGCATGAAGCAGCTCAGCAATGTCAAGTACATTAGTACAAGATAGCTTTCTGCATGCTCACTAGCTTGAAGTTAGGTTGGACCACAGGATCAAAGTCTACCTTGTGCATCTATGCCTGGTGCTTTGAACGAAAGCCACAAAAACTCATCCCTCACAGTGCACTGCTGTATGTGGGGGAACCCCCTTTCTAGCCCCTGCGCCAAGCTCCACGCTGGAGCGATGGTCATCCTTGTTTGCTGAACCAGTGACTCACTCTTTCCTTTGTAGTTTAACTGTAAATGGTTGTTGGTGATAAGTCAGGTGCCTAGTTCCTTTGTGTGTTTCAATTGAACCCTTAATCAAATGATGCTGATGTCCTTTAAGAGCTGAAACTAAGTGCAAGTGAGGAGGAGAAGAGGGGAGAGCTTCCGGTGCCAATAAACTGCAGTAGCTGGGGTGGTTTACTTCAGCCCAGTGTCTGCATGTGGAAGGGCTTCTGCTTAGTTTTCCCACACTGCCCCCAGGGGGAATGTTTGTAACCAGAAATCATCCTCAGGAGCACTGTAGTGGAATTACACTCCTTTACATTGGCAAGGTGGTAGTAGCCCAAAATCATGTTCTGTTATGGGAGGGTAAAGCAAATTAACTCCATGATTGGACATTTCTAACTAAGAATCCTTATGAACTCCCCTAAAGGGTGAAGGGGATCCAAATGAGGTCATGCTTCTGCCCTTCCTATGCACTGAGACTTTTAGTATAAATATTTTGCAGTCTGCAAACAAATCATTGATACCATCCCAGCTCAAGACTCTACCTTGGCCATCTCTCTTCCTTGCCTACTTACCTCTCCAGGTTCTTAGCGTGCAACCTCTCAGGCCAAATTAGGTCAAGGATCTTCAGATTGTTTTCTTGCTTTCTTAATGCTCTCCACTTCTCAGGAAGAGGCTCAGGCATTAATTGGCACTCAACAGCAGTGAATGCTTGGAGGTTTTGCTTTTCAGCTAGCTAATAGTATCCAAGTTCCTGAGATAATGGTGGGGGTTGTCAGCACATTTTTTTTGAGGAGGGGGTTCCAAGAGAAGTAGGCAGACCATGGCTATTTTCATTTTTCTTTTGCTGATCAAGCTCCCGCTGGGCAGCTAAACAACAGCTGGTGAGAAAACTGAGCAACAGTGCAGGAGGAAACACTGTGTTCTCAGCCCTCCTGTAAAAGCAGCAGCAAAGCTCTCCTGTCCCTCTGACCCATCCCCCTCACCTTTTGTTTCTCAGATGCTCATGATTCTTCCCTCACTGGGCCCCACATCTGCTGAGTGCTGGAGAGTCTGCATGTGCTCACGCTATCTGAACTGAAATCTTGCACCAGGTGGAAAGCCCCAGTAACTCTTCCCCTAGGCCCAGGCCAAATGAGGCTGTTCTGGGGAGTAGTTAATGTAATCAGTTTAGAGCTACTGTTCTGGAGGAAGTAGCCAGAGCAAACACATGGGGCAGGGGACTGAATGCTAAGCAAAGATGAAGGGAATGAAACAGGAGCAGCTCAGTAAGAGCAAAGTCCAGAAACTGAGTGGTTATATTGCGCTGTAGCTCAGGCTGGAGACGTCAGCATTACCAAGTGTCTGGCTGTACGAGCAGGGACCACTGCAGCAGTAACTGTACTCTAAGGATTTACAGCTATTCAGATGACTCACTCCCCTCCCCTAGCAGGGAAGAACCCTGCTCTGCCAGTTCTCATCCCTCCCATTACCCAAAAAAGCAGCTGGGAGTTTCCATGCACCCCTGCTGTTAACATGAAGAGTCCATGAGGAGTATTCACTTAGCTGCCTTTAATACTGGCCTGACCATCCCATTGGGAATTGACTCCCAACTTGCTCCTCTTTAGTAAATTTTAATTTCTCTATGTGGAAATGACACCCCTCAGAAAGAAAACCTTTCCTTTCCCTCCCGCTCTGGTTCTGAAATGCCCCCTGGGTCTGGCCACGGGAAAGCTCCAGGAGTACATCCGTGAGGCTCTCTCTGCCTGTGCTTGTCTTTAGAGAGAGGGATTCTTTGTCAGCATGAGAGACTGCAGGAGCAGCAGTCCACCAGTGAGTTCCCCCAAAGGTGCTGCTGAGTTGGGCTGCTATGCACAGATCCCTATTTTAGAGCGAGACAATATCAGAGCAAGTGCAGAAGTTGCACTATCTCCCCAGGTAGGATTCTGATTGGCAAAGCCAAAGTGAAAAACAGGAAGGGCCTGGGTTCATGTCCTGCATTTGTCCAAAACCATTTGGATAACAGCTTCACTACTGGCCCATTTTAATCACACGTCCTTGTTTCCTCCACTAATTACCCTGTCCGAGAACAGGCTGCGTTTCCCACAGCAGACTGGACTCGGTGTCGCATAAGAAAAACAGAGCCGAGCAAGAGCCACGCTCGCAGCCCTCATCAGTCCCTCTGGCAGGTCCCCGGCTGAAGTGGTGAAAGATGATTCTAATCTTTTCCTATTCCTGCCCTGAGGTGAGCAACTTTCTCCAGTCATTGTCAGGAATAGCCCTCATGCCACCCATTGCACAAACCTGGACTCTGGCCTTCATTTGCTCCTGCATCACAGAAGCAGATGACAGATTTACTGAGCAGTCAGGACCACACTGCCCAAGTCTAGAAAACAACAGTCAGACTCAACTCTAGTGCCAGCCCCCAATGCATTTCTCCTTATTCCAGGTAGGGAGGGGGAAGAACAGGTGCAGCTTCTGTCCCTACCCCACCCTCCAACAGTCATGGTTGCACCCAAAATGCTTTGTCCTTGGGCCTGTTGGTAAAGAGGCTGTTTAGTGCCAACCATGAGAGCCACACTGACATTCTCCACTTACCCACAGAACCGTAGCCAGCTGGCCAGCTGCAAACAAAGCTCCCTTCCTAATAGGCCTGACCAGCAGCAGCCAGTCCATCTTTGCCCCTTGCTGAGATTGCCGCCCTGTGTGCTGGTGTTTGGTGTCATATGGGCACCTCTGCAGCAGGAAGTGAACACTGTCAGGCCCAACTCATTCCTCAGGTGTCAGTGAATGACCACTGGAGGGTAGGAATAAGCACAACTGGGTTAAACAGGCCCTCTAGAAGATAAACGCTTCCAGCGCCCTGCTTCTGAGCCAGCCAGGCCCTCATATAGACGCCTCTTTAACTTAAAAAGTATTTTGGAAGAAGCAGGTGCAGGCAGAATAAAATCCCTATTCTCCCAAATGATGGTCATTCAAGGTTGGAAGAGCGGGGAGGGCTAGACGAGATTCACAGCAGTCAACATGGGTACATAGAATTGCAGCTTTAAAAGAAAATAATCTCTTGGCCCTAGGCTATAACTAGCTTTAAAAGTACTTTCAGTCCTTCAGGTCAGTCTCACCTTTCCCTTAATCAGCACAGGATGAGCCGAGAGACGACAGACTAGATGAGGGGCTGGAAAGCAGAGCTGTTTGGCTGCCAAGAGCGACTTTCCTTCTCCCTCCCAACATGCACACATTTGAGCCAAAAAATGGAATTAATTCCTGTGACTGTCCCTTGCTTTTATCAGTGCTCTGCATGCACTAGCTGGGAGGGAGACAGTGCCCAGCTAGCTCTCTACCGCTGTCAGCATGTCTAACCTGGTTGGACGCTGGACTGAACATCTAGTTAGAAAATGGAATAAGCAGCACTGAAAACCTACCCCCAGGGTAGGGAAGAAAATGGGAAAGAGGGACCAAGAGCGCGAGCCTGAGGCCTACCCTGCAGGTGACACTAGCTCCTAACCCCCTCATAGAAAGTATTGGCACGAGCGTAGTTCCAGCAGCGGTTCTTTGGCCATTGTGAACGGAGTTTGTCGTAAGAGCCTGCTCCAGGCTTGTGAGAAGCTTGGTGCTAGCCAGCCCTGGAGACATTTCTCAGATGTCCCTGCCCAGGTTGCGCGGAGTAGCAGGTTCGGTTGAGCCTGCTGTCATCTAGCTCAGGCTGCTGCATCCCGCCCTGGGGAGGCTTAAGGAGGACAGGGGCCTTGCCCAGACTCTGGGCTGAAGGGTGGGAAATGACCTCAGCCACGTGCAGAGCATCCATGTGCGCTGCTGCAGCCTCCCCCGCAAACAGGAGAGCCCAGGCTGTTTGCTGGCCGCTCTTTCCTCTCCCAGCGGTTGTTTTAACTGGGTTTTGTTGCCCTGTGTCGAGGACGTTACCATGTTGATAGCTGCTTTTGCGGCCTGTCTCTCCTGGTTGTCATGGTTACAGTGATTAGCAAGAGCTCAATTCCGAGATGGGGGAAGGGTAAAAGCTGCATCTCCCCGTCTGCTCTCCAAGGGCAGCAGGTACATCTAATCCCAGCGTTGCTCCGGTTTCTGCCTTTGACTGCACCAAGGAGCTATCAAATGACCAGCTCCATGACTGTGAGCGTTGCTCAGAGGGGATGCAGTACTCAGCCAACTACTCCTATTAACACTCTAAATCAAATCTGACCAGGGCTGGCAGACAGGTATCTCTCGAGATGGCCGGGTCACCTCCTCCCACCTCTCACTTGGTTATATTTGTTCAGTTCCAGCCCAGCTTCACCCTTTCCCCTCGCCCATCATTCCTGCTTTCTCACTGGTGAGAAACCCACTGAGGATGAGCTACTTGCAGGCCAGCCTGGGTACAGCAGTATGTCTGCACATCCCTTGAACACCTTCTGACCCGAGTGCGGCTGTTCACATGCCTCAAGCATACCACCGAACTCCACGTGTCATGCACTCACACTTAGCTGCAGGCTCGCCTCCCTATCACTCCTTCCAGGCACAGGCTCGGAAAATGCAAGCAGCCATTCCCATTGCTTTGAAGGGCGCCTGATTGTTCCTTCCTCACACAGCCACACTGAAGCCAGGGAGCTTTGTGTCATAAGGAATGGAGAACAGGGCTCAGAGTGAGTTAGGGTTTGTTGTCTCCTATTGCTACTTCGCCTTGTAGCCAAGGCCTATAGCTGCCCCAGCGAGGCTGGGGGAAGAGAGATATGGCAGGTGAAAGGGGAAGGAGTCCCCAAGAGGGGCTTGATTCCCAGGGTAGTCTCGAGTTGGGAAGTCTGAAGGTGTGGGTCCTTCATGCAAAAGCCAAACGGTGTGTGCCTGTGAAGGGTTCCACTTCCTTAAGATTCCTCTCTCATTGCACCAACCTACAGCTGGCACATAACGAAGGCACTTGAAGAGCTCCAGACGGAGGAACAGGGATAGTTGCTACTAAGTATGTTACTGGTTAAAAATTAACAGCTTCTGTTAAATTCAGTTGATCCTTGTAAATTAGCAACCCAACAAAAAAAGCTTCCACTTCTAAGGCCAGTGACTCCAAGCATCAGCCTCCACCTGTCAAGTCAGACTGCCCCACTAGGGTACAGGGAGGGTGTTAAGATTCCCTCTAGCTTCACACAGCCTCATCTCAGTTTCCACAAGATGTTCCCCAGCCCCAATGACTGGCATCCAGGCCCTCTGGATCTCCTAAACCACCCATGGATTCTCTCTCTGGTCTCCTCTCTAAGCTTAAGTAGGTTCTGCTAAGCTCACTGAGCAGCTGGCAATAGTCTGTCTCCCCACCCACAGTGCATGAATAAACTTTTCCCTGAATTCCTCAGTGCACTTGGCATTCAAGTCACTGCAAAGCAGATGGCAATTTTGTCAGGCGGATGAACTGCAGGAAACAGAAGATGTTTTAAGAGAGGATTTCACCAGCTGCCAGAGTGAGAAAACAAAAGGGAAGACACTGGAAGAACAGCCAAACCATGCAGAGATGCAAAAGAAGTCTACCAGCTGCAGCTATCTGGAAGCCAGCTCTTTAGGGCATGCCTGTACCCACCACAAGACACAGAAAAGCTTCCAAGCCTGCCATCTCCGAGGTTCAAAGCAACAGAGCCAACACGCTAACATAGCATTATGTATAGATTCAAAACATGACACTGTAGGACCAACAGAAGTCTGGATATATGGATTAACATTACTAGCCACCAATGGAGCACAACTAGATGCAGCACAATTCTCTCAGAACTCACTAGCCCTTCTTCATAAGTATAGCCCCCTACAAACCTACTGCTACACTGCTGGTTACCCATGTCACTATAGTTCTCTGGTTGTTACAGTCTTAAAGCCTGTGTTTTTATCCCATTATATAAGAAAAACCCTGTGCAATTCAGGATTTTCATATCAGTGTTTCTCTGAATAAAACCAGAACTCATTCTCCGGCATGCCAACTAAAATTCTGCACTGGAACAGACTCACTCCCAGTTTTGAAGTCAGTCACTTCACATAGCAGCTGGGAGCGTTCTAGAGTTAAGAAATCTGCACAAGAGGTTACTTTGTACAACTCACCAGAGCACATGTTTCTGCAGCACAGCAGCAGCAGGAGCTTCTAGCTGTCTCCCTCACTCCATTTCCTTCTTTTAGCCAAACATTTCTCACAATTACTCTGACAAGCGAACAACATTTAACATGATGCCAAGGAGGCGGAAAGGTATAAGGACACACTAACAACCTGGACCCTAATGTTGCATGAATAACATGAACACACGATTTATTGATTACAAAACATTTTCTACATTCACTCGTCTAAATAATAAAAAAACATTTAGCAGATGCAATCCTGGTTTCATTAGACCTCGGTGACATCTACCCCTTTCCCCCTGGAGTGAAAAGGTTCCATAGACGGGTGTGGTGGAAGAGGAAAAACAGCAAGGATCTGAAAAAAAGTTGCAGAAAGTCACAAACCTGTATTTTCCCCATGTCAGAAAAGTCCTAAACAAGCCTACCAGATACACTGGAGATCATGTGAACAAGGAAGCTACCATAATTATACTGGGACTGCAAGAGAGCAAAGCCAAGGAAGAGGACAGAAATGGTGGAAAAGAAGTCAGTGCTTGAAGGTTAACTGAAAGGAGTCTTAAGAAGAGATCTACCTTTAGATGAATACATAGATGTACATACGGCTGCATTTTTGAGCCCACAATGACTTCTATAGCTTGTCACTTAATACAGCTATATATAATCCTCACCCAACTGACCCAATCTTATTTTGATTGTCTGCCTGATCAAAGATGGCTGAAATCACAGAAAGCATAAAATAGATCCATTGTTAACCAACACACAGTCTTTTCAAGGCATGAATTTTCCTGCCAGTTAGTTCAGAACTGAACTGAATTGAGGAGTGCTCAGTGCCAAAGAGCTTCCGTGGGGTCATTCTGACACAAAGCTCAAGAGAAGCTGTACAATAAAGATCCCTACACACCACAGAGGGAAAGCGCTCAGGAAGTCAAGTTATTGGCCTCTCTGGTGCTCTCCTGCTTTAGACTGAGTATGGAGGTGTTGCTATTGAGTACCCAAGTGCAGCAGAGCAGCGAGAAATCCAAAGCTGTGGAGCCTCAGATCAGGCCCATTTGTGCATTGGCAGCCACTGTTCAAGCTCAGAAGAGGCACATTCCACCTGGGAGGACCAGGCAATAAAAAAACCTGCAAAAATCCAAACAAAACCCACCAGTACTTTTGACCCACACTAAAAAGTATTGGTGACAGCCCTGCAAAGCCACCCACATTGGCTTAACTTTCATGTTAATGTCTCAGGAGAGGAGATAAAATAGCCCTAGGGACAGGAAGAAGGAAAAAATCCGTGTTCACAAATGGGGCTCGCAGCTTGAACACCAAAGCATGAGAGAGAAGAGTGTCTCACCTTTGCCATTAGCTCACACCATTGTCCATACAAACGAGTCAGTAGGAGCATCTTAACCACTCTAAGGTGAAACTTCAGCACAATGAATTAATACCCTAGACTTTATGCAGATCCGCCTACGCATACAGATCATGACTCCTCAAGACAAATGCACCCTGTTTTTTCTTCATGAAAGTTTCCACTGATATCTGGTAGGAGATTTTGGAAAGAGAATACAAGTCAGACTCATGAAACGAGTTCTTGTTTATTCTGGTATTTATCTTGTGTTGTGAACAAGTTCTCATCCTAACCTAGTAAAAATATTAGGTAGAAAATATATGTCCCACCCCTACTCCTGCACTTCTTGTTTCTTAACTAAAAGAATCAAAATTTCAAACATGACAATGAGACAGGCTTTTCTTTCAACACACTCCTGTGGTAACATTAATCCTTTACTGCAAATACAAAATGTGGCAGTCACTGCCACAGAATCTACAGTGCTGCACCACGGCAGTTCATACCCCTCACAACCGTCAATCTGTTCCTCCAGAAACACATTAAAACAATATTTAGCACTCATCTGATTCTTTCAGTTCTTGGGATGAAAAGTAAGTGCTTTACAAAAGTGAGTTCACGTCATATTTTAGAGATAAGGAAACTGAGGCAGAGGGAGGGGAAGTGACTCACCTGAGATTATACAAATTAGTGGGAGAGCTGTGAATATGGTTGTTACTCATACTACTTAAAGGAAATGGTATCAGCAGAAAGCTGAGATATTGTGAAGCAAGGCTCCACTCCATCTGGAGCTCCAGGGTGAGTGAACGCTAGCGTGTGGTATCAAGGAGTTAATGGGAACTGCTGAGAACTTTTGGGAACGACAGAAAAATACATTAACAATGGAAAAGGGTAATGAAGAGTGAACTTTTGGTGAGAGAGAAGCAGATAACTCAGTTATCTATCAGCTACAGTGCCGTTTTATCAAGCAGGAGACAATGTGCGAAGACTCCCTGCTCCGAGGTTTAATAGAAAGAGTTTGAGAAACAGATTGTAGGTGAAAGATTCTAAAACCAAGAAATAGTGTTCTAGGCTGGAGAGGAATGAGACACTACTGCATGCATGTCCTGACACCTCCCTCAGCAAGTGGCCTCCCAACCTGAAGTCATTTGTTACAGCCCCGAGAAACTTCCCATCAGCACAAATACCCTGGGAAAGACGACAAAGAACTATGTATTCTTGCCCTAGGACTACATTTTGCATAGCCCTTAGCAATCCTGCATAGATGCAGGTGGGCTACTGGTTAGAACTGGAAGTCAATTCTATATTCAGTTTACACAAGGTTATATGAATTATTTCATCTGAGCCTCAATTTCCCCATCTGCAAAAATGGCAGCAATACTTTTGTAAGAGTGCTTTAAGATCCTTGTACAAAAACTGCTTTATAGTGTTGAGATGGGGATATGTTTGTTTGGGAGGAGAGAAGAAAGGAAGATAGAGCAAATGAACTACACTGAAGGCTGTAAACAGCCAAAGCACAGGATGGCTCAAAGAATTTGGAGTGGGATGTGGAGCCTGTCACATTTAGGTGAAGTATCCAAACCCTGCCCAGATCAATAGTGACAAAAATAAGATTATCTGATGGCTATTCAGTGATGTGTGAGATGAGCTTGTGACCTCAGGACTTTCAAAGTGGACAAGTGGCCTCAACATATTATGCCCAACTGGCCTCCTCTTTGGTACCTTCCGCAGATATGAATGGGCTTTCCCTCAAGGACAGTGCCCTGTCATGGCCCATCAGAGAACAGCAGTCTCCAGTGTCAATCCAGCACTTTGCACCAGCCCTGTGCTTGCCTAAGATGACAACACTCCCTAGCAATATGCACATTTTTGGTAGGCACAAGTTTCGAGAAAGCCCATGTGCTTCCTTACAGTACAAATGCAGTCAACAATGAAGTGCCCTTCAGATCAAGGCAGGGCCAGCTTTTTATAAGTCCGCACAAGCTCAGACCCAGAGGCATTTAGGTGCACATCTTCTGCATTCAAGTCTAGCAGCTCATTTTGAAGACACCTCAGACAATGTAGAAGTCAATCTTGCTTCAAGTGTACAGTGATACACCAGCAAGCTGTGCTTCAATCCCAGGGAGTCACCCCTGGGCACCCCTTGCCACCTCACCTCCAGTTCTCACAGAAAATAGGGTGGGAAGCAAGAGAGGACAGGCAGCATTAACTCAGCAAAGTCAGACCTTCAGCTACAAGCTCCCAGCACATGAATCCAAGTCTCCCCTTCTTCCAGTGCAAAATCCAGCCTAGCTGTCCTCTAACTGCAGGGGAAAGGGAAGCACAGCGACAGTCCAGTGCCAAACAGATGCAGACACGCTGGAATCAGCTCTCTCAGGTCTAACCCTGTTATCCCCTGGTGAGTATAACCTTGCAGCTTGAGGCATCACAGAGTAGCCATGGGAAAGACGAGGATGTCACAAGTCAGACATTCTCCACATTCATGTACTTGCAGTGCACTGGAGACGGGGCTGGCTCTTTCCCACCCTGCCAGCAGAAGCAGAGTGAGGGAAGAGGACAACACATACCCCATGGGACACATTCACGGTCCAGGTAACTCTTCTCCCTAACTGAGGCACCAGAGAGAAAGCTGCTCCCCAGTTCCAAGTCTCTCCCATGCATTCCTGCTAATAGCTAGCCATGTTCCCACCCTACACAACAGCTCACGCATTAGGCATGCAGACAGCTGTTCTGGTTTCCCTCCCTTGGTACTTGCCACCTTTCATCTGTGGGGCTTAAAGTGCTTTACAGCAGGTGGCTCAGTCACATCCTCGTTTTACGGTTGGAAACTAAGGCACAAAGATTAAGTGACCTGCATAGGGGTCAGGAACAGAAATCGTCTCTCCTGATTCCAGTGACCTGCTTTAACTACTAGACCACCCTGCTAACAGAGACCTTTCTCCCCTAATGCCTTGCATATTGATGTGGCTTGAGTGCACTGTGTGAATCACAAGAGCTACTTTCGTTTCCTCATAACAGTGAAGGTACAAATTAGAAAAAATAAAACAACCCATCACCATGGCTTCTATTCTTGCTCTGTAAAATGGACTTGTCTTGACTAAGTAGAAGGGCACTGGTACAGGAGGAGTGCTAGGGAACTCTGCCTTTGCTATCACAAAACAGACAAAGCGAGAGAAAAAAATGACACTCCTTGGGGAAACAGGCAAGGTTTCTCAGCTACATGTTATTCACCAATAGGTGTGGCAGAAGACAGGGTTTAATGCAACAAGGGGCTTTGGCAATATGAACTGGATGGGATCTATAGAAAGACATGGTCACAAGGCTAATCTCCAATCGAGATGGCTTCTTCCGAAGCACGGTGGGATTCTCTTTCAATGGCTTGCGAGTGGCAGCTGTAGACGCTGGGGAACAATGCTGGTTGGTTAGGGCTTCCAGGTCAGGTTCCTTAGGTGAACAGTGGTTTGGTTTCCTAGAAGGCATGAGTGTCTGGCTTTGGTGTGTCCATGAGGGCAACAGCTGCCCTAGCCCAGGACTGTACTATGTGCAGCTGTGCCTCATGTGGAAATTAACAACATATTCTGCATTAGTCCGCTGCACCGAGATAGCAAAGGGCTCAAAGGGGTGAAAGGTGAATGCCACCAGGCGTCGTACTGTATGATTGATGGGTCGCCCCAAGAGTCCTGCTTGGATTTCAAACTTCAGAAGGCCAGAATCCCGGGCATAAAATCTGTAAGGAAGAGAAACAGAGAATGCTGATTATGTCTTGTTTTGCCATCTTGAACTCTGCGTGAAAAGGGACAGGTGCTACTGATGACTGCTCCTTATTCCATCCCTGGTGTTTACCCAAAAGCATGCTGGGAAGATGGTGCGACAAACTCAGCTTGCACTGGCCAATATGTAGCATTGTCTAAGCAATACAAATAATGGAAGCTCGTGTAGGGAAAGTCCCTTCCTGGGTAGAAGTTTTTTATCTCTAACATTTTAACGCCATAAATGAGAGAAGCCTGTTGCAAAGGGCTGTCTTTCACTCTTGCGAGCTCCAATTTCAGGATCCACAGTTTGAAATACAAGGATTTATCCCTAAGTGAATACATACTGGCTCCCTACCATCCCACTGAAGCAAATATCTTCCATAGTCCATGGGAGTTACATGTGAGCAAATGAGAAAACAGATCCATCCCTTTTAGTAACTTTTAAACAACAGCCTTCACTCTCCAGCTGTGAGAATGCGTTGTCTCTCTCCTGTTCTACCAAAGAGACTTCACAACACCACATTGCTGCTATATGACTTGGCTACTCACACATCATGTCCCCTCACTGTGTCCCCATTCAGAAGATGTAGGAGAGCTACTGGACTTGACTTTGTTCTAGGGTGCCTTAAACTACTTTACAGCCAGACTTCACAATCACTTGCAGATTTCCAGTGAAAACTGTCCATGTAAGAGTCTAGGAGGAAGTCACTTAATGGCCAAATGCAGTGATCACAGCAAATCTGGGTGATCTGAAAAGGGAAAGAAAATCACCCAATATCCTACCATGCAGCGATCCACCTCTGCAACTCAGACTGGATCCTTGCTCCCCAAAACTGGAGTGCTCTGCAATGTGGCTCAGGTAAGAAGTGGACATTGCTCTTCACTGATTCTCTGGCCCATAAGCAGAGCAGTGTTGGCTGCCTCTAAAAGCAGTTCTGCCTAGCACTCCTTTGTTTGTTCTTTCCTATGTCCTGGAGGAACTCTTCTCCATGTCAAGAGTTATGCTGTTTCAAGCTGCGTCTCCTACATCTCTAGGAGAACACCAGGATCTCTGCAACTTCACCTTCCACCCAATACTTCGGTGGGTTCTTCAGATAATTTGGACACTAAATGGCCTCCTGTTATTACACAAATCCATCAGCACTGGCCCTGAAGCTGGCTCAACTACTTCGATCTTCTTCCGAGCACAGACTTGTGGTAGTCATTCTGTCCCTGTCTTGTAGCTTTTGGTTGTTTGCATTTGCCTCTGGTTTCAGCTCAAACTTGCTTTTGTATCAGAGCACATTCTTCCCAACACCACCTGCTAGCCTGATGTACTCACAGCTCTTAGGATGGCAGCAATGGCTCCAGACAGATTCTTTCAATATCAGACACCCTTCAGGTTTTTATAATGTAGCTTGCTGAACTCCTTGCATTTTTCTAGCGTGCCATTCTCCTCTCCAGTCTCCCTCCTCACCTGAATAAGAGTGCCAACCAACTGGCCTGCCAATTACCCATAAGAACAAAGCAAAAGAGCTACAATCTTGGTAGCTGGCTTTCCAAAAAGCTCCCTCCTACACAGAACTAGGCATGTAGGGGGTTGGTTTCTAACTAAAACATGACCTATGGGCTGCTCCTGTCTCCACACTTCAATATAATTTAAACACACTCAAGATGAGCTCTCTGTAATCTCAGGTAATCTCAAAGATGTGCTCGGTTTGGTATTTTTAAAAGTGCTCTGCAATCAGAGGCCATTTCCATGGACTCCCACTCAGTGGCTAAACTAGGCACTGAAATAGAAGACCTTGTGTCAATAAAAACAAGACCAGCCCTTTCAAATTGTATAGAAATGGTATATTTATCTCCAAACCACTTCTTTAAGAAGGCTCCTTATTAACCCTTTAGATTTACAAGCTTTAACCCCCTAACACAGGAATTGCCATGTTGAGGATCTGGCAGCCCATGCATCTCTCCCACAAGCTTTGTAGTTCCCTGCTGTGAGTTTGCTGCCAAGCCTCTTGTAAACAGAAATTGGGGAAAAGGCCCTGAAGCCATTTCACCAGGAAAGAGGCCAGGAAGCAGGATGTTAACCACTCTCCAGCAGCTGAGAGAGAGGACTGCTGCAGCCTTCCAGGGGAAGAGAGACCGTAAAACCAAGAGTGGGAAGGAAGTAAGCTAAAGGCAGCACAAGTGGGTGCCGAGTTGGTGCAGAACACAACTATGGGACCTCAAACCATGAATGGCGCAGAAGAAAAAAAAAAAATATAGATTGAGTGTATCTTGGGCTGCTGATGGGCTCTGTGCCAAAGCCAGGTGCATGGAACTGTCACTATAAATCCTGCATTACCAGTAATGAGAAAATAAGCTAACGCGTCTTTATTTCAAAACTGTTTTCTGCATGATGGGTCGCTGATGTATCTTATTATTAATCACTGTTTTGTGTGAGAGAAACACGGCAGCACTTCTCCAGCTGTTGAAGGGTTA
This sequence comes from Dermatemys mawii, assembly GCA_007922305.1. Classification (NCBI taxonomy): domain Eukaryota; kingdom Metazoa; phylum Chordata; order Testudines; family Dermatemydidae; genus Dermatemys; species Dermatemys mawii. The sequence continues at coordinate 13,076,663 of ML677366.1, forward strand.
AGGGTTACGTCTGCTATTGAATCGCCCTGCATTCTAGAAGCAAGCAGCTGGGAAGCAGGAGTCCCCCCGCACAGCTCCAAACCCCTATTCAAGGCCTGATTGACTCTGGCATTTTATAACGTGATCTTCCAAAGCACAAAGCTACATGTCTACTCAGGGGAGAGAGGGAAGGTGGTAGTTTGCTTTGTTTACAACAGAAGACGTGACCACAGCAAATGTCTGCAGTCCTACTCCCTTTTGTCTCTAGACGCTGCAGAAATGTTGGCAGATGCAGATAAACACCACACAGTGAGATCTCTGAACATCAAGTACAGTGACAGGAAAAGCAGCAGATATTTCTCTGCAGACTGTACAGAGTTTGAGATCAAACCAAAGCACACATGGGAAATCAAGTACATAACTATGATTTGGGGAGTGTGTGTGTGTGTGTGGTCAGAAGTTCCCAAATCTTAAGCAGGGGTAGTGTGCATGGTGCAGTAGAGAATGCTGTAGACAGCAATAAAGTTGATGGTTGCAACCTGTTTCTCATCTCTCTGGGCAGATCAAAACACCGACATCAGGGCAGTCACAGAGCACAGTATGAACTCTTAGATCTCTCTCTTCACAAAATGTAGGATTTATTTTGCTCCTCAAGCACTAAGAGCTGTGCAGTTTTCTGCCTTGGGACACTCAGCACATTTAGGCCCAAAGCATGATCTTTCTTAAGATGTTTTGAATCTGGTGGTGGAAGTGCCAGAATCCAAACAGCTATTCTTGAAATCCATTGCTGTGGCCAATAAACAAACACAATTTGTGCATGCCCAAGATAGAAATGTGTAAGCTCCCACTATTAGTCTGCAAGCAGCATTACAAACCTCGTTACTTTCAAGGTCAGGCATATTCCTGTTAATAAGGCATAGATGGAAATAAAAAGAATGGCCCTGAGGTCTGACCAAAGCTTCTGCTGTGCAAGCAAGTTTCTTGTGCATTATAGGTTTCCAATTCATGAGAAACACAAGAGGCAATAGGGAAAAGGGGACTACGGACTCCAGTGTTAAGTGAAGAGGAATAAAGTTCATAGTGAAGGATGGCTTTGGTTTCTAAGTTTCTCAGTGTGCATTACAGACAACGGAGTATGAAGACAGTCAAACCAGCGCTGTGAATGTTATGGGTAACATGTAAAGATATTTAAACAAATCAGACTGGTATAAGCGCTAGCCAGCCCCTCCTCCCAAAATGAGCATTTTCTTGATGTGGCAAAGCAGACTCATACATTGCAACCATAGCATGCTGGCTGTCACATAGCAAAAGGACAATCTGAGAAGAGGGGGAATTTAATGTTCATATAAAAGGCTGTTCAAGTTTCACTACCCATTTCTGCCTTTCAACATGGCTGATGCACCTCAACTCCAATTTTGAAATAGCCAAATGTAAATGTGCATATGTAAAGTAGGCACAGTCCACAGGAGAGGAAAGGCAGAGCTTCCTAATTTGCTGGTCTCTCCGGAATAATTTAAACAAGACTTTGCTGGAATGGAACAGAGGAGGGGAAAAGGCAAACATCCCTATATGTACACTTCAGTCTGAAACACAGTCAGGACACATGTCCATTTCTGAGAAACACACATTCAGTCCTACCCATGTGCAATTTTCTGACTCTTCTTACTACCTGATGGGGTGATCTCCACACGTCTTTGGCCGTTCCATGACTGACACCCACTTGTCATCATAACTGAAGAGGGAGAGGTCAAGGTAAGGGCTGCCGCTGTAAGACTGAGCGCTGATTGGGAGCTGACCCAGCAGCCTCCGTACAGCCTCTGTGTGCCCTCCATACTTTGCATTCACAATAGTGTCTTTAAACCTGGAGCACACAAAGGGACAGATTTTATTTGCAAAGCGCAAAGGTAAATGGCACAATGTATATACATTAGTGTTTGAAAAGGACAGAGAACAAAAATCAAAACAGCAGCAGTTTAAAAACTAGTACTACTAAATTCAGAAGTTGTAATTCATCTAATACACCATCAGTCTCAATTCTGGCGACCTTTTACCTGCTCCATAATCAGTGTTCATATCCTGTTTTGGAACTATGGACTGAAGTGAATAGGAACTTGTCAGTTCACAAGGTCTGGCTACAGCTGCCTGGCAGTACTGGAAATGTACAGGATCAGAAATGGGGAGAGATGGATTAGCAGCTTATCAATCAATCCAGGTTTTACTGCAATGATTGTAAACACTGTAAGTGAAGCCTGAAGGCTGTGCTACAACAGCTGAATTCCTGAGGTTGAAGGAGGACTTGGGAATCCATCTCTCCCCAGCCATTATGTTTTGATTGTATAAAGGGAAGAAACTGTAGAAGAACAACTACCTTGAAGAGAAGCCTGCAGCTGTTTAGCTCAGCACAGTCTAAAAAGTTCTTTCCTGTGAAAAGATTTATCTGGATTGGAGTTTTTCTTCTTTACAAGTTAATAAGCAGAATTTGAGCTTTCTACTGGTGAGATCCAACTTTTATGAGACCAGCGGTATAATAGCTACTTATCAGAAACAGTTTATTGAACTGTAAATTCTCAGGGCAAGGGCCTATTGTATTTACTTATCTAACAAGCACTATACCACCCCAAAACCAGCCCCATTATAGGCTCTGATCACCAAGCAGAAGGCTGAAGAGGTTCTTGCCTCTAGTTTCAGCTAGAGAACAAGAGCAGCACTTCATATGTTTGCATTAAGTTCTGTCTCTCACAAGCTGTAAGGAATCCCCAGCGGGAGTTATGGAAATATACAAGACGACAGTCTCCTTCACTTGCATGGATTCAACAACTTGAATCAACAGAAGTCTCCCCTATAAGCAATGGCAGAAATGGTCATTACATAGTTATGCTGAAGTTAAATAAGTCGTGAGAAGTACAAGAGGCTCTGGCACACTTGGGTACATCACCACATATATCTAGGATCACATTTTAGAAACATTGCCACCTGCATTACGAACATGACTTCAGTCTATTTCAAAGAAGTGTAGAAGTCTTATTTACTTTTATATCTCACTCCACTTTCACTGTGACATTAGATTGGTCAGTTTTACTCTCATACTGGAAAGGAAGGTCCAAGTGAAAAAAGGAGGAGCATACTTTTTGTTGAAATTGTAGAAAATGCCACAAACAGGCAGTTTTATTTATATTACATTTGGAGAAACCTGTCCGGCAAAATAAATCCCAAATTTGGTGACATTTTTGGTTTAACAAATCCTAGCTTTGGGCCCCTGCTAGTCAGAGAGCATCACTTGAGCAGCCCCAGAGGAAGTCACAACACAAGGTGTGCTGGCAGCATTCTTCTCTCAGAAATCTCTCTCCCTAGGGCTAGGTGCTTACATCATCACTGTATACTTTCTAGCCTTGGTCTACCATTTGCATAGAAGACCAAACGAGACAGTGAATGTTGAATAGGGAACCAGGCGTACCCTGCCTCAGCCTTGAGTGGTCAGCAGATTTCAGAACCATAAGGCTGTGGTGAGATATGCCATGTTCAGAACGGACTCATATACCAGTCAGTCACTGATGAGCTATGTTTCTCAAGGTTGCCACAACTATTTGATACTGGCCTTATGCTGGCAGTGTTGAGCATGTACCTATATGGTATAACGCATGCTCCGAATGGCTCACCGGCGCTGGATCTGTCTGGCAAAGTTGTTACTGGAAGCTGAGCAGGGAAATTGGACAGCCTCGCTGTGCAGGGTGGCATTCCGGAAGAGGTCACAGAAGTTCTCGAAGAGCTCCAGTAGCTCATCTGAAGTGTTCTCGAACACAGCAATAACCTCTGTGGTCACCATGTTGTACACAACAAAGAATGAAGGCTGCAGAGAGTAGCAGAGTTAGAGGTTTTCCAACAGAGTGCAGACAGACAATACAGGGTCTATATTAGCTGGGAATCCCTCCCCCCATACACACCACACACACAAAAGACTACCCATGATTACTCTGCAATGTAGGAGAATCTCACATTCACTATACAAATTCATTATGCTATTCAAATACCTCAGAGGGTACCAGATTATCCAGCTTATTCACCACAGTGTAATTATTTATGAAGGGAACTAAATGTGCTTTCAATTTTTCATTTCAAACTGGACGTCAATATTTCTGTTTTCCTCACTCCCCGCCAAATATAAAATGCGTTTTAAAGTGGCAGATTTAATTTTCTTTCCTGCTGGGGAAGTGATTTTAAACCAGGTGCTGGCTGGCAACAAATTATTTTTCCTGTATGTGAAGAGCTGAGAGCCTTTTTTTTTTTTTTTTTTTTTTTGGCATTTATTGTTTCCCCTCTCTTAATATTTCCAGCCATGCAGAGATGAGATATTTTTAGTGTATTGTGTTCCGACATTGCCTGAAAAAGTTTTGCCCTCCAGGTACCCTGCTGGTGTAGAAATGAAAGCCTGAAAGACAATAACTATTTCTTTTTAATACAGACACTCTTATCCAAGAATTTCCAGGTGCCATTGTAATTGTAAATCCAAATATGACTCAGGTATTTCTGCAGTAAATCTCTCTCTAGATATGGTTACTCAATCGCTACAGACATAACTCCCAAACCAGGGGTGTCCAAACTTACTGGCCTTCTGAGCCCCATATAACAATCTTCAGAAGATTGAGAGCTGGGGCACACCTGCCGGGAGCCTGACAGGTGTGCCCTGCAGGACTGAAGTCCCAAGTCCAACCTACTCTCTGGACAAAAGCCCCTAACAAACCAAGGCAGAGGTCCTAAGCTTCCTCTCCTCCCCCAGTCTGGTAAGTGAAGAACTGTGGGGGTGGGTATTGTGGGCTCCATGAGCTGCATTTTAATGGTAAAGGAGCTGCATGTAGCTCGCAAGCCACAGTTTGGCCATCCCTGTCCCAAACCCAGATATTGTACCAGTTACATGCATGACTTCTAACAACACTGCAAGAGAGTAGCACCTTTGTAAATCCTGATGACCTTAGGATTTCCATTCACATTAGATGCTCGGGGAAGGTCTGAACGTGTTCCCAACCTATAGACACCACCTTGATATACTCACAGTGCAAGACTGGCCTCGTTTTACAAAAAAGCCCAGCTGCAGATGCACCAAGACTTCACCCCCTATAGGATAATTTGTGGGCTGGGGAGAAGAAGAAGGAGGGAAGAGCTCAGATGGGTCTCTCAAAATGGGACGGCATTTAGACTACCACTATACCAAGCCCATGGCTTGTTACAGAGTTGTGTTGGTTTTGGAGAAGATGGTCCATGTTATGCAGTTTTCTCTCTGAAGGGAGCTGATACTGACACATTGCACTTAAGACTATTCAGAAAATGGGGGAAACGGATGGTTGCCAAATACCTACACATTACTCCCAATCACCTGAGCTATTAGCTAAATCACCACCTCATTGGAAAAAAAAAATTATGGGCTATAGGACTGGAGTGCAGAGGGAAGGAGAGGAAGGAGGAGGGCTTAATTACCCTTGACTCATTCCTGTACAAATATTTACCACTTTAAAGATTGCAAAATTATAGGGTGGATAAAAATCAATGTTTTTTTTTTAAAAGGTTTTTTTTTTTTTAAGTTTTCAAAATAAATCACTTAAAAATGTAGAGTGTATACCTGTTAAAAACGAAACCTAGATCTCTGAACTGTGAAGAATATGTATTAAGGTTATAACAACCAACAAGAATGTACTTTTATGTAGAAATCCATGATTAAATTGAATCTTCCTGACGAGTGATTTAAATCAATTTGATTTAAATCAAATCCACCCTGCAAAATTACAATTGTAAGATTCTATTTTTTTAACGGGGATCTCTGTATTTACTGTAATTATGTGTCTATGGAATGTGCTAAACCAGATAAACTTTTCTCAAATTACATTTTAAAGCCACTTTTAGTTCCTGGGTGGGATGTTTTGCTATACACTTGGTATAAGTTGGGTAACCACATAGCTATTGAGAAAAACATAGTATTTTCATAGAATGTGTCGTGTCTGAATAACTGAGAATTCATCTTCCATACTTTCACTATAGGTTCCCACTCCTTGTGCTGGTGTTAATCAGACGATTGAGATGAAAAAAATCTACTAAATCATCTAGTCCATGTCACTGCCAATATAAAGCTTAGATCACAAGAAGTGGGAGGGGGAAGAAACCAGCCGTAAATATTCAACTGTATCATAATTTTAGGCCTCACTGCATAATCAACCAAAGGAAAGGTTAGACTCAAGTGCAGAGAAAAGAACAGAATTTTCATTAAATACAGAACCGTGGTACAGCTGTCATAGAAACCATTCAAATGCAGTGCAAATGGCAGAGCATGAAGGGACCTTGTGGCCAGATTGGCAGATTTAAAACGTGACCATTTTTGCTTTCCTTTCTACTACTTGTTTATTTAATTGCATAAATGTGTTTATCAAACCTCAGGCTTCACGTACAACATTTGAAAAACAACCTTTTGGTGAATTTTAATAAAAATTAAAACCTTAACTTTTCCCTCTTAACGCACCAAAAAACCCAATACCCTAAATACCAACCCACCCAACCCCTCCTCGTGCAAAACCTAGGAGATGAGATGGGCCTAATTGTCAAGTTCTGGCTCCGTCAAATCAGAAGTAAATGAAAGACTTTCCACAACTGAAAGTCCTACACACAGAACAGCTTGCCACAGGTGCTTAAATCTAGAACCTATTAACCAGTTATCTTGAATGCCTCAGCTAATCAGACAGCCAAAACCTATACAGAGCTTCACAGATCAAAGTCAATATCTGGAAGTGGACCCAGAAACAAATGGGATGCTAAGTTCATCTCCTGAGGAACTAGTGCAGTCTGCTACCTGCTTCTGAGGCTTCAAGCCAGTCACAATCTGCATCAGCTGTGAAGTCTATCTGGTCTTCAAATGGAAGCAGTCTAGAGCAGTGGTCTTCAAACTGGGGTGCGCGCACCCCCAGGGTTGCGCGAGCCCACCCCAGGGAGTGCGTGAGACCCCGGTGCTGCTGCTGCGCCCGCCTGGGAAACCGCCGAACTCCTGGGCAGGCTATTTTGGTCTCGCCGAAATGCCGCCGCGGAAAGCGGAAGCTTCCACTTTCTGCGGCGGCATTTCGGCGGACATACCCCGGGGAGGGGGGGGCCGCGAGTGGCTGCCGGGCTGCAGTAAGGGGCCGTGGCCTGAAAAGTTTGAGGACCCCTGGTCTAGAGAGCATTGCAGTGAGCTGTCAGGGTCCAGATCCAAGAGAACTGGTTGCATTCACCTAATCAGGAAGGCTTATGATATTTTTCGCCACTGTCAGAGCTATAGACTCCAGGAGCAGTAAAGTGGGCCCCAAAGCATCGCAAATTGCAACCCACTTGGGCCAAAGTTTAATATTTTTGCAATATCCATGTTGTTTGTGTGTATTTGTTAGACAAATATTTCAATGCTGCTTTTATAAAAGACACTCAGTCCTCAACTACTTGACAATAATAAATAGTGCACACAATCTAACATTCTTTGTGACTTCACAGCAGACTAATCTATGTGCACAATGGAAGAAGTAACACAAAGAAAGCTTCAAAGCGGACAGCTAACATCCATTCATTCCAACTTCTAGCCCTTGAAAAACAATGGGACAAATATTGAGAGGGCAGGGAGGGAGTCACTCCAGAGAAAACAGAACACTGAGCAGCAGTGCAAGTTTAGAAAGAGTTCTTGCCAGACATTTTTAATTGAATTTTAAAATAAGTAGATGAAAGGAATTAAGTAGATTTAAAAATTTAAAAGTAGTCTCAGACCACTCTCACGTGGATTGAAAACTCAAGATCTCTAGGAAAAAAGGCAACGATAAACATGTTGTGTTATGGTGGGAACAGAGCGGTAAGGGATGTCTACCACAAAGATTGGCATTAGAGCTGGTCTGATTTAACTTCATCACCAACCGGGAAATGGGAATAAACAACATATTAGTTAGAAATAGCATATGAAACTAAATTGGGGAAATTCTGCACCACTGCACAAGAGCAGAATTAATGTTCCCTGCAGATTTTTTTTCTCCCGCAAAATAACTGATTCTGACAGGAAGGCAAAGGGAAGTCATGCAAGAGGTCAGGCTACAGTTACATCTTTTTCCCGCCAGGGACTGATGTGGTGCCAGAAGAGAGGGCAACTGGCTCACAAGAAGGAGCAGCCAACCATAGAGAGGAAGGGGACAGATGTTCTCTCTCTCACAGCACTCTGCCTGCAAGGCCAGGTAAAGGAGCATGGAATCGGGGCGGGGCAGGGGTGGTGGTACAGAAAGTGGGGCACATGGCGCTGCTGGGGGGTCAGGCAGACTGGGGTTCATAATAGCTAGTGAGGGGAAACAGACTGGGCACAAGAGCTAGTGGGGGGACAACAATGAGCCAAGGGCTGAATGGAGTTTGGGGATGCAGGGACAGACGTGCCTGACTGAATGGGAGAAGCTAGGGGTCAACCAGGGTGTGCATGGGGAGGCTCCCCAACTCCCTAACAATTATCCCCCTCCAAAAAAACACTTGGTTCCATACCTCCCCCACCCACACCCAACCACCCTCCAGATCAGGGGTGGGCAAACTACGGCCCGCAGGCCAGATCCAGCCTGCGGGCTCCTCCTAACCGGCCCCCCAACGTCCGGCTGGGGAGGCTGCTCTGACCCCTCCCGCACGGCCTCAGCGGGCTGCACTGGGGTAGGTGCTCCGGCCCCTCCCCTGCTGCCCCCCCCCCCCGCCCCCTCCGCGGGCCCCCCCCCCGGCGGGGGGGGGGGGGGGGGGGGGGGCTGCGCAACAGCACGTCCTGCTCCCAGCCAGACAACGCTGGATCAGTGCAGCTGTGTGTCTGGCTCCAGGCCAAACACGCTATTCTGAGCAGCAGCAAGGTAAAAGGGCCAGGGCGCGTTAGCTAAGGGGGCAGAAAGTCTCAGGGGGCGGTCAGGAGACGGAGAACGGGGAGGAAGAGAGGTTGGATGGTGCGTGGGAGTCTCAGGGGGCCTGTCAGGGGGGTGGGGTTGTGGATAGGGATCAGAGCAGTCAGGGGACAGGGAGCACAGGGACTGGATGGGGGTGGGGTACTGGGGGGTGATTGGGGCAGAGGGATCTCTGGAGGGGGTGTCAGGGGCCAAGGAACAGTGGGGCTTAGATGGGTGTGGGTGGTTAGGGTCAGGAGGTTTCTGGAGGGGGTAGTCAGGGGACAAGGACCGGGGGGGGGGCTTAGAGTGGTAGTGATTAGGGAGGGGGATCTCGGGAGGAGGCAGTCAGGGGACAGGGAGCGAGGGGGCGATAAAGGGATAAGGAGTGGGGAGGGGGGTTGGATGGTTTGGGGGGGGCAGTCAGGGGGCGGAAAGTGGGTAGGGGTCGGATAGAGGGCATGGCCAGGCTGTTTGGGGAGGCATAGCCTTCCCTACCTGGCCCTCCACACAATTTTGAACCCCGATGTGGCCCTCGGGCCAAAATGTTTGCCCATCCCTGCTCCAGATTCTCTCTAAGGCTCCTTTCCAGCAATTACTTTCCTCTCCCTCAGCTCCTCCATTACACCCCCAACTTCCCAAAGCCTTTGCACTGCTTTGGAGGGGTTCGGGAAATACATTTCGGTATTGTACTTTAAATGAATTATTACTTAAAGTTCTGTATTAATATGCCTAGTAAAGAATCAGAGAGGTAGCCGTGTTAGTCTGGAATTGCAGAAGTGACAAAGAGTCCTGTGGCACCTTAAAGACTAACTAAAGTATTAGAGCATAAGCTTTCGTGGGCTAATACCCACTTCATTGGATGCATGCAGTGGAAGTATCCAGGGGCAGGTATAAATAGGTAGGCAAGAACCAGGTTGAAGATAACAGGGTTAGTCCAATGAGGCTGAACCAGCTGTTATCTCTAATCAGGGAGGGTGAGGTATTCCTCTAGCAGCTGAACTGGAGGTGTGAATAGTGAGAGAAGAGAAGCTGCTTTTGTAGTTAGCTAGCCACTTGTAATCTTTGTTCAATCCTTGATTGATGGTATCAAATTTGCAAATAAATTTCAAACCAGTGATGGTGTGGCTGATCTGGTTTGGTCCTGTGATGGTGTTGCTGGTGTAGACACGTGGGCAGAGTTGGCATCGAGGTTTGTTGCATGGATTGGTTCCTGAGTTAGAGTTATTATGGTGCAGCATGCTGTTGCTGGTGAGAATATGCCTGAGGTTGGCGGGTTGGGAGGCAGGCCAGTCCTGGCCTACAGACAAGGCCTGTGAAAGTGAGGGATTGTTGTCCAGGATGGGTTGTAGATCACTGATGATGCATTGGAGAGGCTTTAACTGAGGACTGAAGGTGATGGCCAGTGGTGTTCTGCCTACAGTCCTCAGTTAAAGCCTCTCCAATGCATCATCAGTGATCTATAACCCATCCTGGACAACAATCCCTCACTTTCACAGGCCTTGGGAGGCAGGCCAGTCCTGGCCTACAGACAACCCGTCAACCTCAAGCATATCCTCACCAGCAACAGCACAGCGCACCATAATAACTCTAATTCAGGAACCAATCCATGCAACAAACCTCTATGTCAACTCTGCCCACATATCTACACCAGCAACACCATCACAGGACCAAACCGGATCATCACTGGTTCATTCACCTGCACATCTACCAATGTAATATATGCCATTATGTGTCAGCAATGTCCCTCGGCTATGTACGTCAGCCAAACTGGACAGTCCCTACGAAGAAGGATAAATGGACACAAATCAGATATCAGTAATGGCAATATACAAAAACCTGTAGAACACTTCAACCTTGCTGGACACACCGTAAAAGATTTAAAGGTCAGCATTTTGCAGCAAAAAAACTTCAAGACCAGACTGCAAAGAGAGACTGCAGAGCTGCAATTCATTTGCAAATTTGATTCCATCAATCAAGGATTGAACAAAGATTACGAGTGGCTAGCTAACTACAAAAGCAGCTTCTCTTCTCTCGCAATTCACACCTCCAGTTCAACTACTAGAGGAATACCTCACCCTCCCTGATTAGAGAAAACAAGCTGGTTCAGCCTCATTGGACTAACCCCATTATCTCCAACCTGGTTCTTGCCTCCTTATTTACACCTGCTCCTGGATATTTCCACTGCATGCATCTGACGAAGTGGGTATTAGCCCATGGAAGCTTATGCTCTAATACTTTAGTTAGTCTTTAAGATGCCTAGTAAAGAATCTCTTTGTCAAAAACCATTTCCTCAATCTTTATTGTTATAGACTTACTTGCTGACCAGTATTTTGAAATGAACCACCAAAATAACTGAACCAACAAAGTTCTGTGGCACCTTAAAGACTAACAAAAGTATTGAAGCTTAAGCTTTCATGGGCTAATACCCACTTTGTTGGATGCTGTCATTCCCGACTGCATACCCATCCAACTAACAAGGGGGCCTCTCTGATTCTTGACAAAATAATTGAAACTGGCATGATTATATTGTTATTTTGACAAATAAAATATGCAGAATTTTGCAGATTTCTTATTTTTTTGGTGCGGAATTCTCCCAGGAATTGGGAGTTGCAAATACCATCCAGGATAAAAAGATAGTAAAAGGCTTTGAGATTAGAATTGTAAGCAGAAAAAGTGAAATTCAGCTTAGAAAAATGCCAGCTATTGCATCTGAAAAATAGCAAACACACGTACCTAATAGGAGAGAAGCATCTGGAAAGCAGTAATGGTTTAGAAATCCAACTATGCAAAACAAAATGGCAAGAAAAATGGTCACTTTGGGGTAGCACATGCAGAGTCTATAGACCACAGAGTAGGGAAGTTAACAGTCCTTTCTTTGTATTACTCTGGCATGACTGCCTCTGAAGCAGTTTAGTTCTGGGCACCCTTCAACAGAAAGAAACCGGTGAGAGTAGGGAAAAGGAACAAAACGATTAGCAGGCTGGAGGGGTTGAAATAAGAAGCTAAATTAAAGAACTAATTGTATAGTTTGTATAAGACATGTGATGGGGAATGACTGGTAACTGAAGGGTATATATACCAAAGATGGAAAAAAGTTTACACTATGTAGAGTAGCACTAAGATATAATTAGGAATAATTGGAAGAAATTAAGAAAAATTTAGAATTAATTTTATGGAACAAATCCCAGTAATGAGTTCCATTAAGCTGTGGAACAGTGTCCCACGGGAAGCACAAATACTGTTACTTTGGACATTTACAATTATAATCAGATTGTATGCTCATCAGGATAGAGACTATTTTTTTGCCTGTATTTGTAGAATGCCAGGCATAATAGGCCACTGATCCTGATTACTTTACAAACAACAGACTGAACAAATCATCAATAAGTGTAGTATAGAAAACAATCCTGCATTTGCAGGAAGATGAAACTGAATAACTACATTACTACTTCTATGAAGTTCTGACATTGTGAGAGAGGGAATCTTACTAAATACCATCAAGAATACCACCAAGGCCCCTCACAACAGGATCCAAATTATATACTCAGAGACTATACTATACTAACAGAACATTATTACCAGACAAAGACCCAAATCAGCACTTAAATACTATAAGCTACATTTCTGGTCTATCTGCATGAGAATAACCTCAACAAAGCAAGAAGCTGCCCAAAGAGGATAAGCCCTACCTGTGAAGGGTCTGTCACCCGCAGTGTGACCACATCTTCACTGGTGTATTTAATAAACAGATGGCTCTCATCCAACAGCTGCATTTTCCACATGCGCAGCTGTCTCAACTGATCAAAGTACTGGAAGAACCTCCTTTTTGCCATTGCACTTCCATCCTGCTCTGCCCTCCTCCACAGGTACACCAACAGTCTGTGTTTCAGAGAATTTATGAAGGGCTCTTTGTACGGGTTTGCCATCCCTGTCTGAGTGTCTCGCTGCACTTCTGGATAGACAGCAGACAGGGTCAGGAGATCATCCTCATAGCAGAAGCGACCTATAGTCCGTACATCAATGAATGTGCCCTCCGGCGTTACTTGAAAGACATGAATAGTCTGCTGCTGCACAGAGAGAATAGCCAAGATATTCTTATACAGGTATAGGCCCTGGTTGTGAGACAAGATGACTTTGTCACATTTGAATGTCCTTGTGTCACACAATCTACCTGTGTGAAGATCTATGATATGCAGAGAATAGTCCTCCAAAGGGGACCTGGGATTAGGGGTCACTGACTCACTGTTGCGATAAACCTCAAAAAATGGGGGGTGAGGTTCCTCGGGCAGGTAGGCAGCAGAGCCAACAATTACATAGCGACAGTCATCTGTGAACAAACTGCACTCGCGGTTCAAGTGCTCGCCATTGGAGGCCACGTTGGTGATATGAAGCAAGACGAAGAAACGTTCAAAGAGCCGCCCACGGATGTTGACAGATCTTTGATCATTGCCATTGGCCAAGATCTCTCCCTCATAACCCTGCAGGAGATCCTCTGCTGCCTGGCAGCCCTGATACTCGTAGATCTCCAGGGAGGTCTGGTCCGAGGAGAAAGCGATGAAGTAGCGCCCGTCGGGGGAGAACTTGCGCAGGAAGCAGGGCGGCTTCTCAACATTGACCACAGTAAAGTTGGGGAAGACATTCTGGTGGAAGACCCGGACTTGGTGCCAGTGGGTGCCAGCCTTACCAGAGCTGATCTTTCGACGCTCCAGGCGGTGGATGACGTTCTGGTTCTGGATTCTGCGGGGCCTGATGGTTGGGGCGTCATGATCCATCACTTCATCGTTCCCTGGGAGGGAAGGAAACCCAGAGGCCACTGTACTGGACAGGGAACACCACGACCCTATACCGGGGGAGACAGTGGGGGGAGGAAGATGGCAGAGAGTCTCCAGGGGGCGCAGGGGTGCCTCAAGGGTAACACAGCTGGGACCCCCGAGGCAGGGTGCTCTGGAGATGCCTGTAGGGAAGAGGGGGCGCGGGAGGCTCCCCCGGGAGCGGCCCCACTGTCAGGAGGCTCACAGGGTTGGGAGGCCTGGGCGCCCGGCAGACGGAGGTTGCGGTTTCCAGACGCCGAGGGCTGAAGGGCCGCGGTCCCCCGGGATGAGCGTGCAGCGGTCGGAGCTGGGGACGCTGGTGGGCGTCGCGCGTTTCCTCACCTCTCCGGGCCGCAGCAGGGCCCGGCACCACCACTGTCCGTCACTCTATGGCCGCCGCCATCTTTCCGCCAAGGGCGCCGCTGCTAACGACTCCTTCTCTGCCTTGGCGAGGAGAGCAAGAGGGTACCGCGCCGGCCCGGAAGTGCTTCCGGCGGCCACGGGGCATAGCGTCAGGTAGGCGTCGAGTGTCAGCCGCACCGGCAAACAGTGGCCCCTGGCGGCCGGAGGAGTCACCGCGGTGCTGAGGGAACCAAGGGCCCTTCAGAGTCGCCTTCAGAGCCCTGGCCAGCCCCGCCAGGCACCATGGCAACCACAGCAGCTGGGCATCATGGCGGATGGGCCCTATCCCCAGGAGCGCAGGGCGCCCCCTGACCTTCCCCTACCCAGGGCACCGGCCAGGCATAGCCCAGTATATTCACCGCCCCCGTGGCAGGGCATAGCGTGACCTTACCTCTGCCCCTTCCAGAGCCAGCTGTGCCCCCGCAGGCATGCCAGGCACCTCCCTGCCCAGGGTGCAGTGCCCACCCTAGCCCTTCCTATTCTCCTAGCATGACCCCTTACAGCCATTGCTAGCAGACTGGAGGGAGAAGGAGTCTGACTTTTAAGGGTATGGGGGGTGTAGGGTAACCCCCATGCGAACTTGGACCACTCTCCCGGGTGCACACTCCCACTGCCCATCAGCTGGGGCATTTAGTTTGCATCTCTGGGTTCCCTACTGGGGCCTGGGTTTCTGCAGTAATACCTGGGGCACTACCCTACTTCCCTTATAGGACATTTAGGGGTGCAATCCAGAGCAGCAAGGGGCTGTGTCACCCCTGCCCTTCAGCCATGGGTACAACACAATGCTTTGTGTTGTGGCTTCTAACCTGAGCTCCTGCCAAACAGCATGCAGGTCACACCCTAAGTGTCTGTGTGTAGCCACAGTCCTGGCCCAGCAAATCTGACCCCAGCAGCCTGTCAGCAAACACCGACCATGCTCTGGCTTCCAGCAGCCTTGATTACCACATGCATGCAAGGTAACCCCAACACACTCCTAATCCTGAATTTCCCCCGAAAAATGTACTGCCCTCTCCTGGACAGATAAGATAACAAAGGTCCGTTGTCCCTGTAAAAGAACAATATGCAACAATTTGCCACCTTAATTGGAGTTACTCACACAGTTCACAACACTAAATTAATTTTCATTAACGAACAAAAAAGTTTATTTAACTACAAAGAGAGAGGTTTTAAGTGAGTACGAGTATTAAGGCATTAAAGTAAAAAATGGTTAAAAGAAAAAGATTCTAAACTTTACAAACTAGACTTGGTTCAAGGTAAAATTCTTACCATGTGCTTCCAACATTACTGACCAGGTAATTTTCAGGTCAGGATCCTTCCCAAAATCAAAGAGCTGGATTCTTTTGTCTTCTTAGGTTCAAGAGAGATGGATAGGGAGAGATAACTTGGAGTTGTTTTACCTCTTACTTGTATAGTTCAATCACCCTCTGAAATGCATTTCCCTGAGAGTGACCATTGGGCCTTGTCTACACTGCCACTTTACAGTGCAATGTTCCTTTCTCGCTCAGGGGTGTGAAAAAACATACCCCTGAGTGCTGCAAGTTTCGGCTCTGTAAAGTGGCAGTGTAGACAATGTAGCCGTGCTCCCAGCGCTAGTAGCTGCTCCCCTTGTGGAGGTGGGTTTTTTACAGCGCTGGGAGAGCTCTCTGGTGCCACGATTACACAGCCATTTTAAAGTGCTGCCATGGCAGCACTTTAATGTTGCTAGTGAAGACATACCCTTAGATAACATTCTTTCCAGCAGAGAGCAAGGAAACATCAGGTGGTGGGGTGAGAGGGGGGAGATTTCGTGCTTTTTCTTCTCTCTCTTCTGGCTGAGGACTCTGTTTACAGCTTATATGCAAATTGAAGTAAACACACATCCTTTTGTTTAAGACCTGCTTGATCAGCTTTATCTAATGTCTATGTGACTTTAAACATGGGCCTTTAACATTATAGAGGGTGGAATTTCATAATTTTACACACACTGTTGCTACATACATTCTACCATGATATTATTGGCCAGTGAGATATTAGTTTTCAAATGATACCTCATAAGGTGAATACACAAGGGCATTCCATTACACCTTGTCACAAACATGTCTTTCCAAAGTATATTGTGGGTGTTCCCCGCACAGAAGTAGGACTGATGTACCATCCTCTTTCTGTACTGCCCCACTACCTGCTTTCTTCAGTCCAGCTCTCATTGGCCATCCGCCACAGAGCCTTCCTGACCCTTCACTTTCCAGCATTACCTCCCCTCCTGGGAAAACACCATTGCCCCAGAAGAGTTTTGTACAGGCTGAATGCAGAAAAGGCTGATATTCAATGTGGGAGAGGCAGACTGTGCCCCATTTCACTGCTCTTCTAGTCAGAGAGAACCATGCTCCTCCAAGACTCTAATGCTCTCTTCACATCAGTTCTCAGAGAAGAGTCCCACCCCAATCTCCTCCCTGAGGATTGCCCAGTTTTGCCCACTCCCAGTAAGATTATCATATTCCTAATTGCCACTTGGGAATAGATTAGCAGTCAATGAGAGTAACAGTTTTGCTAACTCAAAATGTTCCTTTCTAAAGGGAGATGACCTGGCCCCTTCTGACCAGCAAATTCATCACATTTGTGATCCAAGCAAACTGGGAAGCCTGGTCGCCTCCAGAGAAGAGAGTCAAGTGCGTTCTGTTGCATTGCCACCTGGTCCTTCAGTGAGGCAGTGAAAATCATCACAGGTTAGAAAACCTTTTTCCTGTTTGACCCCTTCCTATGGTGGTTGGAATCTCTTTCGCCTCTCATTGAGAGGTTCACCATATTCCTGTTGGGTATTGTGCATTTAATTCATCAATAGCCCCTATGGTTGTAGGCTGTATTGATAATTAAATATGACAGAAGTGATGCATCCTGAGCTGTGCCCCATGCCAGTCCTCAGTGGATGCAGCTGACCTATTTTTATCAGAACACAATGCAATCCCAAGGGTTCGGCATTTCTACCATTGACATAAAAATGTGGATATTGTGCCAGTGAAAAGTACAGGTTCCAGCAGTGCTAAAGATTGAAATATAAGAACGTAAGAACATAAGAAAGGCCCTACTGGGTCAGACCAAAGGTCCATCTAGCCCAGTATCCTGTCTACCGACAGTGGCCAATGCCAGGTGCCCTGGAGTGAGTGAACCTAACGGGTAAAGATCAAGTGATCTCTCTCCTGCCATCCATCACCCGCCTCTGACAAACAGAGGCTAGGGACACCATTCCTTACCCAGCCTGGCTAATAGCCATTAATGGACTTACCCTCCATGAATTTATCCAGTTCTCTTTTAAACCCTGTTATAGTCCTAGCCTTCACAGCCTCCTCAGGCAAGGAGTTTCACAGGTTGACTGTGCGCTGTATGAAGAAGAACTTCCTTTTATTTGTTTTAAACCTGCTGCCCACTAATTTCAATGGGTGGCCCCTAGTTCTTCTATTATGGGAACAAGTAAATAACCTTTTCTTATTCACTTTTTCCACGCCACTCATAGTTTTATATACCTCTATCATATCCCCCCTTAGTCTCCTCTTTTCCAAGCTAAAAAGTCCTAGCCTCTTTAATCTCTCCTCACATGGGACCTGTTCCAATCCCCTAATCATTTTAGTTGCCCTTCTCTGAACGTTTTCTAAGGCCAGTATATCCTTTCTGAGATGAGGAGACCACATTTGTACACAGTATTCAAGATGTGGGTGCACCATGGATTGGTATAAGGGCAATAAGATATTCTCCATCTTATTCTCTATCCCTTTTTGAATGATTCCTAACATCCTGTTTGTTTTTTTGACTGCCGCTGCACACTGCATGGACATCTTCAGAGAACTATCCACGATGACTCCAAGATCCTTTTCCTGATTAGCTGTAGCTAAATTAGCCCCCATCATATTATACGTATAGTTGGGGTTATTTTTTCCAAAGTGCATTACTTTATATTTATCCACATTAAATTTCATTTACCATTTTGTTGCCCAATCATTTAGTTTTGTGAGATCTTTTTGAAGTTCTTCACAGTCTGCTTGGGTCTTAACTATTTTGAGCAGTTTAGTATCATCTGCAAACTTTGCCACCTCACTGTTTACCCCTTCCTCCAAATCACTGATGAATAAGTTGAATAGGATTGGTCCTAGGACTGACCCTTGGAAACCTCTATACATCATCAGTGCAGTCAACAGCAGGCAAGCATGTCCCCATGCACCAGCCTTTCCACTGATAGGTCATTTCAAAGGCATGACAGATGAGTTCATCTCCAGGGTCCAATGAATCCTTGGCCTCTGTGGTGGGATCCCAACAAGGAAGCCACTTTTGGTGGTTTTCCATGTGATCATGTCCCCAAGGTTTTGAACTGAGATTACCTCTTGCCCTCTCATCACTGAGATTAGATTGCTCTAATGCATAACAGTATCGCTGCCATCTCTCTCCTTCCCCCAGGACTGGGCTCTAGTTTCCTCAACACTTTTTGTTAAGATATCTTATCATTTCTGCTAATCAGAGGGACTCACTCATGCATGCTCCCTCATAGTGTGGGTACTGGAATAGAGAGGATGTCTCTTCTGTCGCTTGGTATCACCATTGCTTCTTGGTGGGAAGAGCTATGTTTTGTGTATCTCAGTTTTCCACTCTAGTTAATGGCCAATAGCAATGGTCATTGGCTGAATGCCAGTGGTCACTGAGTGGTGTAGGGATAGGATATACTTCCTGCTACCATTCACTTCTGGCAGTCCCTTCCCCTTGTCCTTAATGAGCATTGTTTTGTGAGAGGGAAACAGCAATTAGAGGAGGCTGCAGATTGAGACAGGATCTTTCCTGAAGTCATATTCAGCAAAATAGCTTGGAGGGCAGAATTTGTCCTTTCTTTTCCCCCATCCTTTTTCATCCACCAGAAATCTGCATGATTCACACACACAGAGCCCTGGGTTTGTTAAATAGGGACATCTAGAGCTCAAACTGTTTCCAATGCAGGCCTCCTCCAAGGGCTAATTGCAGTTACATTTACATCGGCACAGGTAATGTGATGTCCCTCACCATTCTGCAGACTGCAGGGTGTTGACCTGAATTTAATGGGTTAGTTTAATGGCTCGCCACTGATCAAATCCGAAGAGAAGATTTATAGGTTCTTATCCAGTTCAGACTACAGAGTTTGAGAACTTTAAGAGTTCTGTATGAGGAGAGGATTCTTGGGGTGCTTGCCAAGAACACATACACTGAGGACAGTACCAAATTGATAAAAACGTTATGGAAATTAACATAAAAACAAGGAATGTAAGGAAACTTATAACTACAAAACAGTAAAAGAATTCCAAAACTCCTGGTGGTAACATTTCCATTATAAGTACCTTATTCTAACATACTCACACCCTTCCTTGAGGACACGGTAATAGGAGGTGAAGGACCAGCCTCACTCCTGGCATGCCTGATTACGCGATGGTGCTGTCTTCCCCAATGGTTAGGAATGTTGAGTAGTTATACTATACTGCACAAGCTGAGCTAATAGCATAATAGAAAATAGAATGGATAGTCTATAGACTATGGATGGATGAAAGAGTGTAAAATAACAAGTAGAATCGAATGTAGAATTGAAAAATAGCCTGTAGAATGCCCCTTACAAGGTATTTTATAGGATCCTGACCTATGTAATTCAGGCCCAACCTACTATACCCAAATCTTATTTCCCTACCCTAAGAATTTTATGCGTACCCTTCTCCCATAAGTTAGTGGATTATGACACTTACTTTCTAAATATATTAATAAGGATTATCTCACTCCAAAACTGCCAGCCTAGACTCTCTTGGTGACTTCCAAGTTGTGGTGTACCTTGCAGTTACCAACCGGTTGTAGATGCCGGATGAACTATAATGTGATGTTGATAGTTCCTCCCTCTGGTTCCCCAAAGTTCAGGGCCCATTCTTAAACTGAGCCAAAGGTTGCCAGCTTTTGTGCTGACGTATTCATAACTGAATTTACTTTTTGCTATATAGCCTTTTCTTACTGTATTTCACAAACCGGGAGGCATCTTGCATTTCCGCAATTTCAGCAAAACTTATTATTAGGAAACACATACCTCAACACATCTTAAATTCCAAGGAGTTAATCCCGCTAAAATATAAGAATACAAGAGATTAATATCAGAAAAAGAAACATATTAATTGGTACTGCTGGCTGGATTAGTAGGATAATAGCGAGCAAAATAATCCTATGGGCTACAAGGGTTGTAACTGCTGTAACTTTGGCCTTTGTATCCAGATGACCACTAGGGAGAGACACCCAAAAATGAGAGAGAAATAGAGAAAGCATTGACTGAAAACTGACCCAGGGCCTCCATTAATGGTCCATGGGGTATGTATGGCCTCCAGGTTTTCAGAGCAGATTGTTTGCAGGAAGACATGATGTTGTGTTCATTCTATTTTACAGTGTATTTTTTATGGGATTCAGCTTCCAAATAAATGATTCCCCAGGTCAGTAAGATAGCAAAGAAGTGATACCATGCATATCTCAGAGTATGGTGTGTGGCGGGGGGACAAACAAACAGAAGAGGTCATGGCCCACTCTGATCTCCACCGACCCCCACAGTGGGGCCAAAGGGAGAGACAACTCTCAGCCCCATTTATGTCGCCCTCCCAGCAGCTTTTTTTGTTTGCTCACCCACGGATTGCAAGGCTAGCCGTGAACTGTGGCCTCTGTCTCAGTACATCTCTGCACTAAAGACGTTGTGAGCTGCAAAACATATCCTGGTGCTGTATGGATCTCAGGGAATTAAACAATTATTGTAAAGTGCCTCTTATGCAAACACCTTCCTCCCAAAATAGCTTGAGAGGCAGAGAGAGGGAAACAAGTAAAGCAGGAATTTGGAGTCAGATTCTTTCAACAAAGAATTCTCTGCCCTTTCTTGTAGTCATTGGGGTCCCCATATTTAAAGTGCTGGGCACCAGCAGCACAAATCAACTCAGCACTAACATCTGCAAGGTGAGAGGGGAACTAACTAGAGCTAACTCTGGCCCCTCAGCCAACTTCCAGTAGCTGGGACTGTAATTTAAACATAGTGGATTGAATGTAACTGTCCATTAGAAGGCACTGGTGGAGTCATGCTGGTACTATTCAATCTGGCCAGCGTGGCTTGGGACTGTCACGCCCAAATGAGGCCATTCCAGGTTATCTGCCATTTCAGCATTACTTCTGTTGGCCGTGCTCCTGTGTGTCGGTGGATTCAGTGGGAGCTCAGCATGCAAACGGCTCATGTTTGTTGGTGGAACAGGTGCAAGAAACAATGAACCATGGAGTAACGTTAAGCCAAATTCAGCACTAGTGTATTTTAATCTCTGGCTGTACTGCACCTAGATTACAACACATTTCTATCCATTCTAATTGTGGGGAATCATTTCTCTCTCAGCTGCTTTCTGATTGAACCTCAGCTGCTCCCATATTTGAGTAACATTTCTGGGTTGGCCCCTGTCCCACCTCCACCCCTTCTACCTCTCATCTGTGCTGTACCAGCAAAGATTATTTATGGGGGAGAAGCCAAGAATTCCCCTGCATCTCCCCCTACTTCTGTATCCTTAGCAATTTCCTAGCCAGGGAATGAATTTATCTGCTCTCCTTCTCTGTGTTTCTGTGGTTTGCATTTCATTTGCAAGCTGTATTACTTCACACTGTTTACCTTGCTCCACACTCTGGCCAGCTGGGTGTGGCCTCCCTTCTTGCACAAGTAAATCACTGTCCCCTGGCTGCCTCTGCTACACCGGGGGCTCAAGATCTCCAGTCAGTGCAAGTCAAGCCTAGGCTTCACGGCTAATCTGGAGCTAAAATCTGCGGGTATGGGATGGTGGGTGGTATTTTTCTACCCAGGCTAAGGCACATGAAATTTTGTGAGATACACTTTAATATACAGCAAAGGCCGGTCTGCCCTGCACAGTAAACACCCTCTTCTTTCCTTAGAGATTGTTCTAATTCCATGCGATGCTGCTGGTATGGCAGAGTGCTGGAAAGCGATCTGCAGCATAGTGAGAAACTGCACTGTCTGACCTCCATTGTCTTGTGTTTGTTAAATAGGAGTCACTGATTTCTCTCCATCCTCTTTTGCCCTTGTATGCACACGATTCTAAGGGGACGCTGGATTCTAAGGGCTCAGTTCTGTCCTTTGGTACATGTGTGAGGCAATCTCTTTTATTGGACCAACTTCTGTTGGTGAAAGAGACAAGCTTTCAAACTATCCAGAACGAAGATCTCTGTGCGACTCAAAAGCTTGTCTGTTATCAACAGAAGCTGATCCAATAAATGGTATGACCTCACCCACCTTGTCTCTCTAATATCCTGGGACCAAATGGCTACAACTACACTGCATACTTTCATACATGTAACACACTCACCTTGAAGACAGGAGGAGCTTTGCCTGCATGAGGATTTCAGGGCTGTTCCCACAGTCCCTCCAAAAAGTTTTACCTGCTGCCTTACTCTTTAGAGACCTCGTCAGTCTTCCCTCAGATCTCAGGGTTGCACATGTTGTGAGTTGCAGCAGTAATAACTGATTCACTGAAGCAATTTCTCAGAGTACTGACGTTCTGCAAAACCTTCCATCCAAACAAACAAGCTACAAAATGTGTTTTACCCAACCTCCTCCTCTTCCAGTCTGCCTCAAACAGTTCCTTTACAAACCATCTTTTCATTTAACTCAGTACCAATCCACCTTGCCCTCCTTATGTTTCTTTCAAACCACATCCAACTTATCCAGGTCTCATAAGCTCACACACAGTTTTTCATAATGGTGTCTTCCCAAGAGAGTCCTGGGTCAGGAAAAGGATGGGATGGTACAGACCAGCATTTAGGTGCATTGACAGAACTGTGTGCGCGCAAGGGGGTTCTTGGGCTATGCTTGGGGAATATTGGGGGTCAGGATTAGGAGGCACTGGCAGACGTATGTATGGGGAACTCAGATCCAGACCAGCAGGGAATGTTGTATGTAGATCACTAGTTGGATGTATTGGTAGTGTTGTGTGGGGAACCTGTTCTGGACTAGCAGGTGGCTGGAAGACAGGACTGAGTTGCCGTGGCATTGCTGTGTGGAGGCTGGAGAAGCCCAGAACTACAATAGCAGGGGATGCTGCTGGTCAAGAGTGAGGTGCATTGGCAGAGCTGAGTGTGGGAAGGCTGCCCATTCCCCCTCTGTACCTCACCTACCTTTAGCCAGTAGCTTTTTAGTCCCTAACTTTCACAAGCACTACATTAATACAGGTTTTTAATCAAATGCAGTCCTTATTTTTTCCCTTCTCAACTCATTTCTTCCCTTCTATGCATGACCTGGGGACTATAACTGGCCGATTAGCCTTGCCGGTGGGTGTCTTCTTTACCTGAGGAGTGACTAGTGGGGGATGGGTTGCTCAGGAGGGGCAGCACTCGGTTGTTTTTAAAGGCCTTGAAAGCTTTTTGTTTCTCCTCAGGTTTGTGCAGCAAACTGAGGCTTGCGTCTGCAAGGCTTTTAGCAGCTCTTCCTCTCACGCCCTTTGCATTAGTGGCACACGCAGCAGCGGCAAGGAAGCGGGAATGGGGAAGATGTACTAGAGGGGCACTTGCCTTTTTTTCCCCCCCTTTCCTTTTTTCTTTGAAAGGAACAGTGTCAGGGGTCCCTCGAGTTCCATTTGCCGGCTGCTGGCCTGTCCTCTCTCTCAGAGGCTGAGTGGTTTATTAAGCATTCCTGGCACAAGCAGCGCAGGCACTTTGAGCTACTTCATAAAGCAGGGATATAAGTGCAGTAGATACAAAAGAGATATGGGACTGGGGGAGGAGGGGGAAACAGGGTGATGTCAGAAATGCTAGAATTCTTTATGGCCTGGCCAGCAGACTGAGTGGGCCCCTGCTTGCTGTAGGGTTTGGAGGGGATATTGGCGCTAGCCTATCTATGGTCTGTAGAGAGCCTATAACCAGCCCCCGTATACAGATCCACACATCAAAAGGGCTTCACTGCTGTAAACAAAATAACCTGCTCGGAGGCCTCATTTATGTGCTGCAGAGACCATCCCATCTCAGGAGACCTGAGTGCAGGGCCCAGCCCAGCGGCTCCGGGCAGGCTTCACAAAGGACCCAGAGTGGTGCAAACGAATAGCAATGCCAGGCTCAATTCCCAGCTCTTCTCAAGCTCACTGAGGAAAGGGAGAAATGTTCCCCCTGGCAGTCTCTCTGCAAACCCCTTTGTGAGGATGGCGGCACAGCTGTGTGAGTGAATCAGGCTCAGAGGGCTCATACTCTCTCCCAGCTCCCTGAGCTTTGTGAATAGCTGTCCTTGGTTCTAGTGTCTCCTGGAGCCCTCCCATCCCCATAGCTAGGCTGGTGCCTCCTCCCTTACTAGTAAAACTAGAGCCAGGGTGTATGAGGGTCCCAAAAGGTCTGTGCTGCTTGGCACAGACCACATCTCCCAGGTACCTAGGTGAGAGGAGTTATTATTTCCCATACAATGGAGGATCTGGAAATGCTCTTATATATATTTTGTTTTCAAAATGCAACAAGGGGAGGGTATTCACCACCATATATATTTGGTGGAGGTAGAGAGGAACATCTGGTTCCTCTGGGCAATATCCTATATTAGAATTTACTCTATAAATACAAAACAAGGTTGATCCTTGGGCTAGGCACCATATAATCCCTGTATCTGTACATTGCTCAGTACAATGGGTATAGACACCAACTTTCCAATGTGCCAGGGAGTGCTGAACTCCTGGCTTTGCCCCAGGTCTCGCCCCTACTCCACCCCTTCCCCCAAGGTCCCACCCTCACCTCTTCCCCGCCCCTGCTCCACCTCTGCCCCACCTCCTTCTGCCCTGTTCCACTCCCTCCCCCAAGTGCCCTGCATCCTTACTCCTCTTCCTTCCCCCCAGAGTCTCCTGGATGGCACTAAACAGCTGATTGTGCCAAGCAGGAGGCACGGGGAGGGAGAGGGATTCATGGGGCCTGCCTGCAGGCAGGACATACTGAGGGGTGAGGGGGAGCTGATAGGGGGACTGCTCAGCACCCACCATTTTCTCCTTGTGGGTGCTCCACCCCCGGAGCACCCATGGAGTTGGCACTTATGGCAGAGAGACCCTGATCCCGACAAAGGAGTTGACACAATAGAAATTTTAGATTATATTTAAAGAACTATGTTAAAATATTGTTAAGATTGCAAAGTCAAATGCTCAAAAGCCAGGCAATGCCAGACTCTAGGTTGTATGTGCAGTCTTAATTTGCCTCCCTTGGTACATATGCACTATGATACAGTCTTTAATTACATGATCACATATTATTTTCCCACAGCATCCCAGCCACATTCACTGAATAGGTAGCTCTTCAATGTTTCTTTTATCCTCCACATTCAGCGTGTGGCCCCAGGCCTTCCTTATGGCACACTATTCAAACCCTGCTCTGAATACAGAAGTATTAATTTCCTTATTGGCTTTTCTTTGCCACTTATCACTGTAGCATCTGAGTGCTTCACAAACACAAATTGATTTCTCTTCACATCCCCTTTGTAAGATCCAGGGGTATACCCGTTTTACAGATAGGAAACTGAAGTACGGAGAGGTTAAGGTCAAAAGTATCCACTAATTTTGAGAGCCCAATTTGAGATGCCGAAGGTCTGATTTTTCACAGTACTTAGCATTATGTAGCACTTTATTTGTTCAAAGCACAGCTCTCATTGACTTTGGCTGTAGCTGTGAGCGCTTTGCACTTCTGCAAATCACATCCCACGGTCTCAAGTCAGGCATCCAGGAAACGAGGAAAACGTAATTAGTGAGTGCCTGCAGAAAGCTTGGGGTTAACTGACTTGCCCAGCATCGGGTAGGAATTCTGTGTCTGTGGCTGAGGTGGAGATAGAA
Organism: Dermatemys mawii; assembly: GCA_007922305.1. NCBI lineage: Eukaryota > Metazoa > Chordata > Testudines > Dermatemydidae > Dermatemys > Dermatemys mawii. The sequence goes on from ML677366.1 coordinate 13,102,577, forward strand.
TCCAGTTCTCCAGGGCAGCATTCAGCTGCCTTAATGAGGAGACCCTCACCCCTCGGCTGTGTTTCATCCTCACACATTGGTCCCCCGTACTTTAAACTCCCTTAATCTGAGTGGGCTCTAGCACTGTCTTTTGCCTTGGGCTCCCTGGAACACTTCCTGGGCACAGGCTTTTTCCTTCTTACCTTTGCTTAGAACTGAGACCTCACAATCCAGCTGCCCTAGGTCCCCAGGACCTGTGCTGATCCTGCATAGACTTCCCAGTTCCTTAAGCATAACTTTTCCCAAAGCACCAACCTCATGGCACTGTGCTTTACTGTATCTCCCCCCCAGGGATGTGACAGTGGAAGCACATAACCCCCAGTGTGTTTGCTAAGATTTCTAACACAATTACTCTTTACTTTAGCTAGCCCAAGAAATATACAGAGCTAGACAAAAAACTAGACATCTGTATGTCACAGGGGGTGGGGGAGTCCCGTTCCCACACCCCCCACTTCCTGGAATTCCCAGTGATTCTTAGCCAGCCAGTGGATCAGAAGGTTTATTTGAGATGCTAGGAACACAATCCAACTCAGAGCTTGTCAGTACAAACAGGACCCCTTAGTCAGGCCCTTCTGGGGGGCAGGGAGATAAGACCCCAAATCCGGGCTCCCTCCTCTTCGCCAGCCAGCTTCTACCCCCTCGAAACCCTGCAGCTGTCTCCCTCCTTTGTTCACTTCCCAGGCCCCAGGTGTCATCTCCCCTCCCCCTTCTCATCTCAGGTTACAGCTCCAGGTGTCTCCCTTCAGAAAAGCCTCCCCCCTCCAGTGAAACTTTTGACATCATGTCCACCCTTCTCCCTGCTCGTCACACTGTAAGCATTACCCTGCCTCAGTTTCCTCCAAGCTGCTTGTGCACCAACAGAAGGAGTCTCCCTGCTTTCAGTTCCGGTGTCCAGCACCACAGTGACTGGCAACAGGCCAGAGCAGCACTTGCAGGGAAAGTCCTGTTCAGCTAGGCAGCTCTGGGATGGAGCATGCCCAGTCACTGTGTAGGGAAAGTTCATGCACAGTCCCACAGGCACCGACTTCCAGCTTTCTTTGGGGGTGCTGCACCCCGTTCCACCCTGAGGCCCTAGCAACACTCTGCCCCTTCCTGCAGTGCCCCATCCTTGCCCCCCCTCTTCCCGCCCACGCTCTGTCTCTGTCTCCTAGACTCTGCTCCTGCACTGCTTCTTCCTGCTTCCCCCAAGTGTGCCCCACCCTCACTCCACCTCTTCCCACCCCTGATTTCCCCCATGCCCTCTGCCTGCTGCTGAACAGCTGATCAGTGGTGGGCAGGAGGTGCTGGGAAGGAGGGGAGGAGCTGGTCAGTGAGTCTCACTGAACACTCTGTTTGGCGGGTGGCTGGTGAGTGCTTAGCACTAATATTTTCCGTGCATGCTCCATCCCCAAAGCACCACGGAGTCAGTGCCTGTGCACAGTCCAGTCAGCGTGTCAGAGCTGGGAGGCATTGGAGCTTGTTCCATGCAGCTGGAATCTTTGGAGAATTTACCTGCCAAACTCTAACAAGTCCCTGCCAAGATGTGAAAACAGAGATTTTTCAAAGGCTTATAACATGGCCAAACGTGAGTGTTTTTTCATGGCAACAGAAAAAAGGCACAACTCTGACAGCAGGACACGCCCTCTCCTGCCCCCTGCTCTCGCCCAGCAAACTGCAAGTCCTTGCTCCAATGAATGGAAGTGCTAGAGATTCTAAGTGAAACAGCAGGAAGATATTTTTTTTGACATGGGCAAAACAATGTATTTTTTCCAATTCTCATTCTCTGAATTATCGGAACTATTTACGCTGATATTTTCCCCAAAACATTCGGCCAGAGACTGACACCCTGCATGGGAAATTTTAGTCAAATAGTTAAATTTGCCATATAGTTAAAGTTTGGCAAAGTTATAAGCAACTGAAAACAGGTTCTTATAATGGAAAGTGTCTGGCAACCTGAACTATAGGCAGCACTGCTGGCTCCATCTGTAATAATAGTTGTTATTTAATATTAATTATTATTTGTTATTATTTTATTATTTGTTATTGTATTATTATTGCAAGGGGGTGAGTTTCATCTAGCCTAATTATCTGACCCTCCCCAAGAAAAGAATACAAAAGCCCACATCTGAGTTTGTAGGACACTAAAAATGGTTTCAGAGCCAGATGGCACTAGGTTAGTGCAGTAGGTCTTTCGCCTCTGGAAAACAGGGCTCCGGCTCTGGGAACTACTGCAGTTCAGGACTGGGACTCATTGGCAGAGTTGTGTGGGGAGACCTGGAATGAAAGAGCATGAGGCAAGGTGAGTCAGGATTGAGGAGCGATAGCCGAGCTGTGTGGACTGAGGAGAAGAAGACACTGTGGGCCAGGACCTTGGGAAATACATGCCAGTTACTGCAGTTAGGCCAAATCGAGACTGAAAGAACATTCAACATATACACCAGGAGTGGCCAAACCACAGCTCATGAGCCACATGTGGCTCTTTTACATTAAAGTGTGGTTCCCGGAGCTCCCAAACCCACCCCCATTCTGAGCCTGCCAGACTTGGGGGAGGGAGCTGGTGGGGCTAGGAGCAGAAATGACTGATGCCTGCTGAGGTGTGGGGGTGGGGACAATTTAAAGGTTCACCACCCAAGAGCTTGAGTCACTCCACCGAGATATACACACACACCCTTATCCTCATCTGCTCCTCGCTGCAGCTCCCAGGTCTTAGCTCTGCATGGAGAGCCGCAGACAGCTGGGGCTGCGGAAAGGGGCCGCTGCTTTAGTTCTGTGGGGGGGAGACAGTAGCAAAAGCAGTGGCTCTTCCTGCAACTTCCGGTTGTTGTCGTTGCCTCTACCCATGGCACAGCTCCTACCTTGCTGTGCAAGGAGGGGGCTCAGTGCACCATGTGACCGAGCAGGGCCAGAAAATCCTGGCAAAAATCTAAGGGGGCATGTAACTCCATATGTCCCCCTAATGCATTGCCTGTGGCTTCTGCCCAGTGGGAATGGGGGTCTCAGGGCTTCAGCCCTGTGAGGGGCACTTGCCAGGGTCAGGGCTTCAGCCCAGCAGGGGACATGTACCAGGGCTTGGGACTTCAGCAGGAGTGGGGCTGAAGCCCCAAGCCCAGGCAGGTGTTTCCCACAGGGCTGAAACTCTGAGACCTCCCTCCCCACAGGGCTGAAGCCCTGACAGGCATCTCCTGTGAGGCTGAAGCCCTGAGCCCCAGCAGGCATGCCCCGGCTCTCGAACTTCTGACGATTGCCGTATTGGAAAGTCGGTAAGTTTGGCCAGCCCTGGAATACACCAAAGAAAGCAGCGTGAAAACACAGCTGAGGTGGGGACCCTGAGTTGCACAGATCTTGATTCCAATGCTGAGAACAGTAAAATGACCCCAGGGAGTGTAAGCCCTGTGCCTTGCCTTCTGTACAACAGACCTTGCAGCCAGCAGCCATCAATAATCCGTATCTCGCTCTGCACATCTTACCTTGGTTTCCATGTATTTATTTTAACCTTGATTTTATTAAGTGTTCTTTGCGCATTAGGCGTGTGTAGCCCAGGACAATCGGTCTGGAGGCCGGGCAGGATTTGAGATTTCCTATTTGAATGAAGGTTGCCCAAAGCACCTGAGCCTGGCCATACGAGTGATAAATGCCAGCCAGGCTCTTCTGATTCCTTCAATGCAGTTTTCAGGCGCTGCTCATATGTTCGATAAAGGGAGAATATGGAGACAGAGGGAATGGGACATAAAAGTGTCTTGAAGTAGCTGCAGGGGAAGTGCTTTTCTTCACAAGGCTGGCAATGAAATTAGAGATAATTGTGAGGACCAAAGATTCAATAAAACCCAGGGAGGATGTCAGGTGAGAGAGGGGCTGCACGGCCATTTCTGTAAATTGAACAGATGTTCCCTGCTGGTGCCAATAATCAGTTACTGATGGTGCTGTTAAACAAACAGCGCCAGGCCTGCCTCAGGTGCTGTTAAGCTGATAGGGACATCTGTTACTACCACCTTTGAACTTCAGAGTGAGAGGACACGCTTCCTTCACTTTGGCTCTGGTTTAATGAGGCATGGTGCTTTAAATAAACCCAGCAGCCGCTACCTGTCTGATGGGCAGAGAGGTGAAAGGGCACTGGGGTGTGACAGGCAACACATCTCTGCTCTCCTCTGCTCCGCCACATGGTGGGGACTCAGGAGAGAACTGAGGTGGATGATGCATGTTCCGGGGTCTGTGCTGTGATTCATATCAATGTGTTCTCAGCATCCTCATGCCTGGACATGCTGTTGCCAAAGGCAGTGAGCGTGGAATCGCCGGCCATGCAGATATTTACAGGGACTGAATGGAAGTGAGACTACACAACTGCACTATTCCCTGCTCCCCTGGCCGGGAGATGGACTGCAACCCTCACTTTTCTTTCCTTTTTCTTTCTGGGCGAATGGCAGTGTCTATGAATCTGAATCCGAGCATTGGCCAGAGGCAAGGGAAATGCCAGGAGGCTCTGAGCAACTTCTCACTCCTTCTGTAGCTCTGGCAGTGCTCCTCAACCTGACCAGCAGCACCTTTGCTCTTTTGGTTCTGGGCTTTCCCACCCAGCTCTGCGGCTGCATCTGAATCCCAGCCTCTGGTGCATCGAATTGTTCTTGTCCATCAGCCACTCCGGAGTGAAGTCATGTCGGAATGAGTGGCAGGTTTCATGGTGTGGTCATGCACCCAGTTGGCATGGGGATCAGATGGAGCCCATCAAACCCATTCCATTTGTGATTTAATCAGAAGCTGAATTCAAGTGTTCAGAGGGGAAAGGCTAGTGTATTATCCCCCTGAACTAGACAGGCATCTTGGTTATCCTCAGTCTTATAGCTATATCTATGTTGCAAAAGCATGATGCCAAGACTTAAACAAGTAGGTCCCAAATTCCCTCTTTGTCTTTCTTCTTCCTGCGTAATTAATTGAGATCCACCTTAATAGGATAAAACTAAATACTGAATAGCACCCAAATGCACAGTGGCTGGCAGGAAAACAACAGCCAGACATAGAAAGGGAGGAAGGCAGCTAAATGGACAAAAGACCCATTTAATAGTGTTTATTAGAGGTTCCTAAGCTAATAACATCATTATCACAATGTCAACATGGCTGTGATGAGCCTGGTGTGTGCCAGGAGGGACGATCCTCTTCTGTGTTTTGACTAATCAGCTGGGATTTACATGATACACAATAAATCGTATTGATTCTAAATGAAACGTGCCATTGGGAATCTTTAGAATTCACAGCGAGTCTGAGCCAAACTAGGCAGCAGAGCTCTGTCTCCCTTGGACTTGGAATACAAAAACCTTCAGGCAAAAGGATTTAATGGAAAATATGGACAGGAATGAGCCTCTGAACTGCAGTATTACAAGAGACAAGCAAATATGCAGATATGCCTGAGAGAGGCAGCCATAGGAGGCGGCAGGGAGAGGTTGGGGCGCATAGAGAAATAGGGGTGGAGGTGAGAGAGAGCTTAGATCAGGTTTCTTGACCTTCAGGGCATGTTGCCACACTTTATTTCAGCCTCTGTAGAAGGATGTTTTTGGTGTTTGTTAACTGACGTTTTGTATAGAATGTGCCCAGAAGAATACACAATACCTAAATACATAGCAGAGTGCAAGGAGAAGGGGTATATTGTCACAGGTGTACCAAGGCAGTTTGAAATAACTTCCTTTCTAGGACGGTTTGGTGTCCTGTTAAGGTTTGAAACACCTAGGCTCCCTAGAAACACAAATTTGAATAGCATCAGTGGCGATGTAGCCATTTCTCGAGTCATTACACTAAGTACTTTGTAATTTCTTCAGTAGGAAATCCCCCATGCCTGCTCTATACAAACTTTTCTAGGGGACAGGCAGACAGTACCTGGAAAGCTGTAACTGGGCTTGGGCAGCTCTGCATTAGGACCGGGATTCTACATCTACTGGGAAATGGGGATTTACTATGTTTCCATGCTAGTTTGCAATAGGGGCGGGGGCTGCAAAGTCTGTCTATGCTGGCTGACAAGCCATTTCTTCAAGTAACTCATAAATTTAAATTGAGTGCCATAAAAGTGTCAGGTGGAGAGTGAGATGCCATAGCCCATTTCCTGGCATATTTGTCAGGTGGAGTTTGCAGAGCTGTTTTTATCCTTCAGGACGTGCTGCTGTTAGGATTGGGGTTCTTGTTACATTGTCTCTGACAGAGGAGATAACAAGGATTGGCTGCCAGGGTCAGTTCAACACCAAGGCCTCCTCATTGCCCACCCTATCTCCTTAAAGTCTAATGGAGAGGAAACAGTTCCTGATTGTAATCACGGAATTAATGAGTAGTTTGCAAGGCCATTTATCTTGATATCTCTCGGTTTCCTTTTTCTTGATGTTACTAAGGAAATAACCATCCACCCTCTGCTGAAGGCTACATGAGGCACAAACATCCATCCAAGCTGATGAGCACTTTCTGTGACTATTCCACCAGGAGAGCCAAGAAGTGTTAAAACAATGTCCCATTGCCACTTGGGACCAGCAACTGTGAAAGAAGTTCACTCTGGGTCTACTCCAAATTCTATTTGAGGATGCTGATGCACTCCCTGAGGTCCAGGTCGCTGAACCCTGTATCATCCTGCACAAAATCAGCTGTTTATAGACTCCAATCTTTTGCTCTGGCTACTCTTTCTGGGGTCTCTGCTGTGACTGCTCAGTAGCACTTAGTGGGAAAGAAAGGCAGGGAGCCATGGGATGATAATGGCACAGCACAACCTAAGTTCTCAGCAGTGGCTGGGGAAGGGAACAGAAACAAAAGCAGCAGCTCCTTTACCAGTTTGCTGAGAAACCTCTTTAAATTCATAGCCCTAATAATGCGTGTTTTCACTGTGGGTCTTTGAGTTAGTGCAGAGATCTACAATACAGACCTGCCTTGCATGTCATGGGACCAGGAGTGCAAGTAGGGAGGTACCCTCTGATACCCCAAACCTGCAAGAAATTTCTAGCTGGTACTGGAAAGACAGGGGCCAGCACCCCCACTGGAGCACATGGCTGTGGGGGTGGGGAGAGGGACAGAACGCGACTGTGGGGGCATTCATTCTTTATGGCTTTAGCAGCACTGTACATTTGTTAGTATCTGTATTGTGCTGTTTTACATTGGTCAGGAGTCCTCAAGAGGGGAGGGGTCGGGGGGATGGAAGGTGTTTAAATAAAACAGTTTTTTTATTCTCTTTCTCCCCATTGGTCTGAATTATCCATGACATTCATGCTGCATCACATTGAATCCAAATCATTAGAGAAATGCCTCTACTTGCACTGACCAGAAGATGTTTGGAATCTGATGTAAGCCCAGTTCTGCAGCCTGACAGGAATCAGTGGTGTCTCTCCCCAGTGTAAACATAGAATTCTTCTTTGCAGCCAAACTAGTCTAACATGCATTTTGTTAACTGGAACTGGAGCAGCAAAACAAAGAAAACAAATGTCTCATTTTCCAGCTTTGTGGGTGAGAGAACTATAAGTGAAGATTATAATGCCGGACACTAATGGCCTCAAACCTGCTGCCTCAGGAATCTGCCAAGAATTTTGCTGAAAATATGTTCCTCAGCTTAGCAATGGAGCTAAGACTTATTACATATCTGCCCACCTTTATTGGAATGAAGCGCCTTCTGATCTGACAGCCCAGGCATTGTCAGTTTCATCCAGAACAATTTGCAAACTAGGAACCTAATCCTTTAAACCATGGGTGGGCAAACTACAGCCTGCGGGCCACATCTAGCCCACGGGACCATCCTGCCTGGCCCCCCGGGCAGCACTCTGTGGGGGAGGGGCTGCGCGCTCCTACAGGACAGCGTGTCTGGCTCCACGTGGAGCCAGACATGCTGCTCTGAGTAGCATTGTAAGGGGGCCGGGGTTGGGGCCGGGGGGTTGGATAAGAGGCAGGAGCTCCCAGGGGGCAGAGAGGGGACAGAAAGCAGGGTGGGTTGGATAGTGGGTGGGGTCCCAGGGTGGTGGTTAGGGGTGGGAGTCTCAGGAGGGAGTGGTCAGGGAGCAGCGGGGTGGGGGGCGGGGTGGATGGGGCATCGGAGTCCCGGGGGTCTGTCAGGGGGTGCGGGGGTGGATAGAGGTCAGAGCAGTCAGGGGACAGGGAGCAAGGGGAGTTGGGTAGGGGGGATTCTGAGTGGGGAGATAGGGAGGGGGGTCTCTGGAGGGGGCAGTCAGGGGAAAAGGAGCAGGGGGGTTGGATGGGTCGGGGTTCTGAGGGGGGCAGTCAGTGGGTGGGAAGTGGAAGGGAGCCAGATAGGGGGCAGGGTCAGGCTGTTTGGGGAGGCACAGCCTTCCCTACCCGGCCCTCCATACAATTTTGCAACCCCGATGTGGCCCTCCGGCCAAAAAGTTTGCCTACCCCTGCTTTAAACCCCTAATCATTTGATCAATCCCATTGAAGATAATGGGACTATTTGCATGACTATGGACAACTTTTGTGGACTGGTAAGAGTTTCAGGAGTCTATTCCTATAAAGGAAATTGAATCCCCCGCTGAAATGCATTTTTTGGGTACAATACCATAAAGCAGTTTAGGATACAATTCTACTTAAAATTTGTCTTTTAATAAGTCATACATATGCTGAAATGGCTCCTCACATAACTCCCATATTCCATGTAAACAGACTAAATACTACATATTTAGGGGGGAAGTGAGTAGTTAAGCATATTAATGGTTGTATATACAAAGAGTGGTATCAGAGGGGATGGAGAGAGTGTGGGGGACCCAGGCTGGGAATGGGGTGGAGTCACATGAAGAATCACATGAGAAGGTCACACGCCCCCCCTTGTGTCCTTCCCATGAGTGCAATACAAGACAGACATGATGTCTACTTGCTCCACTGCATGGGACTAATACATATTCTCTCATATTGTTGTTTCTGATGCCATAGAGACAATAAAATAGCTGCTATTAACAGGTTGTGACCAGGTGACAGACTTCAGGGCTCTGTGGGGTGGTGCAGAGCTACACTGCCAACTCATGCTGGCAGTTAGATCAGATGGGGCTCATTAACACCAAGTCAGGAGTATAAACAGCTGAGAGTCTCTCTGCTTGGAGGAGGGTCAGAAGATCTAGGGAAGGGGGAAAACCTAGAAGCAGTTAGTGCAGGCCAAAGCCTATCTTTGTAAGTGTCATCCTATCTTGGGGCTTTAGTGTTTATGTTAAGAATAAAGACAAACTTCAGGAAGGGATGGATTTGAACCATAGCCAGTGTGTGTTTGTGATGCAGTATTCACAGATATTGTTTTATTAGTAGCAAAATCTTTATGCTATGAAATGTCAGTTGGTCCCACCACAGAAATTATCTGGTTCAATCTCAAATGAGGCTGAATGTTTCACCTCCTTCTGAAGGTGAGAGTTTCCTTCATATTGTTATTTATATATGAAAACAGTGGCACATATTTGAAAAGAAGAGAGATCTGGGTTGCTATACGTATTGGTTTCCAGTTTTGATTAAAGGTCAGGTTTTGCAGGAGTCCTTAGGGTCTGAGTTTGGGTTCTGATCAGGGATTGGAATGAATTAAGATTCTGGTCAAGGACCTCATGATGTGGGGGACAGATAGAGCCTTTGTTAGACTAGGATTTCTTATCTAAGAATCTTTACTTTTCAGAAATCTTCAAAGCCCATAGAGAACCTAAATCAGGGATTGGCAACCTTTGGCACACAGCCCGTTAGGGAAAGCCCCTGGTGGGCCGGGCCAGTTTATTTACCTGCCACATTCACAGGTTCGGCCGATCGTGGCTCCCGCTGGCCACGGTTCACCATCCCCGGCCAGTGGGGGCTGTGGGAAGCGGTACGGGCTGAGGGATGTTCTCATCGCAGCTTCCTGCAGCTCCCAGTGGCCTAGGATGGCAAACTGCAGCCAGTGGGAGCTGCGATCAGCTGAACCTGCAGACATGGCAGGTAAACAAACCGCTCCGTCCTGCCAGCGGATTTCCCGAACAGGCCGCATGCCAAACGTTGCTGATCCCTGGCCTAAACCCTCTTAGTTTGATGCAGACCAATCTGCTGATGTGTGACACCTTTCACTTTGTTTCCTTCTTCGTCTCCATTTACCCTAGTTCCATTCCTCTCCTCTGGGACACAGGTTTGTCCTCACAGTGTGGTGTCCCTTTACTATTATTTGTATTGTGGCTCCACCTAAAGGCTAGAGGCAGGATTTGGGCTCCATTGTGCAAGCAGGTAGATAGGACCCCAACTCTCAGAGTCCAATCGAAAGGCTGGTCCTCACTAGGGCGGGGGATCGACTGTAGATACGCAATTTCAGCTACGTTAATAACGTAGCTGAAATCAGCATATCTACAGCCGACTTACCTGCCATCCTCACGGCGGCGGCGGGCGGCAGCGCGCTCCCCCGTCGACTCCAGCTTGTGCCTTTTGGCGAGCTGGAGTTACGGAGTCAACGGGGGCGCCGCTGGTGATCGATTTATCGCGTCTTGATGAGACGCGATAAATCGATCGCCATAAGATCGATCTCGCCCCGCGCTAGTGAAGACAAGCCCCAGGAGAAGAAACTCTTCCTGACTTCTCAGCCATGCTGTTTGTGAGACCTCAATGGAACAGGAAGGACAAGTGCTTTCCAAATCCAGACTAGTAACTCTGATCCTACTCCTGCTTTTCACTGGAAAGATTCTGTTTCAGGTCTGCTTCATCAGCTCCCTCGTGTGCAGAGAGCAGGGACTATGCCTCATGTATAACTTTTCATTTATTTGATATAAGAGCAACTTTTCTTCTGATGACTAGTACACTTTCTGTACTCTTCCTTATGCCTTTTACTACCAGCCTGCTGGATCTAGATCTCTGTGCCTTCTTGTGTGCAGTGAGTGGCCTATTGTGGCAGATTATGGAGTTGCTATGAGTGAGGGGCAATGGATTACCTACTGCATTGTGGATTTCAAGTCACTAGGCACACTCGTGAGTGCCATGCTGCTGCAGAGAAATGTCAGCCTCTCTCTTTGTAAGAGCCACCCTTGTAGAGAAGAAAATGCTTCAATTTCTGAACCTTAAACTAACCTCCCCTAAGGCTAGCAGTAGGGTTCAGAAAGAGCAAGATCCACCAGGTCTACAGCCTGTTGCTGAACATTAAACATGACTTACACATTGTATCAGATAAACTACAGCTTTCTGGGGATTTGCTCAGAAAACTGTTAGCAGTTAAGATCACTTCAGCCTTGACTAGTATTCCTTACAAATCATCAGACCCATTCCCTCTCAAGGACTGAATTCTAAGAACACACTTGGCTTTGCTAATTAAATTTCAACTCAGTGTACGTACAACAGCCTCATGCATGCTTAGGCCTCTAGGCCATTGGGTTGTCCAGCAGCTTCAATGAATTCTGCCATTCTCAGCTGTCAAACCATTTGTTGTCCATACAGCCTATAACTTGCCTCATGGAAGCTTCCTTCAGAATGGTATTTTATGCCACTTAAATATAAAAGGCAGTATTACTGCAGTTAGGTTAAACTCTCTAAAACCTGTCCTTTAAAGATTCCTATGTAGGATGTAGCTAGTCAGTTCTGCAAAGAGAAATCTAAGTCCTTCATTTTTTTTTCTTTAAGAAGGATCTACCAGCACAGTGTTTGTAATGCAAAGCATCCTGCCTTACATTCAAGTATCTTGAACTTCAGCCTGGAGAGGGAGTGGAAGCTCTATTGCTTGAGTCAAGGAACGTAAGGAACAATCCAGCCCTAAGTTTTGGGGTGGGCAGACACTACCTGGTTTCAAAGGTCTTAACTATCTCTAATGTCTGAGATTTTTTACTATACCAAAAAAATCTCCAAACACCCTTAATTCAGTATTTACTTACCTCCCAAGTCTGTGGGGAAATTGAAGTGATGTTTGTAGAGTATTTTGAACTTTTTGGGTAGAAGGTGCAATGTATGATCTTTAATTAAGTATTATTCAGAAATATGAACTTCACTTCAGCTCTGGGTGAAAATGCTCTCAATGCAGGCAAAAACTAGGATAACTTGTGTCGTCCCCAAATTCACAAAATGTTAGGGACCACATTTTGCTCACAGTGACACTTCTGCAACCCCATTGATTTTAGCGGGGTGGCAATGGTGTAATCAAGGCAGATATTGGTTCATTTGCTTTAAAATGTTCCCTTTTTTCTATGTAGTCCTTTATGTGTCTGAGTCAGGTTATGTCCTTTGAGGGCCGGGACCTTGTTTTGATTTGTGATTTGTAAAACACTGTGTACCTTTAGCACTAATTAATGTGGCAATACGCTTTCCTTTTCATCATAGTGAAATATCACAAAATCCCATTTTCACTGATGCCCAAAGCTCTTTTCACAGCTGAAAATGGCAAAATTGTATTGTTACCTGTACTGCACCGGTGGCTCAGCACCCCACAAAGGGATCAGGGCCCTATTGTGCTTGATGCTGTACAAATGCTTACCGAGAGCTGTAGATAGTGTGAAATTGGATGAGATCTTTCAAAATTATCCTGACTCTGGCAGTGACCCATGTTACAAGACATAACACTTCACAAAGCCAAAGGAGCAAGGCAATGGGACTTGCCATCAGCGTATGTTCCATCCATCAAGATTACATTAGTGAGCTCGACATGGGGCTGCACATTGAGACCATTTGGAAACTGAGGCTAATGCAGCATGTAGCCACCCACTTGTTAATCAGTGCATCGCTTTGAGAGCAATTTGCACCTATTCTCTGGTAACTACACTGGCTACTTAATAGCAGAGCTATTGACCTATAAAACATGAAATGGACTGGGAGCTGCCTAACTGAGAGGCCATTGCACTCTCATACAATGCTCCCACAACTGGAGCCCTTTCTGTATAGGAGAGAATAATGTATTCTGTGTATACAGGGCCCTCGGTAAGGCATTTTCTGGGAGGTGTCCTTGACTTTGGAATTGGTTCCCCCACCTGGTCTGCCAGAGCACAGGCAGTTAATCTTCCAGGCATTCCACCTTTGCTTTCATTTGGGGAAGTGGGTTGATGGCCATTATTGTTTAAGGGGTTAGTTTGTTAAGATGATTTCCAGGCCACCTGTTAATGATGCCGAGAGGATTATAGTGTTTTAACTCTTGTTTGAAATTGTTGTAAAGGGCCCAGAGCTTGAGATGGGTACTTAAATCGTCCCAATCGATATCTAGTTAGGTGTTTATACCAGACCCAGGTAGCGTCTGCACATCTAGTATGCTGAGCCCTATGGGGTCCTGTTTCTGCACTGAGTTGTGGGGCGAGAGGGGAGAAGGGGATCTGCAAGTGTTTCAGAGATACAGTCTCACCCCCGCCTCTATCACACCCCTCTACCTACCCAATCTGTTCTAACCTCTTCAAGTAAACAACAAACCTTTCCAGATACTATGCCCATTTGCTGACTTTGAAAGGGTAGAGCAGGGAAGGAGGGCAGCAAGTGGATTTGAATATGTCTGTAGCTGAGACAAGTAATTCTCCTGCAACAAGGGAAAAATAGGGCCAGGTGTGTGTAAGAAGGTTATTAAAAGGATAGGCAGCTGCATTTTAATCCCCCTTTTAGGAAGGAAGGCTAATTGGTGTATTCCTTAACTCTGAATGGAACCCAGCCTCTTCTCTCCGTCAAAGAGCTTCTTCCTGTTGGTAGATGCAAAACATCACTTGTTTAGGATTTGCTCTAAGCATGGAAGCAGCTAAGCTTTTTCCATCCTAGGAGCTACTGCTAGTTCTCAGCAGAGCTAGAGAGAGAGACAGAGTAAATGAAGATGCTATGGTGAAAGAGATGTGCAGAGGCACGGAGGATTTTGCAAATCCAGTAGCACCTTTGGGCAGCCCTGCAATGCTTCTTCCTTAGCTGGGCTGGCACCAGTGCTAATTTCTGTAGAATTACACTGATTCCCTCCCCCTCCCCCGCCCCAATGTGGTAGGCACTAGGAAGGCAGTTTAGCAGCACCAGGATGGATGATGTGTGCACTGACATTTGCAATCTGTTGCCATGGTCGCCCGGGGACTCTTGTTTTGAAGTCGGATTTTTCTCCCTACCTCCTTGCAGGTGACGTCATGGATGTCCACGGCGGTGACAGGCCACCTGTGGGTTGATCGAGGGTTTAAAGAGACAGTCCTGCAACAGGAGCCCCGGCTATTGTCTCTGCACCTGATAAAAAGATGGGGCGCAGCAGCCCCTGCCCCACCCTCCGGCCAAGCCTGCTGCTGCCAGGGCGGAGAAGGCAGGGGACCCCGGGGGCAGGACACGGCGCAGCCTGGCCACCCCCCAGCCCGCACAACTACAGCAAGGAGCAGCGTTGGGTGAAAGCCTCCCTCATTGTGGCAGGAGCCCGAGGCGCGGAAAGAAGCCGCCGGCCGGGCTCCCCGTCCGCCCCGGGGTGACGGCAGGAGGTAAGGCTTCGTTCCAGACTGACCCCGCTCCTCCCGGGGCTGGGGAAAGTTTGCCTGGGAGTCCCCGTGTCCCCAGCGCCCGGGAGGCGCCGGCCTGAGTGCAGGTGTCTAGACCGGCACCCGGCACGGGGGTGGCGGCCCTCCCAGCTCCCAGGCAGCGGGTCTTTTCTCAGCCTACCCCGGTCCAAGCCCGCGGGGCCTCGGCTCCCGGCTGTAGGGGGGCTAGCTGCAGCCAGGGCAGCGAAGAGAGAGAGACAATCTGGCGCTAGTCCTCCCGAGAGCAGTGCCTGCCCCATCCCCGCCATGGACCCCCGGGGTGGCTTCTCTGCTAACCCGGCACGGGAAAAATAGGGGCGAGGGACCTCTGGCGGGGTCCTGGCTGCCCTCCCCCGAACCAGGACTTCCCTGTCCCGGCCCAAATCTTGGCCGCGGGGGACGCTGCTTGGTACACCGGCTTCTTCACCTGCCTCTCCTTCCCCTCTAGCCACCGTGTTCCTCCCTCCCGCTCACTTCCATTTCCCCCACTCTTCCCATCGGGCTGAGCGTCCACACATACAACCAGCCTGGGCTTGTAAGGACCCCGCCCCGTGAACCTGCCCCGGGACTCTGCTCCTGCTAGCTTCCCCGATGTTCACCAGGAGCCTAAAGCGCTCGCCTTTCCCTGCGACCAGCGGTTCTGCCCGCCTTTCATTTCGCTTTCCAGTCCCGGGGATCCGAACAATTAATGGCAGCCTAGCATCCGCTCCTGGAAAAGGGCAATTACCCCTTTGCGGGACTTGTTGAACGCTAATCATTTAATTCAGGAAACTCTTGGTTGGGTTATTGGGCTTTCATCTAATAGAGGCGCTCCCTCGCCCTTAGATTGTTTCCCCCTTACAAGAGGAGAAAACGCTTTGCTTTGACTTCTCTTTAGTGCAAATCGAATTGGAGAACAATTGCGGGCTGTGACTTAACAAAGGGGCTCCATTGTGTGTCACTGCCACCCCCAATTCCTCCGCGGCTGTGTGTTAAACGGTAGCAGCCAGGGGAACTCATGTCCAATGGCTTGATGTCTGCGCTTCTCCATTCTCAAGGCGTCCGGTCCTTCTTCTTTACTCCACTGTTGACCATCACCCAGCGAAAAGCCTGGCTTTTCCCCAAGGGTGCCCATCAAGAGGGAGCTCTATCCCAGTAAAGAGGTAGATTGGGGAAGGTGGAGGAACCGGCGAGAGACAGTTCATGGGGGAGGGTTGGCTGCAGTCTGGATGGTGGGTAGGAGGTTAGAGGCACTTCCCTGGCTGAGGTTCTGGCTCTTTCCAATTCTTCTGTCTTCAGTGACCAGGGCTAGCCACCGTTCTCCTCCAGTCTCCCCCAGCATCTCTTGACGTGGGGGTGGGGAACGGGATGTCCTAGCTGATGAACTTTTCATGTGCCGGCTCATGTCTCTTGTAATATCCTGGGCTTTAATCATTGAAAGGCCGGGTTTGGCTGCCTTGGTGCTGGCTGGTGGTGGTGACTGGTAACCAGAGATTTGTCCGGTGGGCGATGTTAGCAGAACCCCGAGAAGTCAGTGCCCCCGGGTTCAATAACTCCGGCGGGCAGGTGTGTGAGGGGCCGGTAACACCTGGAAGGCGGCCCGAGGGGCAGGCGGCGGGAGGATTTCAGCACCAGCGGAGCGGACAGCGTTTCCCCAGCCCAGCCCTGGGCAGCGTCCTAACAGCACCACGACCGCGGACAGCTCCCCGCGGCTCTCTCTGATTGTCCTTGTGGTGGCGGGGCTGGTGGGGGGCTCCAGCCGCCCCAGCCTCGCGCTCTCTCGCGGTCACATGTCGATCTCTGCAGAGATCCGTCCTTCTGCCTCTCCAGCCCCAGCACGAGCTGGGGGCCGGTCTAGGCTCGTGGGGGTGCCGAGAGGCAGCAGACGCGCCTGCGGTGGGTATAAACTGGGGTCTGGGGCAGGGGCTGGTTTTATATGGAGTCAAACTCGGGTTCCCAAGTTCGGAGGTGCCCAAAAGGCAGCTGCGCGCCTGGCCAGAGAGCTTGGTGTCTTCTCCCCTGGCCTGGCACTTGGCAGCGAGCCGGGCCTGGGGCATGACCCCGGCATGTTGCCAGATGATCTGGAAAGTCTCCGGCAGCTTCAGTGCAAACGGGGAAGAGGCTGCTGCTACCCGCTGGAAGCAAAGGCGCTGAGTGCGGAGCAGAAATGGTGTGTGTGTGGGTGTGGGTGTGTGTGACCGTGCGTGTGTACGGAGGTTGCTCTCTCCAGGTATCCTCTACTGGTGAGACGCCTGGGGTCCGTGTGCCAGGGAACATGACTAGCACCCCAGAAAGGGCAGAAGGCTGCAGGGGCAGAGCCAAGAGGGTTGAGGGGGGGAGGTGGCAGACGCAGCTTTCTCCGGATTTGCGGTGCCCTACCATCCCTCACTCCTCCATCTCTGTGGGGAAGGAAGCAGCCAGGCTCCAGTGCAGGTAAGTGCCTTACATTATGTCTTGCCAAGGATTGAAATGGGCTGAGGTGGGCGGATGGAGTCTGAGGCTTTGGAGAGGCTCAGAGAAGAGGACGGAGGAGTGGGTTGTGCGTGAACTGCCTTGCTGAATGTATAAATGTGACTGTTTTAAAAACTCTTCAATCCACTTCCCCCAGGCTACCTTGTGCTGAGGTTTGCACATCGGCGAACCAGATCTGCCGCTGCTGTAAATGAGTGTATGTCCCTCCAATGCAAAGGGGCTGCACTGGCATAGAGGAGCTGAGGATCTGGCCCTCAATGTCTGTCTGGGTGTGTGGAGGGCACTAGGTCAGCCCCCTGGGCCTAGCTCAGTCTGCCTGTGGACAGCTCACAAAGGGTGGGGGTTATTCACAGATGAGCTACTAGATACTCTGTCAAACATCCCATCCCCAATATACAGATTTTTCCCCCTAAAGCAATAGAGCAAATATCTCAGCTCCCTGCTGTGTCCCTTCTCAGAGAGAGTAAACATCTCCACTCCCTCCTGCCCCACCTCAATACTCATCTGCAGACAAATCTGTTGGTGGAGTTTACTTACACTAATATTGGGGTGTTGTCACATAGGGGGTAAGTCATGATGTTTGAGATCGTCCAGGGCACTGAGAGCTTGGGCAGGTCCCTCCTTTGTTTGAGGTAGCAGCAAAGCAAGTAAAGTAATAAAATGGAAGTCTCCAACCGGGTGGGAATCTGGGGCTGCTGCTTCCCTGGGTTTGCACATCTGCCTCTCCCACTTGCAGCAGCACGGGGAGCTGAAGTACTTTGGCACATGCGGATTTAATATCTCCCAACAATCAACCCCGGGGGGCTGCTCCCTGGGTGGATTTTTTGTTTGTTGGGTTAGGGTAATGGCAGAAGTGATGGGGTGACTCCAGCCTGTGGTGCAGAAGCACCTTACTGATTAGAATGTGCAAACGGCCTCTGCAGCTGTGTTATTCCTGCTTGAATTTAGAACAGAGAAGGGTAATGGAGTCACTCCAAGAAGCACCAACAACTGCACACTCTTCTGTATAAAGATTAGATATTTGAGCATGCACATTGCTCACGAAGGAGCTAAAAATACTCCCGACTGCAAGCAGTAATAAGGAAGCCCCAGAAAGCCTGCTAGCTCTTCCCTGGAGATATCAAGGGAGCTTGCTATTGGAAGCCTATACAATGATGGATGAAGCCTTTGAATCCAATGGTGAAATCAACCGAGCCATCCTTACCAACTGACACTTTGGAAAATGCTTATCACCTGTGCAATAGCCTAACCATCATGCCATTCAGCGAGAGCTGAGGTTTGCAATAGTGACAGATGAGCACAAAGGAAATTCAAGAGGCCATCAGAGCAGTATCTGCCAGTGCAGCAGAAAGGTATGCAGGAGTGTTGGTCAATAGACAGTAGGGAATGAGTGTTTAGGAACCCACTGAAAGACCAAGAACATACTCCCTGGGGAAATTTGAGGGTTAAACCCTTTGGAGGAGGTAAAAATTCTAGGGGGTGACTGTATGTTGCTGTTAGATACAATTGTACCAAAATGCCTGTATGCCAAGAATCAGAAATACTAGATAATGTCCTGTTGCTACTGTCATCCAGCCTGAATCAGTTGCTTGGTAAAATGGTAAGCCTTCCTTCTGTGGAGTGAGGACTGGACTTCCTTCCTGGGCTAGTTCAGAGCAGGCAGTTCTTGCTGGCCTTCCTCTTCAAGGAATGATGGGAGTGAAACTAGCCATAATTTACTAGCCAACATATTGATTCATCTTATTAGTGTACCTGTTGTTAGTGCACCCAAGGCTGTTATATGATCTAAGATTGAACTAGTAAAACGTGGAGTGTGTCCATAGCTGCCAGAGGGTTTGTTGGTCCAGCTTGTTGAGGAAGAAGTTGATGATGATGTTCTTGGGATGGCTCCTTTTTTGGTATCCTTCCCAATCGAAGATTTGCAAGGTGACCTGGGGAAGGTCTTAACTGTGTTTGCAATCTCTACTGCACAAAACAGCACAGAACAGAGTTATGATACCATGGCAAGATAATGCCCCAATCAGATTCTATTGGTCAATTATAGCAGGTGCTAGAGTGGATTGTGGAGATCCATGAATGTAAAAACCACTTGGCTTGCTGGAACCTGACCTCACTCTTTCATTGGCACTAATAGAGTAGTAGAAGCTTTTTGGGAAATGTAATTAACTGACTGTGGTTAGTACTAGATACCTACAGTTGTGGGCCTAATTATTATAGTTGTGCCCATAATGTGCTAAGTCTGTACTGACATAGGAAAGGCACAGTTATTGGCTTTGACTTTACATTCTGAAAAGACAAAGGGGGAGGGATACAACATACAAGGAAGATAGCTGAAGTGGTGACTGTCCATGTCTTGATCATCCAAAGAGGTTTTGTTTGTATTTCTTAAATAGTAGATACCTAAATATTTATATTAAAATCCTAGGAAATTCCATACAAACCCCTTACATTAAGAGCATTACAGCTGTAGTGAGCATATACAGTTCAGGAAATGCCAGAGCTATGACTGCTTGTGCATCCTGTAGCTCTGTCCCCACACATATTTTCTTTAAAATAAGTATTTTCATTTCTAGAGAGGAACCAGTTGTAAAAGTTGGCTGACCGATAACAATTGCACATTGCGCATCCTTCCTCTTTCCAATAGAATGGAAGTGACCTAAAATAATTTAACACCCTTTCCTCATTCACTGGACCTCAGTTCAGGATAATACTTAACCTCAAAGTTAAGCATGTACTTAGGTGCTATCCTAAAGAGTAATTTTGGCCCTACTGAATGAGGTAGGGATCTTGTGGAAACAACAGTATGCAATCGTGGAATTATAGTGTATTGAAAAGCTAATGCATAAGGGGACAGAGTTAAGGTTACGTGAGTAATTCTAGACTTCTGATTGCTTCCCTATTTGATCATAACACTTGATACAATTCTTACATATAGTATATGATATCTGCCCCTACATGGTCAGCATGATTCATGTGTAAGAATGAAAACTCTCATTCTGTCTGAAGGTGGATCTAATGAGAGGGACAAAAGATCTCAACATCTGTGCCCTAGGTGTGCTTTGGTCTGGACTGCGTAGAATTTGCAAGGGGATTTTAGAAACTGATGCCACCGGAGCTAATGACCCATCTTTGTGTCTCCAGTATGCAGATCGGCTTGTGTGTGTGCGAGGCATGCACAGTCTCTTCTGGAATAATAGGCAGTCTCTTTAAAATCCACCCTATTAACTCTGTTAATTCTATTGTTTTCTCTCGTCAGCCCCCCTTCACCCACAAGAGAGAGCAGCACAGAGCCCACTAATTACGCTAACAATGGGCGTTCTGCAATGTGTCTTTCTGTTTGTCAGTTTCATTATTTTCTGACAAAGCCAACAGTTTCAGGGGGGCTATTCTCCCTTCTCAGGCAGCGTGGGATACAGTGGTAAACACCAGGAATCCTCTGGCTCTAGGAAGCAGCTGGAGAGGAAAGCTTTCTGCTTACTCCCCCTCACTAGTATTGGCACAGGCTTTAGCAGGGATATTTAGCTCAGACTTGAACTGAAGATTTCCTGGTTTGACCCCAAAAATCTACATGCTCCCCAGTCATCTAGTTAGGAGGCTTTCCCCAAGCCTACAACAGATGACCAGTTTTGGTCTAAACTAATGCTCCCCAAATCCCCCCTGGTATTTTGTACACACTAAAAAACCTGCCCATCTACTTACCACCCCTATTCACCGGTCAGGAAGGAAAGAGCAATGGTACCCCTCGATTTCAGACAGAGTGTCCCAAACCCAGTCCACTCCTATCCATGTTGCTTGCATCTTTGTGTAATAGCCCAATTCCAGGATCATACATGTGTGATGCCTTAACCTCCCTGATCTAGTTGGGTTCTTTCCTTGTCCTGTAAGCTTAGTTTTTCTGGAATCAGGGTTGTCCCACATATTTTAGGAGATGTAGCAGTCTCCCTTTAATTAGCAAGGACCTCTTGCATTAGCTGATGGAGATGACCATAGATGCTAGAGCTTCCTCTGACTCTACCCAGGAAGAAGCATGGCCGAACTGCTAACCTGGCAATCTAAGGATGTCTCCAAATACCAACTACAAAGACAACATGAAAGGGCATGGAACTTTTTTAAGGGTCTGTATAGAAATTGGAGCTAAGGGGGGTGGGAGGTGTCCTCTAACTCACTTCATTCCTCTCCTTTCCCGTTCTCTACTGCTCCTTTCCACCCCACCCCCCACTCCAAATGCACCATCTGGCCACACTCATACATGTTAAACAAATGTTTGCCTCTGTTATCACTGTGTGCTTTGCCTTTCCCCCTCCAGACAGATGGAGGCTGGATGTGCACGGAGCCCAGGCCTGCAGCATTCATGTGTGTGAATGATAAAATTGAATTATTTATGACCATGTGAATAAGGGTGACTGCTGCTGAGGCCAAACGGAAAGGGCTCCATTACGTGGCAAACACCTGTTGCTATGGAGAACTTGGCTCCCTCTCCCCCTTCCCCTCACTGGCTCCAGGCATAATTACCTCTTCACACCAGGCTGGATTTCTGATTACTGCTGAGGGGGTGCTCACCCTCTGCTCTCTGGCTGTCTTGCTCTCACTTTTTTTCATTCTGAGTGTGGCTGATCTTTACAGTAGCTGTGTTTTGGATAGACCACAGGGAAGCAGGGTGAAGAACTGGGGAGGCTAGAGCGGTTCACTCAGTCTAGGTCTTTCTGTAGCCCCCATCACTGTGGCATCTGAGCACCTCAAACACTCCTCAATGGATTTACTCTTCAAACACCTCTGGGAAGCAGGCAACTGTTGTGCTCTCCATTGTTCAGAGGGGGACCTTTGATGCGGAGAGACTGTGAATTTCCCAAGGTTAGAGAGGGACTTTTTGCGGCTGAGCCAGGACTTAAGCCCAGCTCTCTCGAGACTCAGTCTGTTGCCTAAACCACGCAATCACCCTCCCTCTCTGGCTAGATGGTCCAAGACCCCCTCTGAGAGGAGCTGCAGGAAAAGGTCCAAGCAGTTCTGCAAAGAATGAAACAGAGTGTAGGATTCAAAGCAGACAGCTATCTACTCTAATGCAGCATCACCCTCCGCCTAGGCCACATGATGAACCCCTCTCAGTGACTGGGGCTATGTCTATGCATAAATCCTGCTTCCCTATTGGTGGAAGGGAGCTGAGACTAGGTCCTTGCACTCACAATAAGGACTCAGACCTTTTGGCCTGTTGCTTGCTGAGGGTGCTATTAAGATCTAGCTGTGTTGACCATAACCCCCCTTTCTTCCCTCCCCTGCCAAGACTGTTTTCCTCACCTTAGGACTTGTCTACACTTAAAATGCTACCGTTGCAGAGTTGCACCACTATGTGCTTCTATGTAGATGCTACCTACATGGACAGGAGGGGTTTTCCCATCAGCCCAGGTAATCCACCTCTCTGAGAGGTGGTTGCTGGGTCAACAGATGAATACTTATGTCAACCTAGTGCTGTCTATGTGGGGATTTAGGTCAGTCTAACTGTGCTACACCTGGGTGTGGGCTTTTCACACCCCTGACCAATGTAGTTTTCTGTCCAAACTTTTTAGGGTAGATCAGTACTTAGCTAAACAATGAAAGAAGCCCAGCTTGGGCTGTGTGCGGCTGCTAGGCCACTCATAAATATAAGCAATTACCCATTCTAGCTCCATTCAGAACTCCCTGTGGAATTGTGCTTGATGGGGAAATAATCTGCATCCTCCTCATCCATCCCACCAGCCAATGGGGCCTGGGCATGAGATCGGGCTTGTTTCTTCTCCCTCCCCTCAATGTGGAGCATCTGAGAGGTTGTCAGAGCTGGACCCGCCAACTGCTCAGAATGTCTTTGAAGTCCTGGCTTCTCTTCCCCTTTGCAAGGGTATGTGAAGTCTCCTTACCTCAGACTTGAGAACACAAGGCTAGCTCCAGCCTCTGCCTTCCTTGGGCCTTTCTGCTCCTTGGCTCTGTAGATGATTCATGTTGTCAGTTGTAGCGTGTTCTGTCGCTTGTGCACACACACCACTGCACATGCCCCCGCCTGCCCTCTCAGACTCTGTCACTCTTCTCCACCCACCTGCTGGGAGGCTTGCTAGCTGCAGTGCCGTGGCAGTGACTATTGGGATGAGCCACTCTTCCATAGGAGAGGAAATTAGAGCAGGGACTGAACCTTTGACTGGGGAGTGGGTGGCCTGCCCTCCCATATTAAGTCTTCATGGGTGAGTCTGTGTTGTGATACACATTTGAGTCCCACTGAAGTCAAGGAAGCTGTGGGCAGGGGTTAAGGCTTCAGGAGGCAGATTCTGGCCTCTAACTGTGACAGTGTTTAGTGCATGCCTTGCATTAGCCTTATACACATTGCACACCCATACCTGAATATCTTCTTGGTTCACCCCCAAAAATCTTCATGCCCCATTCTTCTGTGGAGGAGGTTTTCCCTCAGCTCTACAACTGATCGCTAGTTTGGTTCTTTAAGTAAACTGATGCTGTCCCATCATCTCAATGATTCTGCTGTTCTGGAGCCAGATCTCCTGCTAGGACTCTCACATTGATGTAAACTGACATCTGAAAAGTAGATTCACCAAATGGAAAGGATGAGAAACTTCATATATAGGATTAGGCCTCTTTCTCTTCCTCCTCCCCCGCCCAAAAGGATACAAAGGTTGGGTGCCCTGGCCATTGCGACATGACCCCCACCTCCACAAAGCAGGGCTTTCTGAGGCTTCCCCAGGCAGGCTGCTCCCCACATTCTCTTGGCAGGAGTTAGTGCTACCCTCCCCTTGGGATCTGATCCATTTCAAAGTGGCCTGCTCCTAGTTCTCCAGTGATAGGTTGCATTCTAGAGTTTATCAATGATCCTTTATAGCATTAATGCTCAGAAGAGGGAAATCTGGAAATGACAGTTGCGAATGGAGTCTTGAAAGAGCATGGCTGGTTTGCTCATGCAATAATAAAAAAGATCCCCATGGAATTTTACAGCGACTGTAAGAATGGCATCGGGGGCTTCTCTCATGTCTGGTTTCTCATTCATCCCACATCACTTTGGCTCACCTGAAAAGTAAAAGAATGATTTTTCTAACTGCCAGTGCACAAGCCGAGCCCAAGCGGGGCTCTGTCTGGTGCTCGCACCATCCTCCCCAGTAATGAAGAGTCTGGTGGATTGCACAGGGTGTAACTGAGAGCAGAACTAGAACTAAGTGAACAATTGTACTAATGATGCACGAGGTCGGACCAAATCCAGCTCCCTCTCCCAGAGATGAGTGGGTTTTGTAAGGCTAAGAGGAATAAAAAGCCGTTCGGTGCTTATTTTAGTCACTGCAGTCAGCAGCTGTGACTGTTACTCTCAAACAGCAGATTTGTTGAGTAAGAAGGTGCCATTTTTACAGTCTCTTTTCAGACTAGAGCCACATTTTAAGCCAGCTGCTCTTCTCCTTCACTCTGGACTATTAATGGGTATGCACAACTTTCCTTCCATTGCTGGGGTTTACCCTCAGGTCCCTTCTCTGGCCCATTGTCCCATTTTTGAGGCTTCAGTAGACTGAGGGGAGAATGGCCTAGTCTGTGCCATAACTCCCAGCAAAACCATGCCAGGACAGCAGGGCTTAATTCCTGCAGCTCAGAGGACCCAAGAAATCTGAGCATCCTTGGGACAACTGCCGGGACTGGGGAATTGACTCAGGAGCATTTGGATGTCTGGGGATCCCTTGCCTATCATTTTCCCAGCGTCCTTTTGGTCTTGCTTTTCCTTGCAACTTGATGTGAAGGGAGGCATCCCGGACATGGGGGGATAATTATTGTTTTGGGGGAAGCCCTGAGGGTTGGCTTTGCTCCCCCACCCCCAACCTCTGTCCTGTAAGTAAATCTTCTTACTGCACTGGAGAGAAGTCCCCTCCCCTCCCGCAGGCAAGGCCCTAGAGGGTGCTAGAGGCGACCTCCTTCCTGTGGAGCAGCAGCAGTGCTCTGGACACCTGGCCAGGAAGGGAAGCACCTGGCCCCTGGGAGAACAAATCTGTGTCTGTCTAGTTAACACAACCCCTGAGGTAAAATAGAGAGCTAATTGTTACCATAGTTACGTGAAGTGGCCTTTCCAAAGGAGCCACGTCATCACTGCTGTCACAAGGTTAAGGCGGTGGGGTGGGGCTTTGTGGGGGGAGAAATGTGTTTTCCTTGGAAAAACCATGGCAACAGCTATTTCTAAGGGAACAGCTGCGCGTGTCAAGGCCGTGGGGAAGGGGCTGGGTTTTTCAATGCTATATACGCTTTCAAAGCAAAAGCAACAGGTACAATAGTTCTTTGCTGTACTCCTCCCCTCCAGCGCACACTGCCCTGGGCCAGCCTCTTCTTCCTGCCATAAGAACCTGTGTGAGAAACAGTTGTGGCACTTAGTGTAGTAGGTCTCTTAGGGGATAGACTGGCACTGTGGACTGTGGCACAGCATGGGCCTAGTGGAGCTGTGGGACGCAGAGGCCAACGCTGACTCTGCCTCCAGTAACAGAAAACCAGCCCAATACAAGACAATGCAAGGGGCTGGCACAGCAAATCTAGTCCTGGGGGCAGGGAGGAGAGATGATTTTAGGCCCCTAATTCCTAGTGCTGAGATTGGCTGGGAGCAGTGTGGAAGCTCGGCATTCAGCCCCTACAGAAGGGAGCCCACACTGCCAACTCTGGCTTCCGCAGGAACAGTGCTAATGGAGGCAGTGGCATGTAGCAGATGGAAGGGCACTGGCCTTTCATCTACTGTGGCCAATGTAAGCTCCCGAAAGGCCAGGCCTGCGACTACAGGGGACACAGTTGAGTGAAGGCTATAGCAAGCGAGAGCCAAACAATCCATCTTAGAAAGGACTGAGTTGGCTTTGGGATTCCCAACCCCATATGTTCACTCTCCAGGAAAGTTCTTATGAGCAAATTTTTGTCGACAAGGCTGTGTGCAGAAAAGGAAGTGAACACTTGTTCAACTGTGTCTTCGCACCAGAAGCGTTTGTGCAGCCTTTGTGAAAATTGTGGGTCAGCCAGTCCCCATTTAGGGAGCAGGGAAGTGACACACTGCAAATACCCCAGGCGCCAATCCCAGAAGATACAGTTAAGAGCAAACAACTGGCTAACCTAAGTTATCTCAAACCATTATGCAAATACATGCAGAAAACACAGTCATCCAAATCAAAGCCTGAGCAAACAGAGAAAGGGGCAATATGTGCTGCATAGATTATTTGCTGTGACTAATGCACTGAGTCCTTGCAGGAGGTACCACATGTCAGGACTGAAGTGCAGGGAGCAAGAGCAGGACTGAAACAGTAGGTTGCATTGTGGGGCAAGATAGAGGACCATCAGCAAAGCATGGAAGCCCAGGACTGGAATGATGGGAGGCTGCAGGTCAGCACCACAGAGTTCTTTAGGGGCCCAGGACTCAGGTGCTCTAGCAGAACTCGGGTGGAGGTAGAAGGAGTGGAACTGTGTCCAGTCTCTGTCTGTGCTTCAGTTCTGCAACTGGCCAAATTGATCTAGAGAGAAGAAGGTGGCATGGGAAAAACGTCTCCCTTGCTGCTATTTCAAGAAGAAATGTTTAAGCTCTAAGATTAAAATGATCTCTCCTTGCAAGACAGACTCTTAATTAAGATATTTCCCTGAAGGAAGCCAAGATGGAGAGCCTGACTCCTCGGTGTCCCAGAGCATTCTGCTGTTCATTTCCCCTTCAGTTACTGCCTGAATTAGTCATCTGGAGATGGGTTTAGGCTGCCGGCTCTTGAGAGAGGCTTCTTTGCACAAGTGTCATCTTCTCACAGAAACTAGGGCTGTATTTGGAATCCATTCAAATTAGGTCTCACAAACCCCACCCAGGATAACCTTTGGTAATTCTAATAGTCAGTGCTCCTCACTCTGTACCTTGAGGCCCAAGGCTAAAACACAGAGCCAAAGGCTGATGAAGGGAGCTCTCTGTTTAGTGCATATGATTTCCCCTGTGCTCAGCCCCTACCCCCACATTATCCATGTGCTTCAGGCATAGCACCAGTGGTTACAGGGACTTATGGAGAAGGGCCTATTGGTGGTGAGCAGCTCTTCTGCACAGGAGGTGGGGTCAGGATCAGAGGGGCAAAATCACAATGACAACAGAATCCAAATACCACTCCCGGAGTGGGTGGAGCTGGGCAGAGCCATGTGGTTGGGGTTGTGGTTCTAGAAGGGATGTCAGGAAATCAACCTTTGACTTCTCGCAGAACCTCGGCTCTGCCTGAGATGGGATGTGACCTGCTGTCACCTCCTTGCTGTTAGTAGCAAGATCCTGAGCAAACACAAACATCTTGAGTTGTTCTTTATTTCTCTTTTCTACTGGTTTATTTTTGCCACAGGGGTCCAATTATGGGACCTAGGTAACATGAGGTATGGTGTTTTCCCCATCTCCTGCATGTTATTTCAGTTCCATGAATGGCACCCTCATACATTAAAGGCTGTGAGAAATACCTTGATATACCAATACTAGAAGCTATGTATATGCCTAGTAATAACCAGAGGGAGGATTCCAGTTGTTGATAGCTAATATTGATGCTAATTTAAAATCCAGGGGTGGTGGATTCTAATCCCAAGAGAGGCACATCCTCCCAGTTCCATATCACTGTCAGTTAAACCTTGAAGTACTGCTGATCCCTGCTCTTGTACCACGTTCCGCCTGTGTTATTTCTCTCTACGAGAAATCTTCAGCTCAGATATTACTGAATCTTATGTGGAGTTTCTGGTTATTACCCAGTTTCTCCACTCATCTGGTAACCAAGGTGAAACTACTTGCCTGAGGATCTCACACACATAGTTAGACTAGAACAGGGGTAGGCAACCTATGGCATACGTGCCAAAGGCAGCACGTGAGCTGATTTTCAATGGCACTCACACTGCCCGGGTCCTGGCCACTGGTCTTGGGGGGGGGCTCTGCATTGTAATTTAATTTTAAATGAAACTTCTTAAACATTTTAAAAACCTTATTTACTTTATATACAAGAATAGTTTAGTTCTATATTATAGACTTATAGAAAAAGACCTTCTAAAAACGTTAAAATGTATTACTGCCACACAAAACCTTAAATTAAAATGAATAAATGAAGACTCCACACACCACTGCTGAAAGGTTGCTGACCCCTGGACTAGAACGCAGAACCCTCCTGCCTCCCTGTCCAGGAATCTAAGACGTTGTCCATGTGATAGGCCTTCCCCGTTGGAGAAAGTCACACCCATTTGTGATTTTAATTCAGAGTACCACAGCCTCTCTTTGGTAATTGTATTTTTGTTATATAGCATTTAGCATCTCCTGCCACCCCCAGTAATGCTGAGCTGCAATTCCACGCCTGCTCCCTAGTGACTTTCAGAAGAAGGAAATGAGAAATATGACTTAGGACTCTTTGCTGCCAAGAGTTAACCCACTTCAGCCTGCAGCACATTTCATTTTTTAACATCAGCCTTCTGTTTTTGACACCGGGGCTAACTTGGTTCTCAAGAAGCCTGCTTTTGTCACTCAGGAGCATAGCAGTGTCTGAGGACACAGAAGTAGCTTCCAAAGCTGATTCACTGGAACTGATTTAGATTGCACTCATATTAGTGTTAGCAGCTGAGACCAGCGGGGTACAAATTCCTTCATTTCACCCCACCTTAAAACCTACCTAAAGTGGCGTGGCTCAGGGAAAAGGACAATGCCAAGTCTCATCAAAAGTATCATTAGCACTAACACTCAGCCTGAAACCCCAGCTGAAAACTCTCTGCCTCTGCCTCTTACTGGGGGCAAGCGTGAAATGCCTCCTGACCTCAGCTATGGTGGGCAAAGGTTTGATCTTCCTCCCTTTCATAAGCCAAGGGCAGGCATGACAGAGGGGCACACTCTTCCCTAGCAGCTGTCACCTCCTTTTTCTGCGTCCCTTTCTCCTTTTTGTTTCACACTTGCCCACTTTGGACTGTGCTCTGAACCAGGCTGGCTGGGCCAGGAGAGAATCCATCTTCAGAAACCCTGCCCAGGGGTGCAGCTCTGCTAGATACAGATGTGCTAATTAGTGGGGGGTCATGAGCCTATAGTGGGGGTTCTGGAGCCGATGACACTACGTGTAACTCTGGGGGAACTGGAGCTGTGTCTGTGCTATAGTTAACGGCTACCATCATAGCTGATCCTGGGAACTGTCCCCTCCAGGGCTAAAAGCATGTTTCTAAAGCTAAAGAAAGTAAAAGAGCCCGGCTTTGTAGTTAGGGGCTGGAATAGACTTGTCCTGTGTGGATCTGTCACAGAGGGAAGATGTATAACTCACCGAACAGTTACTTTTGCTCCACACTTTCCTGTTGCTACCAGTAATGCAGCTCCGCTGCCTGTAACTGTAGAGGGAGTGCTTGGCCTGCCAGCCACTAATGTTTTAATCACTGAGTCACCTAAGCCTGCTCAGAGCAGCTCCAGATGACATCTTGGTGGTACCTTGTCTATATTTATAAGACTCCCACCACTACTACCACCAGTGAAGTTATACTGGGGGTAAGAAGGGAAGGACGTTTTAGGGAGAAAAGTCTTGTACAGAAAAGACTCCAGAGCTGCTTTTCTTTAGGCAGGTAAAAACCCCACTCTTGCTTTGTGTGTAGATTTTCCGTGTATAGTCACTTAGAGCCAAATTTCCCATATGGCCATTGACTTTGGGTGCCCAGTTTGAGGCAGCTGGGGCCTGACTCTCAGAGCTACTGATATCAAGAGGCACAGTGGGTGCTGAGCACCTCTGAAGATTAGGCCCAAATTGTCTCAAATTGAGCACTCAAAAAGTGAGATCCTTAAAGTCAGAGGCCCCTTTTGAAAATGGCGTTGTTGCGTCTGCCACTTTCTGATCACTGTCATGATGTAGTCACAGTTTATAATACAATTCGCAGTAGCCCTGTGTTTCTCCTAAAGCCAGGGTATAGGACTGTTCCTGCCATCCACTCCCTATAAGCGTGCATGATGCTGTAGGGTGAGAACAAAGACAAGGCCCCTGCCCTGAGAAGCTGACAGCCTAGGTTTGAGATGATATGATGCAGGGAGAGATGACAACGGGAAAAGGAGGAGAATCAGAAAAGCCAGCCTCTGCAGTAGAGCTGGGCACATTTTGAGGGGGTTCATGTTTTTGGTGCAAACAATGCAAATTCAGTGACACCAAATGTTTTGTAAATTTCATGTCAAATTTGCTAAATTGTTTTGGCTGACTCCCTCTCCCCCCTCCTCCCCCTGCAAAAGCCCTCTTTTCAAACATGTCAAAACTGAACCCACTTGACTTTTTTCAGAAATTTAACGTTCAAGGTGTTTGGTTTGAAATGCCGCCTTATTTTTTAAAAAAATCAAAAATATTTTTAAATGGTCAAACTCAAAATAAAACGTTTCTTTCAACCCAAAATGTGTGGGGTTTAGTTTCTTTTTTTTTTTTTTTTTTACTGGATTCACTGAAAATTTCCAAACAACTTGTTTTCAGATTGACCCAAAATAATTCTGCTCCCCATCACAATTGTCTGAACTGCCAGCAAACCAAAAAAATCTATCATGTGCCCAGCTCCATTATGAAGGTGCCTGCTTTGTTGGTTCCAACTCTCTTATGTTGTTCTTAGCTTAAAATGCAGCTGCTTAGCAGGAGAATCATTGCTGGGGCGAATGCGGGGAAAAAGGTGTTTGAGGAGGGCATGGGAAAGCTCTCCAGTTACTAACTGAGAATGTTAGCTGCTCTCAAGACAGAGAGAGAGAGATTCTTGCAAGCAGGTTGTAGGAATTCATTGAACATGACTTATGACACCTGCAGAGAGCACTGGAAACAGACTCCCATTGCTAAAGGAAGAGGCTGGATGGCTGACTGATTTGAGAGCTGATGCGTGGCTGAACGGCCGACTGGAGACCTGATGGAGAGATGGCAAGACGGCTGGGAGAAGATATCATAAGGCAATTTTAACTGCTGGTGTCTGTCTCTGCATGGATAACCTGGGAAACAAGCTCTCCCTGCAGCACAATGCATCCATTTTGGCTATGGCCAGCGCCTGTTTGCTTATATTGCACTGAACCCCTCTGTCTTTGGGTACATCTACATTGCAGCTGGAGGCAAAATGTCTAGCTTGGATAGGTGTACATGTGCTAGTGGTATAGGCAGGCCAGCACAAGCAGTGTGGGGGGACAGGTTAGCTGTTCAAGTATAGTCCCATCTAAGTTATTGGATGGCTAGCCCATCCCATTGCCTGCACTGCCACAGGTACACTGTTATTTTTAGTGCACTAGGTCTATCAAAGCTAGAGCAGGTATGTCTACCCAAGATGGAAATTACCCCTCAAGTTGCAGTGTAGACATAACCTTTGACTAGAGAACTTAGATTACACGTTGGTACAATGTTATTGATGGCTAACCTTCCATAGTGAGGTTGGGTTGGTAAGGATGGGAGGGGATAGAATTACATTGGGCTTTGTGGTAGGTTAGGGTGTGGGGTTGTGAAGTAGGGTACAAAGAGAATAAGGTATGAAATACAGAAGAAGATGTAGATTAGGGTTCTTACTAATTGTACATCCTCTTTATTTGATTACAATTGTCAGGTTAGGAACTTCCCTTTTCACAGCGGTTCCATGGGAATGGACCACCCTGAGTTTAATCTTTTACATATAAACTAGTGTAGCATGAGACAAGAGCTTAGTTTATAATTCTCAGTGAGTAGCTGATTCAGATTTCACCACCTCTCCTTTTGTTTGCAAATGGTCTGTGAGCAACCTAGTTTACTCAGGTTTATTCGTTATTTCAGATGATCCACTGAACAACTGGGATGTATAGTTCTAAGTCTGTAGATTCTGTGCCAGCTGTTCACAGGGAGTGGTCAAACTCTGAGCTGTGCTATGTGGTTCCGACAGGACGTGCTTGGTCATATGGTTTGTTTCTATTCCTTGATTGGATGAATGAGATTCATGGAGCCAGGTTTTCTGTGATCACAAATTCGACACTCACTTCCCACAACCATTCTCCAATATAGGCTTAAAATTGGCTCTTCTTGCCAGTAACCTCATTCCTTTACCATGAGCACAGGAATTGCTATGCCCAGGGTCCATATAGCCTAGAAACTGGTCTAACAGTTGCCAGCCCAGCTGCTGCAGAGGAAAATGCATGAAACCCCACAGTGGACAAATATGGAATAACATGGCTTCCTAACCCCATTAGCTCGTGCCTGGCTTATGCATCGAAGGATGAGGGTCTGTAGCTCTACTTTTCTAATCCTGTCTAATGTAACTGAGAATGTTCTCATTAGCCACATAATTGTCTAGCGAACACAAAACAGGCCCTGACACAGTCAAAGTAAATTGGTTTAAAAATATGAATGGACATTTTCAGATTTTTTTTCCCTTGTGTTCACCCAGCTCCACGCAGGTCAATTAAATGTTACATTTCCCTTTAAAAAAACATCATTAAGAGGCGATCCTATGAAATATCCACAGTGTGAATCCAGGCTGACACTCTGGGCTGTCAGAGGGAAGCCTGCATTGCCCACCTTCCTCCAAGCAATGGAGTGTGGGCACTTCCCAGGATGTGCCTGTGGCCATTTTATCTCATGTGCAGACGCACTGCAGCGTTGTCCCAGTTGGATGTTTAACTATCCAAAACTACAAGTGATAGAACCTGTTACCTTCAAGGGGCCCTGGTCCACTTCTCAGAGCAGATCACAGAGCTGGGCTAATCAAGTCAGCAGTAACAAATCTAATTAACCTGCAGTATAATGTCTAATTTGTGCAACGTTGTGATTATTCAGCTATAAACTCCATCCCGGATTCTAATTACAGTGAGTGGCACTGTGGCATTCATTGTTAGCATCCTGGTTGTGTCCAGCCACCTTTTCCTCACTCCCCAGGTGCCCTCAATTTCATACAGACGGTTTCAGTGACTACCTCCATCTGGTGCTATCATGGCTGCTGAGATGCTCTGCTAGCTCCAACCTTTGGAACAGAGTCACATCCTTTGATTCCATGGCTACTCTGACCTTAAAGCCAGTTCTCACGTGCTCCAGGACCCGCAATGTCAATTTTTTATTTCATCCCATTCATGCAATTACTGGGGGGAGGAGCCTCTGAGCTTTTCTAGTTTCCATCAGAGGTGTTGGGCCTTAGTTCATGTCTAAAGCTTTTTGTTAATTTCTTTACTCTTGCTAACACTTGGAACCTTTTAATTCAAGCTGTTCCCAAGAGTGGCCTCCCTGTGACATCCCATAACCCATCCCAGTTGAGAGCAAGACTCATTATTTAAATAATTTCAAAAGCTATCCTCATGGACCCATTGTTCCCCAAGAGCCTTTAAAAATTGCAAGTCAAGTCCTACTCAGCAAACTACAAAGGAGCACAACTCTGATGAGTCAAGTGTAAAAGTATAATTAGGCAGGCCACAAAAGAATCTGATGAGCAACTAGCAAAAGACAAAAACTAACAGCAATTTTTTTAAGTGCATCAGAAGGGCCACTGGATGATCAAGGCACAGAAGCAGCAGTCAGTGAAGACAAGGCAGATGTGGAGAAGCTGAATAAATTTTCTGCATGGGTCTTCACTGCAGAGAATGGGAGGGAGATTCCCACATCTGACCCATTCTTTTTAGGTGGCAAATCTCAGGAACTATCCGAGACTGAAGTATCAGTAGAGGAGGTTTGGGAACAAGTCAATAATTTATTGACTTGCAGCAATAAGTCACCCATGGGTTCTGAAGGAACTCAGATATGAAATAGAATTACTAACTGTGGCATGTAACTTATTGTTTAAATCAGCTTCTCTACCAGATGACTGGAGGATAGCTAATGTAAAGCCAATCTTTTTTAAAAATGGCTCCAGAAGTTATTTTTACAATTGCAGATTGATGAGTCTAATGTCAGTACCAGGAAAATTGATTGAAACTATAGTAAAGAACAGAATTTTCAGACACATAGATGATCGTGATATGTTGGTGATGAGTCAACACGGCTTTTGTAAAAGGAAATCATGCCTCACCAATCTAATAGAATGCTTTGAGGGGGTCAACAAACAGGTAGACAAGGGTGATCCAGTGGATATAGTGTATTTGAACTTTCAGAAAGCCTTTGACAGCATCCTCACCAAAGACTCTTCAGCAAAATAAGCAATCATAAGATAAGAGAGAAGATTGCCTCATGGCTCAGGAAGTGTTTAAAAGATAGGAAACAAAGTATGGGAATAAATGGTCCATTTTCACAGTGGAGAGAGCTAAATAGCATGGTTTCCCAAGGATCTGTTCCCGGACCAGTGCTGTTCAACATATTCACAAATATTTACAGTGGCAAAGTTTGCAGAAGATACAAAATTACTCAAGATAGTTAAATATGAAGCTGACTGTGAAGAGTTACAAAGAGATCTCACAAAACTGGGTGACTGGGCAACAAAATGGAAGATGAAATCCAATAAATGCAAAATAATACATATTGGAAAACATAATCCCAACTATACATTAACAGATGGTATCTAAATTAGCTGTAAATTAGCACTTAAAAAGCCAACAGGATGTTAGGAACCATTTGGAAAGGAATAGATAATGAAACAGAAAATATCGTAATGTTAATCTACAAATCCAGAATACTCCCACACCTTGAATACTGCATGCAGTTCTGGTCATCCCACCTCAAAAAAGATATATTAGAATTGGATAAAATTACAGAAAAGGCAAACAAAAATTATTAGGGTTATGGAACAGCTTCCATATTAGGAGAGATTAAAAAGACTGTAACTGTTTGTCTTAGAAAAGAGATGATTAAGGGGAGATATGATATAGGTCTATAAGGAATAACACAAGAACCAGGGGTCAGACAATGAAATTAACAGGTGGCAGGTTAAACAAAAACAAAAGAAAAGGAAGTACTTAAAACAAGTTGTTAAAACAAACAAAAGGAAGTACTTCTTCACCCAACATGCAGTCAACCTATGGAACTCATTGCCAGGGGATGTTGAGAGGGCCAAAAGTATAACTGGGTTCAAAAAGAATTGCCTAAGTTCCTGGAGGATAGAGCCATCAATGGTTATTAGCCAAGATGGTCAGGATCACAACCCATGATCTGGGTGTCCCTAAACCATTGACTACCAGAAGCTGGGACTGGATGATGGGATGGATTTCTCAAAATTGCCCTGTTTTGTTCATTTCCTCTGAAGCATTTGGCATCAGCCACTGCTTCAAGACAGGATACTGGGCTAGATGGAACATTGGTCTGACCTAGTATGACCATTTTTATGTTAACCAGGTGTCAAATATAGTGGCTTCTGAACTTCAGGAGTAAGCAGTGTTGATGCATGGGAAGATAGTTGCATGGCCTTATTGGAATGATGTAGAATGGGTGCAGGATGGACTACTATTGAATGTGAAAGAGAGAACTGTACAGTATTCCCAGCTAAAACCTTCTTTCCAGGTCCTGGACCAATTGGCAACACTGCAATAGTGGAAGACAAGGCCCTTCCCCTGTCAGTTGTGTTCTGGAGTGCTGAGTTCCTCTCTCTGGAGAGGAAATGATGTCTTTGGGCTAATCAGTTGGTCTTGAACCCCAACCTCAACAGCCTCCTCTTTCCATCCCAGCCAATCTTGATGGATATTCTGGAGAAGAGCTGGTTGGAAAATGTGATCAAGAAACCTAACAACGACTGAAACATTTTGGTTTTAATTGAAATGTTTTCAACATAATTTTCCAACCAACTTCTACTTCAGTGTGGTAGCTTCAAATGTGGACTTCTTCTCTGGCTGCAGTAGCCCTACCATTCCTGTGTTGTACATCATCCAGACCTTTCTTTACAAGTAATGCCACAGGAGAGGAGTGGCCAAGGTGAACTGCACTGCACTGAATCTAAAGGGAAATCCAGGGTTAATACAGGATCCTTTTTTTTCAGTAGGATGTTTTCATCCTTTTACTGTCTTCTACAGTTTCCAGATAGAAGAAATGGTTTTTTAGCTCTCCCTTATGATTTTAGCTTTGGAGCTTCTTAGTTCAATCCCTGGTGGATGCCAAGATGGCAGTCATCACACTTACCCTGCCATAATCCTTCTTTGCATTTCTATGGTCTTTTGCATCCAAGGATCTCAAAGCACGTTGATAAGATTAAGCTCACAAGACCATTATCACCCCTTCCTCCTAACAGGCAGATTTGCAGAAAGGGAACCCTGAAATGAAGTGACGTGCCTCAAAGGTGCATAGCAAGCCAGTGGCAGAACTGAGACAGAAACCAGGAGTTCTGCTTTCTACATTTCTGTAAGCCTGGGCATAAGTAATTTGCCATAGGTGACTTACCTCATTTCTTAATGGGCATGACTGGGAAGGTAAATGGAGCAGTAGGCTAGAGACAGAGTGTCTGTACTAGCTAAGTGGGAACACCCTGGTGCCATTTACAATAGACAACATAATCCTAGAATGTAAGATGAGGTAAAGAGTATGACGTGTATGAACAGAATATGCTTCACAGGAATTGGTTCCTGCAACGTAACCAAGCCAATCCCGAAGCATGTAATGCAATATATATTTAGGATGCGTGTGTTATTAATGTTGGTAAAACTGTATATAAGGAAAAGTGTTTTGCTGAATAACTTTGGATGTGTTATGTACCGTCCCCTCATGCTTGAGTCTGATCAACTCCGCATAATTTTGTTGTATGCCAAGTAAAAAAAAATCTGAGGGACAAGATTGGAGTCAAACTAAGTTCTTGGGGGATCAAGTGAAAGAGATCTCGGAGCAACCCCAGAAGTTCCTTGCTATTGTAGTCAGCTTTTTGGGGCAGGGGCTGTGTGTGTACAGTGCCTAGCTCAATGAGTCCTTGTCCATGACTAGGGCTATACAAATAATAAATAATAATAGTGTATTTATCAAGTATCTCTTGGATTTTTGGAAATTGAACTTATCATCAAAGGTGGTGAAAGAACCTGTTGTATCTCCAGACAGATACTTTCAGCCAGAATTAACTTTCTTTCCAATCAAGAGAACAACAAAACAAGAAAGAAGTAAAGTCTTCGTGACAGAGAGTGTGAGAGCACAATGTGCGTACGAGACTCTGCTATAATGGTCTGTATTGAGTTCTGGGAACACACTGCACACAAGAAATGTACTTAGAAATGTAAAGGAGCAGCATACAAACAGCCAGAAGTTGGATAGTCATATACACAGCTAGATACAGGGGGGCATTTCTTTTCAAAAGGGTATCTTCTCTTTTGTGGATACAACTTGTATCTCATACTTCTGCTGCATTTCAGCTGCAAATTGGAGCACTTGTAACAGTCGTTGGCAAGTGGGATTGAAGCTGGGACCTCTGGAGCTTAGTGCATGAGCCTCTACAGAGCTAAAAGCCAACTGGCTGTTAGCAAACTCATCTCTTTCTCATATATAAAGAGAAATCAAGACACCGTTAGTTCACAGAGGGAACTGTGCTGCCTCCTTTGGCAAACCCTGGCTCACTACCTGTAAAGTTGCAGTTGCATTAGACTCCTCCAAGTTCCCCACCTCACCTGTGAGCTAAGTATTCTGAGCCTGGTTTTTGTTTGTTTTTGGTAGTGTTTTTTTTTTAATTTAGGAAAATCAGCTTGTTGCATTGCTTGTGGGAAATGGGGGAAAGGAAGAAAAAGAGAAGCCAAAGAGAAAGAGGTGATTTCTTTTCTTCTTTTTTTTTTTTTTTAAGGAATTAAAAAGTGGCAGTACTAGTGAAGGGTAATTATCCCTCTGTTCCAGCTGAAATACAATTAAGGCAGCTCTCCGAGAGCCCCCGGGATATTGTGGTTTACTAATTAACAAGCGGATATGGTGTGGCCCCTGTCAGGGCAATTATAGCACGAGACAGGCTTCAGGAGCTCTAATTACACATCAGTCTGCGACACACGCTGCAATACAAATTAACAAGGGGCCCTGGCTGGCATTAAAGGGAGCTTACCTAGCAAGTGAGTACTGCCAGCCAACAAGTAATGGGAGTCTGGGAAGGGGCAGGGAGCTGCACAACAGCTGACGCAGACTCTGACCCAGGGAGAATACCTGGGCTCTATTGGAGGCTGAGCTCAGAGCAAGATTTCATCGGAGCATTTTCATCCTTGTTGTTGTGATTATCCCCCCTTCTCTCCTCACAAACACAATATTTGTGGGTTTGGATTTTCAAAGCCAAAATTGCTAATCCATGGTATTTGAGTGACTCAGAGGAATAAATAAGATGGGGCTAAATGCTGCGTCTCTCCCATTCGCTGTACATAGGCAGCATTTGTGTAGAATACATGTTGACGCCCAGTGGGGT
The DNA here is from genome assembly GCA_007922305.1 of Dermatemys mawii. Classification (NCBI taxonomy): domain Eukaryota; kingdom Metazoa; phylum Chordata; order Testudines; family Dermatemydidae; genus Dermatemys; species Dermatemys mawii. The sequence goes on from ML677366.1 coordinate 13,140,643, forward strand.
CTGAGAATGATTCCTCATGCCTGGAAGGGTCTTTAGCGACTCGTGTATGGTGGAGTGAAACCATGGCCCAAACCACTCTAGCGACTGACATATAGCGGGCCTTGGCTGCAGGATGGCGTTGTCTTTCTGACAAGGTATTTGTAGAGGAAGTTTTCTATTTTTAAATCCCACCTGTGACGTTCAGGAAGGGCTGTCCATGCTGGACACTGTGAAATTGTGCACCATTAAATTTGTGCTTCCACACTGATGGCACTCTTTCCTGGGTGCTGCTACCAGTGGAAGAAATGCTGATGGGCTTTCAGTGACCTTTTAAGGTTTAGTTTATTTTTTAAAGGATGTGCCACCTGCTGGAGGCAGCACTTCCAGGAAAGGAGTCAGAGCTCCTTGGGCCGGGGAGTCTGGGGAAGGGGGGAGTAGGCTGAGATTTTGATTCAGGTGAAAATCTGATGAGGGTTGACATGAACATGAAACGCTTCGAATGAGAGAGGAAGGACAATATTTAATGGCCCTTACCAGCAGAATGTAAAAACAAAGACCAGCCCTCCCTCCCCCAAATCCATCCCAAGCTTTCCTGTGACAGCATTTCAAGCTGGGACAGGCATGTGGGGCTTTGATTCCTCTCTCCCTTAAGTGTGACTGTGGAGTAACTCCATCGAAGGCATTGTAATTATAACAGCATAAGGGAAAGAAGAATCCAGCCTGGGAGTTTTGTCAATGTCATGCAGACTCCAATTCAGCTCAGAGCTATGTACCTCATTACTTGGGACATAACACTGGAATGAGCATCGCACACAGCCCCTGTCCATACTGCTTTTACCCATACTGGAAAAACGACTTCACATCATTAAAGTATGGCAGCTTTTGGGTCCATACCCAATATGACTACTGTAGTCAGAAGCTATGTAGCTAGTTACTTGGAGTAAGCCCACAGCCTGATTTTTGGCAACGTCGTTATTTGGCATTTCTTTGTATACAGTGCCAATCTGTCTGTCTGCAATGAGCAGAAAACTCACGATCCAGCCCTGCCAGCAATAGCCATGCTGGAGAGCTGCCTTGAGTCATGGGTTTGGTACCATAGTGCTGGAGACCCATTTGGGAGAATGGATTGCAGGCCTCATCCACAACCAGAATTGTACCCAGACTGAACTAAACTTGGAGGGTTTCAAAGGCAGATTAAGCAGACAGACTTTTTCTGCTGCTACTTCACTGAGCCTCTAGCTAAGAGGCTAAAGGACATATTTCATTTAATTCAACAATAACACAAAATATATGTAACCCTCCACTCCAGCTGAGCTCCAGCAAATGAGATTTGCAAACCGCTAGCAGAGCATCCATCAGGCCTGCAAGCATCTGGCATCCGACAAAGGAAAAGGATTCTCTGCTCTGCTCTGTTCCCTGAATAAAAGAAGTTGCTGCCTGTGAGGACATGTTATTCAGCTGCTGTTAAAGAAACCCCATTAAGGCAGCAGAAAAAGGGTAGAGGGGAGGAGGAGGCTGGAAGGCCTTGGAAGGTATTTTGTTCCACAGCAATCACTGCTCCACGTTGTGGCTCAGGATGTTCTGCCTGGGCCACGTCCAGAGGCCTTGAAGAGAGCGGGGCAGGACTATGCATTCTGTTGGGACAGGGTGGAATGAAAGGTCCGGTGAGTGGCACATGGTAAAAGGATTTAACCTATAGTGCACATTTTCCTGGTTGCTGAGCTTCTTCCATTCTGAAAAGCATGTGTCCCCCAATCTCTGAGTGCCCCAAACCCACCCGCTGTCTGCAGCTGCTGGTTACTGCCCCTCCTTTCTCTCATCCTTGCAAGACAAAGAGCCCTGCCTGATTCCCCTACCGAGCTGTCTGTTCCCATCTTTTCTCTCCCCGTCCCTGCCTAGACCTTTGGCCTGAGCTTGCCTCCCTTCCAACATGAGACCAGACCCCAGCAACCTCCCTACCTATTGCTAACTCCACCTGACACCTTCCCTACCCGTTAGAGTGATCTGATTGTATGGGCTGTCCATCTGGGATCTTGAGGGGTGGGGATAGATGGGGTCAGGGGTCAAATGACTTCCTTTGGTGCCTGTCATGTAGCATGTGTCTAGAATAATTCTGCACAAACACCTACTGAGGGATGGGAAAAAAAACCATCACAATCAGAGCCTGGCATTTTCATCCCCGTTAGGATGGATGACTCATTCATTGAATGAATGTGCAGCTGAACGGGGGCCTTTGCTGCAATAGTGCAATTATCCCAATACACTTCCCTCCCTCTACAATTGCCCCCCTCCAGCAATTCCAGCTGAGACCAGGCTCAGTCATGTGGCCCTGCTGGGCTGTATTGCTGCTTTTCCTTCCACAAGGGAAGTACAGGAAGATAGTGAGCTGCTGGCTTCTTGGCACCTGGGCAGTGACATGACTGGCAGGCAAAGGCTGCACAGGGTAAGGTTGAAGCAGGGACTTTAGTGCCCTTCCCCTTGTATGGAGTAAAGAACTCAATTGGTCTTTCATGGAACCTCAAGCTATCAGAGCTCTCTTCCCAAGCGGCCACTGTGGGGGATAGCAGGGGTGTGTATGGGGAAGGCAGCCCTAGAATAATCACAGAGGGAAATTGCACATGATGTGATAATGGAGGGATCCACCCACAGTCAGCAAGAAATAACTGGCCTGCATCCATGGATTTTCTGAACCCAGTGAGTTTTGTGAGCGGGAAGCGGGGGCACTGTTTGAAGAGGGATCCGATTTTGGGGGAAGGGGTGAGCTGGAGAGACTAGGAAACAAACAATTTACATGTTGCAAAATATTCACTGGAAATTGCTGCACGTTTGGGGCAGCGTGATACTTTGGGCTGGCTCCCAGAATTCCCTGAGACTCCCTAGCACTCCTGTGAACTCAACATGGGTTTGTAATATGGGAGGGCAGGTGAGTTTGGTTTTTGTTTTTAATTTAACCAAAGCAGAGCTTGGCTGTGGCTGCTGCATACGTGCGCATGCACACACACACACACACACACACACATGCCTACTTGCTTCCTATCGTCTACGGCTCAGCAACACAGTTATCCATTGGCCACCTCTGCTGCAAAGCAACAACAGTGGGGAGAGGGGGAACAGCGCCCATCGCCTCGTTCAGAAGTCCCAGAATAAATCTCATTAACAAATGCAATTAATGGGAGCTGGGCCCTGTCCCCCTCTCCACCCCAGACAGAGCCATACATAAAAATAACTGTTTATTACACAGCAGGCGCAGCCTGGCTTATCGCTGCAGCCAGGAAATTACAGCGCAGAGCTGCACGTTTCACTTCTAATAACTTTGGCAATAAAGCGGCTCGTCAAACGAGGCTGAGACAGCGCGATAATGAAGCTTCCGCAAGGCCCATAATTGTGCACTGTTCTCCCAGGGCTAAGCCAGCAAAGTGGGGAGACTGGGAGGGTCACCTGCTTTCCACCCCACGTGGGCTGCCACAGCAGCAATAGGGCACTTCCACCCCTAATTCCTAAAACCATGTTAATCCAGCCACCCTGTCCCTTGGAGGCAAAGGCAGGATCATTCCTCCTCCTCTCTGGTGCTCATGGTATTGTCGCCCTCTCCCTCACCCCCAATACCAGCACTCTGCTCTGTTTGAAATCCAATGTCTCTTGGCAAGCTCTCCCAGCACTGCAATGCCGTGACACCCTGCAAGGTGTCATCCCCTTCAGATCTGATCAGAGGAGAAGGCCTGGGCTTGCTCCTGGCTTTGTGGCCTCCTCCACTGCATCCAGCACACCGGGAAGGCTGCACTCAGTGTCTGGATATCTAAGGGCAAGGAGGGATGGTGCCATGGAGAGAGATGCGGTTATTGCTGTGGATGAGTGAAAGGAAGCAGCAGGATCTCTCTGTGTACAGCATTGCCCTGTGCAGAGTCTGCAGGTGGCCAGCATCAGCCATCGTCATGACTGCTATAAGTGCTGCCAAATAGCATTTCCTCTGCCTCCATCAGGAGGAACACAATCTCCCTTGCCCTTGGCTTTTCCTCTGCACATGGCAACACTGTAAAAAGCTTCAGGCTGCAACCAGAGCGGGATTATCAAGGATGTGAGGCAGTTGGATGGAGACAGGGAAAAGAGGTGGGAAGAGTGTTACGCCCTGGCAACTACTGACCCACAGCACACCCTTGCTGAGGTCGACATCAGCTAGAGATGTTTACCTAGATGTAAACTGTTGGCTTCCCTGGTTGATGTCTCTGTTCAGTTAGTATTTACGGCTTCTTCCCACACCTGCCATTAGCTGTCCGTATATAGCAGTGACTTCTTGGCCTTCTTGCCTGCCAGCTCTTGAGCTTGTTGTGGTTGACTGACAATGTGAGACAAGCTGCCAGCCTGCCCTACCTCACCACATACCACTGGCACCTTTGCTGGCCATCTCACCAGAGGGGCCATGGAGACTGAACTCTCCTGCCATCTGAAGAAGTTGCTCCTCCAGGTCAGGGATGGAGGTGGATGGCCAAGGGACAATGTGGGGAGGAGAGCCCCAGTATCACTTCCTGTGCTGTACTTTTCCTATGGAGTAAGAGGAGAATTCAGTCTCCAGTGCTCATCATAGATTCATAGTTTTTTAAGACCAGAAGGGACTTCTAGCTCAGCTAATCTGGCCTCCTGCATAACACCAGCAATGGAACCTCCCTCAGTAATCGCTGCGTCAAGCCCATCACGTACGGTTGAGCGAGAGCAGGTCTTCTAGAAAGACGTCCCGTCTTTGTCCATCTGTGATTGACATTGCTGTCAATGTAGCACTGATATTGATGGTAATAATAACAATGATGGGTAAAAGTGGGAGACCCTTCTGCTCACCCATAAGCAACCGACTGATGACCCAGCTTCCAAGGCAGCTCCCTGAGCGGCAGCCAGTCCATTTATCACAGCAGGAGGCTGAAAGGGGAATGCTTATCTCTTTAAATTGCCCAGCCCTGTTCTTTGGATCACTGCTTGCTCAATAATCTTGCCTCCCTCCCACAGATGTGTGTCCCAGCTGGTTAGCTCTACATCTCAGGGCAATCAGTGTGTGCTCAGTGCACCAAGCAGGTGCAGCTGGGGCACAGGGAGGGCATGTGATGGCTGCGTTGAAGGAGAGTGAGCGTAGGGAAAGATGGAGGCTCAGGGAATGGGACTGGAGCATTTAATTAGAAAGAGAGCTGGTGGTTTAGGCCTGAAGAGGAGAGGACAGATGGCATCTGAAAAGAGTCAAGTAGTCAGCGAGTGGCAGAGACACTGGGGGTAGTAGGAGGCCAGGACTTACCACCCATTGTAGTTCATGCTTACTAGTCTGGTACCTCCAAACTAGGAATCCTTGTATCGCTTCTTGGGGCTTTTATTTGTCTGGACTGGCCTTTCTGAAGAAGACTCACTCTGATGGAATCCTCCTGCTGTTCACCTGCCTCCAGGCTCATTACTCAGCTTCATCTCAGCTTTCTCCTCTGTTCCTCTGCTGCTGTCCCCCTCCTCTGTACTGCCCCCTTCAAATCACTGAAACCCCTCCACAGCCTCTCCCCCCCGTTTTCATTTGTTGGCCTCCTTAACTATACCTGCCTGCCGATGTGACGGGTGATTGCAGGGGCTGCTGGCAGAAAGTCTTGCTCCCAGGTTCTGTAACCCTACTGAGCCACAGGTGACTGGAAGATGTCTTGGTGCCCTATAGATCCCAGGGACATTCAGGGTCCCTACAGAAGCCTTCGTCCCGTAGGTCCAAGAACTTTGGGTAGGTCTAGAGCACAGGCCTTCATGAAGCCCCAGACCTTCTCTTTCCTCTGTGCTGCCTTCCCCTCCAAGATGGGAACTGGGTCCCTCTTTATTCTCAGACACTAAGCTGTCAGGAAGCAGGGGTCAGAGCATCTTTGCTGAGTGTCTCACCCTCGTCCTAACCACCTTCCCTCCCTGCTGGCTAGTCCCAATTGCCAGGCATTGCCTTTGCAGGCTGGGAAACAGGCAGAGTCACACCATGCTCCCAGTCAACCTGCTAATGTGTTAAAACTACAAACTGGGATGCTACCAGTTGTTAGCTAACGTGGTTAAAAATCACCTCTTTTCCCAGTGAAGGCAGCCCGAAATGGGAGGCTGCATGAAGCTTGATTGGTTAATGTTGGTAAAATAGCTGAGATCCTTCTGCGAAGGTTGGTCAAAAAGGACAAATCATTATTAGCATTTCACTTTAGGAACGCCTGTCTGTCCCCCTGGCACTGCAGACCCCCTGCAGTCCTGGCACTGCAGACCCCTGGGATGGTGGGCTATTGGAAATGGCAAAGCCCGGTCAGACATATACACAAGTCTGTGACTGCCTTACAGAGGGAAGGCCAGTGAGAGATGAATATGTAATGGTACAGTCTGCAGCAGCTCTGCTTGGACTCCATAGGCAGCCCTCCAGCTTCTCAATAACAGCTTCTTTAGGAGACAAAATGAGACTCGGCCAGGCTGAGACCGAGAAATGAAGCATTTTGGAGTCACAGCAGGAACGTGCTGCTGTTGTTGGAGCCCTCTGCCCGTTGCCTGGCTCCCTGGGCAGAGAGGAGGCATTGTTATCTGGCATTAGCACTCTCAGGGACTTTACCTGGAATTACTGATCCACATTCATAAACATGATCATGCTAATTGTCTGCCACAGCAGCCGCTCTCGCCGGTCGCTGCCTCCTCCCTGTGCTGGGACCTCGCATGTATTCATTTCCATTCCCCATCCAAATGTCAAGATATCTTTATTCCACAGCCCACTTTGATTAAAGGGGACAGGAGGAGGCTAGGGATAGTGAGACAGACAGAGAGAACTGTAGGGACAGCAGAAACAGGCAAGGACAATGGACTAAATCGTGACCTGGTATATGCCAGTGCATCTCTGTTGACTTCAGCTGAGTTGCACCTACTTACGCCATGCCTGAATTTGGCCCAATGACAGAGCATGTTGGGAATATTGGTCTAATAACCACTGACAAACTTTCCTTTGCCCTCAAGCCCAAGAGCTTTGCAGACCAATATTCTACAGGATTCAGCTGTGGTGAGTGACATACACGGTGTGAATAGCTTCTGTCTAAATAGCAAGGATTATTGTGTAACAATTAAAATAGTGTGGGACAGGAAATGGCTACGATTAACAACCAAACCATCCAAACTCATCTAGCCTTCTAAGATCACACTTGCTTCTTTCTCACTCTGAGCCAGGCCAATTATTTGTAGTGAATTATTCATTCTACAAATTTAGCTCTTTATTCTACCCATGATCTACTCCGTTTTACAGTTTTGTTCATGATTCCAGGCTGTTCAGATGCTTTAAGCAAATATATCTCAGCCTCTGGGTTCTATGCAAACGATTCACCTTTGCTTCTTTGTACTATCTGCTTGGTCTCTTAATTCACATGGCTTGGTGTTTGATTTCTGATCAAATCACTGAAACTTTCCCGGACAAGAGGAAGGGAAATGAAGGATTTCCAGAGGGTATCTATCCTGCACCAGCTTTCACATTGACCTGAGGAATCATGAACTTTCACTGTTCACAAGCATGCTTGGGAACAAAGGAAGCTCACTTGTCTCAATGCGTGTTGAAAACAAAATGGGGACACAAATGTCGTCAAAGTTAATGTGCAGTCAGATAAGTGCAGGGAGACTGCTGAGCTCACACAGAGGACAATGAAGTCAGCAGGCATTGGGGCCACATTAGGGTGACTGGAGAGCAAGTGTGAAAAATCGGGACATCAGGTGAAGGGTAATAGGTGCCTATATAAGACAAAGCCCCAGATATCGGGACTGTCCCTGTAAAATCGGGACATCTGGTCACCTTAGGCCACATGCGTTTGTCTAATTGCAGGATCAGGGCCATAATCTGAACAAATGGTTTTTGTCTTGCTGGTGGATGCAGAGTGACGACTGTGCTACTGCTTTCCTGTATCCTTTCTGAAACAGGTAAGATCTGCTCAGTGAGCAATTGCTGCTTAAAATTAGTTCTGAGCTCTTGTTAATAATGACATAATACAGGAAATGCAGAATAAAAATTGTGGTTAGTCAAAGAAGCTGAATCCACTATAGTCAAATGTAAAGCAATTTTGACTTTTCCGTTTCCATGCCTGTGAGCAAGTGGAAAGCTGGGATGCAGATTGTTTGGAGGCATATGACCTCAGTGTTCCCTTGCAATCTAAGCAATAGATAACGGGCTTGTAAAACTGCAAAAGGCTGTTTTCACAATTGCCTGTGCAAGGGCTCCTTTGCAATTAAAAGGAAGTGTTATAACTTTGCATAAACTTGTGAAAATTGCATGCCCTTTTAATATACAGGATTTGCAAAATAAGACCTTTGAGCAAAGATTGAGAGAAATGGATGTGTTTGGTCTCACGAACGCTGACTGACAAGGTCTTCTAAATTCAGAAAGAGATGTGTTAGAGGAGAAGAATCCATTAATCTTCTTGTCCATCAGAACAGAACAACAGTGATGGGCTTAAACGGCAGTAGGGAAACTTTGGGTTACATTTTAGGAAACCTCTACAACTGAGTGCAGTTGAAGAAGTTGGTCATTGCTGCCTGATCCTGGGGTTAGTTCTATGCTGGCCCCAACCCAGTCAAAGATTATAGCAGCCTCTAAGTTCTTAATTTATGCTAGCTGTGGTCTCAAAGGGTATGTCTACACTGAGCACCAAGCCCAGGCTCTGACTGAGCTCAACACCCACTTCTGTCCACAAATCAGTTTGATCTGGATCAGCAAGTGTTCAGGACCCAAGTGCTAGGATTCTGCTAGGAGTGGGTCACCACCGAAGTCCTGCTGTGACTCGGGTCCAGGCCCTGTCTTTTTGCAGCAGGGATGCAGATGAAGCCACAGGTCTGACTCTGAAGGTCTGTGTAATGCAGTATGGACAGGTTAGCATGCTGTGAGACCTGGATCAAGCCACTGTAAACCCAGGTTTACAGTGCAGTGTGGCTGCTGAAGCACAGGCTTGGAAACACCATGTCCACAAGCCCAAGTCCCACCGACCCGAACTTAGTGTGCAGTGTAGACATGCCCCAAGAGGCCGTCAGTGATAGCAGAGAAACAGTATGCTGTAGCCATGCCATTTCCCCGTCCCAGGGACAGCAGACTCCAGCGATGCCGGATCTAAGCCTGCTGGTGATTCCCTCCCTCTGGGGAAAGCCAACCTTTTTCAGGCTGGCAATGCAAAGGGGCTGCAGGATCTGGTCCTCCAATTCTAAGACCAGTTTGGTTATGGGAAGAAGCTGATGAGAGATGCAGTGAAGTCACCAGCACTAGAAATGCTCAAGGCTAGATGCCCACCTATGATGGACTGAATCAGGGGAGAATTAACTTAGTCCTGGCTTGGCGACCCCGCTACCTGTCTCTGCCAATCCAAAGGATCCTGGGCCTCTCTATTTGAAATGATGTCTGTGGTTATTCCACTTTCCCAATGAGTTCCCCTGAGTGAAGAGACGACCCCTTACAGAGGAGAGAGACACTAGAGTCATTGAAAGCAGGCATCTCAGAGTCTATGGGTTTGCCATTGACTTCAGTGGGGCCAGGATTTCACCCTGTGTGAACGACTGATTTACCAAGGGGTTATGCCTTTCTTTGTCAGGCACCTAAGTCAGGCACCTGTGTGAATGTGCCTAAACTCAAAGCGCTGCATACAATGCAGAGGATCTCCATGTGCTCGTTAACATCAACTTGATCTTAACAAGAGTTTGCACCAAGTTACCAGCAGTTACCTATCACGGATGGATTCAGGGGATCATTAAATTGGGGTACGTCTCCACCACAAATGAAGGCGCGATTACAGTGCAGGTAAACTGACTGTCTAGCCTTGAATATTTGCAAGAGTTTGCACAGCTTTGCTGGCTGGAGAAGCCAGGATACGTATATCACTCTGTACCTCGCAGCTGCGTGTGGGAACCAAGGAACAAGAGCCCATTTCTGCTAGCTGCCCTGTACCTGTAATTTCTTCCTGCTGTACTTTCTACCCATCTCCTTTCCAATGGCAGCTGCTGGTAACTCCGTGCAATTTTTCCTCAACTGTCTTGGTGCACCTGGTATTTCTGCAGGCAGAGGGTTGAAAGACGAGACTGCTGTCTCCTGCGGAAATAATTCTCTCAGGTACATTAACTGCACTTTCCAGGCCACCGAGGAAGACTTGTAAAGGTCACAAAATGCTACCAACCTGCTGGCTGCTTTTGAGCTGGAACAAAAGGAGGTGGTGGAGAAAGAGACGCAGAGCAATCGTTCTCACATGATCTCAGCCATGTAAATAGCTCTGCTGTGGAAAGACTAGAGCTGAGCCTGTATTTCCCAAAATATTATTTATGGAATATATGTGGTCTGTTCTACAGCTCACTTAATATCCGTGCCCTGATGAGGGTTCCCAAATGTAGTCATTATTCTAAACAAATGCACTTTTTTCAAATCTATTTTCCCCTACAGATTGGCCTGCAACAGTCCCCTGTGAGTGTTCGGTATGCGCTATTCAGGTGGTGAGGGCTAGCTGTGATTCGCCAGGTAAGTCACATGATCTCGGGCTTGTTTCTCTCCTCTGATAGGGTGAGCCTGAAAACACTTCCTTTACAATTCCACGAATGGTAAATTAAGAAATCAGTTTCTGCAAAGGTCTGTGCGTGCGTTCCACGAACACCTGCGTCAGGAAAAGTCAGCTGCATTAACGGCCATGGTCATGGATAGTGACCATAAAGGGGGCTTGATCTGAAAATCAAGGACCGAATTCTGCTCTGATTTACAGTGGTGCAAACCATGCGCAACTCCACTGAAAAACAATTCATGAGAGATTCTCACTTATCCCAGATTATCTAAATACCCCCATATTGGGGTCTCCGTGCAACCAGCCCCGCAGTGTGTTTTAGGGTCTGAGGACTTTAGCAGTAAGAAAGGAAATAACAAGAGGGGATTTAAAATGCATAATTGACTATGGAAAAAAGCTAGTGAAGCCAAGCAAAATAGCAACTGCTGTTCAGGTAATAATAATCAAAAAACCTAACAGAACTAATCCTCTGTGACGCACAGAGAAGGCTGTCTCCATTAGCCTGCACTAACAACTCCTACTCAAGCTCTTGGCGTGTGTATACCTGCACTGATTATGTTTTTTGTTTCCCTGTGTGCAGGTTCACTTTTGTTTCAGTGGCTATAGGCATCGTATTATAGTCCGATCGTTCCCCGCTAACAATTAGTTGGCAAGATAAAGCAAGGCCAGCGATTCCCAAAGAATAGAAAATTAAAAATTACCTATAGCAGTATCCCATGGTCTCACAGAATATAATAAACAAGATTAGAAACGGCTACAAAACCAAATGACCTTCCAGGGCCCTCCTAGGAAGTTATTGTGGGACTGGCATTAAGGGGGAATTAATTAGCTTAGCAGCAGGGAAGGGGGAAAATGTTTGAAATAGATGGCTGCAGATTTAGGGACGAGGTTTAATAACTAGGAGAAAGGCATAAGGGGAGAGGAACAGAAAAATTAAATTACAGTTTGAAGTCCATTTAAACCTTTTAATTTCTGAAAAGACAGAACAAGCCCTCAGGTGGTGAAAAGGGGAAGCAACAAGCCTTAGAATTGCTCAGCTGACAAGCTTAGGGCAAAGAAGGGGAACTGAACAGCTGCAGCGATGAGACTGCAAAGGGAGACATGCTACTGAGCCACAGCATTGTCTCCCCCAAAACACTTGCTCTTATTCTCCCCACATGCCAGGGTACTGCTGGACCCCCGCCACGGATGCCAGTGGAGTGCCCCTAACATCACGTTGGGGTAAGAGAGTGGGGAATCAGGCCCAGACAATTCAAGACACTTTCTTTAAACAAAGAAATAAGAAGGGTCTGGATTTCTGCTCCCAGATTACACACTGGGGAGTGGGGGTGGAGGACACTGAACTATGAAGGAGCGAGGGGAGTGGAATTCCAGCTCGTATGCTTTGCTGGTTTCCGCTCCCGCTCTGCCAGGAGGAGGGATGGGCCAGCAAAAAGGCTTTTGAGTTTCCCATGGTAGGTGAGTGCATGCAGGGCCATGGTGGCCAGTCAGAGGAGGCAAATTGTTTCAAAACAGAGCGGAAACGAGTAGGATGTCTGACAGTGCCCAGCCGGCACTAGAGACGATCAGGTGACATGCACTTGTGAGCACCGTGATCTATGGATAATTTTACTGCTACAACTAAGGTCTCAGCTGGGATCGCCATGGACACTAACTGCCCTGAGCACTGCCAGCAGCAATAACTTTCCCGGTATCTGTCTGGGCTGCTATCGATATAAGCCCACTGGAATGTCACATTCAATAACAGCATTAGACAAGCACATCCGCTTCCGTCTTCAGAGAGCTTCACTGCATTGACCCAGTCACTCTCCCAGCCTCCTGGCTGGGCAGAGAAAGGGTAAGAGTCCCAGAGGGCAGATGGGGAAACTCAGACACAGAGGAGGAGGGTGACTGCCAAGATCATGTGGTCAATGGATGGTGCAGCAGGCCAGAGAACCCAGGAGTGTGACTCCACCTTCCCTGCTCTGACCAACATGCTCCTGCCCAGAGACAGAAATGAATCAAAGGAGTCCTAACTTCAGTGATCTCTCTGGCCCTCTGGACAACATGGCTATCAGAGCCTACTTGCTGATTGCCAGGCTTCCAGCATGTGCAACAGGCATATCAGAGACGCACTTCATCCACTGGAGGTGGGCATGATGGTCAGACTCCCTGTACATGACATGTCAGAGTTCAAGGCAACTGCACCTGTATTTCCTTCTCATGGTCCAGCAAGGGCATCCACTCTAGGCTCCAGGCTCCTCAGCCATCACCTCTCTTGGGGGGGAGACATGCTGCTCTCTCCCTCCTCACTGGGGTATTTCCAGGCTGTAGAGTTCCCCAACTATACTGTGATAGCCCCACAGCACCTCAAAGACGGCACTGAGTCTGATTGCCATGGTTAAGCTGCTGCACAGCACTTTCTAAGCAAGCGCGTTTATTCTTAAGGTGACAGCAGTACAGAGAAAACAGATTAAAACAATAAAAGAACCCCCATAAGTTCTAATAAGCTTACCAGAGATCACCCCAACTCCAGCCAGGCTCTGGCTGGTGAAGAGTTCTGCAAGTCCCACACAGGGGTTCTTCCATGGTCACAAGTTCCTAACAGCTCTCACCCAGAACAGGAGCCCAGAGTGAATTTGCCTAATACCCCACACTGGTTTTAGTAGCTGGAGGAGCTGTGGTTACCCTCCCCCATTGAATAACATACAATCCCTGGCTCACAATGCTACATACATTTAATTCCATAAGGTTTGTCCAGGACATTGTAGGAAATTGCCATCTCTGTTGCGGTATGCAAAGGGGGCATTCCCCTTGTCCCCCGGGGACTGACATGGGTGGGTGAGATGTGGAATGGGTGCTCTGGGCCTGGCTGGGTTCATTCGCCCAGCCCCTGGGGGATGGACATTGAGTGGGTGAGGCATGGATTGGTTGCTGTGCTCACTGGCCCCGTCCCTTATGGAAGACTAGTGATTTTGTTGTTCTATAGCTCATCTCACGACAACAAGTCACAGTCTGCCTTATGGTGCATGGCCCCTTCGTCAACACCGTGCCCCGTACTTGCTGAATCTGTTGAACACCGCCTGCGTTCTCACCAGCTCCCCACCGTTGTGCTCTCTCTGGGGTACGGCAAGGTGAATGGTGTGCATGAGGGGTGTGATTCATGGATACCCTGGGGCAGCCAGATGCCTCCTCTCCGTTTCTGATCACCTCAGTTGTTGCTTTTGTGAGCATCTCAAAGGAAAGCAATGAGAGGGTGGGTCTGAAACCCATATTTACATCTGCCAGAGCAAGCAGCATCCAGTAATCCAGCGCTGTCATCCTAAGGAACCCGCATGCCTTTGAGGAACCTGATCAAGGTTAGTTAGTGCCCGGGCATGAGCACGGGCCAGAGGGAGAGAACTTGGAGCTCTGACATCAGTGATTCTGAGCAGACCTTCACACAGTGTCTCATAGTGGCATCCGTGTATGTGCATCCTTGAGGGTTTGTGTGTGTCTGTGTCTGAGAGAAAGAGCTTCCTAGCACTGTGTATCTGCACAGTGTGTCTGTGTCTCCTCAGGCTTGCGTGTGGATCTCTGTGCACTTGCTCACTCATCTGCTCTCCTGTCTGCTGCTCTCCATCTTACTCTCACTCCACTCCTGCCTTTCACTGATGCTCTGCTTTTCATTCATTGCAGCCCCTGCACGTACCTGCTCTATTCCCCCAGGGGATTTGATTGGTTACATGCAGGGGCTGAAGGAAATGCCATTCATACTTTTGCCGGCAGCGAGCCTTAAAGAAACTGTTCTTCTCCAGTACTCAAACTATGAAAAAGTTCAGTTGAGTTCTACTATCAATGCTCAAACTCGCAACCCTTGAGTGGCTTCAGAAGCCCTCGTGACTCACTTCAAGTGTCTCCAACGAGAAGCAAATGAACGTAACTGTATCCACTTCCCCAACCCCACACAGAGCCTCTAATGAGCCACACACACTATTCACTTTGCTCCTACTTTTATCAAAGGCAGAACTTGTGGTTTTGCAGTTACCGTAGTTTTTAGAACCACAGCAACAAAGTACTCCTTGGCAGTAATTTTGAGGGCAACTCTCTCTCTCTCGCTCACACACACACACACACACATGCGTCAGAGATACAAGGCATTGTACAGTGACATAAATGGATCTTGTACATTTGCTATAGCTAGGCGGGGTACTTGAATCACAAGCATTGCAGTAATGGTGTGAATAACCACAGCCGCAATGACATGCAGAGGGAGGCAGAAAAGCAACCCGAGTTTGTCAGTGCTCTGTCACCGGTCTGCACAGCAGGTATGTGGTGAGTTGGTGCCCTCTGCTCACTAGCTATTGGCGGACTCCGCATCTCTTGGCTTTCCGGGTGCCTGGTTCCACGCCCTTGTACGTTGTTTTCATCTTAAACATCCATTTTGGGTCCCTTTTTTCCATTTTCAAAAGCATGTGTGAGGGCCACGGGGCCAGGCATTGCCTGGGCAGCCAATCTGTGGAGCAGGACAGAGGCACATCCTGAATAGGTACCACCCCCTTTGAACTGGTTACAGTGATCCACGTGCCCGCAGAGAGGATTGTATTGGTAGATTTTAAAGCCACAATGGACCTTTGGATCATCTAGTCTGATCTCCTGCACCTCACAGGCCATAACTCCTCACCAGCAATTCCTGCATCAAGCCCATCACTTCTGGTTGAGCTTTTTGAAAGACATCCAATTTTTAAAGGCTTTGAGCGATGGAGAATCTATCATCCTCCTCTAGATGAGATAAAGCCTTTATGACTAAGAAGTAGGGGAAAGAAAGGGACCCCACTCCTTCCGCCACGCTGCTCCCAGGATAAGAGAGGCAGACAGGTTCATCTGCCAACATGCTAACCATTGGCAAATTGGCCCTGCTGAAAGATCTGTGGCCATGTAGCTTCTGACCAGCTCACTGAACTGCAGCACTTCTGTGCATAAACATAGACTCATAGATTCTAAGATCAGAAGGCACCATCATGAGCATCTAGTCTGACTTCCTGCACATTGCAGGCCACAGAACCTCACCCACCCACTCCTGTAATAGGCCTGTAACCTCTGGCTGAGTTACTGAAGTCCTCAAATCTTGATCTGAAGACTTTAAAGTACAGAGAATCCACTATTTACACTAATTCAAACCAGCAACGCGCCTGTGCTCCATGTTGCACAGGAAGGTGAAAATCACCCAGGATCTCTACTAATTTGACTGGGGTAAAAATTCCTTCCTGACTCCAAATATGGCAATCAGTTAGACCCTGAGCATATGGATAAAACCCACCAGGCAGACACCTGGGAAAGACTTCTCTGTAGTAATTCAGAGCCCTCCCCATCTAGTGTCCTGTCTCCAGCAGTTGGAGAGATTTGCTAATGGCAGTCATGGATGGGCCATGGGCCATTGTCGGCAATCTCACTGTACCCCCCTACACCTATAAAATTATCAAGATCAGTCTTAAAACAGGTTCAGGGGTGCTGCGTTACTTTTTATAGTGGGGGTGCTGAGAGCCACTGAATCAAACTGTAAACCCTCTATATAATGAAAACCACATGAAGCCTCCAGCACCTATGAACAGGTTAGGTTTTTTGCTCCCTCTACCTCCCCGGGAAGGCTGTTCCAGAACTTCACTCCTCTCATGGTTAGAAATCTTCACCTAATTTCAAGTCTAAACTTATTATGGCCAGTTTATAGTCATTTGTTCTTGTGCCAACATTGGCCTTAATTCCGCTTGCTCCCTGCTGTTTATCCCTCTGGTGTATTTATAGGGAACAATCCGTATCTCCCTGCAGCTTTTGTTTAGTTAGGCTAAACATGGAACAGATGCTTCCCCAGCCACAGCTCAGTGTGTGTGGGGGGTGGTGGTGTATTACTACTCTGTTTATTATTGGTAGCTCCCCCAATGTACCCCACACATTCCCAATGCAGAAGCATGATCCTTGCCCCACGGAGCTCACAATCTGAGTCACAGGCAAAATACTCTAATAGGATGGGGCTGCCCCTTTGTTTCTTTGGGAGGAATGGAGGAAAAGACCAAGGTGAGAGGGAGAATATGGGAGGAGCGGGGAAAGAGTTAGAGAGGAGTGAAAACAGAGGGGAGGAAGGAAACCAGAGCTAGCCCAGTGGGGGAGGGGAGCACACAAGGGGGCACGGAGGAAGGAGAGGAAAAGACACGCTGCCTTCCAGAGAAGACTAGAGAGGAGACAGAAAAGGAGTGTTAGCTGTGAGGGAGAGACCAAGCAGGGGATGGAAGGAATAGAGAAGGGAATAAAGAAATGGAAGGAGGCTAGGTGGGATCAAGGAAACGCACAAACATTCTGGGGTCCGTGGCAGACCAGATGGGCATCTTTCGGCTAAACCTTTTTCCGAACCGAAAAATGGCTGCGGTTGTTCGTTTGCCTGCAATGGACATTTTCACTGAAAACTTGTTGTGGTCATAAATTTTTGGTTTTTCAGTGAAAACCCCCAATTATTTTTGGTCCCTTCCCCCACACCTTTTCCAACCGGGAAAAAGGGAAAGAAACAGGCATGTGAGTGGAAGGGGAGGGGGTGCACTTAGTTTTTGTTTTCATTTAGTCAGAAAAGTTCCACAAAGTATTTTGGAACAAACCACCCTTTTTTCTCGATTCATTCAGAATGTTTCCTGGAAGGAACAGAGCAATTTCCAGCCAGCTGCATTGAATTCAGGTCCCTTTCCTGGCCATCCCCCTTGTTCTTTACACCTGTAGGAAGAGGTGGCTATTTGGAGTCCTTGTTCTACCAGTCCTGCCGGCTCCTCTGGATTCTTTAGTTAAATAACTGGCAACCCCAGTCCCCACCAAAAATAGCCTCAAATTCACCAGTCTGTGTACGCAGCCCTACCCACCCACCTCTGGCCCCTGGGCCTGTCTGCCTCCCACCAAGACCTGGCATCCCACAGCAGACAATTCCGATTCAATAGCCGTTCCTTTCTGAGAGCCCCCAGCAGGCATCTGTCCCTATTAGAAATCTTATTTGCACAGGAGGAGAGTGCAAATTACGGTCTCTCTCTCAGACATAGATTGCAATGCGGGCAGAGGCAGAGAGCAGAAGCTGCCATTGTTAATAAGGGGTGAGCGGGCAGGGAGGTAGGGAGCCCTGGGTGGCAAATAAAGGAAGACAGTCACTGTCTGATGTAGCTGAAGCAGGAGCCGTGGCCTTTAGAGCGCTCTGAAGCAGCGTCTGAGAGCCCCAACAGCGCAGGAACAACATAAGCAATGCAACAGGCTGTCTGTCGCAGGATGCTGGGCTCGCTCCCTTTTGTCTTGATTCACGAGGCAGCGATCGAGTGGGAGATGCTGCTGTTTGACAGATACTGTAGATGGACAGATACTGCAGTGCGGCGAGAAGAAACAGACACTGCGGCAGAGAAAGACACAGTCTCAGCGGGTCCAGGGTGGGTAGCTGGAAGTGTGCGGAGGAGCCGCTCAGGGTTCTTCAGTTGAAGGGTGACCAGCAATTCCCACTCCAGATTTCCTAGCTGACCTTTGCAAGCACCCTGGGCTGTCTCTCTTCGTCTCCCGCACACCTGCTACACAAGAAGCGTGTAGACACTAATGCGAACTCACCACACATGGCCAGGGCACAGAGCTGCCCTCTGCCTTGTGAATGGAAGACAGGGAGGGAGGGGGGGAAATAACACATTTCCAATTAATCAGAAACAGGCAGAGCTGTGAATGAAAGTCCTCCTGGTGGCCTGACAGCACGTTGAGAGCACAGCTGGCCCAGACCCTGGTCCCTGGCGTCTGAGTGAAGCACCGATTCCTTTTCTAAATCCACATGGGACGTCGCACTCTATATGATTTTATGAAAATATGCTGATGAGTCTGAATATAATGTAGCTGAAATATGCTTAGTGCAAAAGATTTCTTGTAAGGCCAATCACAGCGCATTAGGTGCCCACACTAGCGCCGCGGCGCTCCAGTGAGAGCGCAACAAATGTTATTCCTCTCGGGGAGGTGGAGTACCAGGAGCGCTCCAGCAGCGGAGTCAAAGCACTCTACGTGTCTTGCCAGTCTGGACAGGTAGTAAGGTAGAGTGCTCTTGGCGGCTTTATTGCTCTATAAAGTGCCAGAGTAGCCAAGCCCTATGTTACCTGGTACTAAAATCCATCTTAAACTTGGTGTTTTTCCATTTAGAAGGGGGGTGGACCCAGAGACACAGAAGATTCCCGCCTTGTGTCAAAGCCATATAAGGGAGTGGAACAAAACAAAGGGGCTGCAATCATGAGAAATCCCCTAGCTACCACCTGAGTTGGAACAAGGGCTGTACCAGGGGAAAGAATTGTGCCCGGACTAGGAAGGCGTCCAGTCTGTGAAAGAAACTTATTGAAACATCTCTGAGGGTGAGATTTTATCTGTATTCAGTTTTCTTACTGTATTAGATAAAAACTTGCGTGTTTTATTTTATTTTACTTGGTCATTCACTTTGTTCTCTCTGTTACTACTTGGAACCACGTAAATCCTACTTTCTGTATTTAATAAAATCACTTTTTACTTATTAATTAACGTGAAATATGTATTAGTACCTGGGGGTAGGGGGGGAAACAGCTTTGCAATCTATCAGTGTTATAGAGGGCAAACAATCTATAAGTTTACCCTGTATAACCTTTATATAGGTAAAACAGATTTATTTGGGGTTTGGACCTCATTGGAAGTTGAGCATCTGCTTGTTAAAGACAAGAACACTTCTTAATTTGTTTTCGATTGAGCCTACAGCTGTTAGGGGACGTGGTTCAGATCTGGGTCTGGGTCTGCTGCAGGCTAGCAAGTCTGGCTCAAACCAGGCAAGTCTCTGGAGTCCCAAGCTGGTTGGGCAAGGAATCAGGGGCAAAAGTAGTCTTGGCACATCAATTGGCAGCCCCAAGAGTGTTTCTGTGATCCAACACACCATATGCTTCCTGTTAAAGGGTCACTCCTGCCCTTTTGGGTGTGGCTAAGATTTTGGGGTACTGCAAAGCGTGCAAAGAGGGCTTGTTGCTGTGACAGCCAGGATGGGTAAGGAACTGTGTCCCTAGCTTCTGTCAGAGGGTGGTGATTGATGGCAGGAGAGAGATCACTTGATCATTACCTGTTAGGTTCACTCCCTCTGGGGAACCTGGCATTGGCCACTGTCGGTAGACAGGATACTGGGCTGGATGGACCTTTGGTTTGACCCAGTATGGCCGTTCTTATGTTCTTATGTACCTAGGGTTCCCTTTCAGCTGGTAGACCTGCTATCTTCATAATAGGAGTACCCTGTCCATGAGGGTAGATGCCACGCAGCTCTGCTGATGTAGCCCAGTCCTCACCTGCAGCACCCCCCCCCACTCCTACCTCCACCATACATCCACGATCCCTCTCCTCCACCACCACCCCTCAGCCCCAACCCACAGCTTCCCTACGATTTCAGTCCTGACTAACCAATTCAGCACTATTGTCGGCCCAATTCAACAGCCTGTCCAATCCCCTCATGGGGACTCATTAATCTGCATTTGGTGGCATAAGACAGTCAGTTAGGTGAGTGCAAGAGAAAACATCAGTGCCGAGTTTACAGAGTTCTAAATACCCATGTACTGTGTTTACTGGAACAGTGGGACCTGGGGGCCTGCTGAGGTGCATGCAGATGAGCATCTAATACCCCCACCTTCGTGGCTAGCAGTCAAAGGCTAATATGACCAATTCTCTGTGCTTGGTGGGCGGCTTCATTTTAGTCCTTTAATGCCTAAAATCCTTCCCTGTGGTGAAAGTTCAGTTCTTTGTTACCACTGGGGTAAATCCAGCTCCTTCAGCTCAGCCACCATAAAGTGGGAGGAAAAAGTAGAATCCCTGCAAAGACAAGAACTTGCTTGTGACTCTGAGCCGACCTGCCTGGGGACAAAAATGAGGCAGCGCAGGAAGAAACAGATGGAGAGGAGGTCTATGAAACGCCCTCTCCTGGGCATGAGAGATCATTGCAGAAGTACATAAAAGGCCAAATGAATGAGTGGGAAAATGATAAAACAATCAGAAAAGCTGGATGTGGAATGGAACCATTGCTTCTCTAATGACTCTGGGGTGTCCATGAAATCCACCCACATGGTGACAAGGTGGAGAAGGTACCTTTAGTCTCAGTGACCCATAGATGTTTCTGTCCCTGTACCACTTGGTGACACTCGTTATAGCTTGTTATACCAGTAAAAGATCATTGTCTTGAATTGTATTACAAAATAAATGATGCAAGCTACTGGCTTGGACCTGCCTGTGACTCCCATGGGCCTACGTGTTAGAACAGACACCAACTCTTATCGACAAATATCAGAGTGTTACACTCACTGTTCTCATGGTAAACTGGAGCCTGTTCCCCTTTGGAGCAACCAGGTTTCATGTTCCTGGAGAATGCTGGCCTGCTCAGATAGCTTCTGCGCTCCAAACAAGCTGGGCATCTTTGCCAAGGTCTGTTCTGGACTAATCTCACACTCCTGAGCCACACTCAGCATGCAGGGCAGGATGAAAGGACTAAGGCCCCATATACTCTAGGAATGTGACTACCTTGGGGTAGCTGCTAGAACAGGAGTCGGCAACCTTTCAGAAGTGGTGTGCCAAGTTCACCATAATTTAAGGGTTCACGTGCCAGTAATACATTGTAACATTTTTCGAAGGTCTCTCTAAGTCTATAATATATAAACTATTGTTGTATGTAAAGTAAATAAGGTTTTTAAAATATTTAAGAAGTTTCATTTAAAACAAAATTAAAATCAGATCTTATCAATTTAGTGGGATCCTTGCCCTTCCTTTTCCTTGTTGAGTTCTCCAATGTGGGCCACAGCAGGGGGTGGCTGAAGAGCGCTGGGCCAAGGCCAGGAGCAGAACCCTGGGTTGGCTGCTGGTACCCCAGGCTGGCAGCGGGCTTAGCGGGGCCTGAGGTCCAGACCCTCGCTGGCAGGGGGGCCAGCGGCTGAAATCCCAAACTGGCAGCGTGCTGAGCGGGGCTGGCGGCTGGGACCTCGATGTGCCATTAAAAATCGGCTCACGTGCCACCTTTGGCACACATGCTGCAGGTTGCCCACCTCTGTGCTAGAACAAGGTTTGGTCCAGTCCACAAAGGGAAGACTAAACTCTGCATTCATTTCAGGTGATCTCTAGGTCTCTTTCTGAAGGAGATGCCACCAGGAACCCAAATCCCATGGTGATGGGCACAGTATAAAAACAAAACAGAGCAGAATGGGCTTGTGTACACAAGGAAGTTTGACCAGTTACACTGGTACAATTATACTGGTGTAGTTAAAATGATATAGTTATACCAGGATAGCCTCCCTGTTAGTCGTATGATTATATCCTTATATGTTATACTTTTGTTCCAGTAGAAGAGGGGGCTTTTTTAGTTCAATTTAAATCCCTGCCTAAGTGACATAAACCAGACTGAGACATGTGCTGGACCAAGAGTTCGCATGTACGTGTGTTACACCAGTAGAACGACATCAGTTTAAAATCCACATTAATTTTATACCTCATGTAGACAAAAGTGCATGCTCGTTGGATCAGGGTCCCTCCATTTATTCTGCATTTGTGCAGCACTAGGATTGTCACCTGCCCAGGTTTTCCCGGGGTCATCCCTTTTTTGAGGGGGCTGTCCTGGGAATTCTGGGAGGGTGCTCAGAACATGCTGCCAGATGTCCAGTTTCATGGGCTCATGATTAACCGTGGGAGGCCCCAGCTTTTTGTACTTCAGAGGTGGCGCTGCATCCTACCTAGAATATAGCAGCCGTGGTTGTGTGTGTCACTGCAACACTCGGGAATAGTAACACAATTCACTCTGAGCATCATGCGTTTGCTAGGATAAGACATCTGCTGCTTTCTGCTCTCCTCCCAGCTTCACTTTGCCACACAGATAAACTACAGCCCTATAATCAGTGCTCCCCAGGGAGCAACGGGCCCTGGCTACCGCGCGCGGGGGAATTTGCAGCTGAGCCCCAGGGAATCGAGGTCTCATGTTCCCTGCAGAGGCACAGCGGAGTGTCTGAGGCAATAAACCGGCCACCCACCCCTCTTGCGGCCAGGGCCTTCCCCGCAGGTGGGCAGGGACCCCAGGCCCAAGAAGCTGCCGCGCCTACCTGATCCAGAAAGCTCCGATCCAACTGCAGCCCTTGCCCGAGCCAGGCGCCCGGACGCCCCGGTGATGGGCGCTCAGGGAACCGGCTCAACGCGCTAGGAAACAGCTCAGGCAGGCACCGATAGGAAGACCACGCCCCTTCATGCAAATCGCATCCCGCCCCGCGCCCGCTGAGCCAATGGGCGGCGGGGGAGGGGGGGCGGGGCGGAGCGTGGCGGCAGGACTTGCCCGGGCATGTGGGAACCATTGCAGCAGCTGCTTCCGGGAAAGCCACGTGTGGGGAGCCGGCTCGCTGGGTAAGAGATGCGGGGGGTCGGCCGGGGACAAGGAGCGGGGGAGACCCGGTCGGAAGGGCGGGGCAGAAGGAGAGGGACCCAGGCAGGGCGCTGAGGGGCTCCTAAGCACACGATCTCTCTCCAGCTGTTCCCGTTTTAGTCCCTCCGTCCCAGGCCCCTGCCCGAGGGTAGAGCTGGCACCGCGGAGACAAGCTAGTGGGCTTGGGATACGCGCCAGCCAGGGCCGTGTTACTTCAAATCCCTCCCCCCCCTTACTCTCTCGTGGCCGTATCGCTCCACTATGGCCGGGGCTAAGCTGCCCCCCCACCCGGCCCGCGTTATGACCTCTGCCGGCTCTGGGCCATGGGCCGCGCCCTGCCCTAACAAGGCCTGATGGAGTGACCAGCTGTGGTAAACCCTGTGACCTGAAGCAGAGCTCTGCGCTGCTGGTAAGCTTGTCTCTGCCACCCGCAGAGGCTGTCCAGTGAAAGATATTCCTTCGCCCACCTTGTCTCTTTAATATCCTGGGACGGACACTGCTGCAAGACCGCATGTGATGAACCACAGGCGGGCACATCATGTGCTGTCTCCACTCAGCTGTGGGATGGGATAACCCCTTTCAAATCTAGGCGAGGAGCATTTCCACTTACCAGGCACTGACTAACCCTGTCTTGTGGGTATCTTTGGCAGGATGCCTTCTGGCCAGGGCCTAACGCCAGGTGGTGTGAGCACAGTGAAGGCCTATGAGGTGGGGCAGAAGGGGTCCGATGGCCGGTTTCTCGGGTACTCCAATTCCAGACGGGATCTGTGCTGCCCTCGCTCCAAAGCCCACGTGGCTCGCAGAGCAGATGTGGAAGCTCGTGGCTTGCTGCAGAGCCAGAATAAAAAGAAGAGCCGGAAGCATCAGCGGTTTATGGAGCGCAGGGCTCTGCTGGAGCAGAGGGGGCTGTTGAGACCCAAATTGGGACACGGGACGGAGCCAATGGCATTCACGCCATCCAAAGAGGGCCTGTTAAACAGGGAAGCTAGCCAATGTGGCCAGCCAGCCAGTGAAGATGCATCTCTCATGAATAATCAGTCTGTGGGGAAAGTCCATGTAAAGCTCATGAAGCTCAAGCGGACTCTGTTGCATTCTCTACCAGTCCCTCTGGAGGACACAGGTGGGCGAAGCTCCCTTTCGCTTTCCCAAGACTCAGAGGGCAGGTTGCCTTTGCCTGGCAGCTCCCACACGGGCGGACCTTCCTTGCCCCGCTCACTGCAGAGACCTGGGAAACGCGTGGCCATTGATTGTGAGATGGTGGGCACAGGCCCTGGCGGGAAGCTGAGTGAGCTGGCGCGATGCACAGTGGTGAACTACAACGGAGACGTAATCTACGACAAATACATCCGGCCAGAGCTTCCCATCATGGACTACAGGACTCGCTGGAGTGGGATCACCAAGCAACACATGCAGAATGCCACCCCGTTCAGGGCTGCACAGAGAGAGGTAAACAAGAAGAATGGGCTAGATTTTTATCCCCTCTTTGGGCGGCTGTCAATGTACTGCTCTGCCAAGATCCAAGGCTGTCGCTGTTCTAAGACCCACTGGCAGGCGACATGCAAACAACCAGAGTCTGTCACCTGCCCCCTTCTCTCTCTAGGCTTTCCCAGGAGTTACTAGAAAAGCAGCATGATCTAGAGCAGGCCTGCACAACTCGGAAAGCAGCGAGGGCCATATTACTGCAAAAAAAGCAGCTGTGGGCCAAAAAGCCCCACCCCACCACTTGGCTTGCCCCACCACTACTCACCCCCCGCGGGCCGCACAGTGAGCCCGTGCGGGCCGCATGTGGCTCCCGGGCTGCATGTTGTGCAGGCCTGATCTAGAGACATAAATATAGGACTAAGAGCCAGGAACTCCTAGTTTCTAATCCTTGCTTTGAAGCTGGCTTCTGTGTGTCAGCTTTGGGGTGAGAAACTGTATCTCTGTGCATCTTTTCCCCCCCGACTTCTCTCCCTCTTCCCCAAATTTCCAGCCTGCCCCAAAACCAGAGGATGCTTTGGAACTAGCCGCCTCTGTGAAATGTAGCCCTGCTTCGTTGATTGTGATTGGATAGCTCTCCCTGGGCAGTTGGGATCTGTGTTGTCAGAGAAGTATGACTAGTTGTGGGGTTACACAGAGCGGGAGAAACCAAAATCAGTGCAAGGAAGGACTTCTAAATCCCTCTTTTACTCCTGCTGTGATGTGCAACTAACCACCTCTGACACTTCCAGATCCTGAAGATTTTGAAAGACAAGATTGTGGTGGGACACGCCGTCCACAATGACTTCCGAGCCCTGAAATATTTTCACCCCAGAAGCCGGACTCGAGACACCAGTCGACTCCCTTTGCTGAACCGGAAGGCAGGACTCCCTGTGAAAGTCAGTGCCTCTCTCAAGAGCCTGGCAAGGCAGCTGCTCCACAAACAGATTCAGGTAAGGGGCCTTCTGGGAGCGGAAAGCAGCATTTGGGGAGTTTTTAACCCCTTCACTGCTGAAATGGCTAAGGCTGCATTTGGATCTCTGTGGGCAGACCTAATGGGAGACCATGTGGGCATAAAAGCCTGCATGTGAGAGGCAGGATGGTCTAGTGCTTATGGTACAAGCTGGAATGTTAAGATACCTGGGTTCAATTCCCTGCTTCATGACAGGCTTCCTATGTGTCCTTGGGCAAGTCATTTAGTCTCTGAATCTCCATTCCCCATCGTAAAGAGGGGATGATAGCACTGCCCTGCACCACTGAGGTGGGAGGGTAAATCCATTAAAGATTTTTGAGATGTTCAGGCGCAGATGCTCTGAGGTATTTAGGCATCTTGCTCCCATTGACTTCAATACCTTGGAGGATTTCGGCCACAGATACTGTGGTGATTGTGGGCTGAGGGGGGACAGAAGGTATTTCAAACAGACTGATGTGCAGATCTGATTGCAAGATGGAGGCTTTGGTGTGTTCGAAGGCCAACAGAATCTGATCCAAACACTGCTCATCCACTGAGGCAACAGCAAGTTTTGTTCGGGGTTTGGCTCTGGGGCCTTCACCAACCTTCCGCTCTAGTGTGGCCTTGTCTCTTTGCCCCCAGGTTGGCCAGAAGGGACACTCGTCGGTGGAGGATGCTCGGACTTCCATGGAGCTTTACAGACTGGTGGAGGTCCAGTGGGAGCAGGAACTTGCCAGCATCCAAGCCTCCAGTCCCCCTCGCACGCCTACGGACAGCTGCACCGACAGTGACCACTACATGGACGACCAATACTGGCCCAAGGACCTGAATATAGACTGCAAATGAAATCCCCAGTCTCCATCTTCTCCCTGATGGTTTCTCCTCCCAGTAGAGGCGTTTTCACGCCTTCAGCTTTTAAATCAAAACAGCTATTGGCTCCTATTTAATCTTTTCTCCTGCAGGGTTTGCTCTCCCAGCAGTGCAGCTTGGTGGTGGTGCATGAGAGCGTGAAAACGACACGGATCAATCCGACTGCATGGCCCAAGCTGAACAAAAAGCAAATGTAGGATGAGAAAATGAGAGTTAACTTGATTGTTAGTAAGAGAGGGAAATTAACACCCCCCGCCCCCCCTGTTCTCACCTGCCAGTGCCTCATAATGCCCTTCCCCCTGTTTGAATACTGGGGAGAAATGTGAAGCAGACCTCTGCCTTTCTTTGGCTGCTATGGAGCCTGCACTGGCGTGTTGGTGGCCATCAATTACTCTGGAAGCGTGAGGTGGGGAGTCTTGGTTGTTAGTAGATGCAGAAAGAGGGAGGGGTCGGAGGGCAGCAGGTGCAGACCCTCCAATGGCATAGAGCGCTGTTGACTAAAGTGAAGTTCTGGGGCCTGGGTCCCTAATTCCCACCACAGATTAGCTTGCCTGGAAGGTTGCAGGCAGCTGTTTCTCTCTTCAGAGCCCTGCCAAAAGGCCCTTAGACTTATGGCAAAGGAAATGTGATTACGCTTGTTTCTCAGTGTCCGGGTCAAAATCTGACTGACGTTGCTGGGCCATGGGAGTTCCCAGTTCTGCGACCAGAGATGACACAAGGTGTCTCTCCATTGCAATAAAATCCATGGCTGGCCCGTGTCAGCCTACTCAGGCCCAGGGGGGCTAGAAAACGGCAGTGTAGATGTTTGGGCTCAGGCTGGAGCGCAGGCCCTGGGACGTCATGAGATGCTTAGGCCCTAATTCTCAGTAGTTCCATTGCAGCCCCAAGTACAAGACTGGAGGGCGACCAAGGTGGCTCTGAACCATTGTTGTGCTCCCGACTCCTGGGACAGCAGTGACTTGGGCTGCCTGACTCTCCATTAGAGCACAGGGCTGTTGTAACTTACACTGGGCTACCCGGGGCTGTAAAGCAATAAACAATGGGGACATGAGATCCAAGTCTGGTTCAAACGTGGGGCCATGAGATCCAAGTCTGGTTCAAATGCAGGGCCCTGCTTTTTAGGCAGCTTCGCGGGAGGGTTGACTGACTTGGCCCCTTTGCACAGCTTGTGGCTCCTGGATTAAAAATCTATGACATGCCTGACTCCTTTCAGTACTCACCACCCATGCTCCTGTGCTGATTATATCAGATGTAAACCACCTGGGCAGATATAAGGATTATTTCTCTAGGCTGCTCCTTATGTCTCACGGCACTTTAACAGGGTGGATGTGTGATTGCAATGTCATCTTGCCCTGCCTGGTGTACTCGGACCAGGGATTGGCAACCTTTGGCCACACGGCCTGCCAGGATAAGACCCCTGGCTGCCAGGGTCGGTTTGTTTGGCGAAACCCGCGGACGCAGCAGGTAATCGCAGCTCCCGCTGGTCATGGTTTGCCGCTCCAGGCCAATGGGAGCTGCTGGAAGGCCGACTGGCACATCCCTCCTCTTGCGCCACTTCCGGTAGCCCCTGCGGCGGTGAACCATGGCCACTGGGAGCCACGATTGGCCGAATGTGCAGACGCAGCAGGTAAACAAACTGGCCCATGGGCCAAAGGTTGCCACTTCCCGGCTCGGACCATCCTTCCGCTCTGTTTGAAACTTTGGGACTTTAAATTCAGAGAAATTATAGGGCTCCACCAAAGTCTCTGTGTGTTGCCTCTGGGATGTGTATTTGGGATCTTCCTTGGCTAGTAGGCTTCTAATAGATTTGGAGCTGGGAGAGGAGAGGCTCTTCTTACGTCCTCCCAGAGATGTGGAAAGCTGAACACTCCCCTTTCCAGGGGGAAATGTTCCACTCCTTGCAATGTACATACAACATGCAGAGCTGGGACCGAGCAGGGCAGGGCTGATGCTGCCTGCTAATCAGTTTTGGTTCTGAGTTAAGGGGCAACTGCGCTTTGAAATGGTGCAGTGGGACATCCAACCACCCAGCAGGTCCTAAGAGAGGTTAACACCATGCTGCTGCACAGAAATGTGACATGCCTTCCCCTCTACCCCAACCTTCCTTCCTGTGCCTATGTTTTTAGGTTTTCTATGACCTTCATGTGCATACCGCTGAGCTCTGAGCCTGCATCGCTGACTCTTGGTGGGTTGAGTGAAAGGATCAAAGGAGTGGGAAATGCTTCAAATCTGATTTGTGATAGCAATCAGCAGTCCAGTTTAAAAGGCTAAATGTTTCTCTGGCAGAGCTAGAGCTAGAGTCTCCCTGGTGGGGACTCTGAATTAACCACCAGGAAATCCCAGGCAGTGCATTTACCTCCATTTTAACCTGCCTCGAGTGGTTGTGTTCTGCGCAAGGCTGAGTAACTTTAATGATCTCCAAGTGCAATGATTGTGGAACTGCTCAACCTGGTGCCCTGTCACTGCTACAAATGAAACACGCATAGAAATAAGCCAGAGCTGTGCAGTTAACTGGGTCTTATTGAGCCATTGCCAGTCAGAAAGCTCAGGCTCTATGCAATATCCTAAGACCAGTTCATACCATACGTAGCCTGTGTGGGCCAGTGACAGCCATGGTGTTGAGACTGTTCAATGCTAACTTTTGACTTTTGTTCTCCCCCGAAATGTTTAATTGTTGTGAGGGAGAGAGAATGTTTGGGAGGAGGAGGAAGGGGTACCAGGAAGACCAGAGGTTTTATGTACTTCTAACCATTCACCTGTGGTATATTGCTCTGTGGCTGATGGCTTCTGTTCTTCTGCCATTGGTTTTGTCTCCTTCTGGAGCAGTTTGAATATATAGGATGGGAACAGACACATTGCCTAGGATCACGCTCCTTTCTGCTCAGCGATGCTGTGTTTATATTTTCTGTAGTAACAAGCCAAGGAGAAGGCAGATGGTCGAGCTGTGGGGTCTTCCTGCCAATTTCATGCTTGTCATCTTCCCACCCGGGCCTACACTGAGCAGTAACTAAAAAAGGATTTTAGCCTTGGCTTTGAGGATGCCCCCAATGAAAGTGCTACACTACGGTCTTCCTGAATGTGCAGTCTCACAGGCTGAGACAGTGTGAGGTTTCCCTCATTCAGTTCACACCTTGGCGGTTTAATGTGTCCCACTGAAGCAGTGAAACGTGGGAAAATTCAGAACCTGACTTCATCAGAGCCTCGAGTGAGGAGCTCTCTGTCCCAGG
This sequence comes from Dermatemys mawii, assembly GCA_007922305.1. Classification (NCBI taxonomy): domain Eukaryota; kingdom Metazoa; phylum Chordata; order Testudines; family Dermatemydidae; genus Dermatemys; species Dermatemys mawii. Next base: position 13,170,049 of record ML677366.1, read on the forward strand.
CACCAGGGTGGTGGTGAATGAACAAAACCCACAGTCTCAATTCTGGATCTCTCTCTAGAAAGAGTGTAAAGTGTGTAGTTTGATGCTAGAGGTTTAAAATGAAATATTTATATAATATATTTGTCAAACTTAACGGTGAAAACCTGTATGTGTCTTGATTGGGCCCTGCTGTGGTAAGGAGTGAGATTTCAGAGCATTTGACACTCTCACCAATCCAGGCACTGCCTTGTGCACAGAAGGTGAAAACTGACTGCAAACAGGTCTCTTAAAACAAATCACTTTCTATAGGGGGACCAAATCAATGACAATCTTTATTTAAAATTCTATTCAAAGGTGGGCCTCTGGGAGGGAATTCCCTGCTTTTGAGCTTACCTGCTCTGTGTTCCTAGGTGTGTGTGTCCCAAACACCTAGGAACTGATACTGTCCTCAAGACAAATTTACAATGGATTTTCCCCCTTTAGAAGGTAAGAATACACCAAATAAATATATTTTCTAAAGCTTCCTTGGGAGAGGATCCTATTGCTCACCGATTTCTTGGCCACAGCCATAAAAGATGCAACACAATTAGTTCCTGGTTTGTTCCTCTGACTCAGACATTTTAAGGGGGAGACAGACCGTGAGTAGTAGTATCTGCTATTGAAGGATCTTCTGACTGGGTCACAGTAGGGAAGGTTGCCCTATATCTAGTACTTCTCAATTACTGAGAAGCAGCAGTGGTGACTCCTGTTAGTTAAGATGGTGACAGCTGAAGCCTGGTGCTTCTGGGTGTTAAAGGAACACCGGTGCCTTGAAATCAAGTCAGTCAGAACAAATGAATCAATTTAGGTTCAGATCCTACACCTTCCAGTGCCTGGTTTTACAATCGCACTTTTCTCTACTTAAAATGTTTATTAAAGCTAATATTTAAAATCAAATTTACACAAGTTAAGAAAGAAGGTTCTGTGCATCTGGGGTCGGGCTTGGGTTATGTGGGATTGCAAGTATCAATTACAAGGTTCATGAGGTACATACATATCACTTAACCAGCATAGATCCAGATTGGGGTGTGGGAGTTTTTTAAAGCATGAGTGGATAAATGGGCTCAGGAATGCATTGAGTCCAAGCCATCACTGGTGTAGACCAGTGGTCTTCAAAGTGGGGTGCATGCACCCTGGGGATGCACGAGACGCCGATCCCGCCTGGGACACTGCCGAACTTGGAAGCGGTCTATTTTCGGCCCGCCGAAATGCCGCAGAAAGCAGAAGCTTTCTATTCGGCAGCATTTCTGCGGACATACCCTGGGGGCCACGAGTGGAGGCGGGACAGCGAAAAGGGGCTACTGAAGAAAAACTTTGAAGAACACTGGTGTAGACAATAAGTACATGGGTGGGGAGCATCATTCGTTTCATCCGGGAAGGGAGGAAGTGGATTATTTCCCTGGTCGGCGTTCTCAGTTACTCGACGTGGTACTGGCCGTGTCCTGTGATGTGTTCCGTGTAAATGTCTCTGGACCACCTGATGGTGTCGGATACCACGAGCTGAATCATGAGCCGTGTGTAGCATCGACTGCCTCTGCATGCTCTCATTACCGGCTCGTGGGGGCCCCACATGTCCAGGACTCCCATGACAGGGTGTGAATCTGGATCTCATAGCCCTGGGCTCTCAGGGTGTCATCCAGCGGGGTGTACTTCAACGCCTTCTGTGCTTGGGCCTTGTGGAAGGCCAGTGACATGTTGTCAAATGGCACTGTGACATCTACCCCAGGGCTGCCGCCTTGTCTGCGTCAGTCATGACGATGTCGGGTCACAGTCGGCTGTCCCAGGGATGGTGGAGTTGGCGATGATCTCCAGGGATGGCAGGTTGGCTTTCACCAGCCGGTTCTGGATGGCGTTGTGGCGGTGCCGCCAGGCACCGGAGTGCTGTTTGCATCCACACAGGATGTGGGGCAGGGGCTCGTTAGCGTAGCCGCACTTCCTGTAGCGCTTGTCCCGGTTGCCATGGCAGATGGCTCTGTTGAGGGGAAGGCAGTTGAGTCAGGCCTGGTGGACCAACCGCCAGTCGGCGAACCTAGTGAAGCTGCCCCCGGGGAGGAAGTGGTTGCTGGCATCCCACTTGCTGGACACCTCAGACACCTTGCCCTGGTCCGGCTTCTGTTTGAGGTTCTTGGCATAGTAGCAGTGGGTGGCGTCTTTCAGGGTCCTTTCCAGCATCGTTCTGGCGGTTGGGGTGACGATGGTATCGTCCGGGGTCTTTATTCGCAGCACCAGTATTCCTAGCTCCCAGCACTCCTCACACCACGTCCAGTGGCAGCCGATCCTCTTTCCTAGGCATCTCAAGGCGTGGGCGTGGGACCAGAGAGAAGACAGGTCATTATGGCTTTCCACTCCCTGGGGTGGGGGTGACACCCCTTCCTCCGAGCTACAGGAGTGTGTGTGTGTACAGTAGAAATATCCCAGCCTTTGCCATGTACGATGGCAGCCTGTTTCAGGGCTGTTGCGTATTCTGAAGATGAGACGGGCCCAAGAAGTGCTAAGTATTTTCAGCTGTTCTACCTCAAGGACAGGCCAAACCAGTTAAACGTGTTTACAGAGACTCCACACCTATTCTGGGAGAAGTGCTTTCCATACCTAAGTCGTCTTCACCTTGCAGAATGAAGCTGGCTCTCGCAAATTATGCCTGTGCTTGAGAGAGAAGGAGCGTCTTGCCAGAATCACAGCCACTGATGCTCATAAAACAAACCAAACTGTCTTGATCACATGTCATAAGAATGAGGTAAGTTTTCCAAGGGGCAGGAAGCTTGCTCAGCTTTATTTTCCCAAAGCTAATCATTATGTGAATCATACATATTTGGCAGGATAATTTTATTTAAAATACACTATGGTTGGGGTTCTGAAGCTGCATCTTTGCCTGCCCTTCCCATCTACCAGAAAAATGCTCTGCTTAAAGGAAAACTGCAGTCATTTTGATGACAGAATTAGATAAATCAGAATATGGAAGGAGAACCAGGCAGGCTCAGTGCTACAGCTATAAATACCTGTAAATATTTCAAGATCTCCATTTATAGGAATTGGGAACCTTTATGCGTCCGAGGGGATGCTATCAAAATGATGATTCCACTAAGAAAAACACAGTAATGAGAAGAGGGTGGTAATGTTGCAAAACAGGATTTGTGAATATCTGAACAGTAGTGTAGAGTGACAAGTTATGGGGGTTTTGTTCACTTTGCCATGTTCACTTGTGCAAATAGATTTTTGTTCACATAAACGGAGGGAAACCGCTCCTCTTTGTGCAAATAGCTGTGTTTGCACATCAGCACAGGGATGTGCGTGTCAATACAAGATTTCATTGTTCAACCAGAAGTGTTGTCAGGAGTGAAAACACTACCCTGTGATTGAGGTGACCAGTTACCCATCACTAAGGCCATGGTTACACTGGCACTTTATAGCGCTATAAAGCCCCCACGAGCGCTATAACCTACTCCCCGTCCACACTGGCAAGGCACTAATAGCGCTATAACCGTGGAGTTATAGCGCTATTATAAATCCACCTCCTCATGGGGAATAAGGGCTGTAGCGCAGCTGCTGTAGCGCTACAGCAAGAATGTGGACACCCACTGCGCTACAAGTAATCTCTGGAGATGCCTAGAGCCATTTAAGGCAATTAACGTCTCTTCCCTTTGTTTTGAACTCGGCTGGAGGAATGCGGAAGTACCTCTTCAGAGTTTTTCTTAACTCGGCAGATAAGCAATGCAAATGTTTAAGGAGGGAGCCTGTGTGAAAACAAAGCGTTCTGTGAACGGAGGCTCACTAACAGGCTTTCAGAAAAACAGAAAAACCACTGTCTCTCTCCCTCCGCATACACACAACGCGTCCCCCCTCACGCCCCTCGTTTAAAAAGCACGTTGCACCCAGCTGAATGCTGGGATACCTGCCCTAATGCGCTGCTCTTAATGCCGCATTAAGTGCCCCAAATGTGGCCATGCTATACCGCAGGAGCATCTGAGTGTGGACATACAATAGCGCTATACATATTACTGTATAAGGGGACCGCTATAACCTATAGCGCTATAATCTTGTAAGTGTAACCATACCCTAACTGAGAATAATCAGAGAGAGTTGAAAGAAATAGCCCACAGCAGGTTATTTGCAAACTGAAATCTTCTGTAACGTGACAGACTAGAATGAATAAATTTACCAAACTGTTTGCAGACAACTCAGCATCAGGAAAAAGGGGCTACTTTCTGACATTTTGAGTAGTTTGCTTGGCACATGGGGTTAGATGCTTTAAAAATCACTATAACACCAGATCTCTCAAGATCTGAGCTGTAGGGCCACTCTGCACTGACCTCCCCCTTTCCTTCTCTGGCTACAAAAGATTCAGAGGGAGTCTAGCGACTTGGAAACCACTTGAAAATGTTACAGAATTTGCCTAAACAGAGCTGTGAAGATCTGAAGTTGTTTTTAGCTCTGGCTGTGGTTCTTGTGTTCCTTTCTTAAGATAGGTTATCAGCCTTGAGCTGGTGCTGCTACCACCATTATTTCGCTTTTTAATAAACAGCTAGAAGGTTTTAAAGACATCTTAATGATTTAACCATGTTTTACATTGCATCGTGGGCATGGAAAATAGTTAATGCTCCATTGCAGTTTTCCTTTAAAATCTGTTACCTCTAACTTCAGTTTCAGTGTGTTTGGCATACTAAAGTAACTACTGTTGCCAACGTTAATACACTGAGTAGGTGTTTGGCTTTGGTTTGACGTGGAAGTTTGGTGTCAGTTAAATCAATGACCATTTACCACAGGGATCCTAGGGTGTTAGGAGCCTCAACAGCCAGGCTATCCTGCAGACGCCCTGAAACTGGGGTGGCCAACACAAGCCTGAGAAGGAGCCAGAATTTACCAATGTATATTGCCAAAGGGCCACAGTAATACATCAGCAGCCCCTCCATCTGCTCTCCAGTGCCTCCTGCCTGCCAGCAGCCCCCACCAATCAGTGTCTACTCCCCCTGCCCACCACAATCAGGTGTTTCACGTGCGCAGGGGCTATGGTGGGAGAGGGGAGGGGGCTTGGGGAAGGAGTAGGGGTCTTAGGGGAAGGGGTGGAGTCAGGGCAGGGTTTGCGGGAGAGCAGGGGGTTGAGCAGTGAGCACCCCCCAGCACATTGGAAAGTTAGCATCTGTAGCTCCAGCCCCAGCATCAGTGCCTAGGTAAGGAGCCACATATTAACCTCTGAAGAGCCACATACGGCTCTGGAGCCACAGGTTGGCCACCCCTGCACTAAAAGGTGCCACTATCACCCAGGTGCATGCAGAAGAGATGCAGCTAGTCTGAAACTCGGTGATTGGCTCATCACTTATATTTGCATTCTTTTCCAAGAGGGACAGTGGGGAGGATTTCTCTTGAAACTTGTTCTGATTTCACCTCGCCAATGCTAATTGCAACCTGTTTGCTACAAGGAGGGAAAGTGCAAACACACCCTGAATGAGGTGGGGGTTGCGGGTACAACAAATGCGGAGGGCAGACTAGGGCGATTGGAAATTGTGTAATTTTGTGAGTAAAACAGAAAAGAGTCCAATCTTCTGAAGAAAGTGACTGCCTGTGAAATGGGAGTCTTGCCATGAACTTCACTAGGGCCAGGATCTCACCCAAAGTGTTTGCTTAGGTAGATCACAGGGTCACTGTGAAAGAGAAAGAGATTGCGGGCACAGAGTAGCTGCTGCAGGAGAGAACGCAGGCAGGTAGCCAGGTAACAACTTGGAGAGCACATGGTCTCCCTAGCAACTTGCTCTTGGCTCCACCTGAGCATAATTAGACCAGGGCTGGAAGAGAGAGAGAGAGATTCTCTGAGAAGCTCCAGGGTCTCTAATTCATCTGGCAACAGATAGCAGAATTTCAACTGGGGGAGATTTAAGAGTCATGTCCAGCACCCCGTGGAGCTCCACAGTGAGGCTTGCAGCTGTGCTTCCCTCTTTCAATAGACACACAGCACATGGAGAAAAGGTGACCTGCTTCACTTTGAGCTAACTAGCCTCAGTGTTGGCCCAAGCTAGAGTATATTAACTCATGGCTGGTACTGCCAACCCCCAAAATTCAAAAACCAGGAGTCAGGCCCCCCCAGATCCTGGGGTTGGCTTAAAAATTGTTACAATTGTTTAAAAGTGGGGTTATTTTTGTTTACCTTGTGGTTTTGAGCCTTCAGGGAGCAGTTAGGCTCAAAAATGAGATCCTTCTCCACAACCACAAAGGCTAGTAACTTTTCCTAGTGAAAGCTGAGATTTTTCACATGCTCCCTTGCTTCCAGGAGCTGGAGCTTTAAGTACCAATAATTGAGAGAGCTGGCCACAATGCTTAAAGTAGCATAGATAAGGCTGGCCCTATGCTAGGTTATCAACTCCTTGGGGCAGGCAGCATCTCCCTCTGTTTGTACAAGGTTCAGTAAACAATCTGCTGGTTGCTTGAATGCTCTGCTCTCAAGGTTGTTGTCTGAACTGAACAACACCCTGGGGAACCGCCTGTGGCAAATAATTCTGCCCTGGCCCCTGCTTGGGTATAGATAAGATCAGGTAACAGGCTGTTCCCATTTCTAACCTGTAAGATCTTTACTCTTCTAAAAATCCCCAAGCAACCGGTGTCTGCAGTGCAGCTGAGTAGTGGAGTGGGAAGAAGTCAACTAGAAATAAGTGGGTCTACTTTAGCTGATTGAAACCTTTGTTTCCTGGGAGACTGCCTGCACTGACTCTCACAGGTGGGGCCTTTCTGTATTTGTTCCTGTCCAGATTGCAGATATTTAACTCTTTAAGGAGAAACTTTGCTTACCCTAACTATGCTAGCCATGCATTGGTTAGAGCTAAGCAGTGCCCCAGGCCCCCAGCTGCTTGGAGAGGCCATGGGATACTGCTCAACTCCAGGAAAGCAGGGCCATTTTCCATGTGGACAGGATTTCAAGGTCAGCCAGCATTAGGGTCTGTCTTTTTGTTCTGTGTACAGAGCCTAGCGCCGCTCCTCGGTGCGACTATAATACAACTAGTGTAGGAGGGAAGGAGGCGGTTAAAGGTCTGTCCATATGAAAAGCTGGGGAGGGATGTGTTATAGTGGGCAGTGAGCACAACCTGCTGCAGGGGCCGAGGCCTGCCAGGTGGGTGATGGCACCATGCAGCCTCCCTCTGAAACCCCCCAGCAGTCCCTCCGTGCCAAAGGTCCTCACTCCTGATAGCAGTGGGCTGCCTTTGGCGTGCCATTCCTTCCCTCACTCCACCTCCACCCTCCCCTGGCCAGGGCCCTCTAGCAAAAGAGTCTCCGCTCCCCTGCAAAGGTCTGATGCCCTCCACAGGCTGGGATGGGCCAATGCCAGGTTACAAACTGGGACAAGTGTGTTGGCAGTGGTGGCGTAGCTGTGCCAGTCCCAGGACGTTAGAGACAAGGTGGGTGAGGGAATGTCTGTTATTGGACCAACTTCTGGTGACGAGAGAAGGGGCTGAGATGGGGATGGGGAGGAGCTGAGACTACAGGCAAAGCTGGCCTAGGTACGGAGAGGGAACGAAAGCAGGGGTCAGAGGGGAGCTTTGGGCAGAGGGGAGCTGTGGGCGGAGCGGGGCTGGGTGGCACTCCCTCCCTGCCCCTTGTGGGTACTGGTCCATGTCCTGTCATGTGCCCCCACCCCCCTCAAATGTTCCTCTACACACCCTTAGGGGGGCATCCCTCACAGTTTGGGGAGCACTGATGTAAATGATCGTTAGAGGATCTCCTGCATGGGGGTCAGGGAATGTGCTGCAACTATGTGGTGGGGGACAGAGTTCATTAGGGGTGACCCCGTAGAAAAAGATTCTCCCTCAGCCCCTTACCTTGCTGCTGAAAAAGGGTTCCATAGTGGGGAGTTCTTGTCTGAAAAGTGCTGGTGTTTCCACTCTGGGGGTCTTTCTGGCAGAGTGAAATGATGGTATTTGCTGCACATGATTGCAGAGGGATGTGGAACCATCACTGTGTTTTTACAAAGAGCTCCTGCGATGCCTTGTGTGTTTTCTAAAGGGTTGAAGCACATTCACGCGCTCTGTCTGACGCTCACTGTAACACACACACTGCTTACGTTTATTGTGGGTGCTGTTTCGTGAAATCTTTAAACCAGGCTGAAGATGATGGAGCCTTCTAACATCGTGGCCCTGGACTGCGAGATGGTGGGCATGGGACCATTCGGAACTGAAAGTGGATTGGCCCGTTGCAGCATCGTCGATTACTATGGCAATGTGGTCTATGACCATTTCGTCCGGCCAGAAGGTGTTATAACAGCTTTCAGGACCTCTGTGAGTGGAGTTCGCCCAGTGGACATGGAAGGAGCCACACCATTCAGGGTTGCCCGGGAACAGGTGAGAGGAATCACAGTCCACCCTTGTCCAAATGAAATACTTGGCCTTTTGTTGGGCAGAGAGTGGCATTCCACTCTGAGTTCTGGCACCACGGCATGGCTCTAGATTCATCATCCGGCACGTGTCACTGAGCAGACCCCAGATACGTTTTCTAGCTGAAATCTATAAAAGGTTGGGCCCAGCTAGTGGAGTGGTGAGGCTAACCGACCAGTCTGAAGACATGTTTATCCAGTTTGTACAATAACTACGTCAACAGGATTTGCTGCTGGCTGCCACACACTCTCTTGTCGCTGCTGTAGAAAAGCTAATGAGAGAATAGTCCTGGTTACAGTGACTTGGGTGGGGTCACTGCCAGAGCTGCCAGTAAGGTGGCTCGTGTTTCCATTAGTTCAGTTAAGATGGGGTCCTGATCCAAAAGAGATTAAAAATAGATAAATGGAGCAAAGGAACAGGGAGCACGTTAAAGAAAATGCTCACTGTAAACGAAGGTAGGTGAATGTGCTGTCTTTGCAGATGGGGGACTGATAATGCTCTGTAGAAGCTGAGGCTAGGCAAGCAGCCTTCCTCAATTGCCAATCCTCTCCCTGCATTCCAGTCTCGGCTCACCCTGGAACAGAGACCGCAAGTCACACACCACCAGACTCATTGCATGTGGGTTGCCAAATGGCCATCACCCGGTAATGCCTTTCCATCCCTAAGGCATTACTATTTTGCATGGAAAAATTTTGATTTTCAATGTTTAATGCATACAAAATATTTTTACCAAAATTAGAGCTCCTCCCTCGCAGAGCAAATCTGTGATCTGATTGGTGATCCTTATCCTACGTGGTTGTGATGAGGATTATAAATTTGCATTCTAGTAACACATAGGAGCCCTAGTCATGGATGAAGACCCCAGTGTGCTAGACTCTGTACAAACATAGAACAAAAAGACCATTTCTAATGCTGGTTGACCTTGAAGTAAGATTCCAGACCAGTGATTTTCAACCTTTTTTCATTGTGGATCTCTAAAAAAAAAAATTTGAATGCAATTGCAAACCCCTCTGGAAATCTTAGATATAATCTGCATACCCCAAGGAGTCTGCCAACCCCCACATTAAAAACCACTACTCTAGGGCCACACTGGTCTTGGAAATTGCTTTTGGGGCAATTTGGGGGCCAAAGTTGCAAACAGAGGAAGCTACAAACTAAGTCTTATGGAGATGAGCACTTAGAGGCCCTCTGACTGATGCTGAATTTGAATAAGATACCAACAAGAAAGGGAAAACATTAAGATAAGTAATGCAGAAATAACGATAAAATACTGCACGCTAAAGAAATGGAATTGACAGAACATTTCTAAAGTGCTGCACATTAAAATGCCTCCGCGTAGGTGATATTCAGATTTACAAGTGTGTTTTGTCTTGAGTCTCAGACACACTAGAAGGGACAGATTTCCAAAAGGGCACAACACCCCCAGCTGGGCCCCGGCTTTCACTCATTCAGTGCTGTTGAGTCCAGAGCCCTTTTTGGCGATCTGGGCCCAACTGTGGGTGATGAGTGCTTCTGAAAATGCCACTTAAATGCATGTGTTTCTGTGTGAAGCAAGCAGGAAATGTCAGAAGCCTTCGGCAAGCATCAGTCTTCTAGAGATGGGCGCCTGCTGTACCTGTCCTCATCTCTGACAAGCTGAAAGCCCCAGTTCCGAGCAGTCCCCTGGCCTTTGGGAAAGTTTGACTATAACAACGCAGCTAAGGCCCAATAGTCAGATGCTTCTCTTGGCCTTGGGGCTTTTTCATGGTGTCAGCATTGCTTCTCTGCCGCCTTTTCCAGATTTTACAGCTCCTGAGACACAAGCTGGTGGTTGGCCACGATTTACGTCATGACTTCGAAGCACTGAAAGAAAACATGTGGCGCTACCGCGTCTATGACACGTGCAATGACTGGCTGCTGAGAAAGGAAAGCGGGCTGGGAAACTCCAGGCGCGTCTCCCTCAAGGTCCTTTGTGAAAAGCTGCTCAAGAAAAGCATCCAGGTAAGGAGGAAAATCACACCAGGGCTAGTGGATCGAGAGGGCTGTTCCTGATGACCCTGCTGTAGCTGGGGAAAGGGGTGTGATTTCCCAATGCCCTAGTCTGGCTTATGGAGGAGACTGGCAGGCTGGAGTATTTGCTATGAACAGCGTTATAAATGAAGCCCTTTTGCTGCTTCGTGCATCATTCAAGAGCTAGTGCGGAGCTTCTCAGAAGGTTCATGAATATTCACCTAAGTTTCAATGAACCGCTGTTTGTGTCAAATAGCAATTATCTGCATTGTTCTATCACCTGAGTCACATGGTGGGGTTTCTGCTCCCTGATTGGACAGTTGAACACTTTTTAAGCAAGAGGATGACAGGTAGTGAATGTCTGGACGAGTATCCATTATGCTAAATTTCATGTCACTTTTAAGATTTGCAAATAAGTGGCTTTCATTCAAATACTCCTGAATAATGACTAATAGAAGCCCAGGAATCCCAGCAATGTGAACTCAAGACTCTTGTAATTTTTTGTTGTCAAATTAGCTTTTCAATCAGCTGCAATAGCAGGTAACTGACGAGCTTGTCATTGGAGTGAATTTTAACCAATGAGAGAAGGTGAGGTGACACACAGCCATTTACTTCTGTCTAGCAACAGCCATTCCTGGAGCAAAATGTGACAAATTGCAGCTGAGCTCCGCTTTCACGTCTTTCTTATTAAGCTCTTTTCCCTTTAATTCTGCTAAAAGCCGTTTTTCATAGAGGGGCACCTGGCAATTTGAATCCTATAATGGATCGTCCCTCTAACCTTCTGTACATTCCTGGCAGACTTCCTCGCCCCTCCTCCCAGGAGCTTGGATGTGGGGGAAGTTAATGGAACCATCCAGGTCTGCATGTGCCTCTGTCCCCGGTCCTGCAATGAGTTCTGCTCCTATGCGGTGCCCCATTATTACATCTGCACACTCTTGTGTCTATGGACTTGCCCATTATTCGAGTTAGTGAGGCTGCATGTTGGTGCACGGGTCTGTCTCTGCAGGATCTGAGCCTTGCTGAGTAGCTGCATGATTTTATTGTTCCCCTTGTGCTTCCTTTCCCTTTTACCTCCTCTTGTCTGTTTGCATCCTTTGCTCATTGTGCATGTCTAACTGTACCCTCTCTGGGGCAGCGACAAGGTCTCCGCTTGTTTTGCGAGGTGTCTACCTCATTCTTGGGCAGCTTGAAACAGCAGCAGCTGAGGGAGACCAGAGCTGTCTCTGGGCTGGGAAACCCATCTCACGGGATTTGTCACGAGAGATCTGTTGCCTCTGATTCCCTGGCTCTCCTGGTTCTCTGATGGAAGTGCTGGGCTATGGATTTTCTGATGCACCCAAGTAAACGCTAGCTCTTGTGGAGCTGGTAAAGTTTTGTTTGTACGGGGCCTCCAGTAGGTGATGGTGAGGAGAGGATCTGGAGTATTTCACAATGCTCAATATGATTTTCTTTATCACAGTTCTTGCTTTAAAAGGCTGGACAAAGAAAACCTCTCAGTGCAACCCCAGATTCCCAAGACTAGAAGTGGGAGCTATTGCTATTACAGTAGCCCCTAGTCCAGGAGAGGCCAAACGTTTTGGCCCGAGGGCCACATCTGGGAATAGAAATTGTATGTCGGGCCATGAATGCTCACAAAATTGGGGTTGGGGTGCAGGAAGGGGGGAGGGTTCTGGTTGGGGGTGCAGGCTCCAGGATGGTGCCAGAAATGAGGAGTTCGAGGTGGGGGAGGAGGCTCTGGGCTGGGATGGGGGAGTAGGGTGGGGCTGGGGATGAGAGGTTTGGGGTTCAGGAGGGTGCTCTGGGCTGGGATCAAGGGGTTTGGAGGATGGGAGGGAGATCAGGGCTTGGAGTGGGGTGCGGGGAGAGGCTCAGGGGTGCAGGCTCCAGGCGGTGCTTACCTCGAGCAGCTCTTGGAAGCAGCAGCCATGTCCCCCATCCAGCTCCTAGACAGAGCCACAGCCAGGCAGCTCTGTGCGCTGCCCCGTCCGCAGGTGCCGGCCCTGCAGCTCCCATTGGCCATTGTTCCTGACCAATGAGAGCTGCGGAGGCAGCGCTTGGGACGAGGGCAGCATGCAGAGAGGAGTCCCTTGGAGCAGGGCCCTGCTCCGCTTTTGGGAGCTGCGTGGAATGGCTTCCGACCCTGCTCCCCGACCGAAGCAGGGCAAGCCCCAGACCCTACTCCCCAGCAGGAGGTCGAGGGCCGGCTTATAATGGCTGGCAAGCCAGATACAGCCTGTGGGCCGTAGTTTGCCCACCTCTGCCTTAGAGGTTCCATTGTGCTAGTGAAGGACAGTTCCTTCCCTGAAGACTTTACTGTCTAAATAGACAAGACAGAGGAAGAAAGGCTTGTAATCCCACTTTCTAGATGGGGGACAGAGGCACAGATTAAGTGGCTTGGCCAAGGCCACACAGGGAGTCTGTGGCAGAGTCTAAGCTAGACCCCAGGCATCCTGTGTGTCAGCCCTGTGCCTTCGCCACAGGAATAGCTGCCTTCTTGGTTCTGTTGGGATTGCAAATTTGAAGGCAGAAAATTTTAAAAATTAAAATCACAGGAGCCTTAATAAGCTGCTTGGCCAGCAGGAGCAATGGGTGTGAGCTAAAAACGAATAGGGACATCTGCCAGTCGCTTAGCGCTTCAGCTGTGTGTGTGTGTGTGTGTGAACTCCAGCAAAGACCCACTGATTGGTTGCAAAGAACCATTTTCACCAATGAGAGGGATTGGTGTGGCCTAGCAACAGCCTTTCCCTAAGGAAAACAAGCCACTTAGACATCGTGACTGTCTGCAGATAAGGGAAAATGGCAAAATCCTCTCAGAAAGTGCCCAATTCTGGGAGGTAGAGAGTGCCCTCTGCTCCCTTGGACATCAGGACCTGAAGTCGATGGGAGCTGGGAGCACTTGGGACTTCACAGGTGCAGGATAACGAAGGCAGAACCACTAATGCATCCTGCATGGTCACTCCAGTTCCTTCAATCAGCCTCTGTTTGTCCAGAGCTGAATGTTAGCAGCACAGAAAGAATTCTCCAGGCCGTGTAGTGAAAGCTGGTTGGGAGCCGTCTTGTTACAACACTGAAGCTTGCGTGGCACTGTGGGAGAAACGCGCCTCTTTGAGCCAAAGGCCCACTCTCCCCTTGATCAGAACATGTGCAGCCTGATGGATGAGACCTAGGCCCAGAAGCCACCATGATGGCAGGAAAATGCCCAGAGAAAGAGAGTTCACGGGCCTGTAGGCTCCCAAGACACAGCCCTGGATAGTTTTAGAATCAAACTTGGGGGTAAGTGGGAATTGGACCTAATATTAGAACATCCAGAAACGGTCTGGGGGTTGTAGTGCAGGTCCTAGTCACCTTTTGGATAAGCAAATCATTCCTGTCCCTGGGCCCAGGAAATGATCGTATGGGACGCTCTTTGTGAGAAGTAAGAGCATGGACGAGCTTCCCTCTCTAACAGAGCTGCCATTGGGCCCTGTCCAGAACAATCTCTGTTTTAACGTAAAACAGACACTTTCTAGCCCTTTTCCTTGTGCAGAGGTTTGAAAATGCAGCTGACGTTACACTGATGCAAACCGCGGACTATAAATGGAAGGAATAGACAGGCAGGCTCCACACTGCAGCATTATGCCAAAGAACAAGGCTCTAACAGTCCTTTGTCTGCAAAACACTCCCCAATCCTCAGCCTGGTTCTGGGCACTGGCCTGTGATGTCATGGGCAGAAACTGGTTCTGTTTGGAGGCAGCCAATCACAAATTGTTTCTGACCAGCTCCAAAATGCCTCAGCTGGCTCTGCTCGTGACAATGTTCAACCCCCTGAGTGCTGAAATGGGACCTTCCCTCCTGTGTCCTGAGGGACCTATGTAGTCCCTGCACCCTGGATGCAACACAGGAGCAAGAGAGGAGAGGGACCCCGCTGATGCTGTATAGAATGGGGAGACTCAGGTCCCTGACTCCCCACCAGGCGCCCTGCTGCCAGAGAATGCAGGAGAACGCACCCGCCTCTGCTGTCCCTATGAAAATTGTGGTTGGGTATGGAAGCCACCTAGCTGTAGCAGGGCGGGAAGAGGTGCAGGGCTGGAGAGTGTAGTGCAGGGACTGATGGCACTAGGAAGGAGGAGTATGTTTTGCCCACAACTCACTGAGAGCAGAGAAGCGTTGTGGAAAGAACCCCTCGTTCATGTTTTGGCGCCACCGCTCTGAAGAAGAACCTTAAATGTTGGGGAGAAGCTCCATAGAGTTTATGAACATGTGGGAGAACCATCAGCCTGGGCCCTGGAATTAGGCGCAGGAGTTACAACCATTAGGCAAACGTCTGTGCTGTGGGTGGCATCAACCTAGTGTGGGGAGAGCTGGAGAGAATCCTTCCCTGCCTCATCAGGATTTCTGCTCTTGGCAGAAACAACAGCCAACTCTGCACTGACTGGCACCTTCATAAACACAGTAATAAAATAATCACTGTGTCACACGGCCTGCTGTCAAAGGAGTGATGCATTTTGGGGACTGCAGAGGAGTTATTATGGGGCTGAGGCACTAATCACAGAGCTCGTTTCTATGCTCACTACAGAGTGTGGCGGAGACTCTAGAGCGCTGGGCTCCAGCGGGAGCTTGCTGAGAGCCAGTCCCATTTTGCAATCCCAGCCTGGCACCTTCTCTTCAGGCATCTCTGCCTGGAAACGGTTCTGTCTGGAATTGTATCATTATAGAAATGATACAGTGCGGTCAGCATTAACCTCCCTGGAAACTAGCATGGAAAATAGAAGTGTGGAGCTGATGGCTCCAAGGCGAGCAGATGGGAGGGCCTGGGACCAGCGGGCGAAAAGGCCGCACTCTGCATACTAAAGGACACACAGACTCCTACTGAGATGTTATCTGGAGATTCCCCCCACCCTCGCTGTATTTTCCTTTAGTAAAATCACTCTGAGCTGTGGCTCTTTCAGGGGGTGCGGGGTTCCTGCAGGGAATGTTGCAGCATCTAAGGTTCCTCTCCTTTATCCTACCTCGTGACCAGAACAAGCATTCTCCCAGTCCTGAGTATCAGGATTTTTCCACTCTTTGAGGAACGGCTGGGCACCATGAGTTCTACTCTCCCCTGGATCCATGTGTGTGATTCCCATGCGGGGACAGGTACCTGGTGCAAAGGGAAGAGAGGATAGGACCCCTCCCAATCCAGTATAATACTGCCCTTGGGTTGTGTATATGCCTGTATGCCACAGTGGTCCCTCTGCCAGAGAGCTCATACACAGCTGAAGAGTGTCTTATTGTCAGCAGGGTTTTCTCAGTAAAGCCTGGAATGTCCATCTGGGGACCTTGATCTTTCCAGGCTGGTTTTGCTCGCACTGCGTCACTCTTGGGGCCCTTCTTTTGTTTTACAGACTGACAGAGAGGGCCACTCCTCTGTCGAAGATGCCAGGGCGGCCATGGAGCTCTTCAAGTTTGCCAGGTCCAAAGGGGATGGCTCCATTTAAGGGACTTCTTTCTTCTCGGTGTCTCGTCGGTTCACATACGCAGCTGTGCTGAAGGTTACGGGACAGGCTCCTAGTCACGTGGCCAGTGATGATCTTGTTATGGGCCGAGTGAATGTCCCATGTGGGTAGGGTGACCACATTTCCCAAAGGCAAAAAAAGACCCCACGTGGGGCTGGCCCGAGCACTCCCCTCCCCTGCGGGGCTGGCCCGAGCACTCCCCTCCCCTGCGGGGCTGGCCCTAGGCGCTCACCTGAGCCCCTGTCCCCCTTCAAGGCCGGGGTTGCTGCTCATTTGAGCCCTGCCTGCCACACAAGGCTGTGGCTGCTTGCTTGCGCCCTGCCTGTCCCCCGCCCCACCCGTGGGCTAGCGTTGGTGCATGTCCCCATCCTTCCCCCCACTCCATATATACCTCTGCACCACACTCCACTTTTTTGATTGATTAAGTCCTTGGCAAGAGCAAATGGGAGAAATGCCCATTTTGGCCAAAAAGTCAGGAGGGCTTAAAAAAAGCGACCGTCCTTGCCAGTGCAGGACATCTGGTCACCCTCCACATGGAGCCACTTTAAAATAGGCTGGGGGGGCACTAGTAAAAGGGATCCGCATTGTTTTGTTTTACTGAATGATTTTTAAAAATGAGAAGCCTTTGAGCAACTGTGAACACTTGCAGCCAGGCCTGGAGCAGAGGCCAGGGAAGCCTGGCTTGGCTCAGCTGTTTCAAGAGCTGAGGCTAGGGTGGACATTGGGAGGGGTGCCCTTTTGCAGGGAGACAACCTCTTTTCTGCAATGTAAAACCACCACAATCCTGCTCAAGAATCGGAGGGGTTTTGATCATCCCTGGTGACTTGCTGTGGTCACTCCCCTTGGATATATGTGTAGAAATACAAGTCCAATGTGGATAATGAACCTATCGCATTAGTCTTGAGGCAACCATCCCATGGGTCCCCAGAGCTTCTGGTATGGATACATGCATAACTTAGGCTCCATGTGGAATAAAAGCTAGAGATCCTTAATGGCTGGTATAGGGACTAGTATGTAGTGCTAAAGAGTCTTGTGAGTGTTTTGAAAGAAGTATAAACCTGTCTCGTGAGAACCGACCAGCTGTGGACTGAGGCTGGGAATCAGGTGACTGAGTCTAGTCCCCACCTCTGCCACTGAAACACTACCACGCTGGCCCAAAATTCCTGCGTCAGCTTCTCCGTCTGTAAAAGGGGAGACAGGGAGCCATAATGCTGCTTGCCCAGCTTTGTGAAGTGTTTTTAGGTCTCTGGACACACAGTGCTAGAGAAGTCTGATTATTGTTGTAAATGAAGCTCGTGATCCTTGCATTGCAACTCTGTGTTTTGAATAAAAAGAAGATGCTGTGAAAAATCAAAATATTCACCTCTCTGCTCCTTTGACTGGTCCCCCTCTTGTCCTTAGTGATGCAGGGGCATGCAGACACAATGCTGATAGACCCAGGATAAGAACCCAGACTGATAGATACTATCTGTTATGTTGTCCATATGGATGGAGACGGATCCTCCAAAGATGTAAATGATCATAATTCCATTGTAGTCAATGGGACTATGACAGTTTTCACCAGGAAAGGATCTGACTCATAAATTACTACTCTCCTTCTCCCGCTTTTTGTCAGTCTTTTATATATTTAGATTGTAAACTCATGGGGACAGGGACAGTCTCTTAGCATCTGCTTGTACCATGCCTCGCACCAGGCACCTTTGATTTCTGATGGGGCTTCTAAACATTGCTGCAATACAAATAACTAATCATGATAGATTGATACATAAGGGCAGGAGCAATAGGTGACTATTACACCACCTGCATTACTGAATCCCCAGCCCTTAGTTACCCCGTCTTCTGTTTTATTTTTACCAGTTTAGGGATTTAGGGTCATGTTTGTAGTGTTAAGAATAGCAGCCGTGTTAGTTTGTATCCGTAAAGAAAGCGAGGAATACTTGTAGCACCTTTACTTCTGTTGGTTCCATTCTATGCATCCGATGAAGTGGGCTATAGCCCACGAAAGCTTATGCTGAAATAAACTGGTTAGTCTCTAAGGTGCTACAAGTATTCCTTGCTTTCTTTACTGTTTGTAGAGTTGTTCACTAGGTGGTGCCCTTAGGCTGCTTATTTTTGTCTATATCATACCTACCAGTTAACAGATGGGTACATCGTACAAGCCTTTGGCAGGCAGCCATTTAGAGGGGAGACTGGGTTTGCTGGGGAATCTTTTAGGGTGGTACAAATGTGTCTGAGCAGAGAGTTAAACTAAGCGAGCTGCACTGGATCGTGTGGGGGTGGGATGGGGAAGTGGGTTAAGGTACCAGCCTTTCACTTTTCTGAAGACCTGGATTTGCACGTGACTTGGGTCACAAACTAAATGAAACTTGGTCATTCTTAGCCTGCTCCAGGGCTGGCACCATTCAGCTGGGCCCAATGCAATTTGGGTCCATGACCCACACCCTAGCACACCTAAAAACCATGCTTTTTGTACTTACTACTGGGCTAATCAAACTACTCCGTACGTGTTGGCCACAAGCACTTTGTTTAAAATCAATGATAACGCTAAAACTGAAATAACAACAGTGCTGTGATCACAGCTGGAAGATGCTGAAGCAGCAATATTATGCCTAGCTTCGCTTGAGATGCAACCAGGAGGGGGACAAATACCCATCTGGCTAGGGACTGTTCATTCCCAGGGGATAATTTGCAAAGGGGAACACAAAGCACAAATGCAGGAGCAATGGGGAGAGGGGTTGGCTTTGAGGTACACACTTGTTCACCGTTCCTTTGTAAATTAGCAGGGTGTTCTGGTTTATTCCCGAGGGAACCTGTTTAGTTTTTACATGGGCTTTCCTAGAAGCCAGAGCAAAAGGGGTGTCCCATCCTAGAGCGCAAAACTGGATTGCTACCCAGTTAAAACCGCAAACTTGTTCTCTTCCAGTTCTTTGCATTTCTTTAAGGTTAAAGTAAATCAGAGTCTATGCTGGGGAACCGAAGGAGCCTAAGGCAGCAGGGAAAGCCTGGAAGGGAATCTCACAGTGAAGGTGCAAGTTAAAAGCATTTCCCTGTCTTTCTGAGCTGGGATCTCCTGTGCCAGTTCCTAGTGTTGCTGGGCTCCTTACTTTCTTCACTTGGGGGCTGGTTCACCCCCTTCCTGCAGCGCTGGTTCTTTTTCAGTGTCTTCTCATGACCCATGCTGACCTCCCAGCTACCTTCCTCTCTACTACTCCTGCACGGATTTCTGGCACTATCCCAGACCCATTCCTCATGCTGCAGAGAGTCCATGGCTCTTTCCTCTGGACGGGACTTGAGTTTTGGAAGCTTCATTCTCAGAGTGCCAGAGTCTTCATTCCCCTGCCCGTTTCCTGGCTCAGTAGCTCCTGACCCCTCCCTCATACAGTTTCCCAGGGGAGAAGCTTCAGGATGCATCACTTGGGACCTGTAAAGCTAGGCTGGACAAATGAATAAGAGGGAACAATCTTGCATTGACTGGTGAAAGACTGGACTGGCAATGACCTAATAGAGGAAATAGGGTCCAGGAGAGGTTTCCATCTTGTAACTTCCCTGACTCTTCCTGCATTTCCCGAGCTCTCTATTTGTGGGGTCCAATCTTCTTGCATTCAGTAGTCAGGCAGGGCAGCAGGTGCTCTCAGCTCCATCACCTGATGTTGTCCAAACGTTTCAGCCTCTGAATTTTCATTTGGCTCATGCAGACAGATGCTGAATTGCTCAGAGCAGATGAAGCAGGATTGCCCCACAGATAGGGGCACAGACACGATTTCCTGAACATAAGGAACAGGACTCTCAACCTAAAAAAGCAAATGCCATCCACTGCCATCACTTTTAAAACCCAGGTGCCACATTGCTGACATTTGAGAGGACTGGCTCAGGAGGTTAAAAACCCCGAGGTAAGTGGCAATTTTAGCCATGGCTGAAAAGATAATTGTTCACTTCAAAAATCTAATGAACAATAGGGCAAGATTGCCGGTCTCTGTGAGGGAGAGGCTGTGGATTGGAACAGCAAGGGATGATGCAAGTCAGGGTTGTAGGACATCAGCTGAGTGGTGTTGGGATCCTGAGCTAGAATAGCAAGGAGTGTTGCAGGTCAGAGGTAGGATATGTTTGCAATCCTGTATGGAGAAGTTTGGATGGTTACTGTTTCCACTCACTCTCCAGCTAACCAGTACTCAGAGCCTTTCATTTGTACTAGAGCCAGCCTAACCTCTCCACACTTTTAAAGGGAAAGCCACAATAAACTGAGTGGCAAATTCCACTGAGAGAGTCATACAAGGTCGCTCTGTGTGACATATCAGGGCATGTTAGTTTGCCCCTTGATCCTTGTGTCTCTTAAAACAGAAAGGTGGAAAAGATAAAAGCCAGCACCACATAGAGCAACATTTGTTACCTTTTTAGGATTGCATTAATATGTGGTTATGGTCAGAGAAGGCACTCTAAAAACGGCACCATGTTGCTGAACATATCTGTCCCTCAAAGCAATTTCTGAGTCATAACGGCTGACCAAAAACAAGGTTTGGCTAGTTTGGACCCTGTAGACCCAATATAGACGTGGAAGCGTAAGCCACAAAAGCCATACGTTGTCCTGACTTACACCCCATCCTAAAATCTCAATTTCTCTTGATGAGTGATACATGAATTAGAAAGAACTCGGCATGAGTTTCATTTACTAGCTCATGCTGGCTGTTAGAGTTCTTGTTTTGACTTGTACAGTGGGCAAATTCAAGCTGGAAATCAGAGGTTGACTTATTAATCATTTGTTTCTGGTAGCAGCCAGAACATACTGGGCACTTTCTGAAGTCCTCAAAGCCTGAAGGAAATAAAATGTTACTAACCTGGTGGGACCCAAACCCATGTCCCTAATAAAGAGATGCAAAAAAAGCCAGGTGTCAGTTACAGCCCCCAAAGGGGAACATAAAGTTTATGTAGGGTCATGCACAAGGCAGATATTCTCACACTGAAAGTACCAGCCAGTCCAGGCAACTGCTGCTCAATTTAGTGATTCTGGGACTCTTGTCTCTATCCTTGCCCACTGTCCATGTATTTTGTCATGTTGAGGACAAGGGAGTAGATTACATGTGAAAAACAGAAAATGACAATTGCCACTGGGGCTCTTTATTAACCTTTAAATCAGCCACTGTTAGAGAAACCATTAACCAAACCACAGAATAAAATTTCAGACACCCATTCAAATTATTCTCCAGCTTTGGAAAGATACACGCCAATCCTGTGTCTCCTAGTGGGAACATTCTGTCCCCCTTACACTCCCACTTGAAAGAATATTCATCTCGGAATATAAGGCAGAGCTGTTCCATAGCGCAAGGAGGCCTACAAATAGCTTTCTGCATTAAAATGGCTCAGGGAATCTCATTTTTATCCCACAAGGTTAACAGATAATCTTACAGCCAGGTCATATGCTATTATACCTCAAATACCCAATTGTAAATTTTTGTGTAGATTATATGTTGGATGCTTCCAAATAGCCAATTTCTTTTACCTTTATATAAAAAATGCAATTGAACCTTGTCCAGTATGTACTGCATTTAGTATCAATGTGTTTTCTGAATGCTGGTGATGCATTTTATAAAATATATTGGCCATGTATTTAGTAATATACATGGAACATTGTTTAAATTATTCCAAAGCTGTCTGCTTCCTAATATTTTAAATACCTGTGGTAACACAATACATTTTAAATATAGATCAGGGTATAAAACCTATGGGAATTTTGCATTATTATATGGTGAAGCCATTTGAAAGATGGCCTCATATTTTGAATGTCAGGAAAACTGACCAGTGTTGTATTTAGATGGGTTTTGTAAATGTGCAAAACATTCCACAAAGCATCATATACTCCTTGGAAATACATATATATATTTCCTGATGGAAATGTTAGAGATATGAAAGATTGGAAGAGATTTGTAAGCTCTAAGAAAGCTCCCCACCCCCTGCTTCTCCCAAGTTATTCCATCCTCCCAGCCACTCAACACACACTGAGGGCTGGATTCCCCCACAACATGAGAGACTGGAGGATTGTTCCCAAGATGATAGATTAGCAAACACAACTGGTGTGTCTCCAGTTACTGGGAATTAAATATGCCTTAAATCAAGGCACAAAGACTCCCTCCCAGGAAGTGTGTGTCTGAACTGTATGAACCATGCCTGAACTGGTTTCTCCTTTGGTTATTCCAAACGCCTGGTCAGGAACCGGAGGAGAAGAGCCCTCACCCGAGACAATGCAGTCAGATTCACCTTTATAAAACGGCTGGCTAGTGTCACTTTGGCCTGCGTCCCAGCTGAGAGCTCACACAGTCAGGTAGGCCATAACAGGCCACTGCGGTTGCTTGTCCTACCCACTCCCCACCCACCTCCTGGGAACTGCTGCATATAGGTGGTCTGTCTCCCCTCTTAAAGCTCCCTCTGTTGATGCTGGGCAAGCCCGGAGCCCTGGGGCTCAGAGAGGAGGTGGTGGTGGTCAGTGAGGGAAGCAGCTGCTGAGAGGGGCCAGGGCTGGGAGAGGACAGAAGCGGGCAGGCTAATGGAGAGAGGGTTAGAATGGTGAAATGTCCCTCAGGTTTCTACTATCCACCCCTGTCTCCCCTGCCACAATCCCCTCAGGCTGCTTTAGGCTTCCACTACTCCCTCCCCCGCCCCCCGCGCCCCAAACTCCACTGCCTTCCCAACCAACCCTGCCCACTGCCAGCAGTCTAAAGCTCCCACTGCCCCTCTCCACAAACCCCTTCCTTCCTAAATGGGGTTCCACTCCCATTAATTTGTTGTGTTTCTTTGGGCAAGTCACTTCACCTCCATGTGCTTCCATTTCACCACCTTCGAAATGGGGTAATTGTGGTGTACCAAGTCAGCGAGTCTCTAGGAGGTCCTGGCTTTCACAGTGCTGCACACAGGGGTTACCTGGAATGTGAAAGTGACAGCAGGACTACAACTCCTCCTGCTTCCATATCACAGACTGCTAGCATCTGAACTAGAAGGGAATCTTCATTAATGGATAGCAGTGCAGGGAGTGTGACACATGGTTGAACAGCTCCAACTCTAGCCAGCTCACCAGAATACGTACCAGGCAGAAGGATCAGATGAAAGATGCTATACAAAGGCAGGGTTTGGTTATTGATGCCAATTCAGAGCACCACTTCTATATTTGCCTTTTGCAAGTACGTGCAGGAAGGTTTAATCCTGAACTGTGAATTTCTATCCTTACGGCATTTGTGTCTTCACCTTGTGTGGGAAGATCATAGGAACAAACCTTTTGCTCTTACACGCTGCTGGCAACAATACAGAAAAGGCTGTTTGTTTATATGTGACAGCCGCATTGGGTATGGGCCATGCCTGTCTGTGCAAATGGCCACTGAGGGTATGTGTGTGTTGTTCAGAGTTTCATTTCATTCCCGGGAGCAGGGCACGCATCGACCTGCTGCTTCTGGGTGCCTGATAACAGAACGTTTTGAGCAAGGGCCTTATGAAAACGCTTTTCATGGGCCTTACAGAAGGACGGTTGTTCCTGGGCCCAGCCATTTCCCCCCGCCCCCTCCATGTGGGACTCTTGTCTGTTTGAAATATACGAAGCCCCGCGAGAACAAGACAAAGTGAAAAGAAGAATTTATGGCTGCTGAGATCCAGCCCTGGGCTGCGATTCAAGCCCAGCAGCAGGCGTAGCTGCACTCAGGCAGGTTTTTCTGAGCGGCCCCGGCCCTGTGGGAAGCAGGGAGAGGACTTCATCAAGGCCATCACTGTAACCAGCTGACGCCAGCATTGCTCTGTGGCCTGAGGCCCTTCCAAGGAGCGAGCCACGGCACAGATGTTCCCATTGTGCATCTAGGGAGCCTTCTCGGAAAAATCGAGCCGCTTCACTCTGAGTCTGCTTTTTCAGATTTAGTTATTAATTTTTATTTCATTTCTTTTTTGGAAAAGAGCCTTTTCTCTCCTGCTTTTCGTTATGAGTTGCCAACTCCCTTCTTTAAGCCTCCTCTCTACTCTGAATGATGCATGTGTCTGGTGGGTTGGCACCGCTCTGCCAAAATGTGATATCAGTTGTGCCAGGGACAGCCTCTTCTGCATTGGGAGATCTGTTGGACGGTGCTGAAAATGAAGCAGAAGGGAGGAGGGAGGGTCTTGTGGTCAGGACAGGGACTCTGGAATCTTGGGTTCTATTCCCCACTGTACCCTTGGCTTGTTGTGTCACCTGTACAGGATTCCTTCCCCTCTGGGCCTCAGTTTTCCCATCTTTAAAATAGGGAGCTTAATAGTTACTTCATAGAAGTTTGTAATGCGCTGAAATCCAAAGTTCCAAAGGTTTTTCCATAAGGGAAAAAGGCAGCTAATGGAGGGAGAACACAGGTAGTAAGAGGCAGCTATCAGAAAGCAGTGATGTTAGGTGATAGTATCTAATGATTAAACTATTATTATTGACACCACGTAAACATCAGATAGCGTAGATAGAGCTCAGGAGAAAAGGCTGGGGGGAGGGATCAGAGTTTCCAACGAGGAAGAATAAATTAACAACTAAATACGTGACTAGGAATGGAATCAATGAGGCAGGGACCTTACAGGGAAGTTGGTAGTAATTAATATAAATCAGAAGCTAGGAACTGTAGAACAGTAATAAGTGAAGCGGAGGAACACAAGGAGAAATCTATGGACAGAGTTAAGGACAAGAATAAGGATTTTTTTTTTTAATGTATATTAGGAACAAAAAGAATCTGAACAGAGATACTGGTCCATTACTAGAGGGACATGGTAGAATTATAAATAACAATGCAAACCCCGCCCCCCAAATATTCAATAAATAGTTCTGTTCTATACTGGAGGGAGGGAGGGGAAGATGATATAATCATATCATATTATCATGAGAACACTTTTTCCATTCCTCTAGTATTTTGGGAAGATATTGACCAGCAGCTACTAAAATTAGACATTTTATAATCCGCAGATTCAGATAGCCAGCTTTTAAAAAATTCTTGGATGCAAGCTGAGCAGCTCGCTGAACCATTAATGTTGATTTTCAATAGGGCTTGGAACACTAGGGAAGTTCCAGTGACTGGAAGAAAGCTAACATTGTACTAGTGTTTAAAAAGGGTAAATATGATGGCCCAGGTAATATAGGCTGGTCAGTTTGGGGTTGATCGCAGGCAAGATAATGGAGCAGCTGATACAGGACTCAATTAATGAAGAATTACAGGATGGTATTATAATTAATGTCAATTGATATGAATTTGAAAAATAGATCCTGTTTTAATGAGATTACAAGTTTAGTTGATAAAGGTAATAGCATTGATGCATTAAAATACATTTACTTCGGTAAGGTGTTTGACTTGGTATTGTCTTTTGATTAAAAAACTAGAATATAAAATTAACATAGCACACATAAAATGGACTAAAAACTGATAGGTCTCAATGTGTCTGTAAATGGGCAATCATTATTGAGTGGGTGTGTTTCTAGTGGGGTCGCACTGTGATTGGGTCTTGGCCTTATGCTAGTTAGCGTTTTTAATCAATTACCAGAAAGAGAACAAAATCACTGATAAAGTTTTCAGATAGCACATAACTTCGGGGAGTGGTAAATAATGGAGAGGACACATCACTGAATTGCTTGGTAAGCTTGCAAGCAATGTGTTTTAATATGGCCAAATGTTAAAGTTTACATCTAGGAACAAAGCAGGGCATACTTACATGATGGGAGACTATCCTGGGAAGCAGTGACTCTGAAAAAGATTTGGGGGTCATAGCAAACGGTCAGCTGAACATGAGCTCCCAGTGTGACACTGTGACTAACAGGGCTAATGCGATCCTTGAATGCATAAAGGGGGGAACCTCGAGTAGGAGCAGAAAGGTTATTTGTATTTGGCACGACCACCGCTGGAATACTGTGTCCAGTTCTGGTGTCCACAATTCAAGAAGAATGTTGATAAATTGGAGAGGGTTCAGAGAAGAGCTACAAGAATGATTAAAGGAGTAGATAATATGCCTTATAATGATAGTCAAGGAGCTTGCCACAGAGTCACTCCCCACAGTAGTACCTCCTGCTGGGCATTTTGGGAATTAGCTCAGTCCCAGCTAGAACCTGCCCTTCTCCAGGTGCTGGGCTCTTTATAGCCCCTTAAGAGGCAATTAACCACTGGAACAATTTACCACTGCACTGACAAATGGGCATTTCCCACCTCTACCTGCCATGCCACTAGGTAAAGAACACTGAAATACAGGGAGCAATGGCTCAACACATTAATAAACCTTGTACTAATATAAGAAGAAAAATAACATGCTTGCCTTGTTTGGACCACTGATTCATAAAGTCTGAGGATCTATCCCTTTGAGTCCACTTAGACCAGGGGTGGGCAAACTTTTTGGCCCAAGAGCCACACTGGGGTTCCAAAAGTGTACAGAGGGCTGGGTAGGGAAGGCTGTGCCTCCCCAAACAGCCTGGACCCTGCCCCCTATCTGTCCCCCACCCACTTCCCACACCCTGACTGCTCCCCTCAGAATCCTTGACCCTTCAACCCCCCACATCCCCTGACTTCCCCAACCGCTATCCACACCCCCGCCCCCTGACAGGCCCCTCACACCCTATCCAACCCCTCCATTCCCTGTCCCCTGACTGCCCCCTGAGACCTTCTGCCCCTTATCCAACCCCCCAGCCCCTTACCACACCGCTCAGATAGGGGTCAGGGTGGTCAGAGGGCAAGGAACAGGGGGGTTGAATGGGGCAGGGATCCCCTGGGACAGTCAGGAATGAGAGGAGGAGTTGGATGGGGGGAGCAGTCAGGAGTGGGAGTTCCGAGGGCGTTCAAGGGACAGAGAGCAGGGGGGTGGATGGGGCAGGGGTCTCGGGGGGAGCCATCAGGAAGGAGAGGGGAGTTTGGATGGGGAAGGAGTCCCAGAGGGGCCGTCAGGGGGCAAGAAGCAGGGAGGGTCAGATATGGGGCAGCGGCCGTGCCATGCCTAGCTGTTTGAGAGGCACAGTCTCCCCTAACCAGCCCTCCATACAATTTTGGAAACCCAGTGCAGCCTTCAGGCCAAAAAGTTTGCCCACCTCTGGTTTAGGCCCATGAAACAAGGGGTGCCCGGTGAGTGGAAATGATCAGGTTACCTCTATGGGATCACTACATCCTGGTTATTCTCACCTTCTCACTTTGACAGCATGCACAGCTGATTGTGTCCTCAGACTCTGCTCCTGCATTTTGGGGGAGGGAGGGGCATGGAAAGTGGGATTCATGAACATGCTGTCAAGGGGAAAGAAGGCAGAACTCTGTCTCAGCCTCCTCCAAACTCCTGAGACAATCCACGCGCTGTACTTTTATCTGTATACTTTAGATATGTGTTTTTCCATGTCCATTTCCTCCATTAATCCCATGCCCCTTGAGAATGAAATGCATTTCCCTCTCATTGTAGCCTTTGTTGCCTCCAGTCTGATTATAGCAGAGCTGCAAGGTCAGATGGTCCTTTTCTTGTTCATGTGCTAGCTGTGTTAAGTGTCAGTGTTGCACTTTCAGGGAATAGTGTTTACCAGTGGCTCTTGCAGAGCTAGTAGAGGGAGCACTGCATTGTGTTTGTGTAGGACCATGCCCGAGCCCCATTCATTGCTTATGTTTTGGTAGATATAAGAGAGATAACTCCACCATTAACACTGATAAACTAGAGATCACAGGAAAGTAGCATGATCAACACATGGAGCAAAAAACAACAACAACAGAAAAGGAGTACTTGTGGCATCTTAGAGGCTAACATTTATTTAAGCATAAGTTTTGTGTTAGTCTCTAAGATGCCACAAGTACTCCTGTTTTGTTTTTTTTTTTTTCTTTTGTGGATACAGACTAACACAGCTGCTACTCTGAAACCTGACACACAGCAAAGTTAGGCAATGGCTGTTCAAGGGCTTGGTTACACTGGCACTTTATAGCGCTATAAAGCCCCCACAAGTGCTATAACCTCCTCCCCGTCCACACTGGCAAGGCACGTAGAGTGCTATAACCGCAGAGTTATAGCGCTCCTGGTAATCCACCTCCGCATGGGGAATAAGGGCTGTAGCGCAGCTGCTGTAGCGCTACAGCAAGAATGTGGACACCCACTGCGCTACAAGTGATCTCTGGAGATGCCTAGAGCCATTTAAGGCAATTGACATCTCTTTCCTTTGTTTTGAACTCGGCTGGAGGAATGCGGAAGTACCTCTTTAGAGAGTTTCTCTCTTAACTCGGCAGATAAGCAATGCAAATATTTAAGGAGGGAGCCTGTGTGAAAACAAAGCCTTCTGTGAACGGAGGCTCGCTGACAGGCTTTCAGAAGAACAGAAAAACCACTGTCTCTCTCCCTCCACATACACACAACGCGTCCCCCCTCACCCCCGTTGTTTAAAAAGCATGTTGCACCCAGCTGAATGCTGGGATATCTGCCCTAATGCGCTGCTCTTAATGCCACATTAAGTGCCCCAAACGTGGCCATGCTATACCGCAGGAGCATCTGAGTGTGGACATACAATAGCGCTATACATATTACTGTATAAGGGGACCGCTATAACCAATAGCACTATAATCTTGTAAGTGTAACCATACCCTTAGTCACAGGCCTCACCAATTCACTCTAACGGTAGATAATTCACTTCACTTGTCTAGAAGTGAGGGTAATAGTTACTTACCCCCAAAGCAAGGGTCAGTGTGAGCCCTGCTATTACTTATTTGTACAGCATCAGTGTCCTAGGCACTTTACACACAGATACAAAGACATAGTCCCTATCTCCCCAGGGCTACCAAGCTTTGAGAGATATTGTACATAAAGAGAGGGAGAAGGAAAAGAGCAATGGGATTAATAGTGGCAGTAAGTGTCCATCCTATTATTGTGCATTTAAAAATGTTTGATGCACTGATTTTTTCAATAGGACAGGAGTGCTAGACAGAGGGGTGACCCTAGGAGGCTCAATTAATGTTTATAAAGCATTTGAATAGCTTCAAAAGGAAGCATTACTGAACCCAGCTTACCAACACACAACAGTAAAGGTGCATCTACACATCCACAGCACTGCTACAGCTGGCCAGGGTCAACTGACATAGGCTTGCAGGACTCTAGCTGTAGGGCTAGTGAAGTGAAGCTAGCTAGGGTAGAGCCCATATAGCTACACAGTAATTTTGAAGCCCAAGAGCCAAAGTAAGCTGACTTGAGTTTTTCAGCCAGCCTTCCTTAAACTATTATGGTGGGAAGGTTTCTCTTGAATGTTTCTAATATATCTATCTCCATATTACCTAAGCATTATTTGTTCTAGGCTTCATAAATATCACTAACTCATTTCCCTACAGCAGCCTCATCTGTATTAACAGCAGCCATCCCCCTATACTCCATATTCCAGCCCCCATAGCAAAAGAAAAAGCCTAGCCATATTGAACTAGCCTTTTATACCTCTGCCCCAGGACCAACCAGGCTCAGGTTTTTCTGGGTAGGTGATTCTCTAGCACCGCCCTATTTGTTCTCCTCTATAAATCAATAGCTGCCCTGCCCCTTCCCCTAAGGGGAGGTGTATCCAGTGTTCTCAGATTAGCAGCCTGGTTTGAGGTTTTGGGGTTTCTCTCTTATCTGAGCTAAATTTAGGGGCCATTGTCTGTGAATCATCAGCCAAGCTCCTTATTTACATAGGATTCTATCTCAGTGAGGTGCCGCATTAAAAGCAACTGGTAGAGCTTTTTCTTTCCCTGCAGAGGTGTGTGAGTGTGCTAAACTCATCTAATTAGAACTGGGATTGGCCTAAGAAAGCCAGTGTCAGACCCTACTGCCCTAGAGTCCATATTGCCTAAATCTTACCCCAGGCTCTCCGATCCTTTTGCCTGCCTGCTGTGAACAGCTTTTCAGTCAGAGTCAGGCAAGGTCACTCTTCAGGTCTTAATTTTCTTAGTGCTGTCTCTTTAACCCCTTCTCTAATGCACCAATAATGTTTGCTGGATCCTCTGCCTGAACCGGGGTCCTTTTGGCTTTCTCTTTTCTCTGCTGCCAATCATGTGAATTGGGGGGAGTGACTGCTAGCTGTAAGCACATTTTATTTCCCCCCAAATGAAATTTCAGGCAGCGTGGTAGGTTGGCTAGAGGTCAAAGGCAGGGAGACATTCATGAGCTGAGCCCTTCTTCTGGGGTTGGCATTAGGAGAGGCAAGCACTAGTGCTACAGTGGGAGCCACCAATGAGCTGAACTGGGTGCTGTGAAGGTAGTATCAAGAGGGAGGGAGGAGTATAAGCACTCAGAGCTAGATATGGGACCCATCTGCTCCAAAAGATGCAGGATGTGGGGCAGGGTATGCAAATCAGGACTGAGGTGCCTTAGTAGAGCTGCACTGGGTTTAAGGCTTGCAGTGCAGCAGGAGTTGTGGGTCAGGGTTGAGGTGTTCTGGCAGATGGTGTGAGAGGCCTGCACTAGCTTAGACCTAGCTGTGCAATTCCTTCTTTACTTTCATGGGTGCCAAAACTTCCTAAATATTTATAATGAAAGGAAGAGCTCCTCAGTGGTTGTGACTGTCTGGCAGCTGTGGTCAGACTATACTATGCAGCTACACATGCACTGAAGTTCCAGTGAGATGGGGCGTTCTCTTGCTCAACAGGTGTGACTGATACTGAGACTGACTGGGAGCAGACATATATAAGAGATAGGTCCAACAAGCTCAGCAGCTTCCCTGGGGGCTTTGTACATTAGGTGATCATAAGTAGTGTCAGCAGCTTAACATCTGTTACTTAAAAGAAATCAAAGAAAGCATAGATTGCTGTATTGGGAAGATTTTAACTCTCATACACACACTTCTGATTGTTATTTTTTTTTTCCCCCTGAAAAGCTTGATAGGGTTTAGGTGATATGGCAGGTTAATGCTACACCTTGAGTTCTCAGAGGCCGGAGTTCAAAATGGTGTGGATCACAAGCACAGAGATCAAGGACTAGAATAACAGAAGTAATGCACATTAGGATGTATGGGTACTGGTTCAGCTATGTGGAGGAACTGGAACAGCAGGGAAGGCTCTGATTCCACAGACTATGAGTGAGTGACCATCACTGACAGAGTTGGGGAGCAGGAAAACTTGTATCTACCCCTGACTCTCTTGCTTCAACATTTACCAAATACTTTCAAAAGAAAAACCAAGGAACACCTAGTTGGTTGTTCCAAATTAGAAAGAAGAGGTTGATTAGCCTTAAGTTTGCTGCTGTTTGGGAGTAAAACACACTGGGCTTAAATGTATTCCCATTGAATTCAGTGGCAAAACTTCATCCATTTCTTCATAGAAGCAGGCCCCTGTGTATAAATCCTCTATTAATTTACACTCTGAGTCCTGACCATTCCTTGTGGATCATAGTTATGCAGGGCTCTGTCCCTTCCAGGCTGGTTCTGCTTTATCTTCATGCGCATAAGGCCTCTTGGATTCTGATTTGCAGAATAGCTATTTGTGTGCATATCTCCCACTCCCCGCCCTTCCTCCTCCTCACTTTTCCTAGGTGAGAAATGCCGGAGCTGCCTTACAGGTGATTTTATTAGGCAGCAGAGTGAAGGTGTCCCAGGAGCTTCCAAGCTCTTTGATTTATTTCTCCTTTGTGATCAAACCTTAAAAAAAAGCCCTTTGTCAGCATTTACGTCCCAGAAACTGGGTGAATGCAGCTCCTGAGTGCTGTCCAGTCCCGCCTGACTGACAGTGCCAGCAGAATGTGGGAGGGGAGGAGAGAGACAAGCCCTGTATTCATTTCACACTAACACGCTAATCATCTTTGCTCAATTTCTAAAACCAATAGCCCTTTTCCTTTTCTCTTTCAACTTTTCTGCCTGCGATGTGCACCAGCCCCACTTCAGGGACTATACAGTGTTTGCAAAGGATACTGTGTACAGGGCTGAGAAGAATACCATGATGTGTAGAAGTCTAGCAAAATTTGGCTTGAAGAGGAGTAAGTGCTCTATGCTTGTAAAAGGCCCATTTAATTCACTTTCCCCATTCCCCCTCCCCCGCCTCTCAGCCTTACTGGCCTCCAGGACACAGGGACTTTTATTACACTATGAAATACCGGGAATGTGAAGTGATTGAACAGTTTTAAGGGAAAATGCGTCACTTCTGACTGGCCATCAACCCTCCATGCCTGCTGCCACACACCTACGCTCCGCATAGCCAACAGGAAGGCTTGTCTGGCCAAGATCTGCTTTGAGCTGAAAGTCACACACAGGTGGGGTTTCTGTTTTAATGGGAAGGGCTTGGTCAGCAGTGTTTCTGGTCAACCCTTGGTACAGTTAACAGCACCCAAAGAGACTACAACAGCACAGCCATTTGGTAATTCACCCCTTCGTTGGTGGGCATGGGATGTGGCAGGAAAGCTTGAGGGTGCAGAGCTGCATAAGGGCCCGGGACTGGAAAAACAGGGGGTGCTGCAAATCAGGGCTGAGGGGCACTACCAGAGCTGCGTGAGAAACCAGAACTGGGACTGCTGGGGTAGAGATGAGCTGCAGATTAGGATAGAGATGCTTTAGCAAAGCTTTATGGGAGTTCCCGGTCACAAGGGCTGCTGCTAGAAACAACTTGGCTAAGTTTATCTGGACCCTGGTCATCTTCTGTTACTCCAGTGACCTCCTGGCCAGTCCTCTCGAACCCCCTTTGCTTCTCCAGTTCGTCCAAAATATAGCTGCTAATAGTATCATCCTCACTCAATGCTCTGAACGTGCCTCTCCTCATCTCCCACATCCTTCTTTGGGCTCCCCTTCCCTTACCCAATTGAGGTTACCTCTCTTGTCTCCCTTGCAAGGCTCTGCCCTCCTCCATCTCAGTGTACGTACATCTTGGCCCTGCACTTTAGGGTATCTCCCCAGCCTGCTCTGCTCTGCCAGCAATGCCAGCCTCAATGCATCTTGCTATCCTCCTGCTGCCACGTCTATGCTGCCTCCTATGCATGGTATGAGCTCCCTGCCCTGGTTTGTCAAGCTCCTTGCCCCATTGAAATCCTTCCCCAACTATGACGTCTCTGTGATGCTGTGACCGTTGTGGAATTGCTCTGCACTAAACTCAAACACTGAGGTGCAACCATTGTCTGAACATTACACGTGGCCTGGGCAGGGAGGTAACATTGCTGTATATGGTGGCTTATTAGAATTTCCGCTATGACTGTTTTAAGCTGATATAGCAGGTGGCTGCAGGATTGCGGGAAGAGCATACAGGAAAACAACGCAATAGCTCTAGATCAGGATACCCAGCCAGCACCTCCTTGAAAGACAAGGGGGCAGGCTGCTAGCTTCAAGAATCCTGTTTCCAGCTTTGTTTTGCCAACACGAGGAGCCTGGAGATCAACAGCACACTACTGGGTTCAAAGGTGCTGTTCAGGGGAAAAGGAGGTGCCTGGAGGGTTCCCTTGTCAGAGGCTGTCTAGGGAGACCGGCTGACCCAGAGAGACTCTGCAGAGGGAGTCTAAAAAAGCTGGGCCTTCTCAGGGAGTCATATGCCTCTGGGCAAGGGTTCTCAGACTGTGGGTCAGGACCCCAAAGCGGGTTGTGACCCAGAGCCAACGTTAAACTTGTGGGGGCCCAGGGCTGACGCCAAAGCCTGAACTCCTCTGCCTGGGCTGAAGCCCAAGCCCGAGGGCTTCAGCCCACGGTGCGGGGCTCCGGTGCCACCCAGTTGTCCTGCTTGGGGTGTCAGGAGAACTTGTTGTCAGAAGGTTGTCGCAGCGCAATGAAGTTGGAGAACTGCTGCCTTAGGGAAAACTTAAACATGCGTACAGTCTGTTTTGTTGTTTTAAGAGCTGTTTTCTCTGAAATACTGCGGTTCTAACTAAACGATACTTTGCTTCAAGGAGGCTGCCTGGTCATTATATTAATCACTGGTCCCTGCTTCAGAGGGTCTGAGTCTCTGCCAGACCTGCTGAGGTAATCTCCATTGGTATGAGGGCACAGCAATCCAGAGCCCCGTCTGAGAGTGGAGCATCCTGTGATTCCATCAGAGCCAGACAGCAGCCCCAGGGCTGAGCCTCAGGAGGGGTGCGCTCGACATGACCGCGAGGGGTCAGTGGTGCAGTTCGCCTGGGAACGGTGACAACGGCTCACAAACTGTGAGACGTTAATAAGCATCCCTCCCAGCATGTCCCATCTGACCTGTTTGTTTCCGGTATCGTGTGAGCTGCTACATCAGAGCTGGGTGCATTGCTGGCACTTAATCCCTGATAGCACGGGCCTGGGGTGAGTTGCGATCCGAACTGCCCAGCTAGGCTAATACAATATGCCCCCCTCTTGAGGAGCACGTGGAATATTCAGCTGGCACGGAATGAGGCTGCTCACCTCCAGAGCAGGGTGGGTCATTGTGAGCCCATAGAAAACACCTGCCCCCGTTATTTGTTGACTGTCTGTGCTCTTCCAAGGACAATTCCAGTTGCTAATTATAATCTTCCAAGCCCTACAAGATGGGGGATTCATTTAGAGTCTGGGGACTGGACCCTCCGCTGGCATTAATTGGTGTAGTTACCTTGGAGACAGTGGAGCTACGCCAGTTTACACCAGATAAGGATCTAGTTCTGTTTCTTTCCCTGCTGTTCAATCATGGCAATTGTGCTTCCCCGGAGCACGCTTTTTATTGTGACCTGAGTTTACTTCATCCCTTGCCTTCTAGGACACGCCATCCTCCAGATCCCCAAGTGTTTTGAATTTGGCTCTTGATTAATTGACTCCATTGGACATACTATTAAAGCCAGAGATTTCGCTGGGCAAGGCGATGGATGCTGCGTAGCTGCACTGAGACGACTCACATGTTTTTGTTTGCTTTTAATAAGCTGCACGGCGCCCGGCTGCTGCACTCTACCGGCCCCACACAAAGCCCTAAAAATAAACCCAGCAAATAAATAACATTAGCTGTGTGGGAGGCCAGGTCTGCAGGAGCAGGTGCTGCAGGTCAGAGGTGCGTCGGCAGAGCTGTGCGTGGGAATCTTGCACAGTGCCTGCCCATACAATGCCTGATGCTATCTGAAATGTTTGCAAATGCTTTTAATTCTGTCCGTGGACCAAGCTGTGAGTGAGGCACACAGCAAAGCCATGAAGTGGGCGTGTGTGTGTGTGTGTGGGGGGGTCATTCTGGGCATCTGGAGGGGCTGGAGATGAGACACAAAAAGAATGAGACTCATGAGCAGCAATAGGCCTGAACCCCAGTATTCAGATCTGGGTCAGAACATCACCCAAAATTCAGGGTGCTGGACCTTGGATGTTGATTTGATTCATAGATTTTAAGGCCAGAAAGGGCTGTTAGATCATCTAATCCAGGGATCGGCAACCTTTGGCATGCAACCCATTAGGGAAAGCCGCTGGCGGGCCGGGACAGTTTGTTTACCTGCAGCATCTGTAGCTGATCGCAGCTCCGACAGGCCACGGTTCACTGGTCCAGGCCAATAGGGGCTATGGTAAGCAACGGCCAGCACATCCCTCGACCTGCGCTGCTTTCCGCAGCCCCCAGTGGCCTGGGATGGTGACCATGGGCAGTGGGAGCTGTGATCGACCAAACCTGTGGACACTGCAGGTAAACAAACCATCCTGGCCCGCCAGGGGCTTTCCCTGGCTGGCTGCATGCCAAAGGGTGCCGATCCCTGATGTAATCTGACTTCCCTGTATGCCACAGGCCATAGAAGCTCGCCCAGTTAGCACTGTGTTGAGCTCAACGATATATGCTTGACAAAAGCAGATCTTCAAGAAAGGTAGCCATTCTTGACGTGAAAATATCAAAAGATGGAGAATCCACCACTTCCCTTGGTAGCTTGCTCCAATGGTTAAGCACCCTCACCATTAAAAGGTTTTGTGCCTTATTTCTAATTTGAATTTGGCTGGTTTTAATTTCCAGCCTTTGGTTCTTGTTATGCCTTTCTCAGAGATCCACCCAGTCCAGCTCTATGCAGGGCTTCAGGCCTTGCTTTCAACTGGACATGCGCTGCCCCGTTTCAGACTTTGCACTGAAGCTCTCCTCTGTCTTATGAGGACATTTCCTGCAGTTCTCTGTGGGCTGATTACCCTCATTATCTTTGTCCTTTTACAGTACGTTCATTTCTCGGGGCTTGGCTGTTCCATAAAATATATCTGAGGCCCAGGGAATGTCTCCAGTTAATGGATCAATTCTTGCACTAAACCAGTTTTCCTTTGTGATTTCCCCATGTCCTTCTAGAAACGGATTGCTTTTTCCTTAGATCTGTCAGGCTTTGCTGCATGGAAAGCATACGTTCTTTAACAGGAGATCCATTATGTAGGCACTCTACTGTCCTTTGATAAGGAAAACAAGCAGCCTCTTGATACTTTTAAGCACTGTAGGCCCTATGTTAACAATCCCAGCCCTCAGATACAGTAAACAGACAGCTCAGTTTAGGGGGAAACAGTAGTGAAAACAGTTTACTTTCCCTCATTTGCCGTCCCTGCTGCTGAACATTCAGGGCCAAGATCATCCCTTGTATAACAGCGGCACAGTGAGTAGAATTAGGCAGGGGATTACTCTGGCTCTGAGTGTAGCACTCCCTGCTCACCACCAGGTGACCTGCCAGCTGCAGAAGTCTAAGCCTGAATGAAAGAAAGCTAAATCCCACGCTGGAACAGATGGATACAACATTTGCCAGCAGCTAAATACTTAATTAAAACCTCTCTTGGGCTTTCACCCTGTTAAAAAGCTGAACAGAACTTGAAACCATTCTCCAAAGAGACACTTTAAGAATAAAAGACACAGGTGTGCCAGTCTGTCTAGTGTGTTCTTCTCCCTCCCCGGTCAGCTCTGTGTTTATTTATTGTCCCCTGCCTAAAGGGTCTCAGGTTATTCATGTGTCACATAGTCCCCAGGGGAGAGTTCCCCATCACCCAGCCAGCATCCCACTTCTCTCTGTTCCTGCTCCTTTTACACTGACTGTAGATTGCCTAAGGATGGGTGGCAGGGCTGTGGTGGAAGGAGCTGTGTACACAATGGGAAAGTTGGGACCCGGAATTCTCCGCTGGTGGTAGAAATGGCAGAGGCTGTAGCACAGGCTGTAGCATAAACATGACTCAAGTGTCAATCCCACTGTGCCGTCCAACCTTGCTCTAAAATCCTTAAATATAAATCTTGTCCTATGGACATGTCCTCAAGGATGTCAATGGCCCAACTTCCGTGGGACTCAAAATATTTTTCTTTTTTTGGGAGGGGGGAATATTTCATGGGATATAGTAGTAATACTCATATTGAATTATATAACTAGTTTTGCATTTTGGAAAGAAAAACAAATGACTAACAATAAAGTTGTTTTTCCTCTTAAAATATGTAAATAAATAACGAGGAGAACTCACCCCCAAGAACTCATTACCAAGCCAATTCCTCCAGTTCTGATTTTTCTATTCAACTTGTCTTTTCCAATAGACTCTCCAGGTGCCATAAAAGTCCAACATTCCATTCTTCTCCAAGGCAGACACGCCTTTTCCAAGTATTAATCACTCTAGCAACTGTGATTTCCATACAGTAAAGGAGGGTGAGGTTCATGCTAAAAGGGGTTTTGTTTCCCAGCCACATAGTCTCAGGGTGGGACAGTGGTGCTTACCATGAGGAAGTCCTGCAAAGCTAAATTACACAATAGGAATAAGGTTGTCTTGAATATTTAAAGCGATATCCAAGCCTTGGAGAGGATATAAGCATGTCATTTCAAACTCCCCTGATTCCAGGGCACGCTTACTGTGACAGTTCTTCCAATTGGCAAGAGCAGGTTTATGTGGAGAACAGATGGGTACACGTCTCTAACCACAGTAGTGTCACAGAACCGAAGCATCATCTTAAAATAAGCCTCACAACTATCTAATGATAGTGACATAGGACCAGATTCTGATTTTGATTGCAGTACACTATGATAAATACAGAGAAATGCTATTGAAATCAGTGGAGCTACTTTGGATTTGTTCGGGTGTACAAACAAGCACATTTTTGGAATGTTTCCAAATAGGTCTTGTTTTCTCTTTACCCCACTCCATTTCATACTCAGAAATTGTTTGCAGAGCACTATGGGCAAAATCAGCCAGAGCATCCTTGGGTGAATTTAAATCCTGCAGCAAGCAGATGGTAATTCTTCCTTCCATAAATATCTTGAAAGGTGGAAAGGTCTCAGTTGCATGGCCCATCCATAATGGGGGGAGGTGATGAAATAATGTTAAGGTAGCTAAGAAGAGAAAAATAAGAGTTTAAAAAAAGAAATGCTGGAATATGAGTGAGGCAGAACAAAACTAGATTGCTGTTCTCCATAGAGCCAAGTGTTCCCCTTGTATACATCATGCCTTTGCCCTATCTGGAGCTGCAGATAGTTGGTTACACCTGACTCAGAGATAGTGTTCTGCTAATTAGGATGCAAAGGAGGAAAGGCAGTCACTTAGCCAATATCCTCCAGGGCACACTCAGGATCTTGAGGACAGATTAAAATAATCTGCTTTGGAAGTTCATGAGTGAAACAAATGGAAGTCAAATTATGGTCTCTGGTTAGCTCTCCACTTGGCTAGGCATGTTAGTGAAATCCTCTTGCCGCAGTAAGGATGGGTGAATAACTGGCAGTGAATAATTTATTGAATGACTTTAGTCTTTTCTTTTCTGTCAAACTGCAAAAATAGTACAATTTTCTCAAATTTATTCAAAATGATGCACCAAATACTTTTGCTCTCTAGATTTCACACAAGCAGATCACAATGAATATTTGGTATCCAGCCTGCGTTGCTTGCTCTGATGGGACTCACAGCTCATATGGTATGTTTCTGAGCCCTTATTGACTCCATGTAATTCCTAATACTCTTCAGTAATTGCTTAAAGTTCACTGTATCTACATACGGCCTGCCAGTAAACTCACTCACTAGAATACTTGCAGGTGCAAACAAAGTCGAAAAGAAAAAAAAAACAAGTTAATCCCTTACCCCAAAGTCATGTTATCAAATGTTATCTTGCATTTGCCCTTAATAACTATTATTATATTGCTAATAATAACCTTCAAAGGCAAAGTGGTTACAGAAAGGAAAACTTGCAGTTAGTAACCAGGTCTAGTTTATGCAAACACAGCCTGACTCACAAAGCCCTACTCAGATGGAGAATGAGAGCTCCTTTTGTTGTCTCAGGCCTGGCTCTTTCCAGCCCTAACTGGGCTGGGTGGGTTTTAGGATGAGCTGTAACCCAGGCTGGTTTTTGTACCAAAGTCTACTGTGTGAGTAAAAATAATGTGTCTCTCAATTTCCTTCGGGGTGACGCAAGATCTGATTTAAACCTTGGCTCTGTGCACACACCACATTGCTCCTTTGAATACACTTCTATTTTAGGGCGATCAGATGTCCTGATTTTATAGGGACAGTCCTGATTTTTGGATTATTTTTTTTCTTATATAGGTTCCTATTACCCTCCAACCCCATCCAGATTTTTCACACTTGCTGTCTGGTCGCCCTGTTCTATTTCCAATTCATCCGTTACAGAAAAGAAGATGGGATAAAACCTGAGAGATGCTGAGTGCCATTGACTCCAGTCGACTTCATGAGATGTTTAGGGGTAAAACCCTTTGTAGGATCATGGTCTGACACAGCTTTTCAGTGTGCCAGATGCCAAAGGGTCCATTCAAATGAAAAATCCGATGATTCTTTCCAAGATATCATTTGCCTTAAATGGGAAGTGGTGTGTCCTGACCTCTGACATGCATTTGCAAGTCTATATCCCAACTGCCCCTTGATCACTAATGGTTTTGTTTAACAACTGTCCCTCTTCTCCATTTGGAAACAGATTCTTGAAAATCTCCTTGGATTTACTAAGAGGTAAAATAATCCTGAATAAAATGAATATGCATTACAACCTATAATACGTTGCGACTCCCTTGCACAAGTGGCATTGTTGTACAGGCATTGGGCACCATGGGTATCAAACAGAGTTGAAGCTAATGCTAAAATATGTGTATGCACTGGCCAAACCATTGCCTTTACCTACATTCTTTAGCTATCATCTCCCTCTGGTCCTGTTTTTCTGAGGGGAAAAAGGAGTGTTTTTCAGTGGTGCTAACTCAAGCGTGTTTGCTTAACATGATCGAAAAGCCCTGTCACAGGTAAGCTAACACCTCTGAAGCTGTGTTACTGGCTGTGATGTAGCCTAGGGGGAAGAGAGCAGAACTTTGCCATCACACTTCCATATCATGTAGTGTTGGAAGACAAGCAATACCTCGCTCTGCCCCTCTGTGTCAGATCCAGTAGATGAGCTGCAGCTAAAAGAGAAAGGAGATCACATAAGGAACTGTGCATTGGGTACTGCAAAGTGCTGACAGTGATGGCACAGACTGGGTCTTCGGTGCACTGAGCCAATGATGTATTTTTGTCATGGAGCTCTCTTAATCTGCCTCATGTGCAATCTGCTAAACCTCATGGCTTCCAGGGCATATCCTGCTTGACACCCTGGGTTCAAGGTGGTCCAGAAAGGGCTTGATATCAGAAAATAGAAGCGGCCCTTAGACCATATGTAATGGATGCAGAGATAAAAAAGTTTCTGTACAGTAAGCAACAACATATCTCCAATGTGCTGAGTCAGGCCAGAGACTTCCAGTCCATGTGTTCCAGGGGCAGTTACAATGCATTTACAATGTATTGCCGTCATCTTTCTCCCCAGACATCCTGGCTCCAGTCTCTTTGGGTTTCCATGGGAACCAAAACAGTTCTGCCAAAACTCACACCTTATAAGACTTTTTGAGTGGAAACTCCATTTGTGCAATTTCAACATTGAAGAAGCTGCCCCCTTCCCCAGATACCCTCTTCCCCAGCTCCAGCCTCCCTTGTTATCTGACAGTTCTTTTGTCTATAGATTAGACAGTCCCGCTCATTTCAGCATTCGGGTTGTTTTGCAGCTCTGGGTTGTATTTGCCACTGGCATTTTCAATGGAGCCATTGATAGTATTGCTAGTTAGTTTTCACGTCTGGCTCAGCTGCTCTGATATCTTGAATCAGAGACACTGGCACTTACCCGAGGCAAATCTAGGAATAAAGCGTTTCATGAGGAATCCCAGCTCCTAGTCCTGGTAAATGCAATTGAACCCTCACAGGGACTGATTTGAGTAATTCCCTTATCTCCAGATGGTCACTACACCAGGTACATAAGGGGATGAACCTCCCACAGCAGACACCTGCACAGCAGAACGTTTTCTGAGCTGTCAGGGTAGGACCTCAGGGGGCTTGTAACTTCTCCCTGTTTCTGTGTTGCCCCAGCATAACTGGAGCAGCCTAAGTGCTGCTGTAATTTATGCCACTGGTGCATGGTCCCTAAAATGCCACCTTGTCCCGTCCTGTCCCCCAAACTAACCCCTGTACTGAGGAGTACAGTGAGGACAGATCCAGCTGGTGCAGGGGCTGCCTTGGCTGGCTTTATGCCAGTGGAGATCTCTCCACAAATTAATTCTGCTCACATCATTTGCAGCCAGAATCTGGTCCTCATCTTAGCAAGGACAGAGCCGAGGTCCCAG
Organism: Dermatemys mawii; assembly: GCA_007922305.1. Classification (NCBI taxonomy): domain Eukaryota; kingdom Metazoa; phylum Chordata; order Testudines; family Dermatemydidae; genus Dermatemys; species Dermatemys mawii. Next base: position 13,211,309 of record ML677366.1, read on the forward strand.
TGTCATGATTTGTAGGTTCTGGTTGGTGAGTCCTAACATTCTGTGAGATTGTGGACTTTTGTGGCTTACAAATGTACAAGTTACACATTTTACAGACCAGCTGGTGGGAGATCTTTTTTTAAGCTCTTATTTGAAAGTGGCAGTGAAAGCGTGAATGTTTTTTATTCCCGAGATTCTCGCTTATTTTAACCATGTCTGTTCTGAGTCATTGTTAGTGGATTAGTTACATCTCTCTCTTTCTCTCTCTCTCTTTCACTTTAGTTAGGAATAAGGACAGAGGGATATTAGATATAGCCAGGGCTATTCACAGAGAAGAAAGATGAGAAATGTGGACCTTTTTCAGAGATGATGTGGGGAATCTTGGCAAGACCATTGTGTAGTTTTTTAACCCTGAAGTGAACAGATTAAATTTTTGATTATGTAATAATATACTGTGATGGGTTCGGTCACAGAGACCCCATTGGGACTGTCACCTGACATGCTGAAACTACCTCTGAGTCTGTTTTCCCTTGCAGCTTGGGACTCCAGAATCCTGTCTTGTTGAGCCAGACTCGCAAGCCTGATGCTACACTGACGCACGGTCTGAACAATGTCCCCAAAGCTGCAGGCTTTAACTGAAAACCACTCAGCAGGTACTGCTGTCTCCAGCACCCAGACACCCAGCTCCCAAGGGGATCCAAACCCCAAATAAATCCATTTTACTCTGTATAAAGCTTATATTGTCCACCCTCTCTAACACTGATAGAGAGATATGCACACCTGTTTGCTCCCCCAGCTATTAATCACTTACTCTGGGTTAATTAATAAACAAAAGCAATTTTATTAAGTATAAAAAGTAGGATTTAAGTGGTTTTAAGTAATAACAGGCAGAACAAAATAAGTTACCAAGCAAAATAAAACAAAACACGCAAGTCTAAGCCTAATACATTAAGAAACTGAATACAGGTAAATCTCACCCTTAGAGATTCCAATAAGCTTCTTTCACAGACTAGACTCCTTCCTAGTCTGGGCCCAATCCTTTCCCCCGGTACAGGCCTTGTTAGTTCCAGCAGGCATCTTAGGTGAAAAGCAGGGGATTCCACATGACTGGGACCCCTTTGTTCTATTCCACCCCCTTTTATAGCTTTGGCACAAGGGGGGAATTCTTTCTCTCTCTGGGTTCCCCCCTCCTTCTAAATGGGAAAGCACCAGGTTAAAGATGGATTCCTGTATCATGTGACATGTTCACAGGTCCTGTGAGATGTCATTACCCACTTGCTGGCACACATTTATACAGGAAGGTTTACAAGTAAACAGAGCCATCTACAACCAATTGTCCTAGTTCAGAGGGGCCATCAAGATTCCAAACCACCATTAATGGCCCACACTTTGATAACTACAATAGGACCTCACAATTATATTTCATATTCCTAATTTCAGATACAAGAATGATAGTCATACAAATAGGATGAACACAATAGATTATATGCTTTGTAATTATTACAAGAGAACTTTTGCATAAAGCATATTTCAGTTACATCATATTTACACTTATAAACATATTTCTGTAAACATATGGAGTGTAAGGTCACATATACACACTAGGAGAAAGAGAGCTTTGCTAATGGTAATGACTGGCATTTAAAATAATCCCCTTTATACAAGGATCACTGAGTGTTTTGCAAACTGTCTGAAATCACTTCACCCACTACTGAAACGCATCCCACACTGGAGTGGAAAAAGACAGATGATTAACAGTGCACAGCAACACTACAAAACAGTTTGGAAGACAGAGTGAAGAACACAGTATCCAACTGAAACTGCAAGGTAATTTAGGGAGGCAGAATGAATATCCCCATTAGAACTTGGCCAGCACAACTGGGTTAACATTCAAAGTCTTATAAGTGCCATGGAATCTTTCATGACCGTAGCAGTCAGGGCCTTCGTTTTACCTTTCATGCCAAAGGCATCCTTTCATGAGGAGTGTAATTGTGCCCATTGTTTCCATTCGAAAAACTGACAAGTGCTGACAAACTTCTTCATCAGATCTCATGAAAGCTCAGCAGTAGATGTCTGTCACCAAGGCACAGTAATTAGGTACAGCCAGCCTGTTGGTGTCATTGACACAGATTGATACATTGACAGGCAAAGACTAATATTTGGAAGCAAGCTTGCATCTTGTGCTGTCCAGAGCATTGGAGATGAGGCTCTCTACTTCCTCTACCAAGAGAAAAAATTCATGTGTATATTTTTTATGTCCTCCTTACCTTGTGCACTTATCTCTTCCCCCAAAATCTGTATAAATGAGATTAGTCTTGATTAGGGCTCTATCCTGAAACGTCTTCTGGGTCTGTTAATTTGGTAACTGTGCATATTCATTATTATTAGTAGTAGTTTTTTAATTTACATTGTTGTAGCACCTAAAAGTGCCAGTCACAAACCAGACCCCCATTGTGCTAGGTATTGTACAAACAGAACAAAAAGATATTGCTTGTCCCAAAGAGTTTACAATCTAAGAAGTAATTGTAATCTAAGTAATTACAATCTAAGCACATTGATTCATATCACCTGTCTGGAGAGGGGCAGAAATACTCTGTTGTTACTATTTACTATTTAGATTGCTGTTGCACTTTCTAGGTAAGAGGCTTTTTCTTAACACTGAGGGTGACATAAACCTGCCGTGGGAGACCTGACACTCTAAAAAGACAATACAGACAAAAGGGAGAATACAGATCAGGGTCAGGTCAAAACTTATTAATTACATATATTTTGTCATTGTTGCTTTTTTAAACTTAAGACTCTAAATTGATGGAGAATTCAGCCTTCTGATCTGCCTCCCCATACCCATTTCTGGCTCCAATTCCAATCTCTATCTTCCTGTCTCCAACATTCAACATCCTCCCTCTATGCAGGTGAGCAATTCACTCACAAGATAAATAGATGAACTAGACTCTGACCAGTGAAGTGCTTACACATGTTTAATGTTAAGTATGAGAGTAGTCCCATTCCACAGCCTGAGCCCCGGTCTACACTACAAACATATGTCGGTATAATAATGTTGCTCCGGGGGCTGGAAAATCCACACCCCTGAGTGATGCAATGATACCTGCATAACCTCTAAGGAGGATGTAGCATCTTCACGAAGTACTGTCAGCTAGTTTCTTGTAGGGGTTGTAAGAGAAGCATGTTTCTGGATGGGATTTAAATGAGGAGGAGATTTGCAGATCAGCTGAGGAAGGACTTAGGTCAGGGGTGGGCAAACCTTTTGGCCCAAGGGCCACATTGGGGCTCAAAATTGTGCAGAGGACTGGGTAGGGACAGCCGTGCCTCCCCAAACAATCTGGTCCCACCCACTATCCGACCCCCACCCACTTCCCGCCCCCGACTGCCCCCCTCAGAAACCCAACCCATCCAACTCCCCTGTCCCTTGATCACCCCCTCCAGAGACACCCCCCCCCACTCTAATTGCCCCCTCCCCAGGAACTTAACTCCCATCTAGGCCCCCCTGCTCTTTCTTCCCTGACTGCCCCCTTCTGAGACCCCACCACCCCCCCTCCTGGGACATCAACCCCTATCTAAGCCCCCCTGCTCCTTGTTCCCTGACTGCTTCCTCCCGAGACCCCCCACCCTAATCACCACCACCCCCAACCCACCCCCTATCTAAGCCCCCCTTCTCTTTGTTCCCTAACTGACCCCCACCCCAGTCCTCTGACCCTAACCATTCCCCCCTCTGCTTACTTTGATCAGCCTGGGTGGCGCTCTATCCGGTGCGAGGCCCCGCAACTCGCCGCAATCCGCCTGGCGCCCTGGCCCAGGGGCGAGGGGTCCCGCGGATCGTGGTGCTCCGTCTGGCATCCGGGTGCGGGGCCCCGCGGCGAGCCATGAGCCGTGCTCCGTCCGGTGCCAGGTCCCGCAGCTAGCCGCACGCTGCCGGGTGCGGGGCCTTGCGGCTCTCGGTGCTGTGCCCAGAGAGCTTCGTGGTGAGCCCAGCTCCACCCGGCACCCCGGCCCGGCGGCGCTGCACCCAGGGGGCCTGCGGGGAGCCCCACTCCATCCAGCACCCTCTCCTGGGGGCGCGGGGCCCCGTGGCGAGCCCCGCTCAGCCTGCCCCAGGCCCCAGAGCACGCTGCGCAGCTCCCCGCTCTCGGCCAGCCCGGGAGAGCAGGGCCCCGTGGAGCCCCACGCTTGGCCCGGCACCCTGGCTGGGGAGCGCAGGACCACCGGCACCGTGTCCCTGCGGGCCAGATGAAAATGGTCGGCGGGCCACATGTGGCCCGCGGGCCGCAGTTTGCCCACCCCTAACTTAGGGGGTAGTATGGAAGGAGGCAAACCAATGTTTGTGGGAAAAGCAGACAATATATCTTGTTGTTGCAAAGACTGCCTTTGATAACACCAACAAGACTGGTTATGTCAGGTCAAATAATCCAGAACCAGGAGAATCATCAGTGGCTTCCAAGAGGCTGCCATGAGACTTTCAGCATGGCACGAAAAGAAAAATAGACAAATTCAGTGTCTGATCTTTATGGCTGTTCTTTCCTACCCAGTGGTGAGAGCTGGAATTGTTGTTTTCCCCCAAGTGGATTTCATGGCTCCCATAACATCTTTTAGAATCCGCAGACACATCTGCAGATTCTAAATCATTCCTTTGTTCAGCTCAATGAAAACTGTAGACAGACATGGCTGGCTGAAAGTATACTCTTTCTGAAGACCTGTTCCTGCAGTCAAAGATTTTATTTCGAAAAGAATCTCTATCAATTCCCTCATCCACTAGAGACCAATTGACATTTGAAATGTTACTTTCAACTGAAACTTGCCGTTTCTGGCCTACTTGGGCCATGAATTTTGGCGTAAAGGTTGTTTGTGCAGCATTGGAAGATGGACATTTTACAAACAAATGGAATGAAATATTGGTTCATGTAGGTCGGGGTAGGCAACCTATGGCATGGGTGCCGAAGGTGGCACGCGAGCTGATTTTCAGTGGCACTCTCACTGCCCAGGCCCTGGCTACCGCTCTGGGGGGCTCTGCATTTTAATTTAATTTTAAGTGAAGCTTCTTAAACATTTTAAAAACCCTGTTTACTTTACATACAACAACAGTTTGGTTCTATATTATAGACTTATAGAAAGAGCCCTTTTAATAACATTAAAATGTATTACTGGCACACAAAACCTTAAATTACTGAATAAATGAAGACTCGGCCCACCACTTCTGAAAGGTTGCCAACTCCTGATGTAGGTCATACCAAGTGTTTCCCCTTGCTCTGACCCTCCTCACCTTGCTCAAGTAGAACAGTATGGCTGAAGAATCTCTGAGTTAAGACCAAATTATGCATATCAGCACAAAATGTATTTCTTTGATGACAGAATGGCCTATACTTCTGCACTGATTGCAAGTTTGGCGTTAACTGTTATCTATATGGCATTTCCCAAGAGTACGCAGCCTGCATGGGGGCAGCTCTTATCCAGTGAATACTCATTTCCCCAAACAAAAACTGAATGAAAACATTTTTCAGTTGGTTCAGTTTATGCCAAGACCTCCCAGCTGCTTTCAAACTTTTCCAGTTTAAAAAGTCAGGGAGACTCCAGTGGACCTATGCTAGGCAGCCCCTTTGATCCCAGCAATTGACTTGAGCTCAGCAGCAGGGCCCATAAATGAACAAACGAATGAGGCCCATAGCTGAGGTGTGAATGGGGCTGAACAGAAAGGTGCATTGCAAATATCAGCACAGCAATAAGTGCCTTTCTTAAGGACATCATGAATGGACTAAGGTTCTGTTAGAAAATGAGTCAGAGAAGTCTGCCCCGGTATAGACAGTCCATGAGTAGAGTTCTCGTAGAGACTCAACGATCTGTGAATTAAATGGCCCTAGCAAAAGAAGAAGGTAACACTGCTTTGAGCTACCCTTCCCTGCAACCCTTTTTATTTTACTCTGTGGCCCTTTTTCTTGTTTCTCTTCTTTTCCTCTCTCCCTATCTCTTCTTCCTGTCCTCACACCAACTGTCTCATATTAATTCCCTGCATTTTTGCACTGAAAGGGCTATACAGAGCCCTCCCAGTGCCAAGTTAAGTTCCTAAAAACAACCTTGTTCTTCCTCAAGGAGGCCCAAATACATTCATTCATTGACTGGGCTGTGAGTTGATACTTGATTTTCCCCCCTCCTGGTGTTTCAGATACATTTTTTTATTATTATTAAACTGCTCTAAAAGGACCAACAGATTGCCTGTGAATGACCACACAGTGGAATGCTACAAAGCTGCTATTCACAGCCAAGAAAATTGTACAATTCCAGTGGCGGGGCAGAAAGACAGCTCTTTGTAAACCAAGTTGCGTTAAAGGTCAATGGTCATAAACCGCTCACCCTGCCTTCCACAGGATTTGAATTTTTAATAGTAATCAGATCTTTTGACTATTGTACAGAAAGATTTTTGTTTGTTTGCTGAGGATTTCTGGGGAGGCAACGTATCATGGTGGGTGATGAATATCACCAGGAGCCCCATGGTTGTTACCCAGTCAGGAGTTGGGCTGGACGGGATTGATGCTGGGTTTCTGGTTTTTGGATCACTGGGCTTGAAATAGGAGATTGAGTCATTTGGAGTGAATCTGATGTGAAGATGGGAAAACAAAAGCAAACCTGCCAGAGAAACAGCATTAGTCCAGTCATGCACATGGCCTCAAAAGATAGAAAACCAGTGAAAAGAGAGGGAGACACTCAGTACTTGAACTCACCTGTAAGGAACAAAATTCTTCCTCCAGGATTGCCCAGCATGGCAAAGTCAGGCCTCTGCTTGAGTGTTGAGTTCCCAGGTTCAGATCACTTCCCTTGTTCTGAGGAGGTCTGTAAGATACCCTCTTTCCTGGCCCTGTTTGTCTGTCTGGGTTCTGTATCTGTCCCCTGCTGCAATAACTCCATGAGTCTCATCTAGGGCTAAACTGATGAGGTCCTTAATTTAGTTTGAACCCTGTCTGTTTTTAAATAAAAGTCCAGTGGATGTCAAAGAAGGATTTGCCTAAGCATGGAATAAAGATTTATATGCGATATACTGGCAATGAGAATGATTCTCATGCAGGTAAAACCCCTGTTAACATCAACAAGAATTAGGAATCAGGTAAATGGTTTGTAATAGAATCAGGTAAATGGTTTGTAATAGAATCTCTCCTGTGCTGCTAACTGGGAATCTCTGGACACCAAGAGATGCTTTAAGAGTGACATGCCCCCTTCATAACCTTGAATTCTCTTAGTTTTCCATTGATACTAAGTTTCATTCTCCCCCCATTTTCCCCTGGCACTTGAAACATATAGCATGCCAAATCTGTTTTGTGATAGGCAACCTATTACACAAAGTGCAATTGTCCACTTTAACATGAAGCACAGTACAAATGGAACTGACCATCAATTTCAAGGCATTCGTATAGTATGTTGTAAATGTACAGTCCTGAGCTACCTTGTCTCCTGGTGGATATGGGTGTGGGGGTGGTACTTAATGGTGAAAAAGAGCAAGTTGGTGTGTGTTTAGTGGGGGAATAGCCAGATAACATCTCCTAGCACTTCCTAGCTAAGGTGGTGGGAACGCCCCTTCTCCCATCTGAAGGATGTGATGTCAGTGCACTAACAGGAAGGTGGCCAGCGACTCTCATGACTCTTTGGTGACAGGCAGAATATTTTCTTCCTTCTATTGTCTGACATTGATTCTCTTGGCTAATGCATGGGTATTTAGGGGCACTTGTTCAGAGGTAGCTCTAACTCTGTCTCCCTGCCTAGCGCCAGTTATCAGAGCTGGGGGGAGGACATGGTGCTGTAGATGGTGGTTTTGCTGGACTTGCCACAGACGGAGGCCCACTGGTGGGGAAGGCACAGAATTTCATCGTGCTCAAAGACGCAGACATGGCTGGTGGAGCGATGAGTGTCGCTGACTCGCTATTGAGGGCCTGATTCTCTCTTGCCTGGCATCTTGTGGCATCATTTCCACCTGTGCCAAGCAGCTGTAAAATGCTGCCATTCAGAACTGGGAGTATTTTATACCCACCTTATCCTTGCTTAGCCCAGGTGCTGATGACAACACAAGGTGCAAGGCTGTGAAGGTGCCCAGCCCTTCCCGGGGTGAATAGCTCTAACACAGCAGCTACTATAGGTGGCCTGTATGCTTGCTCAGGGGCTGCACGAGAAACCGTACTCATTCTTTTTGGATTACTAGACTATAAAAGTTATTTTTAAGGCTCAACCTCATGGGTCTTTATTGGTACTTAGTGATGACATCATTTCCTGTCTCTCAGTCACTCGCACCTCTCCAGTAAGTCTGTCTAATGGGCTGCAGCTAATTGAGACAGCTCATGTGCTTTTATGTTCAAGGGAGCATGAAACAGCAGCTGTTTCTGGAAAATGTTAACATTTTCCTGTTTGATATACTCAACTGGAATTCATTTTAAAGAAATGCTGCTTTTCCATCAGACTTCTGGGAGTGGCTCCTTAGAGGTACTTCCTGCCTGCTGCAATTCATGACTAATATAATATAAAAAACTTCAGGGAGGCAGAATTTTAACCCAGCTACTGCTTTAGGAATAATGGCATTATTATTATATGTGCAATATTATATATGTAGAATTGATAGGCTGCAGTGAATTACAAGGAAATAATTCCACTGAAAAGATCTGGTGAAATCATAAACCATGAGAATGCAAAGCCGGCGTCACCAGAAACCCACAGGAGACTGGAACTTATTCCACCATAATTTACTGCAGTCTCCAGTTGTTGGTGTTTGAGGTAGTCACTTAACATTAAGTTTGTTTCAACATCCTTAATACATCTGCTAGGGCAGTTGCTACAGTATATTAGAATGATTTCAGCTGTTAAATGGATTTTAGACCCTTTTCAGAGTCAAGGGGATGTGGGAGTGGGATCGGGATCATTTGAAGTGGGATCATTTGAACTACAATTCCCAGAATGCTCCTGGACCCAACACATCTGAAAGTTCTCAAGAAATTCAGACTTGGGAAGAAGGGCTTTTATAAAGTATGACTTCCCTAATAATGATTCATGCCATCCATATTTGATTATCTCTATGCGATGTCTGCTTTGGTGCTAAGTGCCATTGCATAAGACAGAAAGGACAGTATTGATGTTCCTGAGATGAGAACCCAAATAAGCTAGACCATAACCCCAAAGGAACCCCTCAGGTTTGTGCATTAAAGCATGCCAACATGCTGCAGAACTTTTTGCTCTTTCCAGAAAGTTATATTGCATACATCTCCAAAACCAGGAGAAATGTGTTGAGCAGGCTGGGTGTTTGAGATCAGCGGGAACAAGAAGGAGTTTGAGCCTCAAAGTCTAAGTGACATCAGATATACAACTAGGATGTATGAGGGTGCGACTGTTCATCTGATAAAATCGGGTATCAGGGTCAGTTTCTGCTCCTGTATTCTTCTGTGCACACACAGACTGCTCAGTCACTCTGATTGTAAACACCACACACATTTTATTTACAGTGTTCCCCTGCCACCTTTACAGCATTGTGCAATTCCTTATTTACAACAGCATTTCATCCTCAGACCCCTACGGCCAGGATACGAGAAAGAGGAGATTGCTCTTGGACTGACTCTAGAGTTTGGCTCTCTTGCCCCATCTCCCCTGGTACTTTCTTCCTGTGCCTTTTCTACATTCTGGGCGAATGGGTTAATTAGCCTTGTAGCTCTTTCCAGCCCAGCCCCAGTCTATTAAATTAGGCACAGCTATTATTGTCAGGTTTACCCCCAAATAACTGGAGTTCTGCCCAGCTATCTGTCACAGGGAATATTCAACTTTTTGGTGTTCTTTTTCTCTTCCTTCCATCCTCTCCAGATTTTGCCGTTGCACTTCTGTCCCTCGCTCTCTTAGTCCAAATTCTGCAACATTGCAACCAAACGAGCTATTTATATAACCACCTCTGATCTGTGGGCTCTTGAAGGAAATGAGGAGTTCATTAAGTAGAGGAAAGGAGAAGTCAGAGTGGGATTTTCACTTTGGGAGACCAGGGTTTTGAATTTTGGATTGGGTCTCAAGTATAACAAGTTTAGCAGGGTCAGCTCAGTTGCTTGTGACCATTTTATGTACTTTCCTTTGTCAAATAGCTGCTCATCACAGTTGACAATAAATGATTGAAAAGAAATTATTGAAAAAATACTTTGATGATGCAGCAGATCCTTGGATTTTGATAGCCACCCCATAATTGCCACCAGTGAAACCAGTACCATTTTGTCATAACTGGTTATTCGTAGTAAGTGTGATGGAAACCTCAGAGAAAGTCCCCTGGATATGCACTAGAATCAACTTTCAGGTGATAACGTCTTGGCTACTAAACATACTTAAAACACAAAATACAATTTTTTCCCATTGCACATGACCAGGCGCTTGCCAAGCACCAGCAGCAGTTGGGATTATATTTGGAGAGGGAGGGGAATTAACTAGTGCCAGAGGGACCTTTGGATCTAGTGTGATTTCAACGGATGTGTCTCAGTTCATTTTCCACAGCTCTCACATCTGGGTGGAACAGCTATTCTGATGTCACCCATAGGAAAGACCCTGGAACTGGGGCCAGATTCACTCAAAAAGGTGCAGGAACCTTAGGGAATGTCTACGCTGCAATTAGACACCTGCAGCTTGCCCGTGCCAGCTGAGTTGGGCTTGTGGGGCTGTTTAATTGCAGTATAGACACTCGGGCTGCAGCCCAGACTCTGGGACCCTGTTAGGTGGACGGATCCCAGAGCTCGGGCTGCCCAAACATTAAACAGCCCCTGAGCCTGAGCCAGTTGTGAGTGTTTAATTTCAGTGTAGACATATCCTTAGAGAACAGTTTCTTCTTGTTGTTATTTATATTACAGCAGCTCCATAGGCCCCATTGAACACTTGGGCCCTGTTTTCATAGGGGCTGTATGAACCCATAGTAAGGGACAGCCCCTGCCTGAAGAGCTTACATTCTAATTAAACAAGAGAGAGAAAGAAATATAACAGAAGTGGATGGGGAACAAAGGCACAGAGAGATCCAGTGACTTGTCCGAGGTCACGCAGGATATCTGTGAAGAGTGGAAAATGTGGGCTCGGTCTCCGTAGCCTTAGAGTTGTGCACTAACCTTTCTTTCCATCGTCTTGCTCTGAATTTCAAGATTATAGCAAAACAGAATCAAAGTGAGATTTTTGTGTGGTTTACAGTGCAGTTGTGGGTGCTTTGTACAGCTCATTGTGTGCCCCAACAAAACAGAACCCTTCCTTGATGGTGGCTGGGGGAGGGAAAGGTTTCTTTCTTTTTTAATAATCATTATTCGGTCTTCTTGTTTTCTTAGCGACTGAGCTTTGCCTGCAGATTCTACAAATTCGGACTAGCTGCTTTGTGTCAACAGAGCAATTTGTGAGGCTGGATGCAAAATAAAATGAAACCAACGGTGTATAAATCTATGTCTCCAACTGCTTCAGTCTAATATAGGCTTCCCTAAGATGAATTCTCTACTGTTCCCCCTTTGGGACCCAGCAGTCTGCATAACAGCTTCCCAGGGGAGAGAGTATTTGTGAAAAGAATTTTTTTTATAACCGGTTAAGGCATGTCTGTGGCATTAACTAACAGTATGCCACTGGCTAGTGACATAAAGATATAGTAGCTTGGTAAAAAGCAGCAGGAGATCATTTGATGGTATAGGTTCCCTATAATTCGTTATGGAAGATATTGGGTTGGAGCTTTTTAAAGCACTGCAATGTGCTTGGTTGTCAGTATTGGCCCAGACAGTGCCAAAAATTAACATCACTAGTCATATTCCTAGGCATATGGAGACTACACAAACAGCACCTATGGCTCCCTAACTAGCAAATATTACCGAGCAAAGAGTTACTTTTATGCCTGGTTCCCACTGCAGCCTTCCCTACCTAGGTGCCCAACTAACCTGATCTATCTTCCAGCCCAGCCTCACTGAAGGAGTCTGATGGGCTTCTCTGATGCTGTGTAAATTCAGAAAGGATTCACAAGACAAGCATTTGATCATCTTCTCTCAAAACCAAACAATCTCAGATTTCCTTAGTCTCTGCTTCTCTGTCAGCCCTTGCATTCTATTTACCATTCTGCATTGTATTCTGTCCACCGGTACCTTACTCCAAACATGGTGACCAATCCTGGGCATTGTATTCCAAATAAGGTCACGTCAGTGCTTTAGAAGACTTGGACTTGTACAGGACACACCTCTTGACACAAACCATAACTCTCCCTGAACAGTGGGTCACACATGCAAAGTGCAGTAATTGCACATGTAAATGAGATGTGTGAAAGCACACCCATCATCTCAGATAATCTGGGCTCTCAGGGGAAGGTCCTGTTTATACAACAAATGCTTTTTTCCCTGTAATTAAATGAGCTGGAGTGATGCCTCCATATTAAATCATGTTTTCTTGAGTTTCAGGAGGCCTCTGGGACTCCCATACTTTCCCCATTTTTCTCTCCTCACTATCCTTAGTGCCAGTTGAATTCAGACTCTCGCTCCATCCCAGTGGGCTCAAAATGTCTGCCACCAGAGCGGTCATGTCCAATTTTACACTAATCAGAGACTGGGTCACTGGAGAACAAACTGAAGTGCATCCACCTCCCCACTCTCCCAAGGCTATATGGCATCTGAGGTACTCCGCTCAAAGCCTCGATGCTGCCCCTGGCTGGGAGGCAACCTAATGCCTTGCATCAGGACCAACAAGCCAGTTCTTACTGTAAAGTACATTCCAAATTGCCAAGGAGACACAGCTTGTTTTCAGTTCTGCAGATCTGAATGCAAAATAACTCTGTTGGTTTCAGTGGGAATCGCTGTGAGAAGAGAATTTATTTCCATATAGGGAAATGGAATGTTTCAATTTCTACATACATTATAAGCGGCTGGTGTTGCCTCTGCTCCTGTTTAAGAACAGTCGATTTTGAGCTACTTTTAAATAAAATATGGCATGGGATTGAATGGCAAAGCTGTGTAGCCCCTTAGCAGAAAGTGCTGCCCATTTATTTATTTTAAGAGAGAGCAATCCGAGAAGAACATTCAAGAGAATTCCCAAGAGGCATCCGGGGCTTGGCTGGAGCGTTCAGTTCCTTCTCTGAACCGGCTCTCAGATTCCATGAATCCTGCTGCCTCCATATGTCTGTCTCCAGCCCAGCGGACAGGGCTCTGCAGTCTGGTGTTGTGACAGACTAACTTCTTGAGACTCAAAGACTGGAAGTGCTGTTCTAGGCATAAGGAAACAGTGTTTCAGAGAAGCCAGTTTCCAGGGCCTTCTCCCCACAAACTCTGTGATTATGTCATGTCTCCAGTGAGGTCAGGGTACATTTATCTAAAGGAGTTTAAATCGTGCTAGGGCTTCTTTCTCTCTCTCTCAGTACATTGCAAGGTCACCACCAGAAGCATACACTGAGGTTGCTTCGCACCAGTGTTCCTTTCTTTGAGGGCCAGACCCCTCACCCCTCCCACACACCCCATCTCTGGAAAGAAAGGAGCTTTTGTTCCAGGCCTATAGGAAGTAGAGAGCATTAGGAGTGTAAATAGAAATGGCAAATTTGACTGAAATTTGAATCCTGTGACTCTTCTGAGGGGGCCAAAAGTAAACTACTGACTTCCAGCCGGTCTTGAGAAGCCCCCTTTTCTCTCTTATTTTTTTAAGTCAACAGTTTGGCAACAATGTGTTAAAAATGTATATTTTCCCTCTAGAAACAATAATCTGTGTTAGTAATGGGCAAAGCTGAGGTCCAGGTTGGCCACACACTGAGAAGTTTGGTTGATTCTCCGCACTGCACCCACACTGTCTGAGTTGAGCTTCTTGAACCTGCAAAGCTGGGCTGGAAATTCCACTTCCTGGTGAGATTTCTGGTACTTCCTACTTCTGTTGGGACCAGAAGTACAGATCAAACAAGTGCTCTTTGGGTATTTTGGCTCTTCCTTCCCAATTCCATCCAGAACTTGGAAAGAGCAGAAGATGTAAGAAGGGCACGGCAGTGCCCCTTGCCACATTGTGTCAGTGCCTCTGCTCTCCCACTGCTGACCTGCAGTAGTAAGGGACTAATCTGGAGTTCCAAACTCGATTTCCTGTTTGGCAAAGCATGCCTGACCTGACCCAACTTTGACCAATCTCATCAGAATTGAAAATCAACATCCTGAAGAACGATCTGGCTGGAGATCTAGACAGAGATAGCAATGCCCTTTCCTCTGCTGGAGAAATGAGCACGGGCCATGGGATGTGTTTGAATCCTGCCTGGTCACGGTTTGGGTTAATTCAGCTCCATCCTAATCTCCCGTCACACTGGAAGAGGGAGGTTTCTCAAGCAGGTTATAATGAGAGGTGATCAAGGAGAAGGGCAGTGTTCAGATCAGGACTAGGTTTAAATTAGGGATCAGAGACTCGCTTGGAGATACTAAATTCCCACCAACAGTTTTTGCAATATTTGGCCAGCTTTGGCCATAGCCAGTAAACGCTAACAACAGGATATGGACTCATAGACTGTAAGGTCACAAGGAACCATCATGATCATCTAATAGCTGAGAAGATGTCAGAAAAGAAAACCCGCAAAAAACAAAGAGCAAATAAATAGCATCCAGCTTCACCTCACAAAACCAAGCTACAAAAAGACCCTGAGGGTGAGCTGACTTCAAAGAAAGCAGAAATTAGCCCAGTCCATTGACCTCCCCCGTGCATCTGATACCAAACAACTCCAGTGGTTTATATTTCCTCCCATCTCCTTTTTAGCTCACAGACAGCAATTCCCCTGCACACATTCCCCTCTGTGCACCCTCGTGATCCCTGATATTCCAAACCAGTAAGACAAGTTGAAGAGAGAACTCCAGACTAGATGGAGTGAGTCTGTCTTTGGAACGTAGAATAACATGAAAACAGTGATGAGGCTTTTTGTGTCCTGCCATTAAAAATGCGGACTCCCTTTCAAGATGGAGGAGGACAGACAAACAAGCCCATGAACAAAGGAGCAAAGCCAAGTGAAGAATGCCTTCATCTGAGGACTGTAAGAGGCTAATGACAGCAAGACAGGTTGTGCCACAATAAAAGGATGTGAGGGTAGGATATTCCTTAAAATGGAGAATAGTGTGCCTAGCAAAGGAAATTAGTCATGCAGACTACTTCTCCTCTTCCTTGAAGACTGTATATTATTTTGCTCCATATGTAATGGATACCAAAAGGCAATATAAAGATGTCAGAACCCCTCCCCCCCCCCCTTTTTTTGCATCCAGTTGATCCAAAACTTTAAGACTTGAGAGGTGAGCTTCAACGTCATAGATTTTAATACCAGAATGAAGAACCATGACCATCTATTCTGACCTCCTACGTAACACAGATTATAGAATGTCACCCAGTGAGTTCTACAGTGGAAGGAATTGTTCTTCCCAACCAGGTTAATAACGTATCAGAGGGGTAGCCGTGTTAGTCTGCATCTGACGAAGTGGGTATTCACCCATGAAAGCTTATGCTCCAATATGTCTGTTACTCCATAAGGTGCCACAGGACTCTTTGTCGCTTTAGGTAAGTAAAGATTATCAATCCCACAATTATGTGAACTAGAGCATGTCTTCTAGAGCAGGCCTGCACAACTCCAAAAGCAGCGAGAGCCATATTACTGCAAAAAAACCAGCTGCGGGCCAAAAAGCCCTGCCCTCACCCGCTTCTCCCCACCCCACCGCTGGCTTGCCCCACCCCTACTCACTTCCCGCAGGCCACACAATGAGCTAGTGCGGGCCGCATGTGGCCCCCAGGCTGCATGTTCTGCAGGCCTGCTCTAGAGCTAGGACCAGATTTTCAAAAGACCTCAGTACCCAACATGAGACTTGCAACCACATTTTCAAGAGCTCAGCTTCCACTGTGCTAAGCTCTTCTGAAAATATGGCTACGTATTTTGGTGCTAAACCTGGAGCTGAATTCTTTTGAAGAACTAGCCCTGGTTATGGGTGCTGAAAATCAGGCCCCTCTTGTTTGCCTACCTTATAAAACCAGGCGGCATATTCCAAAGCCTGCTGGAAATCTGGGGGAAACCTCCATTCCACTCCTGTCTCCTTCTGCACTATTTGCATGAGAATTTTCCATTTTTGGAGCCAGGCCTGGAGGAATAAGGCAACTGGTTAGTTTAGATAATAAGGGCTCTCTGATGCATTGGTTTGACAAGGTACCCAAAGTGCTTGAATTTGCTGAACAAAATATGAGTGTCTGCTCACATTTTCTACTTCTTATTGAAACACAAATCCTGCAACTCTGGCAAAATTTTGGCTGGCTATTTTTTTTCCTTCTCAGCAGCCTTGCCTACCTGGTATTTTTAGCAGCTCCAACCAACCTGGCATTTCATTCCCAGTGGCCGAGATCCCAAGCCTCTGGTTCTAATTTCCTAACACTAGAGCTGCTGAGACAGTGGATGAAGTGGCAAGGCTACTTCATCCCACCGCCTGGCTGCCAAACAATAAGGGGATGCATTTCAAACAACGTCATTTTCAAACAACGTCATGTGCTTCCTGAGCTGCATTCAGGAATGGTTGCATCTCTTTCTTTTTTGGTATAAAATGAGCTCAATTATCTAAAAGAAAAAAAAATCCTTTCCAACCTACCAAGAAATGAGGAAAGACATAAGGAGAAAAGCTCAATTGTTGTAAAATCAGAGGAGAGAAATGAATTCAGTTGATCTGATTTTTTTCCCATCCAGACTAGTATAAGTGACAAGAATAAGTTAGTGCAAATCGGCTCTCCCTCAATAAGTCTGTCTCCAACCCAGCCAACCCAATGGGTTTGTGGTTTATTTGGTAAAGATCTGTGTCCCATTTATCACAGGCTGTCGATCTCCCATACAGCCCTTCCTAACAGGGATTAACTAGGCTAAATGTCAAAGAACTGGCTAATAACAGCCTGTGCTCTCAAAATAGGTGATTATATTAATCTATGTGGCTAAAACCCCCAATAATAATTTGCATGCACAGTATATATAACTGCCTGTTAAGTATAGTAGTATTGTTGAGACATATTTCTATTTAGCTTGTTTACTCCCAGACCATTTGGGCTCAGACGTCTCAATGTTCTTGGCCTAAATGTGGTATAAAGCGAAAGACAGGGATCCAAAGAGTGAGGCAGAAGAGAAAAATAATCATGCTGGGCAGCTTTCATGAAAAGAAAATCTGGGGCCACCTCAATTGAACAGCTCCACATTTCTGTTTTTAAATCTGGGTAATAAAAAAAGAAGGATGACTTCAGATTTCTATGGGAAATCTGGCTTAAGAGCACATTTAAGACTAAAATGACTCTGGGGGTGTTGTTCCTGGAGACAGATGAGAGATTTGATTGTAGGAATTCCTCCATATTGGAAAAGACCCAGAGTCTGATACACATGGAGTTATCCAGTCCCTTGAAGCATGGAAAATTTGGTTGAGTAATGTTAGTAGGGGGTTCAGCTTCCTTCTCAGTCTGTCCATGAGTAGATCCCAATTTTGTAGAAGGTTTTTGTTATTCATAAACATTCCCCTAAGAACTTGGCTGAACAATTCGCAGACTATGGATTTGTTTGCAAACTCTTTGTATTAACTAATTGTTATTTGCAGTTTGTTAATTGCATTGTGTCATTGGTCAGCTGAGTCACATGATATTTTTTTCTGATTCCTGATTGGATTACTGGAGAGAAAAATAACAATAGATAGCAAATAAAACCTTTTGGGTAAAAGATTGCTAGGGCTAAATCTAGTGAGAATTTGGGGATTATCTATTATCTGATTGTCTATTATCTATTATCTGATTATCTATTATCACCCAAATAGAACCCTACGCCTCAATGGATAGTATCAAATCAAATATGGAATTCAGATTCATGAATAAATTCATTAATAATTTTTTTAATTCTTCAATCAGCTCAGCTATTTGGTACCTTGGAAAAAGTGGATTTCCAGTGATCTGTCTTCTGTTTGGGACTGGGAAAGCTAAAGTCCCTGAAAGTCTAAATTCTCCTTCAGTGCAGAGAAAAACATACATCTGCTGCTAGAACACCTCATTTTTTATCCTGCCTTGTTTGTATATAGAGCTGTACAGAGAAAAGTAATTTCATTTTATGGATCATTTCAATATCTTGGAATTTGGTTTTCTTCCGATTAAGCAGATTGCTGAGGAGCTGGGCGGGTGACTTGCTGGGAAATGAGGAAGGTTTCGAAAGCTGCCTGGCAAGCAGGGTTCTGAAGGAACTTCATCAAAACTGAACCTTCTCCATGGAACATTCTGAATTCAGCACACTTGTAAATTCCAGCAACAAACTGTTTTGCTGGAATTTTTCTGGCCAGCTGTAATTCAGATTCATGAAATAATAATAATAAAAAAGGATTCTGTGGTGATTTGAACCCCAGCCAAAGGTATTATATGTGTTTGATGTATGCACAAGATAATGTTTGTAGTGTAATTTCTGTGAAAGGAAGAATGGCTTAGTGATCCAGAGCTCAAGAGAGCTGGATTCTGTTTTCAGTCCTGCTGCAAACTTCACTGTGTGACTTAGGCCAAGACTGTCAAAAATAGGAGCCTAAAGTTAGGCTTCTAGATCTGCATTTAGTTTAGTAGACAAGTGGCCTGATTTTAATCCAGCAGCTCCCACTGAAATCAGCAGCTTTGGTGACACTGGAAGCACATGAAAAAGGGGTGAGTGGAAAGTGGGAGCACCAGATATCATTCAAGATCAGGGGAAGTTCTAGGGTGACCAGACAGCAAATGTGAAAAATCAGGACAGGGGTGGGGGGTAATAGGAGCCCATATAAGAGAGAGACCCAAAAATCGGGACTGTCCCTATAAAATCGTGACTTCTGGTCACCCTAGGAAGTGCATTGTGGATTGGAAATAAGAACACAACAATGCAGTGTGTGAATGTTTGACAGCCATCCAGAAAGAGGACTGCCGTTGGATTGTACTGCTGTTGCTGCTGAAGAGGAAAGCATTAAAAAAAAAACTTCTTAAAATTAGAGGACCTCTTAATTATGATTTCATTTTTTTTTTAACAAGAGAAGCCCTGAAGTATTTGAGGATATACTGAACCCGTCTTTCCCATCTCAGACAGTGGCTCTCTAACCTCTTCCTCACTCTGGGGAACTGGATAATCGCTTTCCACAGACATGTATCATTAATGCTGTGTGTGTGTTAACATTTTCTTCATCCATGAACCAGGCCATTGTTCCATTCGGTATGTGGGACACAGAGAGATTAAATGCTTTATATAAAGACTGCTGAGAGAATAAAAAGATGACAGAAGTGAATTCTCATCCTGAGAGTTCAACTTCAGCCCCAGCGGCCTCCTAAAGAGAATCTTTACCTGGTTTCCATGTGCTCCCACCAGAGTTGCCAGCGCTCAATTACCTTAGTCTCTAAGAAATAACCCCAATTCCATACATTTTCCTTTAGTTCCTTGAGGTGTAGATGGTTGCAGCTCAGGGATACTACAAATCCCAGTATGCAAAGCTCCATCTTGATCTGAATGGCCTGGATGCTCCTGGATTACAGCTCTGTGGTTTACTAATAAAATTCCAGACCAGTACAAATGTTTCTTTGGTTTTATCCCAGCCCCATATACTTGGCTTTTAGAGCCAGCACTTCTCATCATGACACACTAGTGCATAGGCACTAATGGCCAGAGTGTCAGACCCTGCCCCCTCCAGGAGATTAAACAGATTGTCTGTCTCAGTCAACATTACTGCAATGTGAGAGCATGAAAGAGAGAACAAACCTGAATGGCTCCCATTCTGCTTCTGTTAGCAGCCTCTTCTGAGTCAGTAAAATTCAGATTCCTCAGTGGGAAACCAGCTTGTTAATTAGTTGAGTCAAATGATTGCATGATAGCGAGGTAGATCTCACTACAAAGCAATCATGTTGTCTTGCTACATGGCCTCAGAATACAGTTTGAGAAGACATGCTATGGTCAGATCTCATAAGCTGACCTGTGCTGGCGCTTGACTGTGAGACCTTTAAGGTCTACCTAGAAGCTGCCAGAAGTGGTACTTAAGCCTGGGTAAGGAATATTCGTTCACCTTGATTGAGATACAAAGACATTGTGCTGGGAGGTGCTACGCTCTGGAAAGCTTTCTCCTTCTCAGGAGATGGAAGAGCTAAAATCCTGCCGATTGCCAAGTGAGCAATTAATTACAGTGCATCTACCTAAAATCCTCCTGCAGTTTCATGTGGAGTAAGGGATTTATACCTGCCACAGCCAGCTGTCTCATAGGACAGTCACACTCAGAGTTTTAATTTGTGTCTGAGAGCATGAGACAGTGAGGGACAATGTGAGCTACTGTGGCACCTGGAGGACTCCTGTAGTGAAGAGGACTCAGTTAGGCAGCACCATAAGCACCTTTCCTCTATTCTGCAGCTACTGCCTTGAGCCTCTTCATTGCTGTTCTCATACTCCTTCAGTGCACTCTATATCTATCTATCTGTCTATCTATCCATCCTGCCTGTCCTCTCTTCCCACATGCTGATGAGTAATTTGTTCACTCTGTCCCCACACTGGTTTCTTCCCAGCTCTCCTCCTTGTCAGTTTCCTTCCGTTTCTCCTCATTCTTCTCCCTGGTGAGTATCTGTCTCATTTTCCTCCTATCCACTAGAGCCAAAGAGCACAGAGCTGGGAAACCAGAGCTGGAGACAAACTGGAGTTGCCAACCCTCCAGGATTGTTCTAGAGTCTCCAGGAATTAAAAATTAATCTTTCAGAGTAGCAGCTGTGTTAGTTTGTATCTCAAAAAAGAACAAAGAGTAATTGTGGCACCTTAGACTGACTAATTTATTTGGGTACAAGCTTTCATGGGCTAAAACCCACTTCATCAGATGCATAGAATGGAACATACAATAGGTATATCTATATCTATCTATGTATCTATATATAGATATAGATAGATATACATACAGAAAACATGAGAAGGTGGAAGTTGCCATACAAACTCTAAGAGGCTAATTAATTAAGATGAGCTATTGTCAGCAAGAGAAAACTTTTGTAGTGGTAATCAGGATGGCCCATTTCAGACAGATGATAAGAAGGTGTGAATAACAGTAGTGGGATAGTTAACATGGGGCTTAATCTCTAATTAAAAATATGTTGTGATGAAACCTCCAGAAATACATCCAACCAAAATTGACACCGCTAAGTGAAACACACAATGTTTATTCACATCATTTGTAATACATGCCTCTCAGGGGGATGCTGTATAAAAAGCTCTGACTTTTAGAGCTGATAAGGAAATGCCTTTTCTGCCTGCAAAAAAAAAAAAAGATGATGGAAACAAAAAAGGTTTACTGTTCTTTGAAATTTTTCTTCAATATTTTTCAATTTTTTGTTAAAAAATAAAAACCAAACCAAACCAAAACATTTTCAGTTTTAGCTGAAAAATTTCAGTTTTGGGTTCCTGTTTTTAGCTTTCCAGTTTTTTGATGGCTTTCCTACAAACACACACACAATGAAAATGGACGTTTCCTGTGGAAATCTCCATTTTGATAAAAAAAAACCATTTGTTGAAAAATTGTTTTGAAGGAAAGTTTTTGATCAGCTCTACTGGCTTTTCCAATTTACTTCCTGTCCTAAACTGCTGAGGTGTATTGCAATGCATTCTCAAACAGCTTTTCTTAGTCTCCCACACCACTCCCCAGAGATGGCTGCATGAGGAGATTGTGCTATATATAGTATGAATAACAGGAAACTGTGGTATCCTTTGGAATGAAAGATGCTAGAGAAATACCACAGCCTGGGTTCACAGCTCTGCTACATGCAAAACTCTCACTAAGTTATTCACATCCAGAGTTGTGAGGCAGCAGCTGCAGAGTGCATGATGGCTACTGTGTTTCCTAGTCCCTGTACTGCTGTCTGTATTGTGGAGTACTAAGCCTGCGTATGAAAATCCTCATGCAAAAATGTATTGGATTATTTTCTAACTGAAGTCTCTAATCAAAACAATTTTCTATCCAAAAATGGCTGGAGGGCAACCAGGGATATAGAGGAAGAGGCCTACCTGTCTATCCTCATTTATATTGCTTCTCCGTCTATCTGCCATGTCTGTGCACCGATTTAGCTATCTGCGTCTCCCTGTCTACACATACATTATGTATCACTAAATGACTGCTGCTGTGGATTTCAGACGTTCCTTAGGGCACTTTGGGATGCCACCACAAGCCCTGGCAATATAATCACACTCAGCCACATAGTATTTGTGTCTGTGGGTATCAGCTGTGTTTGCAGGTTCCCTTCCTAACAAATGCATCAGTTCCTGATTGTTGATTTCACTAATAACTCCTTAGCAGCCTTACAAATGGAAAGTATGGAGTGTGTGTGACATGTTTGCCAAACCTTGGGAAGGAAAAAAAAACCCAACCCAACCCAAACCTTGAAGCACCCAGACCTGTTTACAGAATTTCCAAACCTTTTCAAACTTCCAGCTCTGCTGTCTGAAGGTGGCTTTCCAAGCCTGCAAGATAACCAAATAACACAGCATACATCATTTTTTAGTGGGCTGGGTCTTCTCAGTCTGGATTAGAGTTATCCAAGGTGAATCTCAAATAAATGGGCTAGATCCCAAAGAGAAAACATCATCACTTACAGGTAGTAGTTATATATTCCAAGGCCCTGTGAGGTTCTCTTCACAGACTGCTCTTTCAAAGGGCCATTCAAGGGAACTTTTACCAATGTGAATAACAGGTCCAGATGGAGAGTTCTGTGCCAGCACCACACTTAAGGGCAAACAGAAGAGAGATTTTCAGTAGAAGAAAGTCATTCTTGGCTCCTGTTAATATCTTCACGTCTTACACTTAGGAAAAATAAGTTCCACTGAGCTTTCTTTCTTTCTTTCTCTTTTTCTACACTGACTGTTGTAATAAAATAGTCACAGTAACAACTGACTAGATCCTCAGCTGGTGTAAAGCGTCATAGCCCCTGTGAAATCCATATACATGATAGCTGCTGGGTGGGGTGGGGCATGTACTTCCTAAGATCCCACTTACAGCCAAATTGAAACTAACATACAGAGCCCTGGGTTTCTCTTCCTGAACTACAGGCATGCCAGCTCTCGTTATCTAGATGGGCACACACAAGAACATGTGCTTATGCAGCTATCCCTATGCTGAAATAAACCTGCCTTCACTTCCTTCAGAGATTAGATAGGAAAACAAACACGCGCTTGTGCATTTATTTGAACATGAGCGGATGCCATTAGTCGCATAAACTGTTACTGGAAACTTTCACTGCCTACCTCTCTAGCTGATCGTGTGATCATTTGATTCTCATACCACACGGCAACCCTGGTGCAGTCTGTGTGTTTGTTTGAATGTGCCATCAATTACAATGTCCTTTGTTTTTTCTCCTATTATTTGTTAGGCATGGAAATTAATTGCAAATAATTGTTGTTTGGCTTGTAACCTTCAAGGGTCACAATCGGGTTCCTTGCTCCAGGGGAAGAAGTATTTCCCCCTATTTCTGTCTCTGAGCCAGCTCCTTTGCACTGGCCAGTGCATTGTAGAGGCAGAGCCTTGGCTCCGCCCACTCCCTAGCGGAAAAGTAGCAGCGGTGGTGGTTGATCTGTCCACCATACAGGCTCCAGTGATGCAGCTAGCATGTGCAAGGGGGTCAGGGAGCTCCTATGTGGGCATTGGAATTAGTTATAATACACTCTAGGTCTAATCCTGGTGAGATTTTAATGATAAATAATAAGGAGGGTTATTGTAATCTTGAATTTTCTTACCTTTATGCATATCAAATCTCCGCCAAAGCCCCATACATCATTTGCATTGAATCTCTCTCCTTCACTTTTTATTAGATATGTTTATACAGACAGACTATGACAGGTTGAGTTAGGAACGTAGGAGAAGAGTGGGGGAAAAGCTTCAGGGAACAAAACATTAGTGCCAAGCTTCTATAAGAGTAACACACGTTCTGGAAAGTGAAATGAAAATTAAAACTCTTTAACAAAGCTGTGACAGCGTCTGTTGACGCAACAAAGTCAGTGATTTATCACAGGATAATGGTCTCCCGCTGCTACAGAAATGCCACGGGGAAGCCAAGATATTTAATTTCAGTGCAAGAGAGCTGAACCTTGGGCTGATGTTTTATCCCAATTGCCTTATTTCCTTTTGAATGAACGGCTGGTGAAGATTGCAGCTTTTTACCTGATGGATGTTGGAGCAGGAGAGTAAGCATTGCCTATGGCCTCATGATGGAAAAATTGCCTTCTGATTGACTTGATGGAAGAGACTTGCTGTGGATTTCAGCCAATCACAGCTCATCCAGTCATCTGTATATCTGCAGTATATAGTAACTATCCTATTATATGTGCCTTACGGGTTGGACCCTGCACTGGTGTAAATTGGCATAGCTCCTTTGGAGTCCACAGTGATTCAACAATTTATATCCACTGAGGATCTGACCATTAATATGTAATTAAACACATTTAGGAATTGGAAGCATTTCCCCAGCTTCCTCCCGATGCTAAGGTTTGCATTTCTCCTTAAAACACAGAGGAGCCAGACATTCCTGCCTCATTACCAAACTGTAAATGAATAAGTCTGTATTTCTTTAAGTGAATTTCATGTTGGTGGAAGGTACTGGATTGACAGGCCTGGAGACAGGCCTCCATTGATCCACAGGATGATACAGCTTGGGCAGCAGCAGGGATGGTTTCCGACACATTGACATCTGCCTCAAAACCTGGCCTAACGAGACTACGACTAGTGCAAAGAAAAGTGGTCAGTGTCCTAGACCGATTCAGCCCTGGGATTTTCTTCTGAGTGCCCCCCCCCCCCGCCTCCGCTCGTTAGCTCAATCAGTTGCTTTGATGGTTCCAGCTCTGTAAACACTTTTCACTAGGAATGGAACTGTGAATCCCCCAACTTATTTTAAATGAACCACCACCATATGACCACCAAAATGGTAAGGACTTGTGGATGCTTCCAGCCTGGTCCCATATTCTCCTAAGAAGGGAAAGTCCCCCTATCCTATTACTAGGCTTGGTCAAATAAGTAAAAACTGGTTCTAAAAGGGCTGGGACCTGTTCACTGTGAGTCAGGGCCATATTATTTTGTATTCACAACATTCCAGCTGGGAACTTATGGAAATATTTGTGAATTCCAATAGTTTTGTATATTCTATCCCAAGGATGTATTTGGAAGGAAAGCTATGACCAAAAGCATGTTACTCACGGGATCCTTATCAATGAGTTGAAAAATCAAGATCAATTCATGGCCAGCGCACCAACCAAAAGGAAAAAAAAATCAGAAGCTCAATTCATAACAATTATTACTTGGAATGAATATCCAACCCAGCCCTACCATTCAGCAATATCCCTGAGTACTTATATTCTCTACTCTTTTTAAGGGGGCCCTTTCCATGAGTTCTCAGTGATTCATAAAAAGAAACATGAGATGCCTTCCATCCCTGCCCGATATAATGCCAATTTGTTTATTGAAACCAGAAAAAGTGACCAACGGGGACAAATGACGTGGAGGTGGGAAGGCTGAATAGAGTGGAGGAGTGAGTGTTATTTCCTAGCTTGACATTGCAAGTGAATGATGATCTTTGCACTAAAGGTCCATTTCAGAGCTAAACTAGTCCAGATGTTGGGCCTGCTTTCCTGGCAACCTCCACTCTGATCCCTGTTTAGTTCTCAAATACATCTTTTGAGCAAAGAGCCACCAAGTATTTTCAACCCATTCTGCCATGTCCCCCCACAAAACTTGTCCTGTGTGTGCTTGGTAGATTGCATCTCTCAGCACTCTGTTCCCTTGCACACACTCCCCCAGGAACAGAAACAGATAACTCTCCTCTCCTTGATGCCCAACACAACAGCTCCAAGAGCTGCCTTATTTGGGGATCTTACAACTTTATTCTCCCTGGCATTTGCTATGTGTATTTGCTTTGGCTGCTTGCCTCTGACCCGCTTTCCATTTCTAATTTTTGTATTCAGTTGCTTTACACACACTGATCAGCCCTGCTAGGAGTGCACACAGCTCCTCACTTGTTTCCCCAGCTGTAGTTACAGAACATATAGTGTTTGGAACCGGCAAAGAGGGGAGAAAAATAGAAAATGAAAAGGTGGCTTATAGATCTAGGTAGAGAAGAGGATATGGCTAGTGAAGGGTCTGAGTGATGGGAACGCAGACCTTAGAGGCACTTGGAGTTGGATTGGATTTCTTTTAAACAGACAACAGAAAGTTTTCCAATTAAAAGAACATCACATAAACAAAACAACCCTCTAAACACAGCAGCTGGCCAGGATGCACAGCCAAATGTTTTGGGGAGGGGTGGGGAGAAGGGGTGGGTTTTTTATCTGTGACTGCTTTTTTTGTATGTCTTGCTTTTGGAAAAATATCACATTACCTGGGCTTTGTTCACCCCCAGTTTATTTCTACCGATGATGTGCAGGTGAACTAGTGTCAGCATGCTCTGGCAAAATCAGTCTGGGGCATGTTGGCTCTTGGCTGCTTGAAAGAGAATATGGACCCCAGGTCACAGCAGACAGTCACAGTGTGGTTCTAACTCTCCAAGGTTGGTTTGGAGCTTTGGCTGTTTCTCTTTCCCCGGGATCTCACGCTGGATAATCTTTCATTTAGTTTTTTGTAACTTATTCAGTATGTCGCTAAGCATGCGCACGACCTTCGAACAAAGGGCTAGACTGTGGCTCTCACAGGGCAATAAGGGACCTGTTGCACCTCTTATTATTGGTTACTTGTACTGCGGTACAAGAACTGAGATCAGGGCTTTGCTGTGCTAGGCTGCCTGGAAGAGTTTACAATCTAAAAATGGACATGATAGATAAAAGTGAGAGGATCTCAAAGGAGGAACCGAGGCTGAGAGACTAAGGGACTTGCCCACAGCCCCATGCTCACATTGGGAGTCTGAGGCAGCACAAGGAGTTAAACAGAAGTCCTGAGCTCTTGGTCAGCGTCTCAGCCACAACGTCATCCTTCCTCTCACCTTCCCCTGGGGTACCTGCAGTAACCTCAGCCAGCTTGCAGCTCTGGGCCTGGGGGAACTGCCAGGGCAAATCTGCCTGATTCTCCCCTCCATGAGCAAGTGGCCTGGGAGGAGATGTAGTGAGGCTGGGTGAATGCAGAGACCAGGTTCTGCCCCAGAGTTGGCCTGGCACAATGAGGGGAATAAGCTGCACCCCAAAAAGGGTGAAATAACTTATTCCTCCCCAAAGAAGAGGAGAGCCCAGGAGGAGACGGGCCTTCCTGAAGTGGTGACGCTCATGCATCGGGTCTAACGGCTCAGCCGTTCTCAACTAACCAATTGGGTCAGTGCTAGTTAAAGGAAAAAATAGGACACCCCCCCTTCCACAAAAGGCTCTGGGACCTGTCTCCATCCTGCCTTCGGCACAAGCCTGTCAGACCAAGTGAGTTCCAGCTTCTCTGGAAACATCTCTAGGCCCTCAGACACTGAAACGTCAGGGCAATGAGCCCCACAATCTGGGAGCATGCCCAGTTCCCATTATGGACAGTCATCCTGGATTAGTACATTTTCCAGATAGTGACATTTTGATGCTGCCTCACAAATGCCCCATGCGCAGAGTAAATCCCTAAGAGCTATAGAAGAGCTAGGTATTTTTATAGTGATTTCTTCTTCTTATTATTATTTATTAATGAAATGCCTCTTGGAAATGGAACCAGAGCCATTAGAGATGAGGAAACTCTGAGGTCCCATCTGCTCCATGCTGCTGGGGAACTGTATGAGATTATTCGCTATGCCCCACTTGCTGGTGCTTTGCTCACTCTCATTTAAAACATGGATGTATGTTATGTCGCTGGCAGGGGACAGTGTCAGAGTTGCCTTTGACAACTAAAATAACTCTGCCATGCTTTATGACTGCAGAGAGGCTGTGGCAGGGTCCAGCATGTAAGAGGTTAAGCTGCAGCAAGAGGTTTGAAAGGCCTCAGTGGAATCCACAAACTTCTTTCAGTCCCTCTGAAGCCCTGAGTTTGTCCTGGAGCTGCTAAATTCCTTCTCTGGTCCATGGGGCTGTCCGCCATTGATCTCTTTTTTTTGTGAGCATGTTAGGCGCATTCCGGACCCTGCCCAGTCAGAGGGGAAAAATAAACATGAAAGGAGCATGGGAGATTCTGGCAGCTGGGGGTCCGTTAGGTTACAGGACCTGTGGGTATGTCTACACTGCAATTAAAAACCTGAGGCTGGCCTGTGCCAGCTGACTCGGGCTCACGGGGTATAGGGCTAAGGGACTGTTTAGTTGTGGTGTAGACTTGGGCTTGGGCTGGGCCCTGCAAGGTGGGAGGGTCCCAGAACTTGGGCTGCAGCCTGAGCCCGAACGTCCACACCACAATTAAACAGCCCCTTAGCAGGAGCCCAAGTCATCTGGCATGGGCCAGCCGTGGGTGTCTAATTGCAGTGTGGACATATCCGGGGACATTCTTGGCTTTAGGTTAACTAACAACGCCCACCTTCTCAGCTGCTCCAAGGGGAATGGAAAAGTACTAGAGTTAGCTGTCCATTCTGGGCACCTTGGATAAGGCCAGCGCTGTTCATGTGCTCTCCACTTGCCCATCTGCTGTCAGCTAGGGGATTTTGCATAGGTCCCCACCCCGAACTTGCACTTCATTATTTAGGTGAGGCCGTGGGATGTGAATGATGTTTACAGACGTTTAGGAAAACCAGGTGCCTGCCACAAAGGGGATTACAATAGGCACAGTATGACCCATTAAGGCTTACATGTGAGCCCTGGAGCGCTTGGCATGAGGCTGTAGCTCTTTCTGTTCATACGGTGGGTACAGCAGGACTCTGGAATTGCTCAAGACTGCTCAGAGGAGCCAAGTGTCTCAGAAGAATAGGCCTGTGAGCTTCTGAATGAGCAGAAACAACAGTCTCCTTGTAACCCTCTCTGTGCCAAAGACAAGAGCTAGAGTGGAAATGAAACTGATATAGGCCTATCAACAACTGCAACTGAATCGGGCCACTGAGCTGCTCAACCTGGGAATCGCAGGGCATCAGCCTAGACAATGCTCCCAGCTTTCCCAAACTGTAAACCTAGGCAGACCCAGCTCCCCTGCAGTCCCATACCCCAGGCAGCTTCAGACCCTATCAGACTCTAAAGCCCAGCTGGCCCATAGACTCCCCCAACCTTTTTGTCCAGCCTGCCCCTGTAGTGATATATGCCTTGCCACACTGCCACCTAATGGCAGAGCTATATTAAAGGGACAGTGGGGTACAGATGGCTGAGTGATCTGAAAGCTGCCAGTACATGTTCCTGCTGTGATTTATCAATTGGAAGGGATGGGTCCTGGCTTCACAGGGACCTTGGGTGAATGATTTATGTCTGTCTCCAGCTGACTTACCTGAAGCACTTCCTCTCTGTCAATAGGCAAAGGAGTGAATCTAGGCAATGATATAAAACCCAAATGTTGTTTTTGTTGATTTAGAAAATGTGTCCCTGGATCAGCAGCTCAGAGCAGCTGAGGGATGGGGAAGGAGAGATCTTGGCCTTTCAGAGGATTATCCTTTGTGAAAAAATATGTGTATCAAACAGCTGAGTTTTAACATTTCAGTGGAGTTTGTCACAGAGTCATAGGACTGGAAGGGACCTCGAGAGGTCTCTTAGTCCTGTCCCTTGCACTCAAGGCAGGACCAAGCATTATCTAGACCACGGGTTCTCAGACTTGGTGGTGTGAACCCTTAGGGGGTCGTGAGCTTATTATGTGGGGATCGTGAGCTGTCAGCCTCCACCCCAAACTCCACTTCACCTCCAGCATTTATAATAGTGTTAAATATTTAAAAACGTGTTTTTAATGTATAAGGGAAGTCACACTCAGAGGCTTGCTTTGTGAAAGGGGTCACCAGTGAAAAAAGTTTGAGAATCACTGATCTAGACCAACCCTGACAGGTATCTGTGCAACCTACTCTTAGAAATCTCCAATGCTGGAGATTCCACAACTTCCCGAGGCAATTGATTCCAGTGCTTAGCCACCCTGACAGGAAGTTTTCCCTAATGTCCAGTCTAAACAATCTTGCTTCAATTTAAGCCTATTACCTCTTGTCCTATCCTCACAAGCGAAGAACAATTTTTCTCCCTCCTTGTAACAACCTTTTATGTACTTGAAAACTGTTATCATGTCCCCTCTCAGTCTTCTCTTTTCCAGACTAAACAAACCCAGTTTTTTCAATCTTCTGTCATAGGTCATGTTTTCTAGACCTTTTAATCATTCTGGTTTCTCTTCTCTGGACTTTCTCCAATTTGTTTGCTTGATGGTTGCTTTTTTTGCAACACTGTTACACTGTTGACTCATATTTACCTTGTGATCCACTGTGACCCCCAGATCCTATTCCACAGTACTCCTTCCTAGGCAGGAAGGATCTTTACTATGGAGAATTAGCAGTGGTTTTCAGAACTAATGTAAACTCCTGACCCTGGGCCTTTCAAACAGGCTGAAGGGTAACTTTCCATGGGACAGACATCTCTCACAGCCTGTTGTAGGCCCTCCACATGCAACTTCTATGAATCATACATGGATGGTTTATAGAAACATTGCACTGCTCCAAGAGTTAGTTGATTCTGATTGGCTGAAGCAGCAGCATGCAACTTCGAACAGTTCTGTGCTTTTGCCTGGAACAGTCGGGCAGTGGGTCATTGCACTTGCTGAGACACCTCTTTGTGTCAGACAAACAAGATGAGCAACATAGCACACACGCCGCGGAGCTACACAGATGCATGTATTTTCTCAAGCCATTGCTGTGTAAAGATAGTACAGTCCAGGTCATCTGGCTGGGAGCTCAATGCAAATATACAGACGCAGAGAAGTCGCCTTGCTCAGACTCCGTAACTTTCCCATCTCCCAGCTCCTGCCGTCCAGCCCAGCGATTAACTGCAAACATAGGTCTCTTTATAATTCTCCTCCATCATCACAGGAGTCAGAGCTGCAGCTCCTGTTTTCAGATAATCAGAATAGCCAGTGGCCCCGCACCAGCTCTTTGCCTTTTAACTCCATTTTTAAAAATGCTCTGGATCGAGATCCATTTTCTCCACTTAGTATTGATGACCAGTTCACCTGCCTTGAAATAGGGTCTGCAGGCTCTTTGATGAAGGCGTTGGGTGGTTATCCAGTTCCAGTGGAGTTTCTATAAGTGCCTCTTTACTTTAGTGAAACAATACTGCTTTGGAACATTTAGCTTTGTGATTCTCTTGTGAATCAATATCACAGATATCCCTACAGCTTCCTTTAGATGGGATATGCCATATCCCTTCTAGCTGCCCTGCTTCTGTGATGACAGGAGGGTATTAGAGAAAGGAGAAATAGTCCCCATCAGTGGAAGGACACTCTTTTCTAAATCAACCTCACTGTCCCTTTCTACAGAGATAGCAATAGAACCTGCACTTCGATAGCAAGCCTAATAATGAGAGGTTACTTAAAAGATGTAATTGCTAACACAAGGAGAAGCTGGAGGGAGGGGGTTGACTGTTTATAAGCTTGTCTCTGGCTTTTTCTATTTTTATTGTTGTCTGCTGCATTACTGTAATTGAGGCTTCATTTCAAGCCAGGTCACTTTCCAGTGGAAATGGCCCCAGCTCAAGTGTGGGAGGGGATCAAGAGCAAAATGTTCATGTTTATTTACCTTCAGATTTGCATGTCGTGGGTGCTGCTAACTTATAAGTGCTAGGAGAAGATAATATCGTGAGGGGTGAATCATTCCTGAGCCTGAGTGCTCTGAGTGCTCTGATGAGTCATTTGAGGTAATTCCCCATGAGTACTAAAGGCCCGGTGGCATCCGACCCATAAGCAAGGGTCTAACCAGGTGATCCCAAAGCAGCTATATAGGCTCATAATGAAAGCAGCCGCTCCAGTCTGCTCAATGTTGCAACCTTGTTTGGGATGCTCCCTGGCCATTCTGACAGGCTGTTACTATGCCAACTCCAGCTCAAGCCATGGCCAGTTGCTCAGCTGTCCTGACAAACATGCAGTGGGCTCTGGGGGAACAAGGGGTGTCATATCCTTTATATGTGAGGCCACAACGTTAGGAGAGGAGTATCATGTTCATGTAATACTAGACTGTGACTTAAGGTATAAGGTGTGATGGGTTGGTGGCATCAGCAACAGAGCAGGAGGAAGAATAGTTAGTTGCTGGTCTATATTAATGGTAAATTACTATAACCATGCTAGCCAGTGGTTAGAGTCTCACCTTCACCCATTCCTCTATCTTAGGTACTTGTGTGGGCCCCAACACCATGGTACCTAAGTGCCTCACAAACTTTTATGGGTTTATCTCCACAACACCTATTATCCCTATGGAGTAGATGGAAACCTGGGGCACAGGGAGATTAAATGACTTGGCCAAGGTCACACAGGGAGTCTGTGGCAGAGCCAGGAATTGAAGCTGGGTCTCCCATGCCAGCCCCTTGAAGACCGGGCCACTCTCCTTCCCAACTGTTTCTGGGAGGCAGTAATCCTCCTTCACATTCAGAACCAAGGTCCAGGTAGCCAGGACTCATTCTAGCTGTGTCAGAAGCATAGTTCAAGTTGCTACCTAGGTACGTTTCACACAGGACTTTCCATCTGAAAGCCTGGATGGACAATAAACAATTCTTGACTCCTGCTTAAAGGCAGCAGGTGAATCAGTGTTATTATCCCCATTTTACAGCTTGGGACACACCAGGGTAAGGTCACTTGGCCAGAGCGGGTGGCTAAACTGGGATTAGAACTCAGGAATATCTGGCGCTCAGTCCTGTGTTCAAAGACACCTTCCGCTCACCAAACCTCTTCAGTCAGCTCCCAGAAGGCGACCTTGTCTCTACAGATCCTTCAGCTTAGTAATAGCTTGCATAACACATTCAGGAGATGGACCCGGGAAGAGGACCAGCAGGCAGTGGGCCTTCATCCCCATCCATATCCCAGAGCCATTGGCTTTCCCTGCTTGGGATGTTCTGCCTGTACCTTTTTCTGACTCTGTGGGCGTTTATCCCTACAGCCTTCAGTTGGACAAGCTTACAGCTCAGACATGTACATTGGCCAGACATGGGGCTGTGCTCACATCACGTAATATCTACAGCTTAATATCCATCCACTATGGCTCAGGATAATTTGCTACAGAGATTTGCAGAGCTTTTTAAAAAGCAGCAGGCAAAAGAGCCTAGCTAGTTTAGGGAAGGTGCTCGGCAGAAAATGGCTGCCCTGCCAGATTGGTGAGTGTGCAGCAAAGTGCAGGGGATGTGTCCGAGGGCTTTTAAACAAGAACCAATTGTGTGCGCCGAGAGCTGCAGGACTTCCAGTTCTTTCCCTAAAGTCAGTGTCCCGGAGTCGCTGCTCCCTGCCAGATTCCTGTGGTCATCAGCTTCTTGGCACAGGCAGCTGAGACAAGATGTCCAGAGCTGTCTTTCCTCTCCCGAATCACAGAGTTATACAGATTGCTCACCAGTTTAACAAATTGCTTTAATTTAAACACAAGCTTGTTTTTCATTTGGAGCCTGCAGCATAATCAGCATCTCCACCCAACACAGGGAATACATTAACTCCCCGCCTCCTTATTCATGGCCTGAAAGAAGTCAGAGGCTAAATGCACCTCAGTGCTTGTGCACAGCACCCTTGCTAATCCAATGCAATGCCTTTCCACCCAACCTCACCAATATACCTCAATTCTGACCTACAATGCCCTGCTAATCAGTCCTGCGTTCCCCCATGCAACTCTGTAAAGCATCTTAGCCCTGATCTGGGACCACCCCCTGCTGTTGCAGTGCTGTGCACTGGGCCTTTTTGGGTTTTGTGATGTGTTTAAATGCCTATTGGTGACTTCAGCTGGGTTCCCCCAGCCTCTTTACCACCTCTGGCTTGCAGGAGATGAGAGTTGAAAGTTGGCTGGAAAACCTTTCCAGGGAAGGGATGGAGGGCTCCGTGGCTGGAGTGTCATAATCGGTTTGCAACAAGCCCTTCATTGCCCCATTGGTCAAAAGTCACTGGACTATTGCAACGTGCAACTGTCGGCCAAGACTAGCTCAGCACGGGTCCACTGGAGTGAGTCCTTGACTGCGACAAGTGTGGTTGACGGAAGTGATAACTGTTTGAGACTGGCCCCGCATAGTCCCTGAGGAGGCAGATCCCAGCTGTGACCAGCTCCGTGAGATTCCTGAGGAGGCATCTCTGGAGCTCACTACCAATAATCTGCAGCGTACGAATCCTGAGGATCCAGGTGAAAGTCTTGGCTTCAGCAACATGCCTGGAGTCTGCAGCAAATCCAGCTACTAGTGGGGGTTGTGCTATTTGGTTAGTAGCGTTCTAGTGTCTTGACTGTGGTACTGCCACAGCCAGTGCTGACACCTAGGCTGAGCAGCAAGTGACCACAGTGGTATATTCCCTTTAGTAGGTCAGGTGATGCCTTACCCTTCAAAGGCACAACATTGTCCATAAACCCAGAACCAGCTGTTGAGGGCTCACAACCCATCACAATACCAGCGTTTATAATTGCTGCTGCCACTGCCCCCATCACCCAGACACAATCTGGGGGACTTATCTCAGGGCTGCTATCAAGCTTCATTGAATAGAATTGTGTGCTGCTATCGCCTTTCCTTATGGAGATGCAATAGCCTTGATGTGTAAGTCATAACTGATTTCTCCTAAAGTTTGTGGAGTATTGCTTGACTGCTCTCATAGACTTTAAGGCCAGAGGGGACCATCATGATCATGTAGTCTGATCTTCTTCACATTGCTTCTCCAACAGCCAAGCCTTTTGGGGTATGTCTACGCTGCCATAAAACATCTGTGCATGGCATGTGTCAGCTGACTCAGGCTTGCAGGACAAGAAAATTACGGTGCAGACATTCAGTCTCAAATGGGAGCCCAGGCTCCGAACATCTAATCAGCAGTTCTATGGCCCTCCAGCCCGAGCTTCACAAGCCCAAGTTAGCTGATATGGGCCAGACTCGGGTATTTTGTTGCAGTGTAGAGACCCTTGGAGTCCTGGATACCCACAGCAGAAAATCTCTAGATCCTTGGGAGATGCCCAGCCCAATTGCAGCTGTTGGAGCAGGGCTCACAGCACTAGGGCTGCCACAGGTTCCCTCCCACCTCCTTATTACAGCTGAGGAAGCTCCTCACTGGGCAACTAAAGTGGTTTCTGGCTACAAGGAGGGGTAGCTCAATAGCCTGAGAGGAATCTAGGCTAATGGACTAAGCACTGGACTGAATGAGAGAGAAGGCCGGGTAACACTGTTTACCTGGTTATTAGTTATTTTACATACCTCTCTCATGCCCCTTCTTCTTTATCTCTTTGCTGCACTAAACAGTCCCATGATCAGTGTCTCATGAGCTAACTTTTTGCCATGTTGAAAACTGACCCTGTAATCCTACTCAGTGTGTTCAGTCATTTAGCTGCTTTCTAACTCTGGTTTTTAGATTGTGAGCTGTTTGGGTCAGGGACTATCATGTATTATACATCTGTATAGCACAAGGGGGCCATCAGTTAATGCCTTCTACCATAACGTAAATGTTAACTAATTACACTAACAATCCACCTCTCATTCCATGGTTACTTAGGCTACTTTGCTTCTTGGGAAAGCCTTTGCCAAAGGCTTTTTGAAAGCCCAAATACATATATCTGACTGTCTCCCTTGAGCCTCTATTTTGTTGATACAAGCCAAGAATTCTAATAGATTAGATGCACATTTTACAGAATCAGTGCTGGTGTTCTCCCATCACACCATGTTCATTAAGATGTTTGATAATTCTAGCGTTAATTATCTTCTCCACCAATTTACTTTTCCATCCATCTGTAGTTCTCAGTATCCATCTTTTTAAAGATAAGCCCAACATTTCCTGTTCTTCAGTGCTCTGCTGTAGTAGCTGGTTTTCAGGATAGATTGCATGCTTTTGTTAGCAGCCCAGCCATTTCATTGTTAAGTTCCTCCAGCACTCTTGAGTGTGTCCTTCTCCTTCTTATTTGCCCCCGTTACCACCTGGTGGGGGTCCAGTGGATGCACCAGTTCTCTTGCAGCCTTCCTACATCTGATGTACTTGAAAGAATTTCATTTGATACCTTTGGCTATTTGCTCTTCAAATTCCCTCTTAGCTCTACTAATTTTCATCTCACATGTTGCTGACTATAGTTTCTGTTCATTCATTTGTGCTGGATTTCTTTCTGAAGGATACCCAAAAAATTTTTGAACCTTGCCATTTAGGAACACTTACGGAATTTTTCCTTGCTTCCTTTTTTATTTAAGATTATGCCTGGGAGGCCCAGTTACAATGGAAAACTCAGCTGGCATGTGCTGAGATCACATTTAACGTGGGGCTTTTGCACTTGCAGGTGTCGGTGGTGGGGGGTGATGCTCCCAGTCTCTAGTTGTGTAAGCTGGCTTGCTCCCAAGACATCCTGAGCTTGGTCCCATTGTGGCTAGGGATCTCAGCACATACAGCCCTCTGCTGAGGAAGGAGACCCAGCACTTGCTCCAGGTGCTCACAGGCACATGGATGGCAATTGAGATCAGTATTCCAGCTGCATGGTGTATTTGGAAAGGATCCCTATGGAGCTGAGTGTTCAGGGTGGGAGTAGGGTATGTTCTGGGCCACCTTCTTTTAAAATCTCCCTTTCCCCACTTGCGCGTACCTCCTGTTTTCTCTTGTGCGCTCTCTCCTGTTGCTGTGAGCTGCATACTTAATAGATGCAGGCAAAAGCTTGCTGGATCTTTGGCTTTTTAAACCAGAAATATCCCAGTAGCTTATTCACTCACCTCAGCAGGGAAAGGATTAATGTCACAGACCAGCCACAATGCTAAGAGACATGGAAAATTGGCTGGGAAGAGAGCAGTGTAATTCCAGCAGCTGTGGAAGCAGCAGAACGGAACTGCCCAGAGACAGACACGGGAAAGGAAAATTTCTGCAGTTCTGGCTGGCCATGCCATCGGTCTCCCCTTCCCTTCCCCATCTTTTGTTTCATACCTTCAGGCAGCAGAAAGCCAGAGTACTGCTGCTGCCAACGCCGCACCTTCTCCTCCAGACGTGAAAGCAAACAATGTGGCTTTAAGTGAGGAGGAATGGAGAGACGGCAGCTTCCTAAGTATGTGATGGTCTCTCAGGGACACAGGCAGTACCTCCCTGCACTTCACCCTCATTGCCGCAGGGTGAGATAGATACCCCATTGTTTGGCACGGCAGTGGCATTTCCTGGACCTTGTGCTTGGCAGCAGGCAAAGAACTAACTCACAGACAGGACAAATGGAAAAAATCACCTTGCTCATCCCTGGCTGGGGAAGGTTTATTCCCAGTGTGACTCTGGTGCACCATAGAAGAGAGCACAGAGACTACCCTTATCCCTCCTTCTAGGATAACCTCTCAATTGCTTTACCACCCACTGGCACCATCCCATCTCTTGTCTACAGGTGCCTGATCACTACTCAAAAAACCACTTGCTTATCCAGGACCTGAAACCTTATTACCCCTTTGCCCCCAGCAACCCAGGCACTAGCCCAATCACTGTCAGTGCTTGGGCACAGCACCAACAGTTCCTCCACCTGGGCATAGCCCTGATCATTTCTCTGCCTGTTCAAGCCTGGGCATTACCCCAATCTTACCTTGCTGCTCACCGGGTGCTACCCATCCAGGCCACGGCATCGTCCCCACTGCCTGCCAGTGCCTGGATGGGTAGCATCCGGTGAGCACCCTTCCTCATCATCCACCGAACTCCAGAGTCACCGAGAGAGAAGGGAGCAGAAACTGGGTGATTTCTGACACACACACAGAGATAGGCCCAGAATTGGAGTTACCTAGGAGATACAGAGCGATAGAACTCCAGAGGCAGGGCTCAGAGACACACACATAGCTGGGACCCAGAACTCTAATGCACACACACAGGAGTCAGAATTGGGGTGAGCTCTGAGATGCAGAGAGAGATGGGCTCCCTTATTATTAGTTTAAAAAAGATCTTGCACCTTTAAAGCATCTTTCCCACCAGAGGACCCCGAAGCATTTCACAAATTCACAGTGAAACGCAGTCTCTGCAGTGGTGGTTGTTTAACAGCCAGCAGCGTTGCTACACACAGCTAGTGACTAGGCAACCTATAGACATCTAAATTAGTCTGCAAGAGAAGCTAAGGGTATGGTTACACTTACAAGATGATAGCACTATTGGTTATAGCGGTCCCCTTATACAGTAATATGTATAGCGCTATTGTATGTCCACACTCAGACGCGCCAGCGGTATAGCATGGCCACATTTGGGGCACTTAATGCGGCATTAAGAGCAGCGCATTAGGGCAAGTATCCCAGCATTCAGCTGGGTGCAACGTGCTTTTTAAACGAGGGGCGTGAGGGGGGACGTGTTGTGTGTATGTGGAGGGAGAGAGACAGTGGTTTTTCCGTTCTTCTGAAAGCCTGTCAGCGAGCCTCTGTTCACAGAGAGCTTTGTTTTCACACAGGCTCCCTCCTTAAACATTTGCATTGCTTATCTGCCGAGTTAAGAGAGAAACTCTAAAGAGGTACTTCCGCATTCCTCCAGCCGAGTTCAAAACAAAGGGAAGAGATGTCAATTGCCTTAAATGGCTCTAGGCATCTCAAGAGATCACTTGTAGGGCAGTGGGTGTCCACATTCTTGCTGTAGCGCTACAGCAGCTGCGCTACAGCCCTTATTCCCCATGCGGAGGTGGATTACGAGGAGCGCTATAACTCCGCGGTTATAGCGCTCTACGTGCCTTGCCACTGTGGACGGGGAGGAGGTTATAGTGCTCATGGGGGCTTTATAGCGCTATAAAGTGCCAGTGTAACCAAGCCCTGAGTGTGGCAGAAATGACCTGAAATACAATTTGTCTAGAACAGTGGGGCCAACCCTCTGACACGTATAGAAAGTACTATGGGATCTTTATAGAGCACAGGTACTGAGGCCTTTTGTTTACATCTCATCTGATGGCTGGCCCCTCCAGCACCAAAACACTGTCACACGCTTTAGCACCAGTGTGGGGCATTTGCCTCAGTAGAGATGCAGAAGGGAAAAGTGCTCCCTGTGAAGGGCTTGCCTGTTCTTGAAATACTACAGCGGCCCAGCTGCTTCCTATGCTGACGGGAGGGTGTAGTTAATTTACCTCCCCGAGAGATGGTAGCTAGGTCGATGGAAGAATTCTTTTAGCCTAGTACTGTATGCACTGGGAGTTAGGTCAGCTTAACTATGTCGCTCAGGAGTGTGGATTTTTCACCCCTGAGTGATGTAGCTGGGTCAAATTAACTTTTTACAGTAGACCAGGCCTCAGTCACTGCATTATCTGGCTGTTCTTGGGAAGTCTTGTTTCTATCTACTTGACTTATCCTTTGCTTGTTCAGTCCTGGGACAAAGTGACATACCACTCTGCCAGCACACCTAAAGGGGAGTTAAACATAATTATATCCCTTAATTATAATCCCAGTATATATGCAGATGGGAAGTGAAGCGGTTGTGTGACCTACCCCCATAATCACAGAGTTAGTCAGTGGCATTATTATGACTAGAATCCAGGAGTTCTGATTCCCACCTCCCTTTGCTAACTCCTCCCTAATGTCTAAAAGCAGACAGCTAGCGTGAGTATGCTCTGCTCTTTTCCTGAGTGCTGTATGGAGTAAATGGCTCTGAAGCTGCTGTTTAGTTCCCACTTTCCCTCAAGATAGCTCAGGGAAGAGAGGCTGTTGTGTGACAGACAAGGCACTGCTGATGGTGGAGGGATGTAAGGGCTTTAAAAAATGGAACAAGCCGTAATCATAAGGAATACAAATATTAGGGTTTGCTTCCAAACCTCTCGCAGTGAGCTCTACAGTCTGTTATTAGCGGAGAATCTGAAGGCGGACAAGTCCAGATGCTGCTCGTTCTTAGTTAGGGGAAGGAGATAGGGGAGGTTTAGAGCCATTTCTAGATACTTGAAAACATTTAAAGAAAAGACAACCTGTGTGACCTTGGGCAAGACACTTAGTTTCTCTGTGCCTCAGCTCTCTATCTGTACAATGGGAATAATGACATTTCTCTCCCACACAGGTGTTATGAGAATAAATCCATTCATGGGTGCTAGGTTCTCAGATACTATAGGGATGGAAGCCATATAAGTATCTAGCCACATGGGTACCACAAACACATCACACCTTTCCTCTGCTCTCTACTCTTGGCTTCCTATAGACTAGTGAGACAAGTTCTTGGTCGTGGTCCTTAGTTTCCAGGCACTCAGTGTGGTATGGGCCCAGGGTATCTAAAAGATCAACTAAAGCTCTGGGATGAACACCATGATATGACACTTCTCAAAGTAACCTGATGTCCGGGGTAAAGCACTGTCATCAGCTTACAGCAGGAGGGATCCCTGTCTGAGACCACCAGGGGAAACCATTCCCAGCCACTGGGTAGTGTCAGTACAGAGACTCTGCTCCAGAATTCTTGAGCCTCTCTGTTTCCCTCTGCAGGCTATCCGTTTACACACACCACTGCGGTACACTCCAGTGCCTATCCCAGGGGTGGGCAAACTTTTTGGCCCGAGGGCCATATCAGAGTTCAAAATTGTGTGGTGGGCTGGGTAGGGAAGGCTGCGTTTCCCCAAACAACTTGGCCCCACACCCTATCCGACCCCCTCCCA
Source organism: Dermatemys mawii (assembly GCA_007922305.1). Taxonomy (NCBI): domain Eukaryota; kingdom Metazoa; phylum Chordata; order Testudines; family Dermatemydidae; genus Dermatemys; species Dermatemys mawii. The sequence goes on from ML677366.1 coordinate 13,251,806, forward strand.
TCCAACCCGCCCTCCACTCCTTGTACCCTGATCGCTCCCTCCAGAGACACCCCATGTACCTAATCACCCCGCAGACCCCACCCCCTATCTAAGGCCCCCTGCTTCTTGTCCCCTGACTGCCTGGACCCCTTGTCGCACCCCCGCCCCCTGACAGGCCCCCTGGGACTCCCACACCCTAACCAACACCCTAACCAATTCCCCATCCCCTGACCGCCCCCTGAAATGCTCTGGCTCTTATCCAACCCCCTGGCCCCGGCCCCCTTACCATGTCACTCAGACCAGTGTGTCTGGCCCGAAGCCAGACACGCTGCTGCACTGATCTGCTGGAGCGTGCAGCCCTGCCCCCCAGAGTGCTGCTCACACGGTGTGCTGAGGCTGTGGGGGAGGGAGAACAGTGTGGGGGAAGGAGCTAGGCCCCCCCACCCCGGCGCCCGGAATTCGGGGGCCAGACAGGACGAGGCCGCGGGCTGTAGTTTGCCCACCCCTGGCCTATCCCCTTATTTTCTGGACACCTGCAATGTAGACCGATCAGTTGCCTCCATGAAAGCAGTGTACGTCTGTTCACGGGTTTTACCTTTGCTCAACACGCACCTTATCACAAAGCACTGAGATGTGTCTATAAGTGAAACCAAACCGAAGTGTATTTAAAGGAGCTTGAGATAGAGATTCAAATAAAAGTAAGGACAAGGGTTTGGAGAGAGACATTTACAAGTAAAAGAAAAACATGAAGCACAATCAATGGCCAGTACTTATGAACGGGTTACTTTCCTGTCTAATAAGGTCTTCCTCACCCAATGGTCAGTCCTTGCAGTGCTTGTCCAGGTCAAAGAGCTTTCATGAGACACCCCACTGGCAGAGTCTCCTCTGCAATGGATGACAACTTGGGCCATTTCTTCTGCTCTGATACAGTTACAGGCTATTAGCCTATGATGCTATTATAGTCTCTTAGCTCAGGGGACTCCCTGTTCAGAGAACTTTCCTGGGGTTGGTTTGTCTGTGTAAATGCAAAGTTTCCACCTGGTCCAGACAGCAAACAAAGCAATGTCTTCACAGATGTCCATTGTTCCCAACCTCAAGGTTGATTGGGTCAGCCCTGAAACCCTGCCTCGCCTCAGGTGACACTTCAACTGTTTGGCCTAATATTCTACATTTTACACATCGCTTAAACTGGTTCCCACACAAACATCTCTCAATAGCCATAACAATCTGCTAGTGCTTGGCTTTCAGCAGAAAGCACTGCACAACAACAATTGAAACTGGGAGAGATTGGCAAGAGAGGAGGATGGAGGCTGTTGTCACTCGGAGGAATGAATCACACCCCTAGTCTTGCCATCTCTTGCCACTCTAGGAATAGTCTGTTCACCCTGTGCTCCACATGTGACTGCCCTGCATGGAATTCCACAGCACTCCCAAGATTCTGGGTGCAAGAAGCCAAATGATCCTCTCCAGCTCGGCTTAATCCAGGCACCTGATGTGACTGCTGCTCTCCTGAACAGTTTCTTTCTTGCAGTTTGAACACTCTGCATTGTCTTCACCCATCATTTTGCAAGCAGAATCCTTCTCTGGCTGACTAGTGTTAACACAGGTCTCCCCTGTTCCTTCCCTGTTCCTTCCCTTGAAATTTCCAGTAAAGGGCCTTTAATACAATCTCTCTGTGGCTGCTCTAATTACGTGTGAAATATTTTCCCCCCATAAACCAAAGAAAACAAATCAACACAGTAAGATCTTTTCTCTTGGGCTATTTGGCAGGCTTCATAGTTCTTCAAAAAGAGCTACCCAAGGTCCACACAGCCTGGACTGTCTCTTTATAATTGTACTTTCAGGCTCCAGTAGAAGAACCCAACAAAGGAAGGAGCAAAACAAAGCACAAAGACCTGAAAGGATATTTTATTTCTATTTTTCCACCTGGATATTGGCCAGCTACAGGACATGCTGTTTGCAGGGCAACAGAATATACACGCTGCTAGTCAGAGCTGTGCCGAGGGGGTGGGAAATTTATTTCTGGGTGGCAGGGGGTAGGAGTGCACCATTAATCAGATGTGATTTAAAACATGGCTGACTGAATGCAGAGAATTTGCTCTGTTCTCCAGAGGGCTAGGGTACATTTGATTTGCATATCTTGTCTGGGGGAGAAGAGTTGTGAATATTTTGCACATGCAAGTTAGTGCACCTCAGAACCCTCCCATTCCAATCCTGTGAAACACACAGTCTTCATATGCAACCTCATGCACCCAGTATTCCAGTCCTGCTCCCCCCCGCCCCGCACCTTCCCCTAGGCACACACAGCTCTACCAATACAGGTGAGTCGCATCATACACAGCGGTTACGTTCCGTGGTCAGCGCGTAAAGTGAAAACCACGTATAGTCAAAATTCATTGAGTTTAATGATGGGCGAAACCGCCTGCCCTACAAATACAGTTTTAAAATTGATAGGTTTAAGATTAGCAGCCGTGTTAGTCTGAATCCGTAAATAAGACGAGGAAGACTTGTGGCACCATAGAGACTAACCAGTTTATTTCAGCATAAGCTTTCGTGGGCTATAGCCCACTTCATCGGATGCATAGAATGGAACAGAAGTAAGATGTATTTATATACACAGAAAGAAAAAGAAAAAAGTTGTACATTAGCAAACCAATTCTAAGAGGCTGTTTAATTCGGATGGGTCATTATCAGCAGGAGAAAAAAAAACCTTTTGAAGTGGATCTCTGTGTCTGACAGCAGATAAGAACTGCTGAAGGTAAATTAACTAGGGAAATGCAATCAATTAGTGTAATGAGAAAACCATTCACAATCCCTGTTTTAAATTGTTATTTTTCTCTTTGCCAACCACCTAAAGCTGAAATCGTGCATGTTAAATGCGCATAAGATGCAACTCGCGTGTACTCCTCAGTTCCTCCCAGCACACAGTCCTAATCCTTTTCCAGTGTTGTCCCCTCTCCCTGATACAAAGCTCTGCTGATGCATCTCAGTCCTGACTTGCAGGAGCCCCTGTTATCTCATCCAGCTCTCCCAATCCTGTTCCTCAGACATTCCTCTGCCAGTGCCCCTCTGTCCTGGAACAGCCTTTGCTAATTAAGTTCTAGGATTTCCCTGTCATTGGTAGTCATGCTTAAGTTTACAACTCCCTATCTTTAAAACTGTCAGTTGAACTTCTGTCTGGTCTCTCTTGCAGCCGCTGCTGCTCCTACTCTGTCATATTCTTGTCCTTTTCCAATGGTAACTTGAGAGAAGATAAGCTGGTCAGAGAAGGAGCTTTAGAACTAAGCTGTCACTCCCTGCATGCAGAGAGGGCATTTTCCATCTTTTCATAGAATCAGAGAATATCAGGAGATCATCTAGTCCAACCCCCTGCTCAAAGCAGAACCAATCCTCAACTAAGTCATCCCCGCCAGGGCTTTTAAGGGCACCGAGCTCCAATACTAAATACCACTGGGTTAATTTGCGAGCATCACCTACCTAGCAGGCCTCTAATTATATTTTAAACATATGGCAAATGATTCAGCAAATTCACGTAAAGCATAAAACAAGCCAGTTGTATGCTATTCACGGCTCACTAGGGTATGATGCAATGTACTCCAGTTCTGATCTGTTCTAACCTAGGTCTCCTTTAGGCAGGAGGTGGATCCTGCTAATAAAGAGGTGTTCTATGTGCTACAGGGAGATCTGGCCTCTGCTAAAGCCCTGGTTAGGACCGAGGCTGCGATGTTACCAGAACAAACCAGGCCTCTTATCCACCCCTTTGAGGCTGTAATGTACTGTACCAAAGGCCTAGCCTTTTACCCTCACCCCCTACCTGAAGCTGTAACATCACTGTCCCAAGGGCAGGTCTCTTACTCATCCCTCTGAGGCACTCATGAGATTTTTTTTTTAGTTCTGTCTGAGGAAGATCAAGGAGTGGTGATTTCCCGCCTTGATACAGTGAGGGGCTGCACCAGCAGCCACACAGGATGTCCTGGTTCTGGGATGGGCTGTGTCAGCTATCAGTGCAGCCCCCAGTGCCAAGCCCTGTCCTGAAGCAGCCACCCTTGGACCCTGCATAGAGGAGCTTGTTTCTGAAAGTGCTGCAGCTGCCTGAGGCCCTTCCTACTTCACAAATATTGACACGGTGATCTCCAAGTCTGAGTCTAGAAACAACATTTTCAGGGAGCTTTGGATCTGCAGAGTTGTTTTTTAATTTAGTGGAGAGAATTTGGATTTTAGCCCCTCTCCACTCTGCTATGGAAGTTGCTCACATAGACCTGCTGAATCTCTGTGAAACCCTGCCCCGCCACAGGGAATCCATAGAGGGCCCACAGAAATATCTTGCTAGTGGCACGCTGCCCGAGGGCCATTCTGTACAGGCTGTAATAGGGCGTTTCACACAAAGTACCAAGGCTGGGAGGGTTGCCCTGCCCTGGGGAATTTTAAACACCGCTGTTGTCAGCTGCCATCAGCCTCAGGCGCACCAGTCCATGCGACATCTTTCCTCAAGGTGAGGTGGCACTGCGTGCTGGGAGCATGCAAATTAGCCACCCTGCTCCTCAAAAGCTTTTCCCATGATATTTGTGTGTGTGACTCTAGTTCTAGTAAGAGGTGCAAGACCAAGGGCTCTTGGCAACATAGGCAGGGACAGGGTAGCTTCCCTCACCCTGCCTAACTGATATGCCTCAGCCTAGCCCTAGATGCATGGCTCTCCCCATAACCACCCCAAATAAGACTGCTACTTTTGTGGCATTATCTTTTCTGGGCCCAGCAGAGGATACAGGGTGGAGCTAGGGGAGACACACATTGTCCCAATGCCAATAACAATCCCCACAGGGCCAAAAACCAGAAACCATCCATTGGAGTTCCATCTCCCTGGGCAATGGTGGATGGAGAAACCCTTGTGAAGCATGCCATGGAGTTATGCTGTAAGGAGTCAAAGGAAAAGGCCCTGGAGCTGGTGTGGTGGCATGGGGCCTCCACATGGACAGCCCTGTGACCGTGGCAGATCTCCAGAGAACTGCTCTTTCTAGGGGCAGACTCTCCCACTGATTCCATGTAGGAGGGAGACAGGGAGATTTCTCCTTCCCTGTTCTGCTGTGAGTTTTTCACAGGAGTTTTAATCTGGCTCTCAGAATGTCCAGAGCTATGAGTCAAGGCGGGTACATCTTCCGTCAGTAGGAGGAGGATGGAGGGATGTTATTATTAGTACCTTGAAGGACATTTCTTGACTTTTTGCATTAACACCCCAGCCCCACCCAGCCCTACAATCCAAACAGAAAAATCCTCTCCCTCTGCAAACAGAAACAACACATTCCATATGTTGTTCTAAAGCCCCTGAGAAACAAGGAGAAATCACTGAAACCAGAGGATGAGGTTTCCTGGGCAAATAAACTAAGAAGTAAGGGAAATACTAATAATAAATCCAACTGAGGGGGAAGCAACAAACTTTGCTATCTCACCTGCTAACCCTTGGGCTAGATGGTCCATCAGCCACACTCATCAAAGGCCTTTGTGCAGCTTCTCTGGAAGGACCTGAACCTACCTCCCTCCCTTTCAATCCATGACTGCTGCAGCAGAGGAAAGGTTAATTGCTGAGTGTAGTGAGCCCACCGGTAGGTGCAGTTTTCATGGCCTCCAAAGCTGTAAGGACAATGACTGTGACCTTGACGGTAGGAGATCAACTGGAAGGGTGTTCCTTCAAGCTCTGAGGGGGCCATAGAAAAGCCCTTTCCCTCCCTATTTCAGTACAGAATACCTCTGTGCAGGAGTTGCTCGTACACACATCTTTAACCATTTAATTTAACTTTGTGAGTTAAAATGATGCTCATGTGATAACTGGCTAAAGACTAACACAGCACAGGCAGGCAGTGTGCAAATTCCTCCCTTTCCTTCCTCTCCCTCCTCCCCCACATTCCCACAGGCATGAGGAAAATGGGCCTTGGTGAGTGAGGCTTAGTCTATAACCTTCAATTTTCTTTAGATTTTGTAAAGGTTAATTTTTCTTTAGCTTTAACTTCTTTTTATGACTAGAATTATGAATAAAGAGAATTTAAGACAGCTCAGTTATTAAGAAGTGACCATTTCCTGGTTGAGGCAAAATTGTTAGTTCCCCAAAAAAACAGAATATTTTCAGAAATGCTGAGAGAATGAAATATGGATGAATGTGTGTATGCCTGAAGTAAGAAACAATCATTGTTTCATGTCATTAGGACACTTGACCATCTGCGCCCTTCCCAAAGAAAAGGGACCAAAACCCCATCCATGGAGTCATCTCCTGTTGGTTCCAGGGTTTTCATATTTTTGGAGCACATCTTTTGCAGTCTGGTGACATATTGTTAAAAACTGCCAGTAAGAGATGGGGCTTTCCAGACTGATCAAAGGTCAAGCTCACCCACCCTAAACCCAGATTGGATCGTGTTCTTGGGGAATGAGACATCTAACCCCCTGTTCATTCGGAAAATCGCTGGGAAAGTGCCATGGAGTGGAGCAAGCTAGAAGGGCAACCTTCAATGTCCAGGTAAACTCAGAAGAAGGTGTGATCCTCCCAGGCCACCAGAGCATCAAGAGCTTCTTCTAGGAAGGTGGAGACCAAGCCTACTGTAGGGGATGCCAGCCAATCGGCAAACTGCCTCAGAAAGCCTGCCAGCCAGCATTCGTTACTGCCTGGAAATGACATCATTTGATCCCTGAACGACAGTCCTGGCTTGACTGGTCTGCAAACCACGCAAGCTACAGAGTTAACCCTTTTCTTCTCAGATAACTTTCTCTTCTTCCTATTTTGTGTTGTGGCAAAGAGGCCTGCCACTCATACTCATGATTTTTTCTATGATACTTATTTAAATGTGTGTGTATATGAAAGAAATAGCATGTACATTTCCAATTTCTAAGTAGATCCTATCTTACGTCACTTCATGTTACCTCCAGCTGTAAAAATGCGCCTGCACAAATGACTCTGCCCCAAGGGTAAATTATGGGTTGTTGTTAATTATGCTACAGCAATGCAGAGATAAATCAGTCAGGAAAAGTGTCAGCCTACAACTCATCTTGTAAATGGCAACCTTGAAGGAGTCTGGGTACTGCTTCTCTGCTTCACAAGGCTGAGAAATAGACTACGCCTCCTTAGGTTTCCAGGGATATTTTGTGTAAGACTTGATCATGTGTTATGTTAATATCAAGACTGAAGTCTTGATTATGTTCATCCAACAACTAAGTTAATTGCTGATTTCATTCCATACTATGGTCAATTTGTCAGTTTAGTGGCTCAGTTCTAATTGTAATTTTGATTATTGTGCTGTTCCAGTCTTACTTAGTTTAGTAAAAGGTATAATTAGTTTTAGCAAGAAGTTTGTTTGCCTTTTTGTTAATTTGTAAAAAAAAAAAAAAATCCATAAAAATCACATACAGCTGGTATTTCTTCAAAAATTGCAACAAGGCTCACGGCACTCTCCCTCAAAGTAATGGTCATTCAATAAAGTACTGTGTCTAAGAGCTGTTTAGCTCTGTCCCTAAATTAGTACCTATGTCCCTCTCACAGACTTACAAACCCACCCTGATCCTGATCTGCAACACCTACTGCCCCACCCTCCGCCAGCTATATCAATGCCCCGAATCCTGACTTACAGCACCTTCTGCTATCCCAGTCCTGGGCTCACACACAGCTCTGTCAATGCACCCCAATCCTGAGCTGCTGTCACCCCACCCCTGCTGTTCCAAACCTTTGTCCCACACACAGTTCTAGTGCTAAAGCTTCTTCCTGATCTGCAGTGCCTCTGCTATCCCAGTTCCAAGCCCTACTAGCATTCCCTAATGCTGACCTGTAGCCCCCAGTGCTAGACATGGGTGAGGGCTACCTGTGCAGACTGGTAATCAGCACTTGTTACAAGGATTCCACATAATGGACAAAGGAACCTGAGAAAGACCATCAGGCACATTTGGTTTTGAGACTAGACAGCTTCCGATCCTAGCCTTCCCGGGGTGAAATGCTAAGTCCTCCCCATCTAGTCCTCCCCTCACTCGCGCGGTCATAAAGGGCATATGCAATCCATGACTACACAGGAGTTGTAGAAAGCCCTGGACGTGACTGAACCCGGTTCCCCTCCGCGGATGTCCTGTGCAGTGATCCCCATATGAAAGGAGTTGTTGGGTCTCTGTGCAGCTGCTAGCCAACAAGTTTCCATGGCCCAGAAATCTCGTCACCGTGGTATTAACTGGCCCCCTCGCTGCCAATATTAGCAGAAAGACCAAAGCTTGGCTGAGCTACAGAGCAGGAGCCCCACCTTGCTTATCTCCAGAGAGGCTCGCTCCAGGATAGTCAGTTTCAAGCTGGCAAACTGACTCCTTCCCCAGGATCAAACCATGAGTGTTTCTATGGTGATACCTTCTTGGGGCCTTGCCCCATGTCACAGGCTCAGATAAGCTGACCCTCTTTCTCAGGACAGAGTTCACCAGTGAGAGAAACCCCTGGAGCAAAACCAACATGAATCAGAAGGTATATCTCTCTGAAAAAAAATCCCCTTGACAAACAGATTTCCCTGGAATCAGCAAGTTCCCTGCGCCTCTCTCTGCTGTACCTCTTCCGCAAGGGGGGTGTGGCGTGGTGATTGGCCCCATTTCAGACCCCAGCGCTGCACTTAGCACTGAGTGTGTGTGTCGTAGGTAACCTCTGCTGCCAGGGGGAAAGGGTGCGAGGTCATAAATATCAAACCTGCCTCCCCTGACGTAATCTCTCGTCAGCTTCCAAGGTCAATAGCAAGCTGTTTGTACTGGGTTGAACTAGGAAGGGAGTTCTGGGAGAAAAGCAAACAGGGGAGATGTCCTGTGTCCGTACAAAAGGTGCTGTATTCCCGACGCACTCCGTCTCGGGCTGGGAGGAACATAAAATTAGCACTGAGTTCATTTGTTCTTTGTGTCAATACTGTGCTTTGGGCCGGCCCCTTTGCTTTCTTGCTGAGCTTTCAGGGTTCCATAGGAGAGACTGAAAGGACAACTGGGGAGGGTTCTCAGAAGCAGCCTGCTGACAGGTTGAGACCAGGGCAAGCGTGCAAAAAAGGAGGTCGCGCCAAACTGAAATGGGGCGTGAGAGAGAAATACATATAAACAGAGGGATGTAGAGCTGACACCAGCCTAGTGGCAGACTTTGCCTGTCTGTAAGGAATGAGTCAGCCAGCCCCTCCAAGAGGAAATGTCACTTCACCCTACACTCTCCAGAGAACAATTATCAGACTGTTTGAATGATACTGGTGGCATGAGTGAGCCATGCCACAGCAGCATAGTAATGCTACTCTGCCCTGCCCTTGGCAGACCCTGAGCCCGCCGCCTGGAGTTGTACCATGCTAATGCCATGGGCAAATATTCTGCTTTTTGCTGTGTAACATAGCTTCAGCCTTTATTAGGGATGAATTAAGACTGTCCTGGGCCTGGATCCATCAGAACACCCACCTCCCACCTTGCCCAGATGCCCACAGACCCAGGCCACTCTGACTCCTTCCCAGGAACGCCTGAAATTGAAACACTGAGACTCACCAGCGGCCTATATGACAGTGAGCTGTTTTCACTCGCTAAACCCCCGAAATCCTGACCCAGCATGCACTGGCCTCAGTATGTTACCTGGGACAGAGTCCCCGGGAAATGGTTCTCCAGGGGATTCTCTGATTGTTCCAAAGACCGGTCAGGAAGATGAAGGAAGAATATCGTCAGGATATTATGGGTCTGGTGCACCTCCTATCTAGCCCTTTCCTCAGAAACCGATGTCCAGCCAGCAGCCACCACCTGTGTGTCTGATTCACTGCTCATTCAGGGAGCCCCTGATCACAGAGCACAGATCTCAGAGACTCCTGGCTCCTACATTAATCTGCTGCGTTGGAAAATGGCTCATAATCCAGGCTGGTGAGGAGCGAAACGAGCCTCTTTCAGTTTGACTCTTTGAGGCTCTCCGGAAAATTAAACGATGGGGGAAGTAGCAGGTGCCAGCACACCAGAGTCATTGTGTTTCCATTGCCTGGAGATGTAAACTGCCATCCCTTTTCCCAGCACAGTATACTAACCCTATAAAGGAGGCCAATGGGGCCCCAGGAGAACCCCAAGTCAGAGCCGTTGGGTTTGTTCTCAGATAACGAGTCAATGGAAAGAAGAAAACGAGAGAGTCCCCTGAATGCAAATCCTGGCATTAGTCGAGCAGCCCATGCTGCCCAGTGTTGGATCCAGGACGGGAGGTGTCCTGTTCCAGATCCCTCTGGACAGACCGATCGAGCAATTGGAAGGACACTGACAGGATATGGAAAATGAAAAAAATAGCTGCTAAACAAACCCCATGTTGTGAGCACCGGCCCGCCCGGAGGCCTTGGCTTCTATTTTTATCGGCTGATGAATAAACCACCATATTGGGGCTGGGGGAATGGAGGGGACAGGGAAGCGAGTGCTGCTGTTTGTCTGAAAGTGTAAGAGATGCCCAGTGTGAGCAGGGAGAAGGCGACTCATTCAGCAGGATCCAGGGGAGAGTTCCAGTTGTTGCAGGTTGAATAGGTGCATTGTCCTGGAGCCGGAGGCTCTGGAAAGGCACCGTTTCCAACCAGGGGACCCAATGGGGCTGTGGGGGCGGATCACTTCCCAAAGGTGGGGGTGTATTTCCCATTCATAGAACCAGGGGAGCAAAGGCAGTTTGGAGGTCTGGGAACTGGGGCTCCACCATTTCCTTGTTTAAGCCCCGAGGACATCCCCATTTTCTTTGTTTGCCTTCCATGCCTTCAAGGCTCCCTGTCATGGTGATGTCTTAGCTGCTGAGGGCTAGATTTGACTCTCTTAGGACCTGTTAGGGCCCCTCCCAAATGTTAATTAGATGCATTTCTGCAGCTTGTCCCTCTAGCTCCCCATAGCCTGCATGACAATCCTTTACTATCCAGAGCAGAGCCATGAGACATACCCTCACTCCCTGTCTCCAGGAACATAGCCTGCTACTCTGCCCTGCCCCTGGCGGACCCTGAGCCCGCCGCCTGGACGAGCAAGGCTCTCAAACCTGGCAATGAGCATCCAGAGCCACAGCAGTACTGGGCCAGCCCCCAAATAAACCCTTTCTATCTTGCTCGGCTGCCCTTTGTGAAATAGCTGAGGCAAAGGTTGAACGATGCCCCAGGCTCACCACTGTTTGCCCCAGAGTGATTCTGTCTGGTAAGGCCTACACCATGGCTGCCCTCATCGCGAGGTGCCAGTGCTGTCCGGGTGGTAAATTAGAGGACCCTGTGCCCACGTTACCCACTCAGCGAGGGATGTGTTCACTGTGCAGCCAGAGGCAAGTGTCACAGCTGCCCACTCGAGAATGCACCAATGAAGTACTGGCAAAGGGTGAGGTTTAGTCCATTGTTTTACTAAAGGAGTGAAATGTCATTTGCTAGTGTGACTCGGCACCCAGCAGACACTGGTCTCTGAATTACGGAGGCCTTAGCAGTTAGAGGCACCACAAAACACAGTGTCCTGAGGCCCCCAAATGGCAAACAAGGAACATGTGACTGCCTGTAAAGAGAAGCACTTTGAGGTGTCTTGTGTATTTGCTATGCAGCCCCTGTCATACACGCATCTCAAAGTACTTCACAAACATTCCTGGGAGGTGGGGTGGAATGATTACCCCCCTTTTACAGAGGGGGAAACTGAGGTACAGGGAGGGAACATGGGCTTTCAGTGAGACAGTAAGATGAACAGAACTCAAGAGGCCTGATTCCCAGTCCTGTGCTCTGCCAACTGGCCAGCACATGATTCATAATGTTAATTGCACTCAGGATGTTGCCCATGAGTGGTTTACAGATGTGACTTCACACAACATTTAGCATCCTTACCCATGTGCCCTTATTCATGCCACATTTTGTGGCCACATAGATGTTAAACCACGGTAAGTAACCCAATGCCACTAGTGAAATATTCCCAGCTATGGAACTGATTCAAAAATGCACCTTATCCCAGCACTGGGAATGCATCCCATCCCCCACTCCGGCCCCCAGATAACACTGGAGAAATGTGAATTACTCAATGGCCAAATTTATCAAAAACACCCATACTCCTGTGTGGGGATTGTGCAAAGGTCTAGTGTTTCCATGCCAGGCCTACAATGAAATGGAGTTGTCATATTTGGGTTTTTTCAGGGTAGTAGCTTGGTGTAATTTGAACCAGTTTTTTTGCGACAAGAGAAAACCAAGAAGTGCTGCAAAATGCTGAGAAGCCGAGGAGGAAATACGCAAAATGCCCAACACACCCCAAATTAGTGGCTCATTCCTATATTCAGTCAATGGGGTGACAGCCTGTAGCATGCAAAAGGAGAATGGAATGTTTCTGTTCCGACAGCGCTTGTCTTCTTTGTGCTGCCATATAGCTAAGGAGCTTTTGGCCTTTCATTTCTAAATGCTCTGCAGTATCATCACTCCGTGAACTGCGGCTAGATGCTCAGATTCTCAGCTTGCAAGCAATCTTGCTGTGAACTGAGTTCAGAACTGGCAGCCAGACTGGGCTTTTATTTCCTATCTGTATAAAAAGATGGCAAAACTTTCTGAATGACTACCACATTCTCCCTAAGCACTGGTGCCTGCCTCTGATTTGGAAAAATATACCTCTTCTCCATTGCTAATCTGCCATTCTCATAAAGTGGCAATGGTTCCTGAGCCATTTTAGCAGGTCAAGGGTTTTCTCTGCACCTTGAAGTCTTCAAACCATGATCTTAGGACTTCAATAGCTCAGACATAGGTGAGGGGTTTATTGCAGGAGTGGGTGGGTGAGATTCTGTGGCTTGCGTTGTGCAGGAGGTCAGACTAGATGATCAAAATGGTCCCTTCTGACCTTAGTCTATGAGTCTGAGTCTGCTTCTTCATGAAAAAGTTCTGGATGCACTGCTGGTCATCCCGGGCCTGGATGATGATGTGGTCCCAGTAGTCTGTGCTTATGGCCTGGCTCCAGAAGCATCAGTCTATTCAGGCAAAATCTGCAGCAAAGACAACAACAGGCATGAGCAGCGTCAGCTGGGTGGCAGATGGCTTGTCAGTGTCCTCCTCTGAGAGGGGCCTTCAGCAGTACAAAAACTACCGGTGAAATGTCCACTAGCATCTCCCAGATGTTCCGCCTACATCCCAAAACAGGACCGACAGCGCGAAGTTAGAGATGCACCAGGTCAGGATCCATGTTGATGCCTGTGGCTGCTGGGAGCATTCAAACACAAAATGGCTCGACTGGATGTGTTTGGGGGCTACAACCACCCCAAATACTTCCAGACATCTCCCACATCATGAGCAGACAAGTTATCCCACAACCCGCTATGAGCCAAGGACTAGAGCAGCTTCAGCTGGCAAGGGTGCTAGGAACCTGTGTATACAATAGTACCCACCCAAAGAAGCTGAAGTTTTGATTCAGATCTGCATAGTGCAGTATGGACGTCCCAGCACAGTTGTGAAGCCCGGGTTCCCCTTGCAGTGTGGATGCTCAAGCATGAGCATGGAAACGTGAGTTCCCAAACCCAGGTCCCACAGATGGGGGCTTAGTGTACCATATAGACATACCTACATTGCTTAGAGAAGAGGGTGGGACTGGGAATCACGATTCCTAACCCTGGTCTACACTATGAGGTTAGGTCAAATTTAGCTTTGTGAGGTCAATTTTATAAGCAATGTGGCTACACAACCAACCCCATTCCGTCAACCTAAAGGACTTTAAATCGACTGCTGTATTCCTCCCCGATGAGGGGCGTAGCGCTAAAAATCGACCTTCTTGGGTCAAATTTGGGGTAGTGTAGACGCAGCATTGTGCAATCTGACAGGAGCTATCCTAGAGTGCTCCAATGTGACTGCTCTGGACAGCACTTTCAGCTCAGATGCACTAGCCAGGCATACAGGAAAAGCCCTGGGAACTTTTGAATTTCATTTCCTGTTTAATTAGCATGGCGAGGTCAGCAGCACAGGTGACCCCGCAATCCCAGAATGGCAAACGAGCTCCAGGATGGAGCGAATAGGAGACACTGGATCTGATTGCTGTATGGGGAGAAGAATCTGTGCAGGCAGAGCTCCGATCGAAAAGAAGAAACGCTAATCTATAAATCAAATTTGCACAAGGCATGGTGGAAAGAGGCTATACCAGGGACACCCAGCAAAGCCTTTCCTGGCTCTTCCACAGACTTCCTGTGTAACTCTGGGCAAGTCAGTTCACCTCTGTGTGCCTCCGTTGGCCATCTGCACAATGGATATTATTTCTGTAGCATTCTCAGCACTTTACAACAGGTGCCAAATAACTGTGGAATAGTTGTTGGTTATTGACGAGTTTCTATAAGATGTAATTAATGACTGTTTGAAAGATACTTTGGGATAATGGACTCCTCAGATAGATGCTATAAAAGTACTTAGTAGGAGTTAAGTGAATAGCTAAAGCCTCAAACTCCTGGGTTTCCCAGGACCTTTCAATGGTTTCTTACTATGACCTGCTACAGAATCTTAAATACAGGAGTCCTCCATTCAGCTTCCTTCGTACTACATAACCAATAAACTCCATGCCCTGGTTACCTTCCTTATTTAGCTACAGTAAGTCTTTTAAAATTACTAATTAGTGTTTAACATGCAATAACTGTCCTACAAATGGTAAATGAAGTGCACACGGGAGACTTTAAACAAAGGGGTAACTGATTCTTCCAATAATTTGTCTCTCTGACAAAAGGTGACATTCTTAATGAGAAAGATCAAAGCCACTCCATGGCACAGGGCCAGAATCCACCTCTGCCAATTGGCACAAGCCCAGAAGGGCCGGACTCCCTGGGATCCTCCTGTGTTTTGGAGCAATAAAGGATGCAAGCAACAGGTGATACTAAGGATGCTTTCAAAAAGGCTGCCCCTTACTAACTCCGGGAGGACTGCGGGTGACAATTTATAGGCCAGCTGGAATGTCTGTGTGAGTGACTTCCAGCTGAGAGATAAGATAGCAGCAGCACAAAGGGGGTGTGGATGAAAGAAAGAGGACAGGGATTCCCTATAACAGAGCGTTCAGGATAGCCATTTTGGGACAAGCGGGTTTGTGTCTTGGTTGCACTGTGGTATACATTACAACGGTTGGCCTGAGAGCTGGACAAAAATGTTGCCATTTTTGTTGCATTGAATTCCAGGCAGAAACTTGCTGTTTCACACTATTTGTTCTATCCTCCCACCCCACCTGATGTGATCCAACAGGGAGCAGCTCCCTCGTTAAAAGGGAGGAGAGGGGGACTGGGAATAGGGCATTTTGGGGAAGAGCCATTTACTCTGAAACTCCACCCCCTCCAACTTGGTCTGCCACTGCTCAGCGTAATTAAATCTCTGGCTCCAGGGATGCTGCAAAGGCCTCCTTCCTCTCCCAACCTCTCCCCCTTAGAGTAAGGCAAAGAGTGGCGGGAAGAGGTTTATATGGGTTGATTGTGGGAGCTATAATTACTATGAGTGAGGATTAGTTCAATGTAGCTTGTTTTGGTTGGATGGTTTGTTATGTATCTTGAGGATTTTATTCCTTGTATCTTGCATGTTTTATGTTTTATAAAATCACCCAGAGGTCTGCCTCAGTATGCTTTTGAGAAAGTGACTTTAATTCACAAATTCATTGTTATTATAAGGAAATGTTATTTACCCCTTCACATAACACAGGCACCAGGGGTCAGCCAATGCAATTAATAGGCAGTGGGTTTAAAACAACAAAAGGAAGCACTACTTCACGCAATGCACAGTCGATCTGTGGAACTCGTTGCCAGAGTGGGATGTGAAGGTCAAAACTATAAGTGGGTTCAAAAAAGAATGAGATAAGTTCATGGAGTAAAATAGGTACATCAATGGCTCTTAGCTAGGATGGTCAGGGATGCTCTGACTGCCAGATTCTGGGGCTGGATGACAGGGGATGGACCAGTTGATAATTGCTTTGTTCTGTTCATTCCCTCTGAAGCATCTGGCATTGGCCACTGTCAGAAGACAGGATCTTGGTCTTAGATGGACCATTGGTCTGACCCAATATGGCTGTTTTTATTCTATCCACATTTTTATTGTGTCCATTATTAATGTCACAATCTTTTTTTCAGTATGGATATTTTTCCAGTTAGGGGCTGTTTTGAGAAAGGTGACTGATCACCAGTGTTTAGTTCAAAGTCATCTTCACTCCAAAATTGACTCTCTCTCCCTTTTTTTTCTTGGAACTACAGTCCACTTGCAGTCAAAATATTTGCACTCCCACTCCCAAGCAGATTTTTTCATGCAAATGGCCCTTTTTAAAATAAATGATGGGATGTAAAAAAAAAATGTCCTATTTGAGATGGAAATACTTTGGCAAGTTGTTACAAATATTTCACACGCCTGTATATTGCCACTTCCACTGTTAAAAAAACCAGTCAAATGACCTTGCTTCCAGCCCTTCCTGAAGGAACATGGGGATAGATTTGGTCATTTTTTTAAAAAATGCCCCCAAAGTAGCTATTTTTCAATCACAATTTCTGTGAAAATATGTTGCTGTTTTTC
This sequence comes from Dermatemys mawii, assembly GCA_007922305.1. NCBI lineage: Eukaryota > Metazoa > Chordata > Testudines > Dermatemydidae > Dermatemys > Dermatemys mawii. Next base: position 13,268,254 of record ML677366.1, read on the forward strand.
CACTAGGTCTCCCCATAGACAAGAAACTGGAGCAGTTAGCAGCTACTGAACAGTTTGTCCTTTTTATGAAATTGCTAATGAAGAGAAGAAGAAGAGAATTCCACTTTTCTAGCTGCTCAGTTCTAAAGTGGAATTTTCTTAACTCCTTCGGCTTCTTGTCTCCAAACCACAGGTGGCGCTAGAGGACAATCCAGGGTTCACAACATTTTCATGGTGAAATCAAAAAACGCTGGTGAATTCCCCTATGGATTATTTCTGTTATGGTGAGAAGGGATTGAACTTTGTGCTGGGGTATGTGTGGTGTAACAAGGAGGCCACATTCAGTCTGAACTGTCTGTTATCTTAGGTCAAGAAAGCTGCACAATAGTGTGTCCATGAGAGACAAGCGCACACATGCTGCGCACTGGTGTGTATCTATGTCTCTCCCTTGTTATAGGCTGTAACAACTGGGAGAGTAATATGGTTGCTGTGGGGTTTTAGATGCTGCTTGTAATTATTAGAACTGGGAGTCTGTAGGACAGGAAACAGGAAGGAGGGGGGAGGAGTTGAGCCAAGTCTGAGTTAGAGCTACAGAGGGGTGCAGCAGCTTTGTAAGAGGTTTCACCATTGTTAAATAAAGTCTGTTAAAGTTTGTTAATACCTTGCCTGCTTGATACAACAGTTGCCATCTCTGGGCCTGGTCCAACAATGTCCGTTATGTCAGTAGAAAGGCTCTCATCCGCCTGTCCATGGATAGTGGATCAGACCTCTCAGAAGCAGGCTGAGTTCTTAGGCATGTAAAGGAATAAGACATAAAAAACAAAGGTGTGAGACATAGAAAACAAAGGTAAGTGTCTAAAGCCATGCCATTTATACTGACTGCAGAGAGATCTCCCCCATTGTCCTTTTGACCTCTAACATATTGGAACCTAGGAAAGGATTTCTTTTTAAAATATCATGCTGAACTGATGAAGGAGATGGGGGAATTATTTAGCTCTATGTCCAGATCTGCCTCTGAGATATAAGTTTTTTGTGAGTAGGCAGATTGCCTACACAAGTGTGTCTACATGCTGTGTGGTCGGAGAGCATTAGCTGTCAGGATGATGGATGCAAAGCTGCTGAGAAAGGGTTCATATTCTGTGAGGTGACCCGTAAGTCACCTGCACATCTACCAATGTGATATGTGCCAGCAATGCCCCTCTGCCATGTACATTGGCCAAACTGGACAGTATCTATGTACAAGAATAAATGGACACAAATCAGACATTGGGAATGGTAACATACAAAAGCCAGTAAGAGAACACTTCAATCTCCCTGGACATTCAATAACAGATTTAAAAGTAGTCATCCTTCAACAAAACACCCTTCAAAAACAGACTTCACAGAGAAACTGCAGAGCTACAATTCATTTGCAAATTCAACACCATTAATTTGGGCTTGAATAGGGACTGGGAGTGTCTGGCTCACTGCAAAAACCATTTTCCCCTCTGTTGGTACTGACACCTCCTCATCAGTTATTGGGAGTGGACCACATCCACCCTCACTGAATTGGCCTTATCATCACTGGTTCTCCACTTTTAAGGTAACTCCCTTCTCTTCATATGTGAGTATATTTATGCCAGTATCTATAATTTTCAATCCAAGCATCTGAAGAAGTGAGGTTTTTACCCATGGAAGTTTATGCCCAAACAAACCTGTTAGTCTTTAAGGTGCCGCTGGACTCCTCGTTGTTCTTGTGAGGTGACTGTGGACGTCAGATTTAAAAGTGAGACAGACAAGGAGGCATATCTGAAATGAGGGATGGGGTTAATAAAAATTCAGGGAGAGAGGAAAAACAATTATAATCATAAAACAGGAAGGCAAGGGAGGGAGTTAGGAATAGAGAGGGAAATAGATATTTAATATCACGCCAAAAGAGGCAGGGGGAAGACTGAGTGGGGAGCTATGTGGCCTAGATACAATGGACTATGTTGTCCATGAAACATGCCTCAGATATAAAACTTCACCAGCTGTCACAGGCAGGGCCAAACTACTAAAAGCCACCGAGGAGCTTTGGGGCTTCAGAGCCAGCAAGGAAAGAAGTTCCAACCAGATATAGTGATCGAAGGTTAACATTCTTTCTGGATGCCTCCTTATTGAGGGTCTGAGCCATTCAAAGGCAGCTGGTGATGAAGTGCTGAGGAGGGACAATCCACTACACGGCCACATAGGGGAGCAGTTTGAGAGCAACTTTGAGGGTCTCATCCCAGGCCAGGGAAAGGTGGCATCTTTGGCTAGCAGAAGGTGCACAAGACCTAGTGATGAAGCATTGTTGGTGGCAAGCTTGGAGGAGGATGTATGCCTTGTCTTTATAGCCAGAAAGGAAAGTGTGTCACAAATAGAGCAAGGTGATTTCTTTTTCAGGGACCAGTAAATTTGCCACAGATTGTGTTTTTTGTGGGAGGAGGGCACTGAAACTCTTCATAAATGTGGGTCGAATTTGCCAAATAGTTCAACAGAAAAACAAACTGAAAACAAAAATTTTGGAACGGACCAAATGGTTCATTTTAAAATTGTTGTTTTGAGTCGATATTTAACACATTTCACTGGATCCAGATGACATTTTTTCAGCTGTTCATTTCATCAAGAAAAATTTTAAACCGTTCGGTTTGAAACCAATCAAAATTTTGTTCTGGTTTTCTGGGTCAGCTTCTGAACCAAAAAAGCAATTATTTGCTCAGCTCTAATCATGAGAGAGAAGGAGGATCGGTGGTTAAGGAAGTAGCAGACTTTGGAATGAAGTGTGACAAATCTCCAAGTCTGTCCTTGTGGGTCCTGCGCTTCCTGGCAGATTTAGGGGCCTCAGAAACTCATCTAGGCCCCAGAGTGACCTCCCTTTCTCAGTATAATTGGCAAGAGTCACCACCTAGTGAGTTACCTTCATCACAGGCCAGTATGGAAGATGGAAAATGGGGGAGCCCAGGCCCGCCCTCTACTCCGGACTCCAGCCCAGGGACCCTAATAGTATCAGCTAAGATGGCTGACCTTTTAGGCACAAAACACAATACAATTCCCTGGGCTACTTCCCCACAGCAGTCCCTGCTTCTTCAAACTCCACTTGACCCTTACCTCAGGGCCTCCTTCCTTGTGGATGATATGTTGTCCACCACTCAGTCTCACCAACAGCACAACCTCCTTCCACAGCTCCTGACACCCACAGCCCACCTGACTAACTGGGAGGTTTTTATCTGGTTTCAGCCAGTCCCTGATTGGCTTCAGGTGTCCCAATTAGGCTAGCTGTTTCTACTCCTTTCTAGAAGGTTCTTAATTGGCCCCAGGTGTCTTGATTGGTCTGGAGTAGCCTTTGTTTGGCTATCCAGGGAACAAGGACCTGCACATCCTAAGGCTGATATACCTGCCTTCCAGCACTCTCCTATATCCTTCTGGTCTGACTCCGTCACAGAAGGGATTCAGACGCTCTTTGACAGATGATATGTTTCCCATTGGCTTTGCACATGTGCCTGTTCTGATCATCCTGGTGACTCCTAGTCACATACAAGGCCGGCTCCAGGCACCAGCAGAGGAAGCACGTGCCTGGGGCGGCACATGCTAAGGGGCGGCATTCCAGCCGTTCTTGGGGCGGCTTTTCTTTCTTTCTTTCTTTTTTTTTTTTGCTCGGGGCGGCAAAAATGGTAGAGCCGGCCCTGGTCATACAGCCAGTCCTAAGGCGCTTTCTCTTGGGTTTGACTGACTGACTTTCTCTCCTATGAGGTATGGCAGTGGGGAGATAGCTGCCTTTTAAGAAAGCCAGCATCAGTTTGCTCTGAAGTCCTGTGTGTTTCCACAGGGCAGGTGCTGCAGAAGCAGTGGCATTAAACTGCAGTTCTGTGCTGTACAGATGACCTTGCGGGGCTCCTTGTTTATAATAACAGAGTTTCCAGATCAAATGTGGACAGCGTAGAGGTGACAAGATGTGTTTTTAACTGTGTTATTCCAAATGGACACTATGGCGGTGGGACAATGGGCACCTTACAAATGAGGGATAAACACTCAGCCCAACCTGCAGGGCCCTCTGTAGGTATGAGAGAGGAGGTCAGGCTCCATGGCACAGTCATTCCTTGGTTTTTCTGTTGAGGCTGCCACTCAGGTGTATCAGCTGGGAGGTTGTCAGGTGGACACCTATCAACTAGATTGAACTCAGCTACTCTTTACATATAGGCCACCCCACAGCCATCCTAGAGTAATAGCTTTTGATTGCTATTGGCCTAGGCTGGATGGGATACAGCAACCTGGAGATGAAATCCTCTGCAATGTCCCACCAGTCATCCCGTCTTTCTACCAGCCAAGGTTTAAATCTGCAACAGCAAATGTATTCTGTTTGTTCAGAGACCAGGTTCGCGGCCACTGGAACTTGCCCACGGCCAGTAGAGTGAACACCCAGTGAACTGTTTCTAATTGCTGTGCCCTCAGCCCTGCCCCATGTCATCAGACTAACTCAGGACTAAGTCTGCATTTATTTACTGGAACCTAGCTGAGGTTTTTTGGTCATTGCTTCATTCCCCACCATTTCCAAGTTCTTCCTGGCTCGGCATTTGCTCCCCCCTCATCTTTTATTCCACCCAGCCTTTAAACAGGCTTATTTCGTTGACAGTATCTCGTTACTTCATCACTTTTAAGTGCTCACTGGTTGCTGAGGTTTTGGGGCCTTTCCATTCCTTAGCGCTGGCAATCCTCACCAGGTTTCCATCTTCAAATTCCTCCTTCCACTGCTTGTTCCCCTCTTCTCACCCACTCCCCTCACTAAGTCACACAGTCAAAACCACGCGAGAGTGTTCTAAACCAGTGGTTCTCAGCCTATGGTCTGTGGACCCCTGGGGGTCTGCATACTATGTCTACGGCATCTGTGAAAGGTTGTTGTTACCATAGAACTGTGGTTTTCAACCTGGGGTCTGCAGTCCCCAGGGGGACCGCAGATATGTCTAAGATTTCCAAAGGGGTCCGTGCCTGCATTTTGGAATTTTTTAGGGGTCCTCAAATGAGAAAATGTTGAGAGCCACTGCTCTAAACTTTTTTAAATTCTCTGCCAGTTCCAGGCTCGCCCCATTTTATGTGACTCCGAATAAGTCTGTTCATTCCCAGTCAGACTGCAGTGATATTGACTGCATTGCGGGCATACTCTAACATACTTTAATTAGTGTTCTCTTATTTTATTTTAGCATAAACCCTGCATCTCTCTCTCTTCTCATTACCCAATAGGGTAACCAGATGTCCCGATTTTTGGGGTCTTTTTCTTATATAGGCTCCTATTACCCCACACCCTCTGTCCCGATTTTTCACACTTGCTGTCTGGTCACTCTATTACTTAACCTATTCCTTTCCATCAACTTGTGTTTCCCAGTCTATCTGGTTCCAACCCGGAGAGCTATGTTTAATCCCCATCCCTTCCTCCCCATTCAGTTTTCTCCCTTTACAGTTTTTTTAAGTCATCTTTTCTTTTCTTTTTCTGCTTTTTTTTCCTCTTTCCAAGAGGCTGGGCTTGCTTTCTGTCCTAGAGCCCTCCTATTTCCCCCTGCCCATGTGTTATTTCCCCTGGATGCCTGCCTACCTTTACTCTGAGAGTTTGAGGAGGATCCAATACACTTAGTAATCTGCCAGCTATTCCAGGAGGTATCTAAGGAGGCTGACAGGAGGAGTCTGAAGGTCTCTCTTACAGCCAGTGGCAGTTATGGTCTGATGTTGCAAACCGTCTCTCCTTTTTCACACTCACATATAGTATTCTTCAAACGTACTGCTGCTCCTGCTGCCACTGTCTGAAAGGAACCTGACATACCACACAGGGAATTTTGATTTCTTCTGGGGGGACCAAAAGAAGGCTGGAAACCCCATCTGGAGGCTGTGAAGAAGACATACAGTAATAACAAGAAGCGGCAAGCCCTTTCCTTATTAAACACAAAAAAGGAGAAAAACCTAACTTCTCTGCCAGGTGTATGGGACTTACATTCTTGAAACACTGCACTGAACTGTCAAAGGTAACGTATAGCACTTTCATCCATCATCTCTCTTTTGGTATTATTTAACCTTTCTTTTTCTTTCCTCAGTGCCCTCAGGAAGCAGGGTACCGATATGTGGATTGGTTGTTTCCCTAGTGGGCAGGGGTTGGAGAAGGTGAGGGAATTTGCTAACAGATCGATCCCAAACTACGCTAATAAGTTCCACTCATGCACATGCACAGTTCCAGCAAGAGAAAAGTTTACCTAAAACGTAAATATTGTTCAAGGTTGCCAGGAGCACTTTCTGGATATTAAACCTACAGCCAGAAGCAGCAACTATGTATTGAGTTTGTTGGTTCCCTTAGCAAAAAAAAAAAAGCATAGTGTCTGGTTTTAAAGAAAGCCTTGCCAAGATCAACAGGTGGGAGTGTAGGAGCGGGGTTAGTTTTATTCCCTCTCCTCCCAAGCGACCCCCTAAACTCGGAATGTCTCTTTAAAACTGATTTCAGCTGGCAGCTGAACACTGAGGACAGTTCTCACACTGATGATGAGCACTGTGGGAAGGAGCTGCTGCTTTTTCTTTTCTTTAGAAATCTCCTAACCTGGGATTTTGATTATTTATTTATTAATTATTATTATTGTTGTTGTTGTTACAATTATTATCATGTTCCACAGAGGGCAAAGGGAATTATTTAGTTAAAGGACTGTTGAACCCTGATTACAGGGTGCTTGGTACATCAGTTCATCCCAGAGATGGGAATAAAAAGGGCCTGGATCCTGAAGGTGTGACAGTGCACACTGTTTGTGTAAGAGTCATGGCAGCTGGAATTGAGCAACCTGTAGTGAAAGAGGCAGTGGAGATGCTAGGAGCCTCTCTAAGGACCTGCCTCTCTCTCTGAATGAATGCACAGAGTATGTTCTGAGCAACAGTCTGCAGGGAGGGCAGGATTCATGTATCCATTTCTCCCAAACACCATCCAAGTTTTCTCCTTAAATCGCTTAATTGCTTTTACAAGTTTTCATTTAAATCTGATGCCAAATAAAAAATCTTTCCACCAAGTACTGCAGAAAGCCTGCCCCAGTTTAACCCTTTCCTTCTGAGCTTTCTGGCCACACACTGAAAGCTTTAGTTTGTGAACTTTAACATTCACCAAATGTCATTGGTTTTAGTCTACAAAAAGGACAACGAATTCCCAAAGGGCAGTAGCAAGGGGGGGCTGATGAGCCTTCCTCACTGCTTTGGGTTTTTTTTCAAACTACCGATCAATAAAGTCCAAGTAAGGGACTTCGATTCTGAGGGAGGAAACCGTCATTTTGGGACTGACTTTCGCAGACTTTTCACACTCTTCACCCACCCAATGGCATCATCAAAATTTGGAAGTTGAGCTACTGACCTAATTCCAGTAGGAGTTGCTGATTTGCAACTTTAACATCTGGGGAAGCAAACTTTGATCTGTAGAAAGCTTGGATATCGCTGAACTAATCCTCTCTTCTTGCCATTGCTGGTTGCTCTGGATGAATTACGCTGCACATAATCTGATTTTTTTTTTACATTAAATTCCCATGTTTGCTATAAGTAGATAGCACGACTGATTTCTGTCTCTAGAGTGACAGATCAAAGTGGTTATCTCCCCCCTCACTGAAACATTTCAAACTGGTGTCAAGAGTGCTGGAGGGGGAGGGAGACATACTATAGAAGCAAAGGTGGTGCTTGCTCACATGCTTCTCAGGTTAGGTTTGGAGGCTGGATTCAGGCAGCTGGAGAAGTCTGAAGATTTACATACACAGGATGCCTGTTCTCAGTAACATGCATGGCCTTTGGGGGGAAACTTCCATCTGATCCTCTTAAACTACTGTTTAATGTGCCCTGTAATCAACTCCACCTACAGCAGCAGTTACTTGACAGAGGCACAAAGTCTTGGACAATCAGTGGGGAAAGAAAGCTGAGAAGATAGGAAAGTGAGGGAGTGGGGAAAGGGACCATGAGAGAGACTAACTGAAAAGAGTGTTAAATAATATTTAGCAGGCACCTGTGCTTTACATCTTCAGAACAAACAGGAATTCATCACTACTACATTCATGTAATGAATGGGAAGGTAAAGTTTTAGGGGAAAGGGGGAGGAGAATGGCTAATAACAAATAAAACAATGTAAGAACAGATTAATAAGTGATGGGGGAGCCCAAGTTAATCATGGCTGGTTCCGTGCTCTGATATCCACAGTAGCCTGAAGTCTGGGAGAAACAAATGTGTTATAGTATTGATCTTTCCTTTCCCGTCTGTGGGGCAGATCCTCAGCCAGTGTAACTTGGCACAGCTCCACTGGCTTCAATGACTTCATTGGCGTTACTCCGATTTACACCAGCGGAAGATCTCAGCATGTCTGCATTCAGCTGTGTGCTACAGGGGCTGTGGCCAGCTGTTCCGTTGCACCATCCCATTTTAAAAATCAATTGGATCCTTCTAAACATTAGGAGGCATCTTTCCCTCTTACACGCTCCTGCCCTGTCTGCCCCGTTTGCAGCTGGGTGTTCTGCTACCACAAGAGGCTGCCAGTCTTGCCTGGTCTCCCACCACACACTCCAATTTCCATGTGCTGAACAAACCAGTCTGTGTGTGCAGTTCACAGCCAGCTTCCCAGCAGCAGCAACAACAAAAGCCGTGTTCATGGCAGGGTCTGGACCACATACAGTGCCAGAGCTCAGCTGCTGCGGAGCCGCTCGCAACATTCAGGGCCATTTAAAGAGTGAAAGAGAGAGAGAGAGAAGGAAAAGAGAGGGAGCCGTTATATAAAAACATACTTGAGCCCAGTGCAACAACGGAAACCTTACAGTTTACTTTTAAAAACTCAGTGCCTCCTTGTGAAAGAGCAGAACAGCTCAGCCTGTGTGCGGAGCTGATCTGCGGGCTCCGGCTGTATGTACAAGGGGAGAGTGTGTGTGTGAGTGGCTCCCTCTCCCTCACTTTCAATGGACTTACAGTATAAACCTAAAGAAGCTTTTTGTTGGGCTCATGAATAGATGCGGGGGGGAGGCATTTGTAACGGTCACCATCCAGCTTTTTAGATTCTCTTCACGTTGAGCTTTTGCCTGGGTTTTTTTTGTTTGTTTGTTTTTTGATTTTAAATAAAAATTTCCACTTCTTCCCTGTAAGATGCTGCATCTCCTTCAGGATCAGCTTCCCCTTTGCACACATTGCTCAAAGCTGGTCCAGACTAGAGGGGACACAGGGTGTGGGTGTATGTGTGTGGGAGAATAGTAGGACATTTGGCTTTGATCCCAAATGATGCCCAAAAGCCTCCATGGGCCTTGGCTTGGAAACCCCCAGGCTGATGACTGGCAGGCAGACAGGCGGCTTCTCTCCAGCTGCTAGAGTTTCCCCCTCCACTTTACACACCCATCCCTGCTTGAACTTTGTTGGCTTTAATGGACTTACGTTAGAGATGGAGTTGGCCCATTACCTGATTAATCTTTGAGTCTCCATGAGGCAGGTGGATATATGTTATTGTCCCCAGGGGTAAATCTGAGGTACAGTGAGGTGAAGTAACTTGCCCAAGATGGGGGAGGAGGGTCAGAGTCAGGGCATGGAACAGAACTCCAGCGTTGCTGGCTCTCAGACCCATACCTGCTGTCCTCAGCTGAAGCCACTTGTTAGTGGAATTTGCATGTTTCCCATGGTGCTACATTTCACGGTGTCTCACTAGAGAGACCCTTGGGAGGGGAAATCTAGTGTGTGTTTGGGAGTCAGTTAGTGATGACTAAACGAAGGGGACAGAGCAATGTCACTTTGAGAGGGAGAGGTGACAGCGGAAAGGAATGGGAGGCTGTGGCATAGGCTTTAGGTTTGGACTTCCTGCTTTGCAATCATTAGTTTCACCAGTCACTGCATGGAAGTTCACTAAGGCCGGCATTCTGGACTCCGATGTAAACTAGAGAAAAGGAGTAAGAGGAACCTTAGGGGAGGCGCATAATTCTGTGATAAGCTATATGTGGACTCCTCGCTTTCTTCCCTTCCTGCCCCCAGATTAGCAAAGATGGTCTCATGTAACCAGTGTGAACAAGATATAATCAACACTGCTCCCCTTGAAGCTGGTTAGCAGGAAGGCTTACGCCATGAGGCAGTGTGGTGGTTATTATAAGGGATTTTGGTGCAGAGGTGTCTTGAGAAAGGGAGGTCTGTGCTATAGGACCTAGGAGGTATGTTTATTATTATAGATCAGGGCCCCATTGCACTAGGCGCTGTGCAAATAGAACAAAAAGATGGTCCCGGTTATCATAGTGTTGCCAGGCAATGATACTGGAATGAAGGTTGTTTGAAAGAACTTTGGTGTAATATGTGTCTGGGAGAAAAGAGGCAGTACAGAACTTTCTCCTATAGCCACGTGCTTATACAGAAAGCCCAGCGGCAGGCCACTTTTTGTTAGCAGAGGCAGTATCAGGGGAACAAATGAAGGAGCATTTATAAAGTGAAGGCTGACATAGAAAACCTCCTTGTCTTTTAGGTAGAAAATATGTGTGACAGGAAACTATTTGGTGGGGCAGGGAGTGGCTATAGTTAGGCTGAAGAGGGTTGAAACTGTCTGTTGAATCATGGCCAATAAACTAGCTTACAGTAGGAAAAAAATATGGAACATAAAACCATCATGCTCCAAGGCATAAGCCAACCACTAACTGCCTAGTGTTGGAAGAAACTTCCTCCTCAGCAATTTATTCCATATTTTTCCATGATGTGAGTTTTACACTCCAAAGCTTTCCATACTGACCACTGTCAGAGACAGGATATTGGCTTAGATGGACCATTTATTTGATCTGAGATGGCAATTCCTATGTGCCTATGGCTTCTGGAATGACATTGGTTGGCACCAGTGAGAGGTCTCAGAGCTTTTGTCTTCAATAATGGAGGCAAAAACAGAGGGAAGGGAGGATTTATCGGAGATGGCCAATGAGTAACAGCCTTAAATTACTGGAGAGGGACTTTAGATTAGATAAGAAGTTTAATTCGGTATGGAACAGCCTCCAAGAGAAGGCACTTGGGGACAGCAAAGGGAAACATCCAATGTGAGATTAGACAGCAAACTGAAAAGGGCAAAGAGTCAGAAGATACCTGGTGGGAACAAGCACTTCATGAAACAGGTGGAATTGAACAGTGAGTCCCCTCCAGCTGGAGTCCTTATTCTTCAATAGCATCTGCTCCTGGAGCCTCTGTTCAGAACAGGGAGTAATCTGTAACTCTTCCCTACATAGAACTTGTATTTATTTACTCAATACATACATACCCTGTAACAGCATAAGAAATACTGACCGCTGCAGGTCATTATTATACAGGGTGGGCCGCTGATTTCAGTGGATTGCTCTGGATTTACAGCACTATAACAGAGCGGCAATAGGTCCAAAATTAATAATCATTGCAGGATCTGCAACATACTTTCAAGATCAGCAATAACTAAGTAGTTTGGTTATTAGAAATTATAGGATAGTTTCTATGTAAATGATAACCTGCCATTGTTATTTAGCTTATAAATAATACCTAGGTCTGTATAGTATTTGGTGTGTTAGTAACAGCCTGCTGCACTATAGGATTTAGCCTGTAGCTAATTCTTGCTGCTGTATAGTAGTGATTACCCTTCCATTCTATACTAACTGGCTTGGAAATAATATCCTTTCCCTCTATTGGAAATTACACACTGCTGCTGCTGCATAGAATCTGGCCTGTAAATAATACCCTTCCCTAGTATAGTATTTGGTGTTTAAATATTACCCTGCCCCTGTATAGAACTTGGCATGTAAATGTCACCCAGTATAATACTTAGTGAGTAAATAATACCATTGCTGTATAGTAAATGATACCATTCCACTCTATACTGCTTGCCCTATATATAATACCTGCTGCTTTATGTAGCATTTATTGTATAAATAATACCCTGCTGCTTTATAGTAATTGATATATACATAATACCCCGTGGCTGTGTAGTGCTTGATCTGCAGTTAAGAATACTACCTGTCATCAGATAGTTTGTGGGCTACAAATAATCATAGAATCATAGGAGTGGAAGGGACTTCAGGGGGTCATCTAGTCCGGTCCCCTGAATTCATGGCAGAACTAAGTATTATCTTGATCATTCTTACCTCGAGGCAGTATAGTATTTGGAGTGCAAATACTCAGTGAAGGGCTCCCATCCAAGCATTGAGAATGTAGGCCACTGAGTATTATTTGCAGCCTGTAGCTATTCTAAACGCATCCATAGAAAAGCCTAAAATGTGTATATAAATGACCAGTTGAGGAGAATATCATCTGGGCTTGAGCTCAACAGTCAAATCAGTGCATCAGGCTGGCTCTGCCTTCAGCTGGAAGGGTCATTGCTGTCCCTGGTGACTCAGGTGAGCCAGAGAAGTAGGGAGGCAGACAAGTTACAACAACGCTGCCACATCCCCAAAGGAAGTGATGGTTTCTATCAGGCTTTTCACTTCCCTTGCTGTATGTTTGCAGATATGATGTGATTGTGTGGGATATTGCAGAGACAAGATGAGGTCACAGGATATTTCTCCACCTTGGACCTTTTCAAGCTGGTCCTTTTCCATCCTATGTTGGGTCTTGTTGCTATTGGAATCAGATTGCCACTGGCAAAAGAGTGTTGGGCCTGATCAGTACTTGGAAGGGAGACATCTCTACTCTCCCTCCCAGGGGAACCCCATAGTGCTAGAGTGAGTGGTGTTGGTGGTTCACTAAGGGACATTCTTCTCTCTGAACCAGCGCTAAATGCAATACCTCAGCACAGTACTCATGGGACTGAGCTGCTGGACCTTCCATCCCTCAAATGAGACATAAAACAGAGGCCTTGACCATTCAAGGTCCTTAAAGACCCCTTGCCACTTTACCAAAGAGTCAGGACATTAGTGGTTGTGTCAGCAAATTCTAACTTGGGTAATTACATTTTGTCTTCCTAAAGTGATTCTTTACATTTCAGCTGAACATAGTCTTCTTCGTCCTATCCTGAATGGATGGGTTTTGTGGCTGTTCAACAACAGCAGTGCTGCACACCAGAGAGAGCTGCATTTCACTGGGAGGGTGAAGTGATCCCTGTAACATTTGGGCATCTGGTTTGCTATAGGACAGAAGGCATTCCACTTTAACTAGCATTCGGCTCAGTTTCAATCTCCTCAGGCTTCTGGAAATATCTAGTTCACACTAGGTATGCTCAGAAGCTCACCGAAGATATGGTCCCCATCTCATTTGCACAGTTATTCCCATACTAGTAATTTGATACCTACTATTCATTCCCCCTCACCCTTTAAAATTATTTTAACTCATCAGTCTGAGACTCAAAGGCAATACCTCCACTGCTGAAATAACATAGCGGAGAGAGGCTTGGTGGATTTGAAGTGATTGTTTATTTCTGTCCCATATGTGTCTGGATGGTTTTCTCCGGATGCTGCCCCTAAGATGACTCACGCAGGTGATTACGTTGTGGTGTCAACCCGGCGCTATTTGCACTTGTGATGGCAATGCCTGCAATGCTGCTGCATGGGATGACCTTGGGAATGCAGCTGCCTCTTATGGTTCTGCTGGCTTTGGTACAGTTTCTTATTCCCTTACCTATTCCTAGCACAATCACATCTGCACCTGTAATTTGTTTAATGTATAGTTAACCTCATCAGATATCTGGGATAGCCTGATGGTTTCCTCTGTCTGTGTCCACAGCATATGATTGTGGCTCTGGTCTGGTTTAATGTTTCCAGCTGTTGTTTATCTGTTCTCAGGTAGAGTGGCTGCTCAGCTGTCAGACTGAACGGTGATTGTGTATAATGTTATAGTAACAGTTATGTTTCTTTTGCCTTCCTTCTGGCTGTATCTGTGAGACTGGTATTTGCTTTGGTTGGAGTGATCATCTCAGCTCCCTGAGCTCTCATCCCAGCACAGAACTCTTTCTCATGTACACCCCATCTGGCAATGTAAATCACCAGCAGGGTGTAAAGGGGTCTTAAGGTAACTGAGAATCTGGCCCAATGCCTTTTGCCGTTTATTTACATTCCCCAGTACCTAGATGAGAGCCATGTATTTAAATGAGCAGTTATTAAAATTAATCTTGTTGGGGCTTGGGTGCCTAACTCCCTGAGTCTCCTTTAAAATCTCAACCATAATAATTTCCCACTTAAATATAGCCTGCTGGTATAGTGGTAGCTCCCATATGCCTCAATCAGGATGTCATTAGACCAGGTGTTATTGTGTTGACCACTGTACAAACATACAGGGAGATGTGGTCCCTGCCTCAAAGAGTTTCTAATCTTCTTTCCCCAGTCCTTCCCCTTTTAGTAAGACATGGTCCACCCCAGTTTTGCTCTTTTTTAGGCCGCCCAGGTAAAATTGTTAATTTCACTTTGTTTAAAGTGAATAATTGATTTTTTGGTTCAGTGGCCAACATGAAAAACTGGAAAAAAAATTGTTTCAAGCCAAACAAAATATTTTTTAATAATAAATAAGCTTCTGGATGTTTCTGACCCTTTTTTTACTTGTTCTTTTACATAAATCTAGTTGAATTTTTAAATGAAATGTCATTTCAAAATGAAAAGTTGAAATGTTTCATTTTGAAAATGTCAAAATGAAACATTTTGGCTTTTTTTAACTTTTTGCTTTTTCATTTTTTTTTAGCCAAAATTATTTTCTGAATTTAACCCACAACTGCATTTTTCAGCTGACAAACTATTTGTCCTAAAAATTTCATCTGGTTCTGTTTAAAACTGGCTTCTGTGATTTTCAGTTTGAAATCTAATTTTGAAGTAGTTATGGGCATGTGCTTCACTGCATTAATTTCATAGTCCTCAGTTTCTTTTATAGGTGGCCTTGATCTAGTTACTTCCCTGCTAAGGGAATTTGCAACGTGTAGCTCCTCATCTTATCTATATTCTTTCTGAGAAATTAGATCTTTGCAGCCTCAATGCCATATTTTTAATTCTAGCTGGTGCCAAAGACAAAGGATTTTTTAAACAAAATTTCAAGTACTCGGTGATTGGTTTCTTTTCTTTCTCATATGCAAAACTTAGCAGAATCTTTAGGGTCTGTAATATATATTGCTAGAATTGAAGATAACCAAATGCAATTGTCATCATTTTCTCTTCAATTTAGGCACAGTTTATTGCTGTCGTGTTCTATTCTGGAACCACCAGGCAAATGCAAATGGTTACTCCTCCAGCATAAACTATGCACTTCTTCTTTTTGCAGATATCTCTACTGACAGTGCAACAGGCTTAGTTAAATACTACTATATTAAACCTGGTGGATTGATGAGTTGTGATTTGAGTTGCTCAAATGTCTCTTATATCTGACTTCTCAGTGCAAGGTTATGCCATTTTCCATCAGATACTTTAAAGGATTGGGGCCAGATTACAAACGTGTTTAGGTGCCTACAGATGCAGATAGGTGCCTAGTGGGATTTTCAAAAGTGTCTGGGTACCCAGCTTTCCTGTCTGCCTCTTAAGGTGCCTAAATGCCTTTGAAAACCTGGCCACTATTGACCAGATTGGAAATTAATCTTGCTAAATGCTTTAACATCCCCATAAATCTCCATAGATCTATTTCATCCTGTAGCGTGTGCATTTTAGCTATTGCTATTGTTATCTGAATCAGTAATCAATCTCCAGTTATGTCATGTAGGGGTGATTTCTGTTAGACGGATTGTTGTGGTTGTTTAATGTTCACTGTTAAGTATCTTTCACTTGCTCTTAGCAATACTCACCTAAGGGTCTCCTGTAACATCACTACCCCACATTCAAACCCAGTACATTAGTGGTGAGATTCTGTACTGTTCCTCTCAGAGTGGAGGAGGGAGAAGGGCTGTGGTGGCCTTAAGCCACCTTGCTCCCTCCTGATCCTGGACTGCTCCAGAGGTGGGAGAAGCCCTGGGCCTAACTTAAATAGCCCTCAAGGCCTGTCTCAGTGACGGCAGCCTCACCAAGTTGCAGCTCCGCCTGAATGCTGTGGCCTTACTTCCGACATGGCTCTCCAATCCAGAATCTCACCTAGATGTGCCACCTCTAAGGTACAAAACTGTGTGCCATCCAGAATGGCCCTAAGCCCATAAAACTAGAGAGCTACCAGCATGTACTGAGCATCCTGACGGATTTCCCAGGATAGCTGCCTCAAAAAACAGATGATCTTGGGAAAACCTGGACAGGTGGCAATCCTGGCCACACCTCCAATACCCACCTACAATAGGACTTGCCAGGGTAGCCTTGGGAGGCAGTTTTACAGCTGTCTCTGCAGTGCTTATATCAGGGAACTCCTTTCCCAGCCAGATATGAGGCTTTTAGTGTCTCTGTACTCATTCTGGTCCCAGAGGAACTGGAGCAGGGCTGAAGATCTTACCCTATAGCTTTAATACGTCATAATCCCTCAGAGATCTGGGCAGTGACTCTTTGAAATATCTCAGGGGCAGAACTAATACCAAATGGCATTCACGTCAATTTAGAATATGTTTGTGTTAAACGTCACCAGCTTAGAGCACGACACATCTAATTTTATTTGCCAGAATGCATGTTCTGTATCTAATGCTAAAATTATTTGTGTTTCTGAGAGTTTAGTTGCCAGTTCCGTGGTAGTTTTTATTGGATAATGTCCATATTTCATGGTTTTATTTAAATCACATATGGCAATGCACATCCATGACTTGCATGTCTTTTCTATCATAGCCATAGGATAGATCCAGTTTATAGGTGGTACTATATTTTCAGTAACTCCTAAATTTTTTATAGTATCAATTATAGATTTTAACTTTATCTGCTAAGACAAATGGGATTTGCCTTTCTGAATGAATCTTTAGAGTTAATAACTTTTCTGTCTTAATATAGGAATCTCCATCCAGGCTTTCTAGGTCTCAGAATTCTCTAAGTCGGCTCCTTTGAGGGTTCTATAGCAGTTACAGGAAACAACTTCTAATAAAATCATGTCTAAATCAATTTGTAGTCCTATAACAGGGGACAAATACTACTACCATTGAAGTAAATCACAGCATTACTATTTTCAGTGGAGGTAGGATCAGGCTATCAAGTAATTTACCTGCCTTTATCCTTTGGAAATTTAAGTGAGACTGTTTTTTAAAATAAATTGTAATTGTAATTACTTGTCCTCATACTGGTATTTTAAGTTCTGATCTGAAACAAGCTTTACTTTAGATTTCTATACCACTTCTGTAGCTACAGTATTGTATATTTTCTTTGGAATAACACTGCAGTGTGCCTCAGTATTCCATTTAAAGGATCCATCTCTGCCATTAATGTTTAGGCATATTTGCCAATTTGAAACAGTTTGCTCTACAGTGACTGTACCTACAAGGGAATCTGTGTTGCTGCCTTGATGTTCTCTCAAAATCTGGATACCTTTGGCTTTAACTGTTCCCCTGTTTGAAGAAATAATATTTTCTGTTGCATTTTATGGCATATTCCACCAAATGCAGAACTACTTCTTGGCTCATGTTCTTAGCCACATATCTCATGCATAGGATTTTTTTTTCTCTCTCAGAAAACCATCTGTTCCTATTTAATTGCTCATCTAGTTTTCTTCATTCCTAGCTTTCTCTTTTTGAAATGATTCTGTATGGACTCTGCTCGTTCCATACCAAGTTCACTCCATGTCTATACTATGGGCATTATACTAGCATACCTATGGCACTGTAGCTATGCCAGCATGACCCCGTAGTGTAGACATAATCTGCAATGATGAAAGGGTTTTTTCCTTCACTGTAGGAACACCACCTCCCCCAGGAACAGTTTGCACCTCACATTAGGGGCTTAGCTTTTATTAAGGAATCACATGGTCTTCTCAAATTCATGTTGACCTTTCAACTTTGTTGGTCACATACTTTTTAAATTGTACATTCTTTGCAGCAGGGACCATGTCATTATATGTGCTTATGCAGCAGAGTGGACCCCAAGCTACTGCAATATAAACATGAAATAGCAATAACATGCATCTACTCATTCATATGGCCCTGAACTGAAAATAAACACAAATTTCTCCCATAAATAATGTGAGTCTCTCAGATTTATCCATGTCCTTTCCTGTGTTTAAAATGAAAACTGAGTTTGAACAAAAAGGGAGAAAACATCATGTTAGTGCATGAAGCTAGTTAAGGGTGACTATTAGGTAGTGCATGGCTACTAGTATTAGTGGTGCTAGTTAGTGCATGACTACAAGTACTGGTTTGGGTGCTGTTATTTTACAGTGCCCAATAGTGTGCTAGGCACCTCACTGTACAGAGAAGAAGACATGGCCCCTGCCCCAAAAAGCTTACAATCTGATTTCAGACAGTGGTGAACTACTATGGGTGGAAGCCCAAAGGTTGCAGTAATAAGCTTATGTGGTTCCTTAGTGAAGACCTGGGCGTGGCGTGGCAGATCAGGGCATTTTTAAATGATACACAAAAAATAAACCTGTCTTTGCTGTGACTCACTTCTCCGGAGGCTGTGGTAAAGAAGGTCTTCAGGAAGGATTTGAATGAAGAGACGGGAATGGCCTTATCATCTCTGTCCCTCTTTCCCTCTCCTGTCTTCCTCCCATTGTCAGCTCACAGCACTGTCTGTCACCTTCTCCATTCACTAGGTTAGTGTGTCATCTCCAGCCCAGCTGCCACTCTCACTGATGAGTCAGCAGCTGTAGAGGAATCATGAAGAGAGCAGTTCCTGAGGCAACTTTCTCTTTTCCTTCTCCCGCCTCCCTTTTCCAACTTCCATAGGACTTTCTCTGGAGTCTTTGAGGTTTCTGATGGATGCTCTCTCTGTACCTGGCCCAAATCAAGCTTGTTCAGCTGTAAACCATCTTCTCACTGTCATCTGCCTTGTTTCAGCAGGACAATTTGGCCTGGTTTGAAAGGATCACTATGGATAGTGGAAAAAAATAAGAGGCGATTTATTTTCTGGCCTTAATTCCAATGGATTTCTGCCCAGAAAAGAAAGGAGAAGACCGAACCAAAGACAGAGAATTAGTATTGGGATAAAGTGATTGAAAAAGACAGAATGGGTACGGCTGAGCAGTGTCTCTGTCCGACCAGATTGCTCAAATGCCTCAGAGTGAGAACAGTCTCAGGGAGATAGAGAATCTCATCCTCTTAAAGTCCATTTCTATGTATGGTAGCCGTGAAGGCTAAAATATCCTTGAAGTGACTGGTGACATGAGAAGGCAGATAGGTTCACTTTGGGGCACCTCATTCCCAGGAAGATATGGGCCAACCAAAGGGAATTAAAACAAGTGGAAGGATAAATTATGAGAAGGTTAAATTAACTGAATATGCGCCGTACGTCTTAGCTGAGTGAAGAGAGTACAGTATAGGAGAACTATCTACTAGTATGTGAAGGGTGTAAATATAGAAGAGGGAGAAGAATTGTATAAGGTAGCATGCAGAGGTGTCATAAGACAGCATTGACCACAGGAATAAATCAGCATGAATATAAAGAAAAATGCCCTGAGAGTGAGGTCTCCTGGACTGTGGAATAGCCTCTCAAGAGAAGTGTTGGAAACCCCATTGATTGAGCTGGTCATATGTGGACAATGCACTGGATGTTACACTGAAAAGAACAGTCTTAACTGACTTAATGAGTCTTTTGAACAGATCTTTGCTTCTGTGATGTGACAAGAGGATGAGGCCTCTCAGCCTCTCGGACTTTGAACCAGAGACAGATTGTATGAAATGTATATGCAAGAAATTTGGTGCTGTTTAATTCTACAAACAAATGTGAATCTCTATATGCTGCGGCCAGCTGAGGCAGGAAACTCTTCCCGACTCTCAGCATGCTTCTCTTTAAAGATCATTTGAAGTG
Organism: Dermatemys mawii; assembly: GCA_007922305.1. NCBI lineage: Eukaryota > Metazoa > Chordata > Testudines > Dermatemydidae > Dermatemys > Dermatemys mawii. The sequence continues at coordinate 13,288,005 of ML677366.1, forward strand.
CTGGGAAAATGTGCTCTGGAGACTGAAGTCCGGTGCTTACCTACAGAGCAGGTAGTGGTACAGTACAGGCGGTAGTAACACCACTCACACTGACTGGCCTAGGAGGGGAAAGAGAAATGCACTCTTCATGGCCTTTTTAATCCTTGGCATCTCAGCTAAAACTGCCACTTGTGAGGCTAAGCCTGGTGCTTTCTGGGATGTGGACCAAAGTGGCCAACTACCTTCACACATGGCAGACCACAGAATACTTTAAGTGTGGTAGCCATATTCAGTCACTGTTGAACTGGATCTGACCAGCATAAAAGTGAAAGATTTTGTTTCCCAGGCCTAATCATCTGCACAGCATACAGTTCTCCAGACTAGAACCAGATTGGCACATCTGATTTAGCTCTGAAAGGCTGTCTCCCATCTCTGATCCTTGAGCCATTCAGTCCCACCTTTCCTAGAGCAGCAGGACGTTTTGGGGCCATATGAGTTCCCATTTGAGAAAGCTCCACCTTATGCGTAAAGGGGAATATGCTTCTGTGGAAGGGCAAGGGTAAAAACCCTGTGACTGCCCTGCCCCTGCAGGCTAAGCCCTGACTGTGGACAGCAGGGCCAGGGGCTGAGGCAGGGAGCAGCCTGCAAGAAGCCCAGCTGGAAGCCTTAATGAGGGCTAGCTCAGGGTATTAAGCTGGGCTAAATGGGGACAGCTGAGGCCAGGAGCAGGAAGGCTAGAAAAGCCCTGGGCCCTAGTCAGTGGTGGGGGAGGTAAGCCAGGAGGGAGATGAGAAGCTGCTGCTCTGTCTCCTCACGGTAGGCAACGTACCTCAGGGGCCTGGAGACCCTGGAAGCAGTGCAGAGAGCATAACTGTTGGGGATGTGGGGAGCACTTTACTTGCACCAGAATCACTAGCCGTGCACTGTAAATAAAGGACACTTGGAGAACAAAAGAAAAGGGTGTGAAGACCTTTATTTTGAGAAACCAGAACACAGGGCACAGGGGAAAGCTAGAGCACCCTGTGTGGACCCTGTGACAGCTTCCTATGTCAGAGTCTCCTTCTCAGATTATATTTGGAATGGGACATCAGTGGCCTCATTTGGCACCGTGCGCTGACCCATGAAACTAGGCTGCAAATATAACACAAAGATGCCTGCTCTGTGTGAGACCCTTACATTCCAAAGTGTACCTTCACATAGACATACAGACAGCCCTAAAGAGAAACTTACTCAAATGCTTTGGCACAAGTCCTTTTTCAGACACAGGGAGGGGTGGGATCCTTTGCCATCAGTAGCAAAGCTCACACAGGCTTAAATGCCAGGAGCCTGTGCCGCTCCAGCAAGACATCTGAGCTGCTTGATGAATGCTGGTGCCTAGTTGTACATGAATGAAATGGCAAATGTCTTTCTTTTGCTATACGGGTCTCTCTGCCTCATGAAATGATCCATTTGCCTGTGTGAAGCGACCAAGCTGGTGTCAGTGCTTATTGCACATTTGTGCAGCAGGGTTTCCACTGGCAACTGATTGCTTTGTTTAAGCACTGTGACAAGAGAGCACGAGTAATGGATGGCTGCCACTAGTACCTGGTGGTACCAGTATCAATGCCACCAATATCTGCCACCAGTATCAATGATCTTAGTAAAATAAAGATCATGCATCCTGTCTGTGGAAATTCCAGGGGTGTGAAGAAAATAGTCGGGAAGAGACTAAGCCTCACATCCTAACCTCAAATCTTCTCCAATATTTACAGCAAATCAGTGGCATGCATCTGGTTCAATTGTGCTGTCTAGTGACTATCACAAGAGAGAACATCTTTCCCTTTCCCAACTGCTTACCAGAGATGCACAGGACTCCTCCCATGCAAAGATGCTTTAATTTGCCCTATTGTCTTCCAGCTGCCAAAAAGGTTATAAGGGGTGGAGGTTTCACCTGATAGATGAAGCTAAATTGTTTATTCCCTGAATTTATAAGATAGGAAACATTTTAGTAGGAAAGTTTGGACTGAACCAGCCTCGTTAAAGAGAATCCAAGCCCAGTGTTTACACAATGTCTGGAATTAATGTAGAGAAAATGTTCAGTTGCCAGCACTGGAAAGGAAAAACTGGGAGCAAAAAGGGGCAGATACTGAACCTGTAACAAAGCTGAAGGCTCATTGCCCAGTTGGAGGGGATGATTGGAAAGTTGCTTTTCCCATTCTGTGCAGCGGAGAGGCCTGTTGTTTCATATCATATGTCATGAGCACCAGCCAGGTGGGCAGTCCCATGCTATATCCTTAAATTCAACTTGGGGTGTGGTCACATGAGAAAGCATGTGATTAATAACAGCTGTATATACAATCACATAATAGAGCATGTCATTAACAACTTCTGTGTATGCAGTCACATGCTATGTTATAAATGTCAATAGGTGTACAGTTATATGTTGTGTCTTTAATAGAAGCCAAGCTTGCTGGCTTGATGTCTAACACCACACGTGCAGTAACATGACCCTGTGAGTCATTAATGCTACGTGTGAACTCAGTTGAGATGCAGACCTTAGTAGTAACTGGAAAGTCAATGAGTGGCCCAAGGCACAGGTCTCTGAAATCTCTAGTTGCCTTTGGATTCTGTCTACTGTGACTGTGAGACTTGTATACCATGAGTAACAAACTCCTCTGCAGTAATGGCGTTGCATTGCCACATTCACCAGTTACCCTCGTTCTCTTTGCTGCTGACATCCAGGTGCTCTTACCCACCCTCATGCTCTTCCACAATGCTCTTGGGTAACATAAGGACATGGTTCTGCCCAACCAGTGGTCAGGAACTAGAGCAATGTAGCCAGTTATTGGTATCTCTCATCCAGTGGTTGACTGTGCACATCTAGTCTGCATATCACCACAGCAGAGCCTCAGCCAAGCATTCTCTGTGTGCATGTGACAGGGTGATGTGCCCATTGGTTATTTCACTGGTGGGATGCATATTAATTTTTTTTAATATGGCCCTTTGCTGAAATGTGGGTAAATTAAAGGCTTCATGTTGGTGCCTTTGCTGTTCTGACAGGCAGCCTAGCCAGGGCCAGGGACTCCTAGACAAGTAGCTTACATGGCTGGAAGGTGCCGGCTTATCAAGCTCAGTAACCAGATCCTCTGCTCCAGCCCCAGTGTTTGGGTATTTGGGGCCAGTTTGTAAAATATTTAGGCACCCAAACATGCAGAGGGGCACCATGTGGGAATTAGGTGTCCAGGTGGTTTTGAAAATCCAACTATCTGCATTTTTAGCTGCCTAAATACCTTTAAAAATCTGGTTCTTAGAGCCTAATTTGTGCACATCTTAAACAGGTGTAGACAGCTAAGGGCAGGTCTACACTACCCGCCGGATTGGTGGGTAGCGATCGATCAATCGGGGGTCGATTTATCATGTCTAGGCTAGACACAATAAATCAATCCCCGAGCGCTCTCCCTTCGACTTCAGTACTCCACCACTGCCCGAGGTGCAGGAGGAGTCAATGAGGGAGCAGCAGCAGTCAACTCAGCACCGTGAAGACGCCATGGTAAATCAATGTAGGTAGGTCGACTTCAGTTACGCTATTCGCATAGCTGAAGTTGAGTATCTTAGATCGACACACACACACACACACCCCCAGTGTAGACCAGGGCTACGTGAAATAGAAACTAATCAATGCTCAAAGAGATAGAGAAACCCCACTGTGCTACTAGGAGAACTGACCACGGAGCAAGGCACAGCAAGAGGTGGGGAAGCAGGGTAGCTCTGGGCACTGGATCAGAGGGAAACCTGCTGTAATGCTAAAGGGTAGGACTGGGCTGAGCTGGGGATAAAACAGAGCAACCCAGTTGAATATGTAGAAAATATTTTCTGTCCAATTTCTGTCCTTGTAAATGTATTTCAGAGATTGGCCCCTTTTGTCAGTTTCATGGGCTCTCTCTGTCACATGACAGGCACGTGCTGAGCTTCACATTCATTAACTGTCCCTGCCATTTTGAGCATGGCAAGGGTTTGCTGGGAATGCCCAGGCACACCCAGGGAAAGAAATTGCTTTGGCCTCTTCATGAAAGAGGTGGAGAGTCAGAATCCCCTGAGGATGAAATTGCCCTAGGTGCAGCGGAGCCAGCACAGTGCCTGGGCACTTCTGTGTCCCACTCGGGGTCATTGGGCCATTTCCTCCCCTAATGTAAATAAGCTTCGCTTTGCGGACTCCACTGGAACTGTGATGACTGCCGTCCCCAGAGGATCTGGCCCCTTGTTTGACTCACACTCATTGCATGCACACTACTAATTAGTGCTCTAGAAAGAGGGAAAACCGTGCAAAGAGAGCCAGGCTGACATCCCAAGCAAACGCCAACGTAAGGGTATTTTCCCAGCTCCGGTGCCTCTCTTCTGTCCTCTCCCTCTTGTCCTGTATTAGATTTTGGTGGATTTCAGTGGCAACTGGTTCTTGCCCTCTGGCTGATCTAAGCTTAGACAACAGGGGTCTGTGATGTACCTAAGCAAACAACTTTAATATTTCCCTAGGGCACTTTCTGAAAAGCCAATGTGTTTAATTAGGAATGGTTTGATTAGAACTCTTTAAAAGCCCATTTTGATTGTCCCTGGCTCACAGCCCAAACTACTGTCTCCACACTTGGCCCCCACAGACAGATCACTTTCTAAGCTGACTTTTTTTTGGCTCTGTTTGACGTTTTGCCTCCAGCCCAGGGTCAGAAGGCTGCGGAGGGCCAGCAGTGGAGCTGGAAACCAGTTGTTACTAAACTCTCGTTTGGTGTATGCAGTGCTGTCTGGTAGCAAGAGGCAGCTAAGGGATAATATTACATTTCGATGTCCATTCTGCTCCCATTGACAAAAATGTTGGCTCTGATAATGACCAAGTTGACATGGGTCAGAAATTTAGGGTGGGATCCATGAAGGTACCTGGTCCCTTAAGTCCTACTTTTAGGCTCCACAGCAACCACAAAACACCTGCTCAGCTGCCACTTAACCCTGTAGGCCCCTAAACTCACTTGGCTCCTAAGCTTTTACTTAGCACACCACAGCCTCACTCTAGGCCCCAAAGGTGCCTGTGTCCTGCCTAAGCTCCAGACCTATTCACAAATGGAAAGACGAGCAGTCAGCTGCCAAGGGGATGTGCAGGGGTACCATCTGGCAGGTGCCTTCTGAGCACGCCTACTAGATCAGACACCTTAGGTGAGTTCACAAAAAACAGCCAGAGGTGAGAGGAGCCACTCCCTTATTATCTTTAGCCTAGTGTACTCACCCCGTATGTAGAAGACCCCAGTTCGAGGTCCCCCCTCCTCTCGTGGGGGAGAAGGGATGTGAATATAGATCTGCCTCCTCTTGAGGAAGTGCCCAAATCATGGGCCCATACCATCATTCTAAACGCTGTTTCTGGTTCAAGTAGTATTTAAATATTCCATGGTCTAATTAAAGTGAAACAGCTTCAACAGGAGAAATTGAGGGAGCCCACATCAGAATATTCCATAGCATGGTGGTTGGGACCTGCACCTGGGAGGTGATCAATCCCTGTTCAAATCCCTTCTCCCACTTAGGGGGTGGAGGGTGCTGACCCAGGGGTCTCTCACATCCTGGGTGAGTACACAAGCCTAAAGGTGTAATAAGGGAGTTTCTCTTCCTCCCCTGCAGCTGTCCTGCTTCAGGTCCCACATTCCACTTATGCGGCCGTGCACCTATCTTCCCCATTTCTGGATCGCTAGCAGAGCTAGGCACTTCCCTGCAGCCTGGACTTAAGTGCTTATCTCTGAGGAGGGGCGGGGTTAAGCACACACCACTCCCACTGGAGGAGGGGTGGGCCTAAGCATGTACCACTCCCACTGGCAGCTATTAATTATAGTTAATTAATGTTAGAGAATTACTTAATACAAGCAAAACTGTTTTTTAGTACAAAGGGCTGTTTGGTCAAAAAGCCTCTTTTTTAAACAAAAATTATCACAAAAAATTCTGTCATTATTGTCCAAAATGTTTTCCACAAAAAAATTGTACTTTATATATTTTTGCTAAATTTTTATTGAAAAAAAATATTGAAAACATTATAAAATAGTTATACATTTTTCAATTACAGAAAACCCAGGTTTTGGTAAATGAAATGTTGCTTTAGCCATTAGCTAATTGTTTTATCACTTTAAATGAAAAATTTTGACTGTTATGACAGTTTTGACCCAGTTTTTAAATTTATTGGGAATAAAATGTGCTTTAAAAGTTTTTTAAAAAGGAAAATTGAATCTGTTTCCAACTCTTTCAAATCATTTTCATTAACCTAATAGTTCATCTCTAATGAAAATTATTAATCGTTATTATTAGAATATGAAATAATTAATCTATATTATTCAGGTGTATGAGGTAGCTGTATCACTGCTTGCGGAGGACTCTCATCCTTTAGCGGTTCATTTTCCAAGCACAGAGTCCTTTTTACACCTCTGGGTTTGTGGCTGTAGTTTCTGCATGTACAGTGGTTTGAGAAATTTGTGCTGGGAACAATGGATTTAGAGAGAGAAGGCTGCGTTGGCTGCTTGTGTCATACTGAGTGAACTGATTGCATTGGTTTGTGGCATAAGAAGGAGAACCTGTCTATGTCTGAACTTGCGAAGGAAACTCAGGTCTGGTCTTCACTACAGAGTTAGGTCAACGCAAGGCAGCTTATGTCAACCTAACTATGGAAATGTCTCCACTTAAATTTCACTCCTGCTGACATGAATTGCCCTGCTACGCTGACTTAATAGCTCTACCTCCATGACCAGGGTGGAGTGAAGGTCATTGTAGTTAGGTCTATGCAGCATCAATGTAGACATTGTGTTGCTTATGTCAACTGTTACTGGCTTTCAGGAGCTGTCCCGCAATGCCCCACACTGACAGTACAATCGATACAATTGCTCCTGATGAGGACGCGCACTGCTGATGCAAAGAGCAAAGTATAGACATGCACAAACAATGTATTTACTGTGGTGGCTGTATGCCAATGTAAGATAGGTTGACTTAATTTTGTACTGTAGACATGGCCTCAGTGATACAGAGAAGGGTGCAAGATCTCTACACAGGCTCCCATCCTACAGACAGGGACGCTCCCAGATGGGGAAAAAGGGAAAGATTCTCTTCCCTAGAGTTGTTAGACTTTGGATCATAAAGTGCTGGGAAAACGGCAGCAATATGGACTAAAATGGCCATTTTTCTAACAGTTTTTTTGTATTTAGGCCCATGCACTTTGGTGTCCACCAGACTTGCACATGTGCATGCAAACTGAGCAGGGACAAAGAAAGATCTAGGTTCTCATTTTCTCAGGTTTTCTTCTAAGAGTGTAGGGAGGGGAAGGAGGGCACCTCGGTGTTATTTATCCACACCCACAGAAATATATAGGGCCAGATTCCCTCCTGCACCTAAGCTCTGTCAGGAGGCCAGTTACAGTTCCCCGATGATAAGTGCCAGTCCCAACTCTGAGAGACTTAGAATGGCTGTCAGGCTGCTCTACAATACATGACTGGCATTGGGTCCTTAGATGGATTCTACGCCAGTGGAGGATAGGTGCCACAGTGTTTCACTCTGCTGCCTCCCCTCCCAGCCCCTGACGTGTCCTGTGTCCATCCTGACATTTCCCCTACACTGGGGATGAGGGTGGCTGTCACAGGACACCTTGCACCAGGGGAATGCCCTCCTGACCAATTGTGGCCAGGTACCAGACCCTTTTTCTGCATGACAACTGCAGAAGGGACAAGGCTGATTAGCAAATCTGGCCAGTTTTGTTTCCAAGGGAAAATTTCACTTTCTATTTACCAGTAAATTGGAAACTGGAAACTGCTTTTTTTAGTAACAGGAGGAGCGATTTAAAAAATAAATCCCCATGTTTAGAGCATGGGCTGCAATTTCTAACAGAAACACGAAGTTTAGGTGGAATTTGATTGTTGTTCTGGGAGGTGGCCTATTCCGTGGAACAGAGATTTCAGAATATCACTTATTTTTTAATGGGTTAAACTCCCTCAAGGCCTGTGCCCCATTTAAATCCCCTTTAAGCCCTCAAAACAGGATTCAAGTAGGGCTTAAATAGTGCATAAGCCTTTGGCCAATCTTCTGCACTGGGATGAATTTCACTCTCTACGTATAGATCTTTAAGGCAACTGTCAGGTGAGCAAATGTAATAGGCTGAATTTGCTATAGTTGATGTACCCACAGAGATGGCACTATCGGAATTAATGCATTCAGGGGTGGGACAGGTAAAATCCAAGATGATTCTGCCCACTACTCTGACATGACCTGGTCATAGTGAGACCCAGTTTGAGGCAGTCTGGTTAAGCAATTCTCTTTGTGGGAGGCTTTGTACCTGGTGTTTTAAAGCATTCTCATCTATATCTATACCTATATAGATATAGATGTAAGTATAAATATATAATGAATGGTGGGTGAGGAAGATTGTTATCTAATGCATTACATTGAAGAGAAGGCGGATGAGGCCATGGAAGCTGGAGAGGGGAAAGTTAGTCATGCTAGACAGAGAGCAGTGATGTGAATTGGGATTAGGCAGAGGGGAAAGATTGGAATGGATGGAGTTTACAAATATAGAAAGAGAAAAGACAAGAGTGGCTGAGAGCCTGAATGTGAGGAGAGGAGGAAAGGGAGAAGTCAAAATTCTTTGAGGAAAGGTTAAAAATATTGGGCATGTTCAGTCTTGAGAAAAGAAGACTGTGGAGGGATCTGATAACAGTTTTCAACTATGGTAAGGGCTGCTACAATGAGGAGGTAAGTGATCAATCGTTGTCCATGTGCATTGAAGGTAGGACAAAGAGTAATTGGCTTCATCTGCAGCAAGGGAGGTTGAGTTGAGATATTAGGAAAAACTTTCTAATAATAAGGATAGTTAAGCCCCGGAACAGGCTTCCGAGGGAGGTTGTGGACTCACCATCATTGGAGAACAGGTTAGACAAACACCTGTCTGGGCTGGTCTGTGTAGATTTAGTTTTGTCTCAGTACCAGAGCCAGGGTCAGCTCTAGCTTTTTTGCCACCCCAAGCAACGAAAAAAACCAAAACGGGTGGCCGGACTGTGTAGCCCAAAGAACGGCTGGAATGCCGCTCCTTTGAATGTGCCACCCCAAGCACGTGCTTCCTCGTCTGGTCCCTGGAGCCGGCCCTGGCCAGAGCGTGGACTAAATGACCTCTTGAGGTCCTTGCCAGCCCTACTTTTCCATGATTCTGTAACCCCAAGGCTGCAAGCTTGAGTGACAGGAAGAATAACAGAATTGTCAACAATGCCGGTGAAAGCAGGGTGGGGAGAGGGATCCAGAGGACAGATGTGTCCAGGTTCCGCTCTGTTTAGTTAAGCAGCAGAGACTGGGAGAGATGCAAGCTTAGATGCGGTTGGCAAAGAGCAGGTAAGATGTGCAGGCCAAATAGATACGGTTCCAGGAATTTAGAAGCTCCAGTGGCAAAGCCTACAGAGTTACTACAATGAACAAGCTACATAGTGATGGATTTTCACCCACAGCTGATGGGGTGTTTTTGTCTTTTGTCGTTTTCCTGTGTGAGTTCATTGGAGAGTGCGGTGATTGTCCAGTTTTACCCGCATAGTTGTTCTTGGGGCATGAAATGCACTGGATGAGGTACAGCATGTGTTGTGATAGGCATGTGTAGGATCCATGGATCTTAAAAGGTGTGTTGTGGGGGGTATTGAACATTGTAGCGGTGGAGCTATGTCTGCAGGTTTTGCATCTGTTGTTCTGGCAGAGTCTGGTGCTGCTCTGAGTTGGTGTGACATGGTCTGTGGGCAGCTTGTGTCTGATGATGAGCTTGGAGAGGTTGGGGGGTTGTTTGAAGGCCAGAAGAGGGGGTTCAGGAAACATTTCTTTCAGGATGAGGTCCCCATTGAGTATGGGTTGTAGTGGTTTGATATCCCATATGTGTTCCTGTGTGGGGTCGTAGGTGACAACAAGGGATGTGTGGTCAGAGGGGCAGTTATTTCTGTATTGAAGCAGGTTCTGTCAGGGTATTTGGATGTCCTGTTTCATGTTGCAATGTACTTCTCTGGTGGAGTGTCCTTGTTTGGTGAAGGCGGTTCTGAGTGTGTTGAGCTGTACATCCTAGACTTTCTCCTCAGAGCATATTCTCTGCAGGATCTGAGTGTCTGGCTGTAGATAACAGATCTCTTGGTGTGTTTGGGATGGTTCCTGGATCTATGAAGGAGGTGTGTTGATCTGTGGGTTTCTGGTACATGGCTGTCTGTAGGGTTCCATTGTTGAAGCTGATTGTGTATCCAGGAAGCTGATGCTAGTGTGGGAGTGTTAGAGTTTAATGGACGGGTGCTGCAGGCAAGCTGAGAGTAAGCAGTCACTGGGAGAGGGCAGGAGGGGTGCTGGACTGTTCTCGGATAGGACTCATTCCCCCTGAGCAAGTCATAGAACTCATGCTGATCTGGTAGATTTCATGCTGCTGCACGATGTTTTAATGGAGGACACACTAAGAACAACATTCAAGAGCAAATGAGCAGGTGCCAAGTTCTTGGCCATGCCTGCTAATGACACTAGGTGCCGGTAATGGTTTAGGGCCAGCTTCACACAGAATGAAGGGATCATGGTCTGCCCCTTGTCTCTGTAGTTCCATCGGGAGTGTACTGCCCAGGTGAGCACTGTGGTGGAAGCAGGTGTTATGTATGGCAGGAGACTAGGATATTTGGAGACGGTTTGCAAGATTCTCACTTACCATTAATGTACTTCTGTTAGGTACACAGTGAAACCAGGACAAGAGATCAGTCCTGTTAAGCAATCTCCTGTTTTCAGAGTCTGCCCCTAAAGTATCCACATGTGGACAGAATGCAGTCCTATAATAACTCTATTAGCAGACCCAGCTCTGTTAAACAGTCACTCTTTGTTGGTTTCTTTAATGGTAATTTATCACACTGTATCCAACCTCCCTTTATCTCTCTCTCACACTCTCCACACTACAACTAATGCATCACACTTAGAGCTAGAGTTCAGCAGATACATGGGTCAGTTAATTACTGTTTAAAGCGCTCTTTCCCACTGTTCATTTCTTTATCGATCCATGCTTCTCCAGGGAATTTGTTTCCCTGGGGAAGACTCTGCCCTTGCCTGATTGTTTGGAACAGTATGTTGTTCCTGAGAGAGTTGCCTTTTGGAGGGGAATAAATTAATTTCTCTGTATGAAGATTTTTCTGAAATGTTAGAAGTATGTGATGGGATTCTTTAGCAGACTGTGTCTAGTAATAAGGAAATTCTTACATAAGAAGGAAACCACCAAAACATTCGTTGAGAGCTCTAACAAAACCAGAACTTTTTTTAGGGTTTCAAAAAAGCTAGTTATATCAGAAACAATTTCCCTTACCAAAATACCACAGCAAAGCTTGTTCTCCTGATACTTCTCGAAAGAATTGGAAATCTCATGGCACAACCTATTGTGGTGGCATTTCTAGATTGGTTTACCGACCAGAAAGGTTCAAAACAGCATCCAAACTTCTAGGTGAGAAATCACATTTCTCAGTAGTTTTTGAACACACTGTTTATCCTCAGTCTGTATCACAGTGCCTCATTGGAGTTGTAGTTTGGACATCTTATGCCCCTGTTGAGGACTGTATCTCCCATGAACACAACTTCATTCAGCTGCAATTGTCTTTCTACTTCATAGGGCTGAGATAAACTCCCAAAGAGTTCAAAGTCTGTGTAAGTGGTTTTACAACTGCTTATTCTGCTGTAAAGGTCACCTAAAGCTGTTGAAAATCAGAATTTTCACCCGGTGGGAAATTCCAGGTTGTTTTTGTCCTTGTACAGGATCAGGGCCTATCATATAGTCCCCTCCTCTCTGGGGAAGTCTGTCTGGAGCCCTCTCACAGAATCCAGGGAAGCAGTTTCCAGCAGAGTTAGTTAGTTTTGTTTTTTATTTCAAGCTTTCTTAACAAAATAAGCTCAAAGCTTCCCTCAGAAGTCTGTGCAGGCCAAGTAGTCCCTTCCCCAAAGCTGTCCCTCACACCTATAAGTTCATCAGTCCAAGTTTCCTGGCTCTCATCTCAGTACCTCAGTGACAACAGGACTTCACACACTTCACCCATCTGTCTATTTGGTTCTTGGAGCAGTTGCTCTCTGCAGTTGCTCTAGCCACAGTCCATCGGGCACACAGCCACTAGCCTCTCAGCTTTCTGGCAGGTATTGCCCTCCCCTCCATGTCTTGCTGCCTTCTTTTATGAGGATCAGCCAATTAAAGTTGCAGGTCTCTTAACCAGGTGCAGAGGGAGGAGCTAATCAGCCAGCTGCAGGGCTCTAACCCAAGAGCAATGGTGTCCCCTTATACCTTCATAAGTCCTGAATTAACATGGAAAGCTGGAACATTAAAACTTTTTGTGGAAGAGAAAATTTCAGTGCAGAAATATCAAAATGCTTCACTCTGCATTAGTTTAGCATTAACTTGTGTCCCTCTGCATTATTCTGGTGCCTCGTCGGAATTATAGTTTTGATATCTTATGTCCCTGTTCTGGAGTGTATCTCCTACAATGTGCCATGGTAGTTCAACAAAAGAAGAAACTGCCATGCATCATGGGAGCTATAGTCCTTCAGGAAACCTGGCCCATAGAGGATAGTGGAGGTATGAGGAACTTCAGCAGCTCAGATGGAATTGACCAGACCCAAAACAAGCAAAAATCATTTTGATTTTCCCAACAGAAAATAAAAAAATTTAGGCAACATCCAGAAATGACATTTTCTATTGAAAAAACTTTTCAACCGAAAATCCCCAACCAGTTGTAGTCTGAAGTCATGGATCTGAGAGCCAGGGTATGCTGGTTTTATTTCAGAGAGAGGAGAATTTTGTGGTATAAGTGACTGCTATCCATCTTGGCACTAGAGAGAGACAGTGTGGCTCATGGTAGTTGAGTTGAGTTGACTGGGAATCTGAACTCCTCAGTGCTATTCCCATTTCTGTCACTGCCTTGCTGTACAAGTCAGTTCTCCGCCCCGTGTCTTAGTCTCCCCAGGAATACAATGGAGACGGTGATCCTTGCCGTTATATACTTCATGGTGGTGTTGTGAGGCTTAGGGCTGGTCTACACTATGGATGGGGAATCGATTTAAGTTACACAACTTCAGCTACGTGAATAATGTAGCTGAAGTCAATGTACTTTGATCTACTTACTGCAGTGTGTCAACGGGAGACAGCAGTCTCTCCCGCCAATTCCCCTTGCACTTTCCTGAAGGACTATACCTCCCATGATGCATGGCACTCTCTCCCGTCAATTCCCCTTGCGCGTCTCATTGAGGTAGATTACCAGAGTTGATGCTAGAGCGATAGGTGGTCGATTTATCATGTCTATACTAGAAACGATAAATTGATCCCCGCTGGATCAATCACAGCTCGTCGATCTGGCCGGTAGTGTAAGCAAGCCCTCAGTTAACTAACTTTTGTGAAGAGTTTTGTAATCCTCAGATAGCACATGCTAGAGAAAAGCAAAGGACTGTTATGGTTGCTTATATTTGGCACCCATGGATGTCCTAGGCTTTGATGAATAAACTAACACATAGAGAGGGCCAGGAGCCAGATAATGGGAGGCATTTGCCAATAAGAATTAGATATATGATGAACACACTCTCTCTTCAGTTTACAGAGAGAATGATATCCTAATCCTGCGTAATAGCTGGTGGAACAGATAACAGACACTCCCATCATAGGCAGACAGGCAGCACAAGGAATTTGAGACCTGGAACCCATGCCAAGAACTGAGCACCTCCTGGTGAAAAAGAAGAGTGAACGAGAGTTTTCCTTTATTTACACCCCGCCCCCAAATGTGGGACTTTGCAGGGAAGCCAGGGAGATAGGATTTCCTAAGTATTCATTTAGCTGACTGTCTAAGAAATGTGAGTATACAACACAAGTAGAAATAGACATGGGTGATAATTCTTTCCTGAATCACTGAGCAAGATTTTGAGATAATGACTTGGTCTCCATACATGACCTGCCCTGGGAACCATGGCACCTCAAGAATAATTCAGTGCTGATGTTGTCTCAAGTGTGAAGAATACAACTTGTTTCCCACTCATTCCTTGTTCTTGAATGCTTGAATGGTGGAAACATTGATGGTGCCCATTGCAGGTGGCAGGGCATTCTGCTCTCTGCTACTAGTTTCACTAGTGATTTGTTGGAAAATTAATTTTAGTGGTTGAATGGGAGATGTGACTGTGCTGTTGGGGGCCAGAAGGACAGTATGTCTAGCCTAATTCTACTCTCACTCACACCACTGTGACTCTGGAGTAACTCTGTTAATGTCCCTGGAGTTACATTGGTGTGAGACTGGCGTAAATGAGAGGCGAAGAAGGTGGCCCATTGTGTGGTGGGTACGGCCCATAGTAGTTTATATGGTATTATGCATTCAAAAGAAAATCTGCTCCATGCAAAATGTTGGGGTTTGAACCTCCACTACCTGCAACTTAGCAGTACTAGTTGTTCAAGTTGTTACTGAATCTCATCCTGGCATCTCACTCCTCACAAAGTGGGAGCTTGTCCGCCTGGTAAATGGAACGTGAAATAACTGTATCAGTTGTCCTTGACACCCTTAGTTAGTTTGGTGTAAGTCTGGATATCTGGATAATATGGATATTCTTATTTTGGTTTAAGATTGCCTTTGTGTTGATTTAATTAAGCTGGTAGTCATACTTATGTTATATGGGAACAGGGCTCTTATATTGAAATAAGAGAGTACATACAGGGACTTAAACTGAAATAACCCAGGGTATGAATTAGAGCTGATTGGTTATTTCGGTTCCATTTATTGTATAGACAGATGAAAAGAGAAGGGCTATGCCATGTGTTTTTGAGGTGCACAACATTTCCACCAGTCAGGAGGGAGCGGCCAAGTCCTGCCAGTCCACTAAGCTGTGTATAAGACAGCCCATGACCACAACAGCAAGGGGTACTCCAGGACAGGACTGAGATATGTTGGCTGAGGTGTGTGAGGAAATCTCTTGCTTTCCTGAGTCCTAAGCAACCCCACCTTTTCTTGCTACCCTCACTCTAATAAAGTCTCTTTCTGTGCCTCCAACTCGCTGTCTGACTCAGGAAGCTGATGTGGGGAATGTCAGCTCCCGTCAAGCTGTGGGCAACACACCGCAGTGACACAATATCAGAGTAACCTCTGCCATGTTTCATTCTTGGTTCAAAAAGGACTTTCTTGTCCCAGGAATCACGTCAAAAATGACCTTGGCGGGAATAACATCCGAGCAGTGCACTGCATAAAGAGCTTAGTCTCAGAATGGTTTGGAAGCCAGACAGAATGGTACAGTTTTCCTATTTTCTTTACAGCTGAGAAAACACAAAAAGTCACAGGAGCATATGTATTACTATACTTCTATTCCAAAACTTGCCTTATTTAAAAAAAAATAAAAATAAAATTGTTTCTCCACGCCCCCATTTTTTTCTTCCATTTCCTGGAGCTGGGATTTGAACAGAAAAGCTCTCATTCATGGAAAAGAGCTTGTAGCATGTGGAGACAATGGGGGATTTGTTTGTGGAGGGTGCACTTCATACGCTCACTGAAACAAAAAACCGCTGACACTTCTGAAGCTTGAAGGAACCTGGGACACCCCGTAGATATGTACATGAGGGATCAAAAACCTGATCTCCTCCTCTGTCAAGAGGAGGTACATTTTCTTAATACTCCTTAAGCCTTCATCCAAAGTTTTGCCATCATTATTAAGTCTTGAAAGTAGCTGAACTATGAAAGTTAGTTGAAATAAACAAGATTGGATAGTGGAGGTTGGTGTTCCCTGCAGAATCTGACATGCGTTCCCTGGAGGGGAAGAAAGGAAGAGAAACTAAATCTTTGAGGGAAGAGAGTGCAAGGCTACAGTGTCGCTGGTTTGGTCTCTTATTAGATGCCTCTTTATATCCAAATTTGGAGAACTATGTTCTCCTGGAAAATGCTGTTATGCTAAAGACACAAACTCCTGCCCATGAATGCTGTTTTGTTACCATTCGGAAACCCTACTAAGATTGATCAAAAGTTTTCCATATCTTTTAATGTGTCTGTGTCAAATCAAAGTATGGAAGCTCTGTGGAGCATGGTAGCATCAGGTGAGTTTTGTTCAGATGTTTTCCAATGAGATGACATTCATATTGTCATGAAGATGGTGTGTTGCAGTGATGTAACATCAAGATGTGTAATTGTGTCTGCTTTGTCCCAGATTTCAAAAGCTGAAAATCTCTGAGCAGGTAACAGGCTCAGAAACAAGGAGGCGTGAAATGAATCCAAGAAAAAAAGAGGGCAATAAGGGTGATTAAAGTAAAAGTACTTACTGCAAGGGTTATTAACATAGAATGGACAGCCAAAAGCAGAAGGAGAATCTGCAGAGGAGAAGAGATTCAAAAGCAAGCTAGAAAAAGAATGGAAAATGCATTCCAAAACCAAATAAATTGGCTAGACAGACTGAGCTCTAAATGGGCCCCATGTTTGCCTGCTTCCTGGGATGTTACCGTGTAAGCACTTTGTTTGGTCTAGAACTTTCTTTGCCTCTAAAATACAGGTTTTTTACTCTCACAAGGTTTTCTAGTTCTTTGAAAATCTGGGGAAGGGGGTAGAAGGAGAGAGAGGTTTAAAAAATCCAAAATGCTCATATTTTTCAAATATGCACTTTTACTTGCAGTCCCCTTGTGACTGTTTGCATGCAATCCCTGATGCATGAGCAGAAACTAGAGGCTGCACATATGCATAAGTCCATCTTTGAAAAAACTGGGCTTAATATAAAATGGCAACAAACCCAAGTTAAAGTGACAATTGTTCTCCAGGGCGGAAATCTCCTGTGCTATCCAATCCTTCTCAGTTTTGGATGGTTTGGAAATTCAGGGTCTTTTTCTCAGTTACATCCAGACCTGGCTGAATTAGAAAGTGCAGACACATAAATAAGTTCAGTGTAAAATGCTAACCAAGCCTCCTTCCAATCTCAGTTAATGCTTAGAAGAGGAAGAATGGCTGGAATTTTGGGTGACTTAAGTCTGAATGTTGTTCATCCAGACTGGTGATCCAACATGTGTTCTAAGACTCCATGTGGGTAGCAGTGACCTCGTATAAGACCACTTACCTGCTCCTCGCCCTCTTTTCCACAAAAGCCAGAAGAAATTGCCTTGCAAACTCCATCTGCCCAGTTTCAATGGATCCGCAGTCTCATTAAGCACAAACACAGCCTTCAAAAGAAATCACCTTGGGCGGCTGGAAGTTGTTGTGTTCCTATAACACAGACTCTTATGGGATATTCAGTACAATCCTGACTCTCCATTTGTGACACTGGCTGCCATCAGAAACAATTCTCACCCTATGCTGGTGCTTGGTAGATCCTGTCTTCTCAGTATAACCTATTCTCTGAATCTCTCTGTCTAGGGGTGAGGTTTTCTACTGGAGGATAACGATACCCACAGGTAATTTGAGTTTGTCGAAAGGGACCTCTAGTGACTAGTGTGAGTTAAACTACTTTTCTAGCAGTACAGATACTCAGGAGCGTTCAAACTGAGGCATTTATAGAACTTCTGTGGTGCATATTTTACTTCTTATGCATTCTATGGTAGGCAGCTTAATTATATCCCTAACCCTATGTTAAAATTCGTCTTTGTAATGCTAATCTTAACCATAATCCTAACTACTAACATTAACCCTGTCTATGACCATGAGAGTAACTGACCCTAATCACAACTTTAATTGTAACCCCCACATTAGCCCTAACCCTCAAATGGTGTTTTATGTACTCAGAGAGGTTAAGAGCCCTGACAGACCATGGGGCTGCTTTATAACAGTCTTTAGGCCCTGTAAAGTGGCTTCTCCCCATGACCAATCACCACACAACCAGAGGCCACAGAAGCACTTTCCTACTACCACTTAGCTGCTGTTGGGGACCATCTAGTGGAGCCTCACTGAGGTCCTGGGGAGAGGCCATTCTCTTCTCTCCTTAACCCGCTTCAGACTCCATGGCTTTCGCACTTGGAACAGTCACACAATTAATGGCCCCACCACGTTCCTTCCTTTCCTTAGCCCATGACTTATCCCAGCCATAGCAACCACACTCCACTCCGGGTTTGCTCAGCATCAGCCTGGACTGTATCTTCACACACTGAGGTCTTTAGGCAAGGACCTGTCAGTTACAGGCGCTCTCTTTAACACAGAGATGTTCACCCACTGTTGAGTGCCAGGTGCACAGACATCCCTACAGAAACAAAATGGACTCGGAGAATAGTAAACACAAAATCATCCCCGCAAACAATGGGAAATTATCCAGGGCACTCTAAGCAGCACTGAGCAGGGTTTTGTGTGAGCTGCAGGATAAGATTTCCCTGTGGCTGGTAGAACAGTGAGAAATGGAGAACATGCTGCAAACACGACCGTGAGGAATAGGCACCTGATTGAATTTCTCACTGGCAGGGAGTCGGGGCTCTGAAGCTGGCAGACCACACGCCACATGCTATTATTCTCATTTGTTTGAACTGCCACTGAGAGAAAGAATTCCCGGTCTGTGGAATACTGAAGAGGAGGGGAGATGGAGGGAGGGTGTTTCTTTTTCATGAATAAACCAGAGCTGGAAATGTTCCTGTCTTCCCTGCTCTTACAGTCTGATGAAATAACCCCCTGTGGGCAGGACCAGCACAAAGCGAAGTGCAGGGTGACCATACGCCCCGTTTTGGCTGGGACAGTCCCATTTTTAAGTTCTGTCCCAGCCAGCCTGACCTTTTTGATGAAAATAGGCATTTGTCCCGTTTGTGGGAAGCAAATGCCCAGTTTACCAAAAAAGCGAAGGAACATTGGGAGGGCGGGGGGGTGGGGGCAGCAGCATGAGGTGCTGGGTTCCAGGGCTCGGGGGCCAGCCCCAGTCCCCGTCGGCACTGGGATCAGCTGCAGCTGGCACAGATCTTGGGAGGAAGTGAGCCCCAGCACCTGTCAGTGTGGAGGTTGTGGGGGGTGCCAGCCCCAGCTATGGACAGGGGCCAGGTGCCCAGTCCAAGCTGCAGGTGGCACAGGGCGTAGTGCTCGAGGAAGGGGTGGGTCAGCCCCAGTCCCAGGCAGTGCTGAGCTGTGGGAGTGGGGCAGCCATGGGTGGTACGCAGCTCAGGCACTCAGCCCCTTGGAGCTTGTGGGGGGGAGGGTCTTCCCCAGCAGCAGGTGGCATGGGGTACAGAGCTCGGGAGATGGGGGGTCAGCCCCACTCCCAGGCAGTGCTGAACTTGGGGGAGAAGGTCAGCTATGGATGGTGGGGAAGGGTTAGCTGCAGAGCTTGGAAGTGAGGATCTGCCACAGGCAGCAGGGAGCCCGGGGCGGGGGCGGGGGTCAGCCATGGGCAGAACATGACTTGAGTGCTCGGCCTCCGCTGCAGGCCTCCCGGGGCTCAGAGCTGGTGGGGGGGCGGTCAGCCCCAGTCATGGGGGGTTCAGAGCTCGGGGAGGAGGCCAGCCCCAGCCTCCGCCCCGGATGGTGGGGGTGGCTGTGGCAAATCCTACAGGTAGAGCAGCCTCGGCCATCCCATTTTTACGGTAGGAAATATGGTCACCCTAGCAAAGTGGGACTCCCGGGTGCATGGGGCTTGAGCTGGCTTTCCATCCAGGAGTGAATTTCACCCCTTCAGAATAATCATACTCTGCACATTCTAACCAGCGCTAGCGTGAACCTGCTCTCCTGCTTCATGTGTCTCCCTGGCAATGAATACCGACAGAGAAACAGCTCTTTTGCTACAACTTTTGAGTGCTCAGTGACAAGACCAGCCTATAAAAGGTAAAAAGCCTTGGGGGTGTTTTTAGACAGCCAGGGCCCATCATATCTCATTGCTCTGTTTCAGTGTTCTAAGATGCTTCCATTCCAGGTTTCTTCTGCAGAAAAACCCAGATAAAAGGATGCCTGTCCCTTTGCTAATCCAAGGCTATTTATGGTAAATCAGTTTTAGCATCATGCTGGCACTGCTTAAATGTTCCAGATTTGCTGACTCTAGAGAAGTGACAGCTTGTCTTTAAAGCTAGAACAGGCACAACGAAAGCTGAGACAGTACGAGTTTTCCATAGGCTGACCCCACCAATGTGCCTTCTGCCTTGGAGGCCTCCCCCACCACAACACCTGGGGATGATGTAGGACTTCCATCTCCCTGGCTCATTCAATCCTTGGCCTCTCTATTGATTTCATCATCAAAAGATCCAATTAGTCTCCGAGGCTGCTTATTGTAATTACTTATTTTGCATGATATGCTCACCTACCATATTAGAAACTGGACTACGCCTCCCTTTCCCCGCTCCCAATTTTTTTAGCGTACAGTGGGTCATCAGAGGGTAACCGCTGTATATGGCCACACTTCAGGTTGGAAAGTGTAATTTTCAGCCCGAGGAAACATAACCTACGCTAGCTCTGATCAAGTTAGCACACTAAAAATAGAAGTACAGCAGCAGTGAGGGGCTTAGACACCTGAGAAATAGCCCATGTGAGACACTCGGATGGCTATCCCCGCCATTCTCTCTGCCTCAGTTACACTCTAGACTATATCTAATGCACTAACTTGATCGAAGTTAGTGCAGGTCTGTCTCCTGGAGATAGAATTTACACCTCCAGCTCTCAGTGTAGATGTCACATTACTAAAATTATCTGGAATCATATAGATCATTGGTGCAACTAAGGTCCTGTAGGGGCACGAAATCTTAGGTAAAGGGGGTCATATAAGGTGTCTACGACCAGGTTATGGTCTGCTGATTATGATTATGCTATCTGTATGTGTGTATCTTGTTTGTAGCTAAAGTTATGAAGATTGGCTGTATAGTGTCTGTATTTCAAACTTATGCTTGCTTTTGGGTGAAATCCCAAACAAAGTTACTGTTGACCTGGCCTTCCTGATGGCCCATCATGTTCCAATCAAGCTAGCAACGAACTTTGTAGATGCCTGTCCACACCCGAGCTTCCCCAGGAATGTGGCCTGGCTGCTCAGGTGCTGAATCTTGAAGAGTCATGTAACTGGACCACATGGCTCTGAAACTCCATTTTACAACTGGACGCTGATTAGCAAGAAGGAGGCGGTCTCCACCCACAAGAGGAAGTCTGTATAAACCTGGGAGAGAGACCTCCATTTTGTCTTCAGTCTCCAGTCTCCAGCCTCACTCCTACTTCTGGATGGGACTTTGCTGCAAATGGGCGCTCTGGCCAAAGGATTGATGACCCATTCCTCCAGGGAATGTATTCCAGAGACTCTGATTTGAACCTACAGTTATTCTACAACTGATGCAAGCCATTACTGCATGTATTTGATTTCCTTTAACCATTTCTAACCCTCACCTATATCTTTTCCCTTGTATAATAAACCTTTAGATTCTAAAGTATTGGCAACAGTGTGATTTGTGGGTAAGATCCAATTTGTATATTGACCTGGGTCTGGGGCCTGATTCTTTGGAATTGGGGCGAACCGTTTTCTTTATTTGGGGTATTGGTTTTCATAACCATTTGTCCCCAGGGCAGGTGGCTGCTGGTGGTGATACTGGGAAGCTGGAGTGTCTAAGGGAATTGCTTGTGTGACTTGTGGCTAGCCAGTGGGGCGAAACCAAAGTCTTTTCTGTTCGGCTGGTTTGGTTTGCCTTTAGGGTAGAGAAACCCCAGCCTTGGGCTCTAGGTGCCCTTTTGGAAGCAATTTGTCCTGATCTGACACTCTCAGTGGGTCCCACCAGGAACAGCACCGTCACAGTAGACATACTCTAAATCACCAATGACCTGGGCCTTATTAAAGCTAGTGTCATATTGGTGAAATGCTCCCTATTACAAAACAAACTCCTGAGCCATGCTGTCTCCAAGGATTTGTTCTTTCTGACAGACCAGAAATACACTGCCAATATTTGGCCTGAGTTTTTTCCAGCACTAAAATCCTTACCTACAGACTGGAGTCAGTCTGCTTTTATGGCTTTGTGTCTAAAGTGGGACTCCAAATGCCTCTGCATACAAATAAATAAATAACAGGCAGCACTGATCTTAAAATTTAACAGGGATGGGTACGTAACTTTAGCAGCCAGAGAAAAACTGGAGTGTTTCCCCGTGATACAAATGAATATCTTACTCCCTGTCTCTTGCTGGTTAACTTTCTACTCAACCTCTGCATTGCTGTTTGACAAAATGCCATGGGGGTACTGCGCAGACTGAGCAATGGCAGTCTTATTCTGGTTTTTTTAATGTATTTATTTTACAGGGGACGTTTGGTCATGGAGGCAAAAAGATAGTTAAAAAATGTTTATGAAGTAATTATTCATAAAAAAATGACTTTTTATAGTGCCTGGAGCCAGACATAATAAATAATACAAGAGAAAAGATTGAGACTTCTCATACATATTTCAATCCTACCCTGCAGCACCCACTTCTGTTCCAGTCCTAGACACACACATGACTCTCCTCAGTGTTGTCTGGTAGCCCCTTCCCTCCTCCACTCCCCCATGCACATAAATCCTAACCACCGACAAACCAAGTATTCCGAATCTGGGCCCACCCACATCTCTGCCATAGCACCTCAGCCCTGACCTGCGGCAGCCCCTGCTAGTTCAATGTTTAGCCTCTCTTGAGTAGAGATTTCCATAGGGTTTCATGTTTGTTCATGTAAATAAAGTACCAGGTTCTGACTTATAAACACATTTTCTCTTTGGGATTAAGCAGGATTTGAACCCAGGTCTTCAGAAGTGAAAGCCTAAAGGCCTGGCTTTATAAGATGTAATTTATATTTTCCCTTGCCCTATGCCATGCTTTCAAGTATGCTAGTTAATGAGCTGTGCTACTGAGCCAATAGTCATGTACACTGCCTCTCAGAACGTCCTCTGACTGCAGCCACACCAACGCTAGCTGGGATCCCTCTAGCTCTCAGAAGACAAACAGCCGGTATTTGGATAAGTGACCGCCAAGGAAAACCTAAACGATTCAGTAGGTGGGGTTCTTCCTTTTGACTCAGTGTTGAGTCAGTGCTGCAGTGCAGAGTTAGTGGGTGCTGTGCCATCTTGTGAATGAAACACAAAACTGAGGTCCTGCCCGCGAGTGTTTATTTAAACTCCCATGGCATTTTTTAGGCACAAGGCTAAGGGCATTAACCTGGTTATCCTGGCCAAATTCCAGTTTGGGTGATTCCATTCTGCCTCCCTTCATTCCTTCTGCCATTTCACCTGGACAGAGGATAGTCCTCCCCTGTCTATCTGAAACTGTTCTGAAGTAGGGAGTGAGTGAACGGGATCTCTATATGATGTATATGGCATGTAGGCCTTACAGTGAAGTTGCTAAAGAGCTGTGGAATCCATTTGTATTTAAAGTGGTATAGACTGTAAAGGCAGGAGTAGTGGCTGTGTTATGACCTTTAGTCTTTTCACCCTGAAGGGACCAGACTTCCACTAGAATAACTGTACAAATTACATCCAAACAGCTGGCCGAGGATGCCAGCTTGGGTTAGTAGAGGAAGGATGTTGGTAATGTGAAGAAGCTTCTGTTCCAGGCAACGGTGTAGGGTTAGGTAGAGAGGGCATCTGACCCAGTGGCCATTGCTGGAATAGATGTAAAACAAATGAAAAACTCCATGGCAAAATTGTCTTTCTGAGCAGAGGTGAAGATCACAAGAAAGAGTGTGGGAATAGAATAATAATGCTACTTCCCATAATGGACACCCTTGTTTGGAGCAAGATGTCTTGTCCTTCCCTCTATTAGACAAAGTGTTGCCCTGAAAACTCTCTTTTGTTTCTGGTCATATGTAAAAAAGCCCTGTTGGTTTTAGGTACTGTAGGTTAATGGGCTTGTTCCCTCGTAAGAGTCCTTGAAGGGTCTCATTCCCTTATGATCCTCCAGCAGTAATTAACCCTGCCTCCCTGTGTTGTTTTTTGCAGGTAAACTATGACCACTTTACTGTTAGTGTTTGTGTGTTTGCGAGTCATCACTGCAGCCACCTCTGTGGAAGTTTCAGGTATGTACAGTCGGCGGGACCACTGTTCAGTGCAGGGGACCATACATGTAACAGGCCAACATGCCCCTCACACAGCAGACACGTGCAACTTAACAGGTCTGCCTAGGAGCTCACTAATTTCCCCCATCATTGCCAAGGGCCTCCTCTCTGGGCTGCTGCAACACCGTGACACACTGCTGTTGCTGTGTTTGGTAGGGTGGGAGATAGATAGTTCCAGCTTGTAATCTAGCACCAAGGTCCCCAACCTATCTTCAGTGTAATAGCATAATATTTCACCAAGAATATACAAAAATATATACATTTCCTAATATTGTGGTTGCAGATTTGCAAGCTAGATTGAGGCTACTTTAAAAATGTAGGTAGTTATGACTGATGTGTGTAATTGATTAATCCTCACTTTGTCTCTCTCCATATTGGGACCGGGCAGATCATGGTAACACACTAAGTGTGAGTATACCTGAAAGGTCTCCCCTGCGTGTCGTCCTGGGAAACTCTTTGACCATCCCCTGCTACTTCATTGACTCATTGGATCATGTCACCACAACCCCCTACACTCCTCCTCTGACCCCAAGAATCAAATGGAGCAGACTCTCCAATGGGAAGGAAGTCGTCTTGCTAGTGGCCACAGAGGGGCAAGTTCGAATCAACACTGAGTACACGGAGGTGATCTCTCTGCCCAACTATCCTGCCATCCCCACCGATGCCACCTTGGAAATCAAAGCGCTGAGGTCCAACGACACTGGGATCTATCGTTGCGAGGTGATGCATGGTATTGAGGACAGCCAGGATACGATAGAAGTCATAGTGAAAGGTGAGGCCATTACGTCAATGTTTCCTCTTGGTGATAGTGTTGATGCTCCCATTGATTTGACTGGGGAGAAAGAGGGAGGAAGAAATCTGACCAGGTGCATTATGAATAGAAGTGGAAGCATTTTACCCTTTCCATGAGCATCTACCATCACTCGCTGTCATAGACAGGATGCCAGACTTGATGGATCATTGGCCTGATCTTGTATGTGAGCAGGAGCCAAACAAGATAGACCCCCATTGATTTATTCTAATGTGGGCAGGATCTGGAATGCCATATTAAACAGACCAACAGTGTCACCCAATGTGGTAGAAGATGGCACCAGTCTGTCTTAGTAAGGGCAGGAGATGGAACGCTGGATGAGATGGACGGTGGACTGATGTGGTGTAGCAGGAAACAGGATATTGGACCTATGAGGATGTTTGGTCTCACCTAGTATGTTAGGAGATGGGATATTTTCCAGATGGCCCATTGGCCTATTTCGTTACAGCTGTTCTTATGTTCTTTCAAGAAATGTAAAAGTGGTTTAGTTAGCTAATAGGTAGACAATATAACACACAATTAACTTTCCCCCAGCTAACATTGTTACTCTCATCAATAGAATTGTGAGTGAGAAGAAGAGGGGCCAAGAAAGAAAGTATGCAAGAGGTTTAACCCTTCTTATGCCAGGCCTGAGTATGCATACAGCCACACACTCCTTTTAAAGGTCGCTTTATATGAAGTAGTGTGACTTAACTACATTTGCAGTACATAAAACTCTCCAGAGCACATTTGCTGTAGTATAAAATGTATGTATCATCAGGGCAAGGACCATGCCTTCCTGTGTGTTTGGACAACGCCTGGTGCACTGGAGCCTCATTCTTGACAGGGGCCGTTGGACATTACCACATTCAAGACTATAATAAAATAGTACAACACTGTACTGATAGCACACAATTAGCCAATTTCCATAGGGTGTTTTTACAATACTGTGCAGTGACATGCCAGCCACTTTAAGTGTCTTGAAAGTTTTGGATCCTTCTGGCAATGATGTAATTGTTGCATTCTGGGATCTTGGTTTACGCTGAAGCAGTCAGCATTAAAACACTGGATTTAGATGTAGCATTAGGGTGCTCCAGTGCCACAGAAGAAAAGAAACTGGACTGGACAGCAGGTCTGTTCCTGTAGATTTTTCTGTTTGCCAAAGGGAGTACATCTAATTCCCCTTAAATTGAAGCCTGATGGCCTAGGAATGGTGAACTATAGCATGAGGAAGACCAGAGTCTTTTTAGGGAACAGTAGACTACCCACGCAATACGAATGATCTGTGGCAAACGCATGATTTTCTACATGAGATAGAATGCCTTTTCTCTGACTTGCTAACCCCATTGAAAGGGAAACTGGTGAAGGGCTGGTTCTTCACTGACTGATGTGTGTGTATGTGTGTGTGCTGGTGGATGTGTTTTCCAGGAATCGTGTTCCATTACAGAGCCATCTCCACCAGGTACACTTTGGACTTTGAGAAGGCAAAGCAGGCGTGTATCCAGAACAGTGCTGTCATTGCCACTCCTGAACAGCTGCAGGCTGCCTATGATGATGGGTTTGATCAGTGTGATGCCGGCTGGCTGGCTGATCAGACTGTCAGGTAATCAGCTGAAAGCAAGGTGGCCAAGAGGGAAGAAATGAGGGCTATCCAGGCAGCCAGGGGCTGGTAATGAGATTCAGAGCCTTTCACATCTAAGTAATTAGTTTAAATCCTGTCCCAGGTAAATAATGACTAGCAGTTACCATCTGATAGTCATTTGGTGTGGAATGCGCCCGTGGATCTCAGTCCATTTCCCAGTAAATAAGTGTTCACATCACAAAACCACTCTCACAGCCGGCCCCCTTGTTTGGCAGTCACAGCTGAGAAGCTATGGATTGAATGGCCCAGAGACTTGAGAGTGGTGGTTTAATCCCGGTCCTCATGCCCTCTGCGTTTGCCCATGTGAACAGTTATGCCAAGCTCAGCAGATGTGGCTGTATTTTGCGCACGTGAAGTAATCATCTAGCAGGGCTCAGAGGAGTCTGAAAACCAGCAGCTCCCCCTGCATCATTATGTTTGGGGGACATCTGGAGGATCCTCTCCTCTCACCTCCAGTGTCAGGAATGGAAGGGAGTAAGTCCACTTCTCCCTCTTCGGTCCAGAAAAAGTTCTGGGGGCTTGGCCTGCCTCCGCTTCCTCCCTCCACGCAGAATGTCAGATCCCAATTCTGATTCTCCACCCCCCTGTTCTGCTGATCCTGATGCCTCCTGCACCACAGAGCCATGTGGCAGTCATCTTTCCAATGAAGCTTCTGTCTGCTCACTAGACATTTCCTGTGCATGCTCTCTCTCTCTCTCGCTCTCACTCTCAGGTACCCAATGCACCATCCCCGAGAGGGTTGCTATGGTGACAAAGACGAGTTTCCTGGCGTGAGGACCTATGGCATTCGGGAGACAGATGAAACATACGATGTTTATTGTTATGCAGAGGAAATGCAAGGTGATCTTGGGTTTCTCTTATGTAATTCTCAAGGGACTGAGCTGGCAGTATCATGAGCATCCTCACTGCAGACAAGGATAAAACAAGAGGCAAAGAAGCTAGAAGTCAGAGACATTAGAGATTCAAAAGCCAAGTGAGATCCCATCTAGTCCCATACCCTGCCAAGGCTGGATTCTTCCATAAAGCCTATTTTTCTGGGCTATGTCTACTCTGGTTTTAATTGACTAAAGCAATGGAGCTCCCATTATTTACATCAGGGATGATTCCACATTCTGGTATCTCTCATTAGGAAATTATTTTCATAGGTGCTGACCACCCATGCCTACAGCTGATGTCAATGGTAGCCGTGGGGCTCAGTACCTCTGAAAACCAGGCCCAAAAATATTCCTTATCTTATTGTCATTGCATGACGCCAAGTAGAACGTATGCCCCATTGTTCCACCGTAGAAAATTCCCCTCCCTCTTTGAGGTTTCCACCTTCCTAATATTTGTAGACCAGTGATCATGTGAACGTCCCCAACCTTAGTTGTCACTCATCCAAGCTACTATCTTAGCTAGTGTTTTTAACCTTTCCTTCATCCCACCAGCCTCTAGGGAAGGAAAGTGAAGGGAAGAGAGAAGTAGATGGAAGAGGAATTAAACACTACAGTCAGTCCTTGAGTCAATGGTTATGTGATTGCAGGTGAAGTCTTCTATGTCACCTCCCCAGAGAAGTTCACCTTTCAGGAAGCTGCAGAGAAATGCCTCAGTCTTGGGACCCGTCTGGCCACCACGGGAGAGCTGTACCTGGCATGGAAGGCTGGAATGGATGTGTGCAGTGCAGGCTGGCTGGCAGACCGCAGCGTTAGGTATCCGATTTCCAAGGCACATCCCAACTGTGGCGGGAACCTGGTGGGGGTGCGGACAGTGTACCTCCACGTCAATCAGACGGGGTACCCTCACCCCCATTCGCGCTACGATGCGATCTGCTACACAGGTAAGTTGCACTGGTTTTGTTGAATTAAGTGCACTGCCTCCATCAGTACTCGTAAGCAGCAGATTCCAGGAGCTGGGTATGGTGCTTCCCAGCCAGAGCTGAATTATCCCACAGCCAAGGAAATTAAAGATGAAAAACTCCTATTAAGTCCCATCTTGTCCAATGCCTGATTGTTTGTCATGCTTTGTTTCCCAGTGCTGTGTCTCCTCCTTGTTTTAGTGAGTCATGAGACAGGATTTCCATAATTTCCCTTGAGAGATCATTCCACAGTCTATTCTATAAAAAAATTAATTGCATTACTACTACTAATAAATGATAGTAATAAATAATACAAATAGTTATAATTGCAGGATCATGCTAAACTCCCCTCCACTTTTGGTACTTCTCTCAAATACTTGTGGATGACTATGAGATCCCTTCTTAGTCATGGCAGTGCAGGATTAACTCAAATATTATGGCGATGGCCACCATCAGATACATCACTTGTAATCTTTTCCCACTGATCATATCCGTTGTCCATCTCTGAATGCCTTTGACTCTGTTGCTAGCCCCACATCAGAGTTAACACAGAAAAGCTTCTTACTGCTTCACTTAAACAAGAAAAGCAAGTGTAAATTTACAAGCCCTCTCCCCCTACTCCTCCATTTTTGTCCAAGCAGAGAGAGATGAGTTCAGAGTGCCTGTTAGTATTGCAGTGCACCTGAGTGTTCTCAATGGGAAGTGAGTGTGATATGCCCCTATCCACTCCAGATTGTCAAACACCTTCCAAGTTTGATGGCTCTCCAGGAATCAGGCAGCAGAGATCAAGGGCTTACATAGTAAGGAATTTAATAGTATAGGTAAGAGAGCAGAAAGAAGACAACAGGTCAGCTCCTGAGCAGCAGTGCTTTGCGTAGTGCCTATGGTAGGGGTCTGTGTGCAGGGGCTCCATTTTGCATTTCCTTGGCCCTGGTGTAGCCACTCTGCAAGGCTGGCCACCAGGCTCCCATCAGAGCATGTGCACAACTAGCCCCTTTCTTGAGTGTCCATTCATAGATTTGTTTCCAAAGCCTGGGCCTGTGTCCCTTGGAGACGCCAGTAAAGGAAACATTTGCCTCTTGTTGTAGACGAGGACTTTTTAGTCCCTGAGAACTTCACCATCCAGACCGTCACCCAAACCGAAGTGGAGATCCCGCTCCCTCATAATGTCACAGAGGAGGAAGCCCGAGGCAGCATTGCAACTCTAGAGCCAATCGACTTCACACCCACTGCCTCAGAACTGTATGAAGGCTTCACGGTGACTCCAGAACTCTTTGCCACTGATATCACTGCCGAGACAGCTTTCACCAAGGCAGAGAATGTGACTGAAGAGGGAGTCACCGCTGTGGGGGTGACTCCTGAAGAGGTCACCACCTCGGTCCTGGGCACTCTTTTCACCAGTGAGGCACCAGAGGTGAGCTCAGTGAAGGAGGACATGGGGGCGACTGCCACGTCAGAGCTAGAGTCTGCCTCAGTGGAAGAGATGATTGTACAGGTGACAGCCCGTCCTGCGAGCGGTCTCATTCCTGAGCGGCCCATTTCTCCCACGGGTAAGTCACAGGGACAACAAGAAACCTCACGATCCATTTCCTCCAGGGCGAGCCACACCGCTGCTTCAGCTGACCAAATCGGAACGCTGTCCATCTAGCAAGAGATTTGGCTCTACTGGGGAAAGTGTGTCTGGTTTGGGCACTCCCAGCCTTTCCCCTGCCCCCTGGCAGTTCAGGGCAGGAATAGCTATCTGCCTACTGCCAGCAGCGGGTTGTAGAATGACCCCCTCTGTCTGAGAATGAGAGCTGCATTGTCTGACAGCAGTTTTCAATGTTCTGTGTGCTCCCCTCTGCAGCTGAAGGGGAGGTCACTGCATTGCAATCATTGGGGGGAGGAATGGGTGACCCCCAAGATAACCCCTCCTTTTATAGCCTCCTTAATAACAGCACAGACCAGTAAACAAGGGACTTGGATCAATGTGGCTCCAGAAGGTACTGCTCCTACCAGGCTGGTTGTGAAGACCCTTCCTGAATGTCCCTCCAGGGTGCCTGATGGTCTCCGTAGCCATAAGTCACTGCTCTCTCTCTTTTCCCACCAGGTGTTGTGTTTCATTACCGACCAGCCACCAACAGGTATTCCCTCACCTTCATCAAAGCCCAGCAGGCCTGCCTGGATAACAACGCTGTCATCGCCACACCCGAACAGCTGCAGGCTGCCTACCAAGCTGGCTTTCATCAGTGTGATGCCGGCTGGCTGCGGGATCAGACTGTCAGGTAAGGGGCAGTCAGGTCAGATCAAGATTACCTGAAAAAAACATTCAGCCATGAAACAGTCACCTGGGTTACAGCCAATGTGCCGCACGGCCCAACATGGGCGCAGGACTCAGTGACTGCACAATAGCAACTGACACAGATAAAACACACGTTGGTCTGTAGTGTAATGTGCTGCTGAATTGTGAACGTGTTCCCCATGTGTGTCACATTTTCCCATGATGCGTGTCCTCAAAATATTTCCAAATCATACTGATGAAAAGCCCAATACAAGAGCTAGGTATTACTATTATTATTAAGGACTTCGGGCACCTCTAAATTGCTAAGTGTTGTTATTATTCAACGGAGAGCTTACGTCCCTTCCACAGGAACACCCGCCGAGATTCTTCAGTAGCAGTGTATGCAGGACCCTCACTGGGGAGGCCCTTTTCTTTCTGTTTTGGCAGATACCCCATTGTGACCCCACGGAATCAATGCGTAGGGGACAAGGACAGCTCCCCAGGCGTGCGGACGTATGGCATGCGCCCAGCTTCTGAGATGTACGACGTGTACTGCTACATTGACCGACTGAAGGGTGTGTTCTCCACATGTCTGTGAGCACGGGTGTTGGGTGTGTGTGTGTGTGTGCTTGCAATGTACAGCGAAGGGGCAGAAATATCCATAGTTGTATGTGTTAGTGACTCACCCCTGATTTTTTCTTCCAGGTGAGGTGTTCTTTGCAACCCAAGCAGATCAGTTCACCCTCTTAGAAGCCCAGGAATACTGTGAGAGCCAGAATGCCACCCTGGCCTCTGTTGGGCAACTCCATGCCGCCTGGAAACTGGGCCTGGATAGATGCCGTGCTGGCTGGCTTGCTGATGGCAGCATCCGATATCCCATTGTGACCCCACGTCCTGCTTGTGGGGGAGACACACCTGGTGTGAGAACCATCTACTTGCACCCCAACCAGACGGGATTCCCTGACCCACTGTCAAGGCACCATGCCTTCTGTTTCAGAGGTACCGACCCTCTCTTCAGATCTGTCTGCCATAGCATGCAATGCTAATAGCACAGGGAAAACTCGACATTCTGTGGGGGACAGATTTCAAGAGGGAGATGATTACACAAGGGTTCCACTGTAGGATTACCAAAAGGAGCAGTTCCTCCCAAGGACACACTGGGACACCAGATGCTCATTCTTTTGCGTTCATTTTACTCTCACAGAATCTGAACATCTGAGATGGAAACAAGCTATGAAGTCTCCTCTGCCCCTACTTTCTTGACTCTAATTTAGTCTGTTTACCTCCTCTTAAGAGAAATGCCATGTATTTAATTATAGACCGTTCTATGTTGCTAGTCACCCTGGTATCAGGATAGTTTATAGAGCAGCATCAGGGTTCTAAGAGAGCCAATACCTTCTTAGAAATTCTTTTCAATATCTTTCTGTTCCAGCCCTGCCATCTCTGGACAAAGATGAATTTATTGAGGAGCAGATCATAACCCAGGTGATCCCCGGCTTGGAGGAAGTACCCTCTGGGGAGGAAACAACTGTGGAAACGGAGTTTGCCACTGAACCTGAAAATCAGACGGAGTGGGGAACAGAAGTCTTTCCAACTGACATTTCCTTGCTATCAGGTGAGTCGGGCTGTTCCCTGTGCCCAGAGGCACACTAGGCTGGCAAAGGAAACATTTATGGCAAGGGTCATCCAGAAACAAAAATACTGTGTCCTTACCAAGGAGAATCCCTGTCTGAATCCAGCTGGGAAGTAGCCTGATGAAGGAGGAAGCTTTGAACTGCAGCTCTCTCTTCAGAGGGTGCTGGTTCTCTGCCTCAGTAATCCAGATTTACCTCACGTGCACCTTTTAGCCGAGCAGAGCTCTGAGGCCTGCCACTCATATCATACCCCAGGGATCACACTGAGTGAAACATGGTATTCGTCATGGACACGGCATTATTCACTGGCAGCCCAGGGCAAATGGGGATTAATGTGAATGGAGAAGGGATATTCTGTGACAAGAAAGTGTGGGCTCTTAGTTACTTGGAGCAAATAAAATCAGGGACTCCCAGCTGTTCCAGTTCTGCTTGTGACCAGTTTTTTGGTAAGGGGACCCGGAGAGGTCAGCTGACCCAAATTTTGAGGCATCTTTGAGGTTTTTTAAGCTGTTAGCAAAATCCAGGTTTTTCATTACGAAAAAATTCAAATTCATCATTCAAATTCATTATGACCCAGATTTTCAAAACTGCACGTACAGAATATGTGCAAACAGTTACCACAAATGAAGGTGTCAGTCTTGTACACGCCTTTGACACACACAGTTCAATGTGCATGTAAAGAGGGAAAATCAGTCAGGAAATAGATTTCAGTTTCTGGCTTTTGAGTGGGGGAGGGTGAAACTTTACTGGAAACAACACTGAGACAAAAACAGTGGGATAGATTTGGATTTTTTTCTTCTGCTATGTATTATCAGCAGAAACAGCAGCAGTTTCATCCACTAATGGTTGCTGGAATGTTGCTTTGTTCTGATGATTGTCCTTTGGGAATTGATGTTGCAATTGTCCTATCACAGGAGGTGATAAATTGAACCACTCTTCCAGAGTTATTTGAGATAATCCTCATTAACAGAGTTTAGGGGAGGGAGGGCAATCTGGAAAGTGTATCGGATTTTCTGCCCTCATCCTCAGAGTCTGTCACTATTTTATTCGATGTCAGTTTTTATGCACAAACAGGAAATTTTCAATAGCTCCTTGAAACTGATTTGTTAAATCCTTCTTCCTCACTCTTTCTCTCCCCCTATTTCCCCTGCTTCTTTTCCAGCGAGTCCATCAGCTTTCCCTCCTGTTGCTGCAATACCAGAGGAACCCAGTGCAGAAATTTCTCTCAGTGGAGTGCCTTCAGGGGAGCAATCTGCATCTGGAGTACTTGAAACCAGTGGTGAACCATCAGCTTCTGGGTGGATACCTGGAGAATCAGCTTCTGGAACATTTGAACCTAGTGGAGAGCCCTCAGGGATCGAAGAAAGTGGAGTGCCATCTGTAGACTTTGATTTCAGTGGACTTCCTTCTGGATTGCCATCAGGGGATGACAGTGGGTTGCCCTCGGGCATTATTGAAGTCAGTGGGTTACCTTCTGGTGAGGAAGACCTATTAGTGTCTGCTTCTGGAATCCCGTACCTTAGTGAGGTAACATCTGGATTGCAAGAAATCAGTGGGATTCCAGAAATCAGTGGTCTTCCTTCTGGAGAAGTCTCTGGTGTTGAGGTTACTAGTGGCCTGCCATCCGGAGAGTATGATGAAAGTGGACTCCCATCTGGTTTTCCAACTGTCTCTCTTGTGGATGCTACTTTGGTGGAAGTTCTAACAACAGTAGCAGAAAGTCAACTGGAAGGAAAAGGAACAATCGGAGTCAGTGGAGAAGATGACCTATCGGGGTTACCATCTGCTGAATGGGACATTAGTGGAAAAGTCAGTGGGTTGCCCTCAGGAGCTGATATCAGTGGAGCACCATCTGGGATACCTGATATCAGTGGAGCACCGTCTGGGATACCTGATATCAGTGGGTTGCCCTCAGGAATCGATTTCAGTGGAGCACCATCCGGGATACCTGATATCAGTGGAGCACCATCTGGGATACCTGATATCAGTGGCTTACCCTCAGGAATCGATTTTAGTGGAGAACCATCTGGGATACTTGACATAAGCGGCCTTGTAGACCTAAGTGGCCTCGTTTCTGGTGTTGATAGAAGTGGAGAGCCCTCAGGCATTACCTTTTTAAATACCAGTTTGGCTGAAGTGACAACCCCATCAGTTACAGAAGCAGAAGCAAAAAAGTTTTTGGAAATCAGTGGAATGCCCTCTGGGGATGATGCTCTATCAGGCACAGCATCTGGAATTTTAGATGTTAGTGGTCAGCCTTCTGGGCAAATAGACTTCAGTGGAGGGGTTTCTGGAGCTCCTGAAATGAGTGAACTTCCAAGTGGAGTAATTGACATCAGCGGAGAAACCTCTGGTGTTGAGGTTGTTAGCGGCCTGCCATCTGGAATTTCTGATTATAGTGGACTCCCATCTGGCTTTCCCACTATCTCTCTTGTGGATACAACTTTAGTGGAAGTTGTAACACAGACACCTGTTGCACAAGAGGTAGGAGAAGGGCCATCTGGGATATTAGAAATCAGTGGACTTCCTTCAGGGAAAAGAGAAACATCTGGAGCAGTGTCTGGAGTTATGGATATTAGTGGGTTACCGTCAGGGACAGTAGACGTCAGTGGAGAGCCATCAACAATTCCATATTTTAGTGGAGAAATTTCTGGCGTCACAGACTTAAGTGGAGAGTCCTCAGCAATTACTGGAGTTAGTGGAGAGGCCCCCGGACTTCCAGAAGTCACCTTGGTCACTTCTGATTTGGTGGAAGTTGTGACAAAACCAACAGTTTCACAGGAGCTAGGTGGAGAAGCAGCTGTGACACTCCCCCATATTTCTGAGACAAGTGGAGATGGCTCTTCATCTGGGGAATTTGGTAGAGAGACCTCTGCATTTCCTGAAATTACTGTAGAAACATCTGGATTTCATGAAATTAGCATAGAAACATCTACAGCTCCTGAAACTAATGGTGAAGCATCTCCACTGCCTGAAATTACCATAGAAATTTCTATGGTTCATGAAACCAGTGGTGAAACATCTGCAATACCTGAAATTAGCATAGAGACTTCTACAATACATGAAACCAGTGACAAAATATCTGCATTGCCTGAAATTAGAATAGAAACTTCTACAGTTTACCAAACAAGCGGTGAAACGTCTGTATTGCCTGAAGTTAACGAGGAAACATCTAGCATATCTGTGCTCAATGGTGAAACATCTGGGGCACCAGAAGAAAGGAGGGAAGATTTTTCAGGAACACCCACACACCCACTCCCAGATGTTTCAGGGGAAACCTCTGCACCAGACGTTGTAATTAGTACCAGCATGCCAGACACTGAATTAACACAGGAGTC
Source organism: Dermatemys mawii (assembly GCA_007922305.1). Taxonomy (NCBI): domain Eukaryota; kingdom Metazoa; phylum Chordata; order Testudines; family Dermatemydidae; genus Dermatemys; species Dermatemys mawii. Next base: position 13,323,425 of record ML677366.1, read on the forward strand.
CATGGGTCCTGAAGAGGCCCGGCTTGAAATACAGTCCTCTACTCCCAAGGTATCAGAACAAGAGACCGAAATAGCTGTTGTTCTAGAAACTTTAGAGATATCACCCACTGCCACTGCTATCTTGCCTCAAGTTTCACCAGAAGCCACCGATGTGCCAGAACCCACTGCTGAAGGTATTGTTAAAAATATGTATTGCTTTTCCAGCCCCTCCCCTTCTGTGTACAGCAAAGGGAACATAATGAAAAAGGGTATTTCAGAAATATTTTATCTGAACGAAAAGCTATAGGGATGTAGGATTTGCCACACCACATCAGACCACGAATCCCTCAAGTCTAGTATCCTGCCTCTCACAGTGGCTGATAAATGATGGAACAATCAGAAAGCACCTGGCTGATTGTGCAGCTCTGCACGTGGAGGGAACATGAGAGGTTGCGCTTTTCTCACACCTGCAGCAATCAGGTTATGCCCTGAAACAGAAAATATCCAACCCCTTTTATCTTAACAAGCGCAATTATCAGTGCTATTATTGGCCCTACAATTATCCAGCCCTCCTCCAGCCCCATTATTTGACTCTGAACTTCTGTGGCAGTGAAGCCAAACTAAAGTAGACTTAAACCCAAGATAACGGCAGAGTAGAGAGTGAAGCAGCATTGAGGCATGGATGCAGGCATCTTCCCCCTTGTGCAGCTGCTGTAGTCACACTGCATAACAGCAAAAGGTATCGGTATCATTTGACTGATATCCCTCTCTCTTGGGAGTTACAGTTATACCCAAGACATGTGATGAGAAGCCCTGTGGAGCTGGAACCTGCCAGGAAAGAGATGGAAACATCACCTGCTTGTGCCCGCCTGGGTATGTGGGTGACCACTGTGATATCGGTAAGCTCTGGCCTCTGCTTTGGCGGGGATGTGCAGCAAGGGGAGAATATTTTTTTTTTTTTACCTAAAATGAGTGCTGCTGTGGATGTGTCCATGAGCACAGAATAGCTGAGGAAAACCAGGGGGAGTTCACTTTCCTTCCACTGTCATTGCTAAATGTTGCTCCAGCCTAGAGAAAACAAGGATGCTCTGTTCTTCTCCTGAAGCCTAGAGAAGGCAGCTACTCCTTCCACTCTGGGTCAATAGGAGAATTTCATCCTGGCAATTGAGGGGGTGAAAGGAAGAGGCAGAGAAGCACTGTAGCATGGGATATTCACCACTGTCCTATTTCCTTATCCCCTATCCTGACCTATATCTATATCCCCCTATATCCAGAGCATTAGGACTTATATGTATTTATGGAGGGATGCCTTGTGTTTTGTGATGTTTGGTATGGTGCAGTAGGGTCTGCTCTTGTGGACCTCCTGGCTTCTTCTGTGGCATTCAAGGGATTCCAAAGGTCAGAAACAGGCCAGCAAGAAAATCAGAACTTTCTGCTCTCTGAGTTGCACCTGCTGGAGGGAGTATGTGCACATGCCAAACCATGTTCCTAGCCCTTCGCATTGTCCCTTGGCAACTGTAGGCAGACAACACCTCACCTCCCTTAATTTAGCCTGCGTGCCCTTCTACCACCAGAATCCAACAGTCACTTCACTATCTATGGCAGCTAGGAGTTCCTATCCCCAAAAGGGACCTTGTGGTGGACTTTCATTCCCATCCAAGGTGCAAGGCACGTTGCAATCAGTTTGTTAGGCCCAACTGTGCATTGGGAATGAAAGAAAATATATTGCTTCAAAGGAAGAGAAGTGAACTGAGGTTCAGCTCGATAGTATTGGGTCCTGTGCCTCTGTTTGCTGCAACTGGCTACAAAGGATGATGCACATGAGATGGAGTCTAAATCAAATTAACTCTTATCTTTTATTGGCTCTTTTGGCGTATGTCTGTTTCACTGCACTCTTTCAGTCTATGGATTTGTGGGCTCATTCACTGGTGTACGTATAAATTGCTATGGTACTTAAGATTGTGAAAACAATATTCATGGTAGACAATATTATTCATTCCGTGAGCGTGTGAGCTGCCTAACTTGATGTTACTGTGAAAAAGTCATCCCTGGCAATTAATCAGGCATTTTCTTCCACAGCAGTCACGTACCTGGCTATTGCTACCTGTCAGGGTGAGGACAACTAAGTCAAGGATAACATGGAATTCCTTGGCACATCCCATTCCTGGCTCAGTTTCACTTTGATACCAAAATAGAATGTAGCTTGTGCTAGCCCAAGCCAAGATTGCAATATGCAAGATGGACATGCGCGCTGTATAAAGTATGGGCCTCTTTTTAAGAAACTTTAGGTGGCACTTGTGTGTATATTTTATGTGCGTAATTGTGCCTCTAAAGTTTTTGAAATTTTGCCTTCATATATATTTACATATCTATGGTATAATCCCTGAATGCAACCAGACTTGCTCAGTCATTTCTAGTAAAAAAAAAAAAAATAATAATCCATCATCATAGCCTCCAGAACTATTTTCTCACTTGAACTCAATTAAGCCACTAATGCATACTGCTTTGAGTGAGGCAGGGGCTTTTTTGGAAGCAGCGCTTCTACTGGTTGGAGCAGAGAGCTGGGTTCTAACTCCATACCTGCCAGTGAGCGGTCTTGGGCAAATCACTTTACGTCTCTGTGCTTCACTTTTGACCTCTAAAAATAGAGATGTTAATAATTACCTACCTCTGAGGTAGGTTGTAGGGTTTATTCTTTTCCATTCATAATGCATTTCAGGTGGATGATGCTACAGTGATACAAAGGATCATATTTATGAAGTCTCAATTGGCCGTCAAGCTTATTATATTTCTGATACGTCAGTGCTCTCTTGCTCTCTCCCCACCTCCTTCTCTTTTATCTTACTAATAAAATTTTTCCTTTGTCTGGTACTTTCTTTGATGGTGTATTTGGTGCATGTGATTGTCACTTCAAACCCTGCCCATGCCTTCGGTAGCTAATCAAACGGCAGGCTTTCCGTGTGTGCAAGGTTATCAGCACGACTCGAGTTATAGTTCACATATGAAGGCCTAAGCCCTGAAATCAGAGCCTTGTTGCTTTTTAATACACAAAGAAGGAGAACAGGTGACAGGAGCCAGCCTCTGTCTTCATGACGCTTCAGTATTATGGAGGCTACATGACTCCCTGGAGTCTGCATCTCATTTGAGTTGTAGTCTCTCCCCTTTGCTCATGAATCAGTGAAATCAAAGGATTCCAATATCCCACTTGCACTTGTTCTCTACACTGTCACTGAGGGGATTGTTCTAAACTGACCTGAATAACCCAGCATAGTAATAGGGGACCCATGCTGCAAGGAGTGGTGTGGGTGACTCTGTAGGGGGCACTCCTCTCTATGAGTAAGTATTGACCGTGCTACCCCAGCACAGTTCTAGGTGCACTGTGCTGCAGGGAATGGTGAGGGTGACTCAGTAGAAGGACCTTTCCTTTCTGAGTTAGTACTAACCCCAGTGCCCCAGTATGTTGCTGTGTTGGTGTGGGCGACTCAACAGGGACATTATTGAACCACTGCATTTAAATGATGCCAGGCATGGTGTTTGGCACTATGCTAATGGAATTGTTGTCCTGGCCATTAAATGTTTCGCAGCCCCTTTTGCAAGATGGGGTAGAGTCATTGGCCTACCACTGTCGCCACGTCCCACCCCAGAGATGGTGGTGTAGCAATGAAGGAGGAAGTGATTATGTGGCCACATATTAGAACTCAGCAAATAAGTTGTAAGAAATAATTTGTATAATAGTTTTGATTCTTTTTCTATCTTTAAATTACGCACAAAAACTACAAAATTCTCATGTTAACTTGTTCAAAATTCTTGGCAACTCTCTTCAGTGAATAGTTTGTGATCTGCATCTACAGCTCATTGCACATGTTCAAACTCTCAAATGTGCTTTGTAGTGGCAAGTTACAAAAATCACAAGGCATTTCTTCTTTTTGTTAATTGGACAATTTATGTAAATAACCAACAGTATGAAGTTCAAATGAATATATAGGCCAGTTTAGTTTTGGTTTAGAATCCATGATCAGTGACTATTCTAGCATTCAAGCTGAAAATGTGCCTTTTAGGCTAGTAAAGCTCACTTGTAAACATATTCATGGAGAGTGAAACTGACCCAGGGGCAAAGAGCCCATCCAAGTCCTATTTCAGAGCAGGACATAAAGGATGCCTAGTCCTTGTACTAGCCTTCCACAAAAAGGTGAATTTCTTCTAGAAATAAGACCTAAATGTGTAAACAAAGCAATTTTTTTTAAGATAGAACAAATATTCACAAAGATTGTTTTGCAATGTTAGCCCAATTCTACTATAAAGATAGTCTTCAAAGTACTTTGGGATCCTTTGAGATGAGAGATGCTAGAGAAATGAAAGAGAGAATCTGCATATTGAGAACAATAATAGTATTTAATAATGGACCTATGTTGCCTCCTTTTTCTGGTTCTCCTGGTGTGTCTTGTCTTCCTAATCTAGAGCGAGAGCAATTTGGGACAGGCACTGTCTTGATAGCTGGGTCTGGCGCTGTGCTGAATATTTGTGGGTGCCAGAAGAATCATCAAAAAAGATCATTAATAATAAAGCAGAATGGGATCTGGTTCATCTTTCAGGAAGGAGCCCAAAGTAAAGACTCAGATGAAGTGGGCTTTGGTGATAGTTTTTCCATATACATTCCTACTAACCTTAGGAAGGTTTTCAAGTGGATTCAGTGATCAGTTTTTTAAAAATGAAAATTTCTCTACTCTGCCATACCCTATGATTCCCCCAAGATAACAACGCCAGAAGCCAAAGTGGGAGTTGTGTCAGCCAGTGGATTGAAGGCTAAGCCTTGAATGCTGGCATTTTCCAGGCTTCTAGCGAAGGAATGCTAAGGTCTATGTGGGCATATCAGTTGTCAGCAATCTATTATTGCCCTCAGAATTAGGGTCCCACAACAGCCTCAAATTTGAAGTGTTGTTCCCATAAATGGTCTTTTCATCCAGACCTTTGCCAACTGTGTGCAGAAGCCTGTTACAATTGGCAAAATTTGAGAGCACACAAGTATTAGCAAAAATACTGTGCCGGCATTTCAGTGAAAAAGCTGTGGTTTGCATCTTTGAACTAGTTGATGGTTTTAAAGACTTCAGTCAGGTCAAGGAAAAAACTGATATTTGCTAAAACATCAGCAATTTACCAAAAGGTTTGCATCTCTCCGGATCTGCTGTCCATCCAGCCAAAACAGCTGAAGTATATTAGGTGATTTTGAAGAAGTCTTAGTGGGTGAAAAGTTTCTTTAGGGCCTGAAGGAAATTTTTGTTGATGAAAAGAAAGCAGTAGAAGAAAAACCTTTTAAAAAAATCACACGAGTGATTCATACAATTCTATTTAATGTGAGAGTTGGGCTATGAAGGAGGGTAAGGTAGCTCTAACAAGTTCCAGCTGAGATGTAGACACTGGCAGATGTCTTCACTGGCCAATCCAATTATCTGGTGTCTCTTGGTTGTTTTATGATATTAAATCAAAGGCTTATTTACTTATGGAAAACCAGCTCTGGGGATACAATCTAAAATAATGGCCTGTTGTACAAATAAAGTGAGTTTTCATTTACATATAATATTGTGGAGCCAAGGATTCCCAAGATTCCTGAACTTTCAGTGCATGTAATCAAGTCATCACTTGTAAACATAGCATTGAGAGGGAGTACCACAAAATAAACATGTTTCCTGATAAGTATCTGAGTTTTGTAGTTTAATAGAGTATTTTCTACGTTGTGTCAGGTTATTTTCTCCTCCTTTATATCCTGAGGCTTAAATTTCATTATTATATATATATTTCTATGGCTTAAGTCAGAGAAATTAGACTCTTTCCATCTGCTGTCAAGTCACTTCTTGGCTGTACTTTTGCCAAAAGCCATTACTTATCTCATATCTAAGAGAATTGTTTTCTCCAGCTGCTTCTTTTCTGCTTTGATCAGGATCTGGCAACAGAGGTAATGTGTGAATGGAGTTATCTTTTAGGTGCCAACTTACTGCCTTTGGGAGATTCTTCCCTGCTTAACCCACCAGATCAATGTTCATAATATTCCCAGGAATTCCTGGAAAACAGAAGCTACGATTTCTGGCAACATTTTCTTGGCTCTGTAAAAAAATATTGTTTAGTCGGTCTTTTGAGTCCCTATTTAGTGGTTCATACACATCAGGAAACCCCATAAAAACAGGTCAGTCTGGGGGTTGTTGTACATTTTGAAAATGTCTTGCTTTCCAAGCTGCAGAATGGAGTCAGGATTTTGGATGCCAGATTGTATTTCCAAACAGATTACTCTCAATCCCAAGAAAACTGTAGGAATTTTCCAGTATTAGATAGGTGTTTCACACATCCTTGCTGCTTGCATGTGTTCCTCCTTAATGAATGTTTTAAACACAAAACTAAACTTGTTTAATCAGTATTCAAATCTATCAGTGATCTAGTTTGCCTTTTTAATAAAATAGATGTATCTTTAAAAAGTCCGTACTGCTGTTGCTGCCAGTAACATCTTAGATAATTAAAAGGGAAACAGTTCTGAAACTCTAATGTATTTTTCATCACTGATGCTTTTTGGTCATGTTTGCAATTATAGCAAAATGGTCAATTTCACTTTTGTTTATAAATGGTTTCTCTTCCTATTTCTTATATTCTAGTACAGTGTTATTGTGTTTAAGATTGCAAGACTGCATGGGAAGATCAAAGTGTATATTACTTGAATAGAGTAGGAGTGAGTAACTACAATACATACCTGGGAACATTAGAGCTTAGGAAAGGAATAACGAGCTGGCGAAGCTGTTATGTGTTTGCCTAAATGAAGCATCCAGAGTTATCCTGCTACCTCCCTGGTTTCAACAATCAACAGTTGACATTTATTAAATAAGAAACCCTGTTTTAATTTTTTTTTAAAATCATGAAAACTTTTTTTTTTAAAGTGGAGGCTTAAAACACTAGTCCCTTTAAGAATACATCAGCTAGAAAACCCATGTTGTGACAAGACATTTGAATGGTCTTTTTGAATGTTCTGATAACACCATGATAAGTCAAAATTATCTTCTAAAGACCCCTTATTTTCGTGATGCCCTCCAGAAGTGAGTTAATGTTTTAAATGGGCTCCCTGTTCTCAGGTCCCCATTGCATTCTGTCTTCCGTGTCTTTCTCTTAGACTGAAAGCTCTTCAAAGCAGGGGCTGGCTCATGCCGTCTTGTACTGCCCCACGTACATTGTTAGCACTTAAATAATAGTAATAATCTTTTCTTCCTGTCCTGGTAGAGAAGCTATTTGAGGGGGATCAGCAAGGGAGTCGTGAGAAGACAAAAATGCATTTTTAGGAGAATTTACATAAAATAACAAATATTTAATAACAGTGGCTTTGTAAATGCCTTCAGTGTTAAGATACTTGACAGCTGACAGCTGCTGAAGGGTCCCTGGGCCCGCACCTCACCTCTGAGAGTCTCTGTTGTGAAGGGTTGAATGGTGAGCAAGACTATGGATGTGTAATATATGCTTGTGGCAACTAAAGGGATAATAAAGAATTCCAAGCATTAAGTAACTGGGTGATTTAACGTTTCTTTTACTGAAGTTTCCTTCTCATGTAAAGCCTCAAGCCCACAGCTCACGTGCAATATCATAGTTCCATTCTCTAATGTATCTAGGAACTGTATCATGGCTGATGCGAGCAAATGATCTTATTTATTGTTCTGAAAAATGTCTAAGACCAAGTCCTACAGGTGAATGGAGAATCAGCCACACCAATGCCACATGTCTTGACATGTGTGAGACCTCTGAATGTACCAGTAACTGCTGAGACCAGGTGCTTTCTAAATCCACAGGAAGGCACAGTCCCTGCCCCAAAGCGTTAACATGTCAAATGGCTAGTTTGATATTTATTATCCTCATGTGTTTTCAATGTCATCTTTCAAAATATTTGCAGCATGCATTTCAAAAAGTATTTCTGTATTTTCACAACAGTGTTAAAATGTACCCTGTGTGTCCATATACATATATATATATATATATGGGGTTTATATATAATATAGTATATATAATATGTACGGTGCATATTATATACAAGAACAAAGGCAAGTTCCATTCTAATGTTATTTCCTGATTTGAGATTTGATGCTGTGCACTAGCCCACATGTGTATCTGCCTTCTTCCTCCAGGACTTGGGTAGGTGGGATCACTGCAGATCACCTGAGTCTGAAAGAGACCTTGCGCACATAAAATGTTAGTCCTTGTCACTGAAGGCAAATGAAGAGCCCATTATTCCCTGCTAAACATTCTGCTTTAGCTCCTGTACATGCTTTATTTCCATTTCTACAGCGTGCTTTCCACTTAATAGAAGCTAATGGACAAAGGAGAACCCTTCCTCACTTGTTCAGGTGGAGAGCACTGTGATTAGCATCAATTTTGCTGCTACTGTTGCTTGGGAACCTGATGCGTACGGGGATTTTAATCTCCTCTCAACACATTTCAGTTTCCCTTTTGTGTTTTAAATCTTCTAAGATCCAGAGACATGAGTAGATAAATAGTAATCAACCTGACTCATCCATTCTTTTCTATCAGGTCAATAATTCCCTTTTTGTTCTGGAAAGTTCCAAAATGCTTATTAGCATTGACAGAAGCTGGGCATTTCACTTCCCTCCCATTACATGAAAAATAATAGCTCAGAAAACATTAATTAGTATTTTAATATAGAAGCAGACCCTGCCCTCATGAATAGCCAAGTGCGAAACTGGTTTAAGTGATTCATAAGCCGTTTGGGGAATATTTGTGATACCTTTGGGGACATAAATTAGGATGTAAATAACAAGGGGTCTCAATCCTCAGGCTTCAAAGTGCAAGCTAACTCCCAGCTGCTGCCAAGAAGACTTTCCCCCATCATTTAATACTTTACAATTTGATGTGCTATAGGAGTTTACACTTTTCTCTGAAGCATCTGGCATTGGTCACCGTGGGTGACTAGACAGAAAGACAAGGTAAAACACTTGTCTGTTTTCTTACGGCTGAAGAGAGGGTACTTGATTTGGTGGATCATTGTTCTGCTCTGGTATAGCTGGAGAGAGGATACTGGACTAGACAGCCCATTAGTCTGATCCAATGCGGCAGAAGACAGAATATTGAACTTGGTGGATTGTTGTTCTGCTCCATTATGGCCATGTCCACATCCTTCTCCGATTCATCTTCTCTGAGTGCTTTCCCACTAACCCCTCTAGCACTGAAGTGTAGTGTGAGGTGTCAGCCAGATGACTTCTGTTAAAGTCAGCATCTTTAAGACTTTCCAGTACTTCAGAATCTGAGAAGCCAGACTTTGAGAGAAAGAAGAATAGTCTCACTAAAGGAGCTAACCAGCAACTACTATTTTTAGTCTACAATCCTTTCTGTATGTATTTGGACACAATCACATTCTTACCCTTTGGAGCTTGTCTATGGTTTCTTGAGCTGACTTCATCTCTGCCATCTTTTCATTCTAATTAACTTATTTCTTCCTTCTGATTTCAAGACTCACTGAGGAATAGAATTAAGTTTCAAACTGGAGAGGTGTTGTTAAGAAAAAATGTAAAAGGATGAATTTTGTGGCGTATTAGATACAAACTGTCCATTTTTGTCTCATTCTGAGCATGATACCCAATTAATCCAAGCTGCTTCCCTTCCTGAACTGGTGAGGGCTAGGCATGCCATTGCAGTGATGACATGTACTGTCCATGTCGGGGTAATTGACAGACTGAGACAGGAGACTTGGGGTAAAATCCGGATCCACCCAAAGGGCTCATTGTACCAATGGAGCCTTGCAAAGAGTCCATAAAACTGTCCTAAGTGGGCAGCAGGCAGTTCCCACAATGTAGGGAAATCTTTGACTGGTTTAAAGCTGGCACAGTTGGCCTTATGCTAGCCCCATTCCTAGCAGCTGTGCTCTGGATCAGGTGAGGATTTAGCCCTGGGAGTTCAGGATCAAGGATGACATCTGGACTACGGTTAGAAAGAGTCAAAAATAAGGAGTCAAGGAGGGAAAGGAAAGAGATTACACTATGTTTGAGGATGTTGCTCTTACTTAAGAGAAGCCCAACATCTGTCTTTTAGACATTAGCTGATGGAGGCTGACACACAGCCCCAAGTTTGCATATTTGGTCAAGTTAGGCAGAAAAGATGGCTGAGGAAGAGAGACAATAGATGTCAAAAGATATTGAGCAGGACACACTGAAAGTCATCCCTCCGACCTCTTCTGATATTGCTCTGATATCACCAAAGTGTTGTCCAGCCATCAAGTGACAGACATTTGAGTGGAAAATTAGGTCAGGGTGGGTTGGGCTTTTTGCTTTCATTTCTTCAGCAGTAGCAGCAGCAGTCGTTTTTAAAAGAAACCCCTAAACCGTCTCAAGCTCTCCCAAAAGCACTGTTGCTCCCTCCTGAACAAGGAAAGAAACAAGTTCTCCTGTTGGTGGAGTTCCCTGCCCGAAGTCCTAATGGCAGCCCTTGATTTCTTGCAGACATTGATGAGTGCCACTCAAGCCCCTGTCTGAATGGAGCTACCTGCGCCGATGGCATCGACTCTTTCAAATGCTTATGCCTTCCCAGCTACGGAGGGGACCTGTGTGAGATCGGTACGGCCTACCTGGCTTCAGCTAATTTTACTAACAGCTGCACCCCCAAAATGACCCCCACCAATCCTGCCCTCATCTCAATAAGCTAACTCCTAACAGCAGATAAAATGCATCTTACTGGGGAAAAGATTAAGCTGTTTGCTTACAAGTGATTATTATTTTTCCATCACGGCATCTTGTTTCTCTAGGAAATTTCTCCGTGGCAGCTTTAGGGCTCCTAGGGAACCTGGTGGCTTCTTAGAAAGGGAAATTATTCTCTTTGTTATAGTTTTCTCTTGTAAAATTGCATAACGGACATGATAGTGTGATACTGTTTGCCATAAGCACAAACATGCTTTTGGGTCAAAGAAAACCCTTCTGATCCACCTGTAATAATCGGGCAATGTTGCAGACACATCTCCATGGCATGTGAACCTTCTCTGCGCCTCTGAGATTTCAGTGAATTGAGCGATGTAAAATGACAGTGTTTCACTTTGTGAGGATTCACCCGTGAAGGGCTTTCATTCACTCCTGTGAATCTTCTCCGCTTCCACCTGCCCTTTGTGTTGTTTCCTTGAGCGAATGCGATTTTCATGGCGACAATGGCGAACAGTGTGAATCATGGAGGGGAAAACTGAAATACCCTGTTTTTCCATCAGAATGACATTTTCTTGTGAGCACAAATGCCGTTTGTTTGGGGGGAGAAAACAAACAAATATTTTGCTTTACTGCAAGTCCATGAAAGCCTGATTTTCTGTCAGTTTCTCGAGGAGGAACAGGTTCCTGCATTGCTCTACAAGGCCAGGGAGAAGCAGGTTGAAAAGTACTAACTGTTCACCTCCAAATGGGTAATAAGAAAGCACATTTGATCTTCCCCGTCTCTTTCTCTGCATCTCTCTTTCTCCTTTTAATATGAGTGTGTGGTGAAGCTCATGAAAGGAGAGGAACTGATAGGAATGGCTAGAGCTTGAGAGCAGGTGCCGTGCAAGCTTCCTTCATTTACCTCTTCAAGTGTACCTCAATCCTGATCTTTAGCGCCTCCTGCCGCTCTGCCATAGGAGCCTCACCTGAGATGAGGCAAGAGACCTCCTATAATACGGAGTATTGCTCCTAACGGCTGTATTGAATCATCACTCCCATGTTTGACCCAAACCTAGTTTAATCTCTTCTTTTCATAACAGTTCATCTATTAATGGGACCTTGATATCAAGGGGTACCTTTACCCTAGATTACCCTGGGACATATGAAAGCTGCCTATTGCCCTAAATATCAGTGAAAACGCCCCCTTTAATACCCAACATCACCCACAAGGTATAATGTATGATCTACTTTCCTTTGTCTAACTTCTTTGATTCCCTAAGAACATCTATGAGCTCTAGCATTTTAGATGAGCTCTTCTGTCCCATACACACAAGTCAGTCATTCTTAAATGCCTCTAAAGCCTGGAGAGAGTGTCACTTCGTGGCATTAGATATTACCTGCAATTGCTCTCCACATTTTTGCATAGGTAACTGCCATATAGCAAAGCCTCGTGTTTTCTATTAGTATGTCCTACTGAGGCTGTGCATCATGTTCCATCCCAACTCAGTGGGTATGATACTTTATAAAGGGGGTATGACATAACCCACCAGGAAGAGAGACTTAGAAGGACATATTATGTACTCCCTCCCCTGCTCTCAGCGATGTGGTGGAGAAGAACCAGGTTTGCGAGCGCTCACAAAGCTCCTGCTCCCGAAGGTTGGCCCAGCAGAGATGGTCTGCTTGGTCTGTTGAGGAAGAAGGCAGAAAAAGAGAATTCAAAGGACCCACCAACCAGCCAGTCTTTGGAGGGCTGGCCACTGAAGTCTGCATGGGATCTGTGTGTCACCCCTGGTTGAAGAGCTTCCCAGGAATGGAATAAGAGGAATTGATGAGTTCAAGGGAAATGGGGTACTCTGGAATGCAAAGGGGGACAATAGCCAAGGTGAGAGGTTTTTTTCATGAAAGTTGAATATAGAACATCTGCCCTACATGAGGCTAGGTGGGTATTTGCTGAGTGGCCAAAAGGAATAATGGAATCCCACCACTGTAGGGCAACAAGGAGCTGAGAAAGAATGATAGATGGATGAACTCTCTCTGCCACTGAAAGGCTGCTACTAAATAAATCTCCATCTTGGAACCGCTTGATCTTCCTTCCACACCAGTGCTCCTCTTCCTCATCTGTGGGGTCATCCCATTTCATCTGCCTCACAGTTCCTCTCTGGCTTTGTACCTTGTCTTGGCTCTTCTGACTCTGGGTGCTAGTTAACGGAGGAGATGATAAGAGAGGCTGGGACATAGTAAATTCAAGGCCCAAAAGACATAGTAATTCCATGGTTTGAGTGCAACTGCTTGCAATGCAAGTGCCTATTTGGAGGAGATGGTTTTATCATCATAATAGCATCTGCCCCAATTGTTGTCATTTCTGTATCTGTCCCTGTTTCTTCTTGGTTTGTTGATGGCACAGAACAAAGGATTCCCCCCTTTGCATCTGCTCTACCTTTTTCCATTTTTAAAAAAGACTGGGTTCTACTTCTCTGTATTTCCTGTTTTACATCCCTCGCCTACCTTTTCTCCTGTGTCCCCAAGGCCCGCACAGCTAGTCTTATAGTCCCTGTAGCCTGTGAGTCAGTTGCCAGAGTTTCTGTGGCCCCAAGTATTAATTTCCAGTGCCTACATTTCCTGATGTAGGACTCATATACCAGCTGATGCCCTTTCCTGAGTGTTTATTCCTTGTATTCTTCCCGAGGAGAATCTCCCATACGCATCCTCTTCACATTGGAACTAGAGCTTCACTTCAAAAGAAACAATCCCACTTGTTAAAATTAATTAAGCTGGTTAATTTCTCTGCTGGGAAGAGGATAGGAGCTAACTTCCTTTTTAAAGGCTTCACCTTCCAAGCTCAGGCCCCAACCATAATATATCAAGAATCAAAGGGGTAGCATGCATCCGACGAAGTGGGTATTAGCCCACGAAAGCTTATGCTCTGAAAAAATTTTAGTTAGTCTTTAAGGTGCCACAGGACTCTTTGTCACAACCATAATATAGAGACAGTTGAATATTTCATGCCTTTAATTTGCTTTGATGGCATTTCTCAATAACCACCAGCAATAACCACTTAAAGCAGGTGACAGATTTTTGCTTTTTTTCTGTTCCTTTTTAAAAATATTTTCTTTAGGTGTTTTTTTTTCTGTCTCCCATATGGTAAGTCCTGCCCTGCCTCCCTTTTCTCTGGTCTCACAGGGTTGCTTATTCCACTTGAGAAGGCTCAGAATAAAGATGTAGCCAACTGAATCTAAACTCCATCCTGCCCTGCCCTCCCATCTCTGATACATGAGCGCCGATTGTGGAGAGTAAAATGTAGGTTTCAAAGGCAAAGGCTGCTCTCCAAGGTGGGCAAAATCAGCAGGACAGTTCTGGGGGGTGGGGCTGAAGTGGTGTTGCTTGAGGCTATTTCTCAAAGCCAGAGTCCCAGAACCTGACTTGGGGTTTGAAATGTTCAGGAAATCTGTCTGTTAGATTTTTCAAAAGTGCCTATCACCACATCAGTTGCAGGGCATTTAACCTACTTCCCTTCCATAAACTATTCCCTGGTTGCCTTCTGATCATTTTCCCGCGGATGTAACATACAAAAATATCAAGGTTTATTCTTTAGTGGGTGTGACCATGTGCTGTATTTTTATTCCGTGACTGCTTGGGCAGCTGAGAGGTGAGTTGGATGGCACTCTGCCTGGAGGCATGCAGTTCCCTTTCATGCCTTTCTTGTGTGTTTCAGACCTGGAGGACTGTGACGAGGGCTGGACCAAGTTCCAGGGCCATTGTTACAAGCATTTTGAACAGAGAGAGACGTGGGTGGAAGCTGAGACCCGGTGCCGGGAACATCAGTCCCACCTGAGCAGTATCATCACTCCAGAAGAACAAGAGTTTGTGAACAGTGAGTGGTGTGGGTAATGGCTAGGATCTGAGGATGGCTTGGCACAGATCAATCTGTCCATTTAGGCCTTAAAAAATCCAGCTTCCTTGCTGGGTGAATTCCACTGACACTCAATTCCTATCAATCAAGGCCCTCTTGTCTTGCAAAAGAGGAGGAATTTTCAATGTCTGGGACCATATAGGGAACACAAACCCAGCTCATTCCATAGATCTGTGGCTCATACCGATTTGCCTTGCTATCCCATTGCCACATTAGCTGCTTCCCAAGGCCTTTGCATCTGTTGGCTTGTTGGTTTGTGCCAACAGAGGTTTGTGGGGAGCAGGATATTGGAGGATGTTGCTGTGGGGCAGGTGCCTGCTGGCTTGCGCAGGAGGAGGGGATGGGATGGGAGAGTGGGACCTCGCTGGGAGGGAGGTGTTTGGGGAGTAGGAAGGCGTGAAGTAGGTGAGAGACAATAGGGAGGCTGTCAAGGAGTGGGAGTCTGAGATGGGTGAGGGGAGCTGGCAGGCGGGCAAGGCAGCAGGAATGAAGGGCCTGAGGCGGGGGAGAGGAACTTGGCAGGGGGAGGGCATTTGGGAAGTGAGGGTCTGAGGCCAGGGAGTGGGGCTTGATGGTGCATTTGGAGGTCGGGGACCTGAGACTGGGGAGCGGGGCACATGAGGGCCTGAGGTGAGATGGGGAAAAGTGGGGGGCAGGGGAACAGGGCATGGTGGCGGCAGGGTGTTTGGGGGCCTGAACCAGGGCAGAGCGTGTGGGGAGCAGTCCATACGAGCCAGCAGAAGGAGCCAAGGGGAGCCAGTCTCCCCTTGCCTCAGCACTGGTGCCACTGTGCCCCGGCAGCCAAGAGGAGGAAAGGCAGGGAACAAGCAACCCTTGATGTGGTCTAGATCTAGACCATGTAGCTATGGGGGTCAGATCCTTGGCAGAGCCCTTTCGTGTCACCTGGGACTAGTGTGGGAGAGGTAAGTGGTGGAGACACTCCCTTTCCCATTTCTTACCCTGCTCTTTCTGGCTTTCTTTCTCAGACTATGCCCAGGATTACCAGTGGATCGGACTCAGTGACAGGGCTGTCGAACATGACTTCCGCTGGTCCGATGGAAACTCCCTCGTGAGTTGTGTGCAGGGGCGGGGGCAGCTTTTCTTCATTGAGAGTCATTTCAGGAAAGAACCACCCACCTCCATGCAAGCTTTGACTTTTTGTGCGGTGTCAGGACGTGAAGCTGCTGTCTGGGGACAGAACCCTAGAGCCATTGGAGTGAGCAGCTGAATGGAGCCAGCCATAAGCTGTTTTGGGGTTGGGAGGGACTTTCATCTTGTTCTGTGTTTGTACAGAGTCTAATACAATGGACTCCTGGGTGCTACCACACTACAAATAATAAAAATACATGATTTCCATTGATGAGGGGGACAGGCCCAGGAGGAAGAAAGCGAACCAGTCAGAAAAAACAGAAGCAAGGGAGAGTGAATGAACAAAAGCAGAAAGAAAAGAGCCAAAAGGGAGAGAGAGGAAGCAAAGGGAAAGGGAGAGCTGAAGAGAACAAGGAAAATGTCTCCGTAACTTAGAGGAAGGGCCTCTTATCTCTTCACAGCAATATGAGAATTGGCGGCCCAACCAGCCTGACAACTTCTTTGCCGCAGGAGAGGATTGTGTGGTGATGATCTGGCACGAGCAAGGCGAGTGGAATGATGTCCCGTGCAACTACCACCTCCCTTTCACGTGCAAGAAAGGAACAGGTGAGTCGGGGCACTACTCGTTTCGGGGTTGCAGGGCCATGCTTCCCCGTACGCAAAGTATGCAGCTGCGTAGGGCACCAGGACATTCGGGGTACCAAATTAAAGGAAAAGCCTTTAGCTCTTCCCCAGGGCCCCCGCCCCTGCTCCATCCCGCCTCTTCCTGTCCCCGCCCCTACTCTGCCCCATCCCCGCCCCCAATTCCCTGAGCTCTGCAGCAGGGCCAGGCCTGCACTCACTGGCGGTGGGAAGTGCAGCGACTTGGCCCCAGCCTCGCTGCCAGTGAGTGCTAGGGGGTGGTTCCCTCCGTCCTTCAAGCCTGACCTGCCCGCACCTTGGAGGCCTGGAGCTAGCCCCCACTGTCCTCCAGCTTCCCCTTCCCTGCAGAGGCCTGGGGCCCCACACACACCCCGAGGGGGGCCTGCAGAGAGCCCCAGAATAGCTAGAAACAACCCTGGGTTGGGGTGTATGTCCAGGGTTTGGCTACAGCTATTAAGCCTATAGCACAAGAGCAGCCAAACTTTGCACTACCAAGGGTCCCACTGGCAACTTGCTAGGGCCCTAAGGGCTGAACATAATGTGGATCACATAGAGCAGTTAGCAGATCCCTTCCTTTTGAATATGCATGGGCAGCCTACGAGGTGACTAGTCCAGAAAGCAACATGGATTCTGCTTCGATAAAGATGGAGCACTGTAGGCTGGGATACGGACCCTCCACAGAGTTCATCGAGGCAACTGAAGGACTCAGTGGGCCCCATTTTACTCACCTCCTTGGCTCTAACAGGAATAAACACTGCCTGTAAACCCAGGAAGCGTCACCCATTCCTCCTGAACTTTAACTTTTGCACAGTGGCGCTGTGGAAGTGATTAGTACAGGAAATGAAGACAAGGCACATGTGGATTTGAAACCTCAAAGGGGATTTATGGAGGCAGAATTTGAGTTTGACCATTAGAAATTGACACACCTTAAGTCTTGGGAAAAAGTGCCCTAAGATCTTTAATGAACATTCATGGTCAGGACCTTGGTTTGATGCGACTTCCAGCAGAACCGCACCCCCTAGCATTGTGCTGGGCCACTAGTATCCACCCCCCTACTGAAACACTCACCCATCTCTTCAGCACGGCACTGTCTAGAACTACCTGCAACATAGTACTTCCTAGCACGGCTTGGGGTGTGTGAGTCAGTGCAGACTCAGAGCACCCACCACTGGATCACTCTCGTGGCTCTTTGCTACCCCAGAGTGCTCCTGGGAGGTCTCCTAGCCAAGCATTGCTCACATCCAGCCCTACATCAAGCTGAAGAAGTGGCGTGACTGCAGAGGGAGTGGATGCACAGGAAGCTTGGAGGGTGGGAAGTGGGAGGAGGGTGGGAAGTGTCCTTCCATAGCTCACAATCTTCCTGTGAAATTACCCCCAAATATTCCCCCTGCAAGGCCTCAGGGGGACGTATAACTCCCTACCATCAGCCCCCACATTCCCCATTTGGAGCCAGTTTTTGCCCCTTTTCCGAGCCAGCCAGTAAAGTCTAGTTTCCCCCAAGCCACCAGGACCCGCAATGGCACAGAAACAACAAAAGCCTTCCTGACAGCAGTTTTCTTGTGCCCAGCACTCACTGCGGTCCTGCCTTTCTAGAAGGGAGGGATGGAACCCTTTGGAACCTTGTTGCTAAGTTTCCCAGCCAGCCGCAGAATTTCAATATCCCCCGTGACTAAATTTCCAAGCCAGTGGTAACCACAGCAGAATCTCAAAAGGAGTTTGGTTTGTAATTAACTGCCTTTTATTTAGTGCCTCCATCTATAGCCCTCCTTTGTTAGCTGCTTCCGTAGTCCCCCAGTCTGGCTGATGGACGTGGCAATACACAAGTCAGGCCCAGGTGATGGCAGGCACTTAGCAACACTGGCATCAAGTGTTGGCAGGTAATAGATGCCAAACAAAGCTCCAGAGCAGAATCCTCTTCCCTGTCTGGATCCAAGGCATTCACAGGGAGATGGCCATGCCGTTTGCACTGCCCCAAGGTGCGCTCACCAGACTTGCAGTGCAGAGGCTGCTGCTCTCACTGCAGTGGCTCAGACAGGCTGATGCTTTATCTGTGTTTCCGAGGTAAAGTACGTTCAGGCTCGGCACGGAGCAGCTCAGACTTCACCCCAGGCGGCGCAGGAGCAGTGAACAGCGCACTAGCCATTCAGCCAATTCCTGGTGGGGTGAGAAATGATCCCTGTATTCGCAGCTGCCCCCTTCCACCCCAGAAGTGGCTGCATTTCAGTGGTAGGTGAAGCAGCCCTAGTACGTACAGCCTGTAAAGAACTTTGGGATCCTCTGGGACAAACTGCACAAGGGAAACACAGTTCATTGGTGGTTATTCTAGGGAATGTATGTGAATGTGGCCAGCTCCCCTTGAGCAGCACAGGTGGACCCAAACTGCTTGGTTTGCGGCTCTCATTAGCCGATTGCTTAGCAGGCGCGCACACTGAGCTGCCAGTTGCTCATTGTCTTGCTTGTCTTTGTCAGTTGCCTGTGGGGACCCTCCTGTTGTGGAGAATGCCAGGACCTTCGGAAGGAAGAAGGACCGATATGAAATAAACTCCATGGTACGGTACCAGTGCAACCAGGGCTACATACAACGCCACGTGCCTACAATTCGGTGCCAGCCCAGTGGCCACTGGGAGGAACCACGGATAGCCTGCATAGAGCGTACGTATTGTTCCTCGTTCCTACGCTATGCATCCTGGCCCCTGCAGGCCTCTGAGACTTCAGCCTGACACTCAGCCTGGGCCAAGCTCCAGGGGTCCGGGGCTGATTCCTGGCGCGCACACACACACACACACACACACACACACACACAGCCTCCCTGGCTGTTCCAAGTGTAGGACTGATGATTTCTGGAGGGAGCTGCCTCTATTTCTTTCCAGTCAGAGCAACTTAAGGGACATGGAGCAGGTGGGTGAAATGGGTGAGAGCCAAAGTGCAGGAGGAAGGGAGATACTTATGGTTCCCAGACAGGGGTGTCCTCCATCCACTGCCTCGCCCACAGAAAAAAGAGGTTTGCTGCCAGTCAGGCCAGTAGAAAGGGACGCTTTTCCTCCTTATGTCAGAGTCAAGATTGTTCTTGTCTCAGTTAAAGGTCCTATGTCACCAGGATTATTGGATCTGACATCTCCCAGGTGGGTCTGGGCCACGGGGACCAGCTGGAGACACAGTTTGACTCTTCTCAGTCGGTGCAGCTGCCAATAGCCTGAACCTTCTGCCCAATCAAAATGCCCCACTCGCTGATGCGCTGGCTCCTCTGAGCCCAGGGCTCCTCACGGTTGTTGAGGAAAATGGAAGACAGCTCATGGTGAGAGGAGGGGAGGAGAAGCAGCTAAAATGGATCTACCTGGGCTCCCAAGACGGGAGAAATTTGCACTTCGAGGCGGGGTGGGGTGGAGAAGCTTCAATGGTTTATTTTGGCAGTATTCACAACTGAGGTAGAAGGACTGAGGAATGGGCCCATGGTGGAGGTTCCCCTTAAAGGGCACCCTGAGTTCTCTCTGAGACTCAGCTTAGGCCTGTCTACCCAGTCCTTGTTCTGTGCATCCCACTCCCCCAGTGCAGCTCTGAACAGGAGGACACATAAAATATCAAAGAAGGGTTAGCTCAAGAGCCACGCAATCATGGGTTAAATTGGAACTATCCCACTTTTACAGATGGGAAGACTGAGGCACAGACAGGGGAAGGGATTTGCCCAGTGCCACACAGTGCAGCAGTGCTATAGCTGAGGACAGACCCCAGAGCTCCTGCCTCTCGAAGCAAAAAATTTGGGGGTATTAGGGGAGCTTGAGATGGGAGGTCTCCTTCCTTGCTAGGCCATTGGTCTGAGCTGCTCTGGCTGCCTCTGTGCTTGTCTGCCCACAAAGCTGGGGAAGAAATACGGAACGTATCGGACAGACAGCAGCAGAGTTGTCTCTGAACAGGATGCTTTTGACCGGGCTCCCAGGAGGCACCTGCCTCTCTTTAAATTCAGTGTTTGTGGGGGGACAGGGGCTGTCACAAAGTGCGCTGAAAACGCCCCACTGATTCATCAGGTCCCAGAGCGCCAGAGGCAAGAGAAGGCCTGATTGTCTGGTGGCGAGCGGACTGGCGCCGTGGCACGCTCTGCCCGGATGGCCAGAGGCAGAGCTTACACAGCAGTCCCTGCAGTGTTTTTCCAGGGAACGAGCGGCCTGGGGTGAGCCAGCTAAGGACAAGCAGGGGCTCTGTAACTTTCTCCCAGTAACAAGGTGTCTTTTCTTCTCATCCTCTTCCCGCAGCCTCCATCTACAAACGCAGACTACACAAGAGGAGCCCAAGGAATCGGTCGAGAGCCAATGGCAGAGCTGCCCGGACACCCACCCATTAGAGAGGGGAGCGAGAGATTTTTTACGGAAATTATATTAGCAGAGGCAGTTTCTTCTTCCTGATGTTGTTGCTTTTTGTCATATAGGGAAAAAAATATATTAAAGAAAAAACCCCCACCTTTGTGTATATATATTAAAAAAAACGAACCAACCTCAGCGCACCAAAGCAAAGGGAATTAGAGTCCAGCATTTTGACTAGCCATCCAGTTCCAAATACCTTTGTGCCTTTGGGGAAGGGGTGGGAGGGTTGCAGAGGGCAGGGGTAGGGGGTTAAGTTAAATAATAAAGAAGATTATTTTTTCCTGATTTTATCCACGAACAATGTAATTATTTCTGTTATTTAATGGCTGGGGCGGACGCTTTGTTTTATTTTAAAGAATTCTTCCGCTGCTGCAGTCCGGCAGGGGGTGGGGAGGTGGGGCAGTCAGTAGCTGGGAAGTGTCCCTGAATGTATGAGAGGGGCGTGTAAAGTGGGGGAATGGAAGGGAGAGAGTGAGAGGGAAGGACAATGAGGGAGGGAAGCTAAAAATCTGGGCCCAGGTGCCTCTTGGTTTTGGCCTCTCTCCTCTCTCCCACCACTAGTTTCCGGCCGCCGAGTCTCCCCATTCCCCAGGCCACATGGCAAAGCAGCTTCCATCCTGTGATGGCATGATCTTTCCGGGGGACCGTGCAGGGCACCAGGGTTCCCTGCACCTATTTATATTTTTGAAACATGATGATGATGATGAGAAATGATAATAAAGATAGAAAAAGTGGAACAGTCTTTTTGGGGGGGGGGGGGAGGGGTAATTAAAATGGCTTAGCCAAAGTCTCCCGGATGCTGGCAGGAGTCTGTGTGTGCGTGTCCTGATGTGCGCTTGTGCCCTTCAGGGGGGGGGGGGGGACCCCGCCGGGGGGGGGGGGTTTGGGGTTTTGGTCTTGTAAAAAGCAAAAAAAAAAAAACCAACCAAAAACAAAAAATCTTTTTTTTATTATAAGTCTTGTGCCTAAAATGAGAACCTGACACACGGCAGTGCCTGCTGCTGTCAGCGCTATTGTGAAACCTGGACAATAAAACCGGTTGTATTTTATTCTTCCTGTTACCTGGTGGACTGCGTGTTGGCAGCGGTGTGAGTGTGTGCTCGTGAAATGTCTGTGGTATGAGTCGAGCAGCCCCTCTGTGCCCTACCCACACAGGCTGGGGGTCGGCTCCAGCCCACAGCTTCAGAGCCTGGCTCTTAGCTCACGTGGTAGAGGCTGGTGCTTTTAGCTCTAAAGTCCCCCACGTTCAATACCGTGATGTTGGCCATGATGGCATCCATCACACGAGCACCTGGGTGTCTGTCTGTGTGAATGCTTTGTGTGCATGTGGATGTGTGTTCTCCATGGGGAGCAGTGTGCACACACGGTTGGGCAGGGGGGGAGTCCCCTCCCCAGATGAATGTGTATCTGAGTGGAAGCAACAAATATGCCTTAAAAACCCAAGCACAAGGTGCCTTCCTGAACAGGCCAGGCAGTGTGCTTGTTAGGGGGAATGCAAATGAGCCTCCCATAAGCCTGTGGGCCCAAATTATGATGTGGTTTCCTGCTGTTGCTGCTTCTCCAAACGTCTCTGGTCTCCCATGGAGCCGGAGAGTTAATGCTTAGGGGAGCGAATTCTAGGATGCAGCATAGCAGGAAGAGGGTTTCAGAAGCCCTCCTCTGAATGTACCGTCCCAGCTTTGGAGACACATTTGCTGCTGTAGCTCTCTATAGCAGTAGGGTCTCTTGTTTGGAAAGAGAGCTGAGTACTAGGGAAAGGAGCTCCATGGACAGGTGTGGAGAGTGCAGTCTCTCTTTATCCAGGCAATGGTAGATCACACTCCTCCTCCCCACACATACTGCACGCTGCACTGGGGGAGCGCTTGGAGGTATTAACTCCTCTCTCTATTAAACTGTGTGGGGAGGAGCCTTCTTGTCAGGGGCAGCAGCAGAGGTCTCGGTATCCCCCACCTTCAGCCACACTCACCATTGCAGGTTGGAATCGGGGGGCAAAACCTACAGCCTCAGAGCACAGCAGCTGCAGCAGGTGAATTAAAGAGGCCCCCCCTATCCCAGCTCCACAGCATAGCCAGTCACAGCTATCACTTCCCTCTCCCCAACACAACACAGCATCTGTCTAGTGGAGACCCGCCCCCGCATATGCCCTTGCACAGACCCCAATTTTCCTTCCAGATACAATCAGTCGGCCTCTCTCCTTCCCTCTCCTCCCATTCATGATCCTGCAGGCCCCCTGGAGTACATAGCGAATGCCCTTGTGGGAGCTACAGCCCACACTCCACTAGAAAATTAACAGTAGTAAAGTATTCAATGCACTTTTACTACAAGGAGGAGACACGTGCCCAGCCAGCTCTCTGTCAGCCACCAGCACATCGTCAGGGGGCCATTGTTTGGGAGCCCCGAGAGCAGTGTCTGATCCCTGCCCAGCCAGACCAATTTCCTACCATGAAGAAGTTCCCCCATTAGCCTTAAAAGATGATTCAGCAGCCTGTCAAGCTCGACAACCCTCAGCCTTTCCTACTTGGCCTAGGCAATTCATTAGCCCTAATTAGAGAAACAACTGAGGAGACTGTGAATACTGAGAAGCCCAGTTCCTAGGCCTGTACTGCTGGTCTCATATCCAGAGTGCCAGGACTTTGGGAGCTCCCAGCTGAGATGAACTCTGACACATGTCAGCAGGAGACAGAGGATTGCTTGGGTAAGTCCAGGGAGCTACAGCCCCTAATAGAAATAGTATTTTAAGGGCATGGGAAAGCACCTAACTTACCAATATAGGGAGGCACCTGGCCTGTGCTGGGTAATTTGTTTGGGAAAGCTCCTGGTTGTTTAAACAATCCAAACCCTCAGGGGAAAGGGGGCACTGATCTGCTGCCAGTGGAGTTATGGGCCAGTGGCAAACAATGCAGTTAGGAGATGAGCAGGCTTCCAACCTCCTCCACCCACTTCACCTCCAGGGGACACCCTTCAGTCCTGCCCTCACAGCTACTTCAGTCCAGAGCACCCCCCAATCCCCATACACAACTGCTGATGCGCCTCCGCCCGGACCTGCAGCCTTCTACCCTGCTCTTCTGCTCCTGCCTTCCCTTCCCCACAACCTGCCGAGGCACCTTAATTCTGCCTTCCCCCAGTTCCAGTCCTGCAACCCCTCCCCCCAGCTCTGATGAGACTCCTCGTGGTCTGCCCTAATCCCTGCCCTACCCCCTGGGGCCTGCTATGCCATACGGCTTTGTTCATATACAGCTCTGCTGATGCCTTTCAGTTCTTATCTCCAACACCTCCTGCTCTTCCAAGTCCTGGGTTCCCCACTTTGAGCCTGGTACCCTGAGTGAATTCCCTTTTTAAAATCGTTTGGGGAGAGATGCCCCAGACCTGCTGCTCCTGTTGCCCAGGCAGAACACAGCAGAATTTATCCACCCACCCAGGGCACAGTTGCACACCTCTGGGGCTTTCTCCAATGCTTTATTTGAAGAGGTCCAGGTGAATACATCTTTTCACAACAAAGCGCACAAAGACCGAGCCCCTCGTATTCAAGTGGTGCCTGGGAGAGGGGCCCATGGAGAACAAGGCAGGCGAACCGGAGAGCTCCACCCAGTACACACACAGTAGCACCTTTCAGTGCCCTTGGAAACCACCAACCTCAGATCGGAGCCTCAGAGGGGAAGGGAGAGAAAGAAGGGACTGGAAGGGGACACCCGAGGCCTAAGCTGAGTTAGCTCTGGGCCTCTACGCTTAGAATTATTTCTAATATCTCTAATCCTAATACCTCAACTGTGCTTCGTTGGGAGGGAAAGGGTGAGGACTCTGGGGAGCTGTGACTCACTTGTGTGTGGTTGATCATTCGCCCACATAACCAGGGGGATAGGGGAGAATGACCCGCCTTACTCTAAGTTCCAGCTTGCGGTTGATTGATGCCTTCCGTGCTGACTAGGATGGGACGGCAGAGCAATCTATGCATTAGAGACAGCAGTTCCCCTTTGGTGCTGGTGAAACTGGAGCACGTCCTTGGGACATCTGCCTTTGCCATCAACTAGTCGCGCACTCTCTGCTTCTCCGATGCCTGGATGCGTCTCTGCTAGGAAACGACTGTTTAGCCCAAGTGGACCTGCGTGAACCTGTCACTTCTTATCTAGATGACCCTGCGATGGAGCCACCTGGTACCAGACACCAAGCTCCCCGACCCGAGATACCATCTCAGTCTCTCTCCACTGGTTGGGTGGAAGGAGATCTGGTGCCCCGTTCCCAGCCAGGAGAGAGACGCAGAGGTGGCACTCAGCTGATGAGCGAGACGCCAGGCCCAGCAACCCACCGAAGTTTCCCTTTAGTGAAAAAAATGTAATATTTTTTTTAAAAAAAAACATTGAAATTAAAAAATACCCCAACACCCCGGAAACCTGGCCCTTTAAATCCAGGCAGAACCAGGCAGGGAAGTGTCCACTGGCCAAGAGGGAGCCCCTCCCCATTCCTTAGTTCAACTTGTAGCAATAAACCCCAAACTTGCCCTTGTCAGGAAAGCCGAAACTCCTGACCCCCGGCTCCGGTGGGCCACAGTTGGGCCGGGGGAAGGCAATGGGGTAGCGGATGCTGCCGTCTGCCAGCCAGCCAGCATCGCAGCGATCCAGGCTGAAGAACTTCCACGCCGCGTAGAGCTGCCCCACCTTGGCAATTTCAGCCCCGTCATCCTGGCAGGCCTGCTTGGCCTCTTCCAACGTCAGCTTCTCCGGATGAGCCAGGTAGTAAACTTTCCCTAGAGGGGAGAGGCAGAGGGGGTGGTCACTGGAAGGCAGAGGGACACTGAGCATGGCCAGCCCTGCACAAAAATCCCTCGCCCACAGGAGGTGCTAGGAATGGGGGTTCACTCCCTCTCCGCCTGGATTCAATGTAAGTTAGGGAGTTCAGAAACAACAGGCCATGCTCTCCCTGCCATTGGAATGGGGATTCTATACCAGCTAAACTACAACCCGGGGGCCGCGTCCGACCCTTCAGACACTTTAATCCGGCCCTTGAGCTTCCACCAGGGAGCAGGGCCTGGGGCTTGCCCCACTCCTGTGCTCCAGCCAGGAGTGGGGTAGGGGGCTTGCTCTGCGCCTGACGTGGCTCTGTGCAGCTCTCGAAAGCAGCGGCATGTCCCCAGTCTGGCTCCTACGTGTAGGGCAGCCAGGGGGCTCTGTGCTCTGCCCCCACCCCAAGCACTGCCCCCACAGCTCCCATTGGCCAGGAACCACGGCCAAAGGGAGCTACAGGGGTGCCACCTGCAGATGAGGCGGTGCGCTGAGCTGCTGGCCATGCCTCCATGTAGGAGATGGAGGGGGGACATGTCACTACTTCCGGGAGCTGCTTCAGGTAAGCACCACCCAGAGCCTGCGCCCCAACCCCCTGCCCCAGCCCTGATCCCCCTTGGACCCTCTGAACCCCTCAGTCCCAGCCTGGAGCATCCTTCTGCACCTCTAACCCCTCATTCCCGCCCCAGCCCAGAGCCTCTTCCTGCACCCTGAACTCCTCATTTCTGGCCCCACCCCAGAGCTCACACCCCAGCCCCCAGTTTCATGAGCATTCATGCCCCCCTCCCCCCCGAATTTCCATACCCAGATGTGGCCCTCGGGCCAAAACGTTTGCCCACCCTGATCTAAACACTTCATCAGACATCAACGGTTGGGCATACCAGCTTTGCCAGATATGCCCCCAAGCCTGGGGAGTTCCCTCCATGCCGGTTCTCCTGCGTTTGTGGCCACTTTGTGCCCACAGAAGGAAGAGTCAGGCCCTGTATTACAGAACCGATGGTTCCCCTGATGCTGGCACGGGTTGGTGCCATTTTATCCATTGGAATGACACAGCTTTGCCAGTCTCTCCCGCCTTGCATCCCAAACCGGTTTGTAACCTAAATGGAGCCATCGCTTGACCCAGTGACCTCTAGCGTGGGGTACGGATACAGTTTACCAGCATGTAGCAATGCTACCTCCCATTTCAGTCTGGGCAATGGAGGAGAATCCCAGATCTAACTGAAGGTGCTCTGGGAATTTCAGAAGGTGGA
This sequence comes from Dermatemys mawii, assembly GCA_007922305.1. Lineage (NCBI taxonomy): Eukaryota > Metazoa > Chordata > Testudines > Dermatemydidae > Dermatemys > Dermatemys mawii. The sequence goes on from ML677366.1 coordinate 13,350,071, forward strand.
TGGAATTACCCAGGTTAGACTTTGGCTGGGTCACACCCCCCCGACCCTTAGAGAAGTAAAACTGAAGGCCTCAAAGACCCAGTACAACATTTCAGTGGAGAGGTGTCCTCTCCACCAGGCAGCACATCCTGCCACCACACTGTTCCCTAAGACCCTACTGGTCACCTCCCTTCCCTGCAGCATCAAGCAGGTCTAACTATGAGCCCTGCGGATGCCAAGACTCACCTTTCGGAGCAGAGGAGAAGCAGAAAACATCGAAGTAGTGCAGGTTCTTGTGACGCTGGCCGTAGCTCCGAATGCCGGGGGCCAGCTTGCCACCACAGGGCTCCCGGGGCAGGGAGATGGGGTACTGCACTGTCCCATCCAGCAGCCAGCCAGCGTTGCACCAGTCCAGCCCCTCCTCCCAGGACTTGAAGAGCTGCTCGAAGGACGCGATCACAGAGTCCTGCTCCTCGCAGGCTTTCTTGGCTTCATGGAAGTTGAGTCGATAGCGGCCGTGGTGAGGCTGGTATGGGAAAACCACCCCTGGAGGAAAAGAGAGAGGGAGAGGCCGAGTCACTGGCTATGTCCACAACCTGCACACACCCCTGGGGTGGACTCCACAGGCTCCCACCAACATACCCAGTATGGGGCTCCCAGAAAGCAGGGGTGTTACAGCGGCATCCTGCCCTGACCCAGGTTCATGCCTCCAAACTCACTGGAGCGAGACCTAGGCACAGACGAACCCCAGAGACGTCCCAGAAGCGTCTCCAAAACCCCTTGTGAGAACAGCCTCTCTCCTGGGGTTTCACCCATGGGATGGTCAAGGAAAGAAAGGCCCCCGAGCACCGCAAACGTCATCTGAGTTCAGCACATTGGAATCAAGGGGCCAGTCCAAGGACCAAAGGGACTGGCAGCATCAGCCCAAAGGGACAATGACACATGTCAATGGTGACACCTGGTGGCCAGACTGAGGCATGAGCGCTACGTGCTCAGAGTTAATTGGGAGAACTTTGAAGGTTGGTGTGAGCCCCTCGTTCAAAGCCTCCGACCTCCAAATGGCTGGAAGGTGTCTTGGTACAAGTCCCCCTGCTGCAGAGTGAGGGGGCGGCACTGGGTCAGGAACACAACAAGATGGCAGGAAGTGGGACATTTCCCACAGTTCTGGGTGGGACTGGGGTCTAAGTCTATGGAGGAGGAGAACATCCTAGGGGGTGTCTCTCCTGGATCACAGAGCCACAGGAGGGATGTTCCGCACCCTTCTTAGTCTCCTTCTCTAGCACCCATTCCCTGTGCACAGTGGCCTGCGCTGCACAGATTCAGAGAAATTAGGCTGGGGAGGGAGGAGACACACACACACACACACACACACACACACAGGTTCTGTGGTCTGATACCCCTCCTCCCACCTGTGAGAGCCGCCACCTTAAATAAACCACTACAGTATGCCTTAGTGACAGGCCCCCAGGCCTGCAGCAACACAACTGGATGTCACACCGCGCCCGCAGAGTTGGAGGTCACTGTTAGCAGGACTTGACTGTGGCGTCTTTGGGTCTTTAAGCAGCCACCTCTTCTTGGGGTAAATTAACATCTGGCTTGGTGCTAAGAGCCAGCAGCGGACTCCTACACCCAACCTCCACTAGGGGGAGCCACACTGAGCGGCTGAAGGTTACAGATGTACTTCATAATACACCTGTAGTGCACTGGATGGAGGATGAGCCACAGAAGACTATCGTAGTGTTGTTTGATTGCTGCAAAAGTACTGGACCTAAGGGCCCCAGTCAAAGATCAGAGCCCCACTGTGCTACGCACTGTACATACAAGGAATAAGAAGACAGCCCTCCTTTCTCCCTACCCTAAGGAGCCCCTGTGTGTTTTAACCTGCCATAACATATGTGCAAGGCGATGGCACGTGGCAATAACACTGCAGAGATGCCGATCTGGGTGGGCAGGGCCATAGGATTAGGACCCAGAACCTACGCTGATCCCACTCAAAAGCCTCAAAGGAGACAGTTTCTTCGGTGCCTGTTGCTGTTCCCAGTGGCTGTAACCCCAGGGAAATCTCTGTGTGTGGGGAGTTGACCCCTCTGTTCCCCTGGCCCTTCTCCTTCCCCCCCATGGCACTGAATGCAGCCCACTCACCTCGCAGCTCCAGCTCCACAATGCCACTCTCGTCCTCCAGCCCGTCGATCACCTCGCAGCGGTACTTGCCGTAGTCCTGCAGGCGCAGGTCGCTGATCACCAGGGACGCCTCCTGCTCGCCCTGCTGGCGCAGGTGCACGCGGCCCCGGAACTCGCCGAAGCTGCGGTGCTTCAGCCCGATGGCCACCAGCACGTCCCGCTCCTTGGTATTGTCCTCCCGCAGCTTGGACCACTTGATGCGGATCTTGCGCGGTGTCTCCAGCTTGGGCTCATAGCGGTAGCGGCAAGGCAGTGTGATGTTGGCGCCACGGTAGGTGAAGATGGCATCTTCTGGGGTCTCCACCACCAGCTTCACGCCATTGAAGTGAACTGGTGGGGGAGAAGGGTTAAAGGGTGAATGAGCACTGCCAGGGGACCCCATCCCTCCAGCTCAGGACTCTTCTGCAGCCCACGGGGGAGCGGATTCCCCATGTATGCTACAAGGGAGGGGGCAGCCTACCCCACATGCATCCCCACTAAGGGGTTCTAAGGTGGTTACTGTCCAGCAGAGCAGCCAAGTACCCTCCAGCGGCCACAGGGCGCCTGGGAAGAGCTAGGGGTGTATAGGGATGGGGAAGCGGGGAGGGAGCAACCTGCCCTGCTCTAAGCACAGTAACTCCTGCAACTGACCACACCATTGCTTGACAACAGTCTGGCCCAGTGAGCCCCACCCCCCTTGTACTCTGCCCCTTCCCTCACACTATCTACCTACCCCCTCTTCCTCCATTCGCACCTCCCCACCATTCATCATCACTGCCTCCCACAGCAGCCCGGGCATCCTCCCTGCATGAATGGGGCGGGGGAGGAAGGGAGGCAGGTGGCATCAGACGCGGCTAGGGTCAGAGGGAACCTAGTGCCCAGCAGAGGGCAACTTCCCTGTGGGGCAGCACCTATGTGAGCCCAGTACCCGCCAGCTGCCCAAGTGTGTGAACCTGAGAACTGCCAGCCAGGATCCCCAGGGAGGGAGAAGAGCTATTCAGGGTGGAACAAGGGGGTAGAACTGAGAGCTCTGGATGGGATATTTGGCCTGCATCTCAGGAAGCCCTTTCGGCCAGCACACCCCGTCAGGCTGAGCCATTATTTCCCAAGGGAAGGGATGCGAGTCGCTGGGGCGGCTTGCAACTAGAGGAGATGAATCTCCAGGGAATAGGCTGCAAGGCCCAGTCTGACCCCAGCCCTATGGGAACGAGGGTGGAGCCAACCGGATGGGAGCTCCGCAGCTGCTCCACCCCTGCGATCTTGAATTCTGTGACTGCGCAGGAGGAAGCGACCGGGGGGAGTGAGATGGAGGAATGGGGACAGAGGACCCCCTCAGACCAGGTTCAGAACAGTTCCATTCTACTCCCCTGGGGATCTTCCAACTGGAGCGAGAGCCAAGGGGACGCAGTCCTGGCATCCTGGCAGGGCAGAGGAGGGCAAGAGATTTCCAGGTAAGGCGATGGGAGAAACTCCCCTACGTTCCACCCAGAGGAGGGGAGCTTTATGGGAGGGGGATGATACCAGCTGGCTGTGGGGAGCAACTGCCCCAACATGCCTGGTGTGAGCCTGCAATTAGCATCCTCTCCCTCTGAATGACCCACCCGAAGTTAGGAGGCAAAGACCCTTCACTCGCACCCACATCCTTCACTCCCCAGCTGCCCCGACCCTTATCTACACCTACTGGCAACACTCCCGTCTTTCACACCCGCGTGTCTGCTGCCTCAGGAGACCTGGGGAGGGGCAGTGGGTAAGCAAGGCCTGCCCATGAACACGAGCAGTATCCTCACTCCTAGCAGCTGGGACTAAGGGCCAGCCCCTCCCCAGGTCGGCCCTGCCCTCCCCACCACACGCACCTTCGCCGTTGCCGTTGCCGTTGCCCTTGTCGTTCATGACGTGGTCGTAGTAGAAGCCGTTGTAGAAGGGGAGCTCACAGCAGCCTCTACCCAGCTGCAGCAGCAACACAACCAGGGAGAGCAGTAGCATTGCTCCCGGGGGGCAGGGGCGGAGGAACACCTGCCGGTCCAAGAGAACGAGGAGACGGTCAAAATGCACAGGGGGCGTCTCCCCATCAAGCTCAGCCGCCACTAGCACACGTATGGTTTTGCACAAGCGGGTCACTCTGTGTGCAGCTCTCGCCTGTGCGCACACACGGGATAGAATTTATACGTGCGAAAGTCAGTTTGGCCTCACCGCTGGGCTTGGCGCATGCATGTTTTGTCATTTGCACACACGGAGCTAGTGCACACACACCATACAGGCAACTGCCTGCACACGCTCCGTCTGTAACTACTCCTCTCCTGCTGGGAGAGGTTAGGCCTAGTATAGCAGGGGCCTATTCACAGCCAGAGCTCCTACTGCCATTGCCCGCTGTGCCTGCTTAGGCTTGCCAGCTTTGTACTCTCACAAAACCAAACACCCTTCCCCGCCCCTTCCCTGAAGCCCCGCCTCCCGCTCACTACATTCCCACTCCCTCAGTGGCTCGCTCAGCCCCACTCTCACTCTCTCACTGGGCTGGGGCAGAGGGTCGGTGTGCAGGATGGGGTGAAGGCTCTTACTGAACGTGTGGGCTCCAGGTGAGGCCAGAGATGAGAGGCTCAAGGTACAGGAGGGGGCTCTGGGTTCTGGCTGGGGGTGTGGGCTCTGGGGTGGAGCTGGGGATGAAGTGTTTGGGGGGCAGGAGGGGACTCCAGGCTGAGGGGGTAGGGCCAAGGGATTTGGAGTGCAGGAGGGGTTGCAGGTTGAGGCAGGGGGTTGGGGGTTAGGAGGAGGTATGGGCTTTGGGCTGGGGGTATGGGCTTAAGGGTGGGGATGAGGGGTTCGGAGTGTGGGATGGGGCTTGGGGTTGGAGCGTGGGCTTCCGTCTGGCAGCTCCCAGTCAGCGGCGCAGTGAGGCTAAGGTAAGCTAGTCCCTATCTGTCCTGGCTCCGTGCTTCGCCCTGGAAGTGGTCCGCAGGTCCAGCTCCTCAGTGAGGGGACCAGGTGGCTCTGTGCACTGTTCTCACCTGTAGACACCGCCCCCACTGGCTCCACTGGCTGTGGTTCCCGGCCAATGGGAGTGCAGAGCCAGTGCTCGGGACGGGGGCAGCGCGTGGAGCCTCCTGTCCCCAAGCCTAGGAGCTGGACCTACTGGCCCCTTCTGAGACACAGCGTGGAGCCAGGACAGGTAGGAACTAGCCTGCAGTAGCCCCGCAGTGCTGCTGTCCAGACTTTTAACAGCTCAGTCGATGGTACTGAAACTCAGAGACCACTCAACCCTGTACCTGCTGCAGGGGCTCCCCACACCCAGTGCTCCCACCCCAGTCCTCACACATCCGCCGGCGGGAATACACAACCAGTTTGCAAGATGCCAGCGTGAGCTTTAACTTCTCTGACGGGACAGTTAGAATCCAGCTGCATCTCTGCACCAGGCTGCTGAGCTCATCCGCGGACTTCAGTACCAGCCTGGAGAATAGCCACAGGAGCAGCATTGCAAACTCTTATGTCCTCTCCTGTCTCAATGCCAACCATCCCCTGCTCGCTACTCACTGAACTTTCCAGGGGGAGCACATGAGGGCAGGATGAGACAACAGGTGTTTCAGAGAATCCATGGACATTCTCACGCGCTGGGCAGCTTCTCTTGTCAGGGACCAAATTTGCAAGGCCTTACGCTACTCTCGGTACCACTTCTCTGTGCGTAATGTGATAGCTTTTGAGTACTGTACACAGAGCTCAGGGCTTGTGGGGGAGAACAGGGAACCCTGGTATGGGCGGCTGTCACGTTACTGAAATTATCTGGGATCATATAGATCATTGGTGCAACGAAGGTCCTATAGTGGCACCAAATATTAGGTAAAGGGGGTCATATAAGGTGTCTACGACCAGGTTATGATCTGCTGATTATGAGTATGCTACCTGTATGTGTGTATCATTTTGTAGTTGAAGTTATGAACATTGACTCTATACTGTCTGTCTTTCCAAATATTGTGCTATGCTGTTGGGGACATTTCAGAGCCCTTGGTGTTAAGCGTTGCTTGCCACGCTTGATGGCCCATTAAGGACTATCAGCTATACAATGGACCCATTAAGGGAAGGCAGACACATCCTGTGTCTTAGCAAGGGGGCAGGAGTTGCCCAACTGACTCAGACTCCATTTTGCTGTAAGTTTCCACAGCGAAGGACAAAGAACATTCCTGCACCTGGGAAGGATATAAAAGGGTGGTACCCCATCCCCATCTGGTCTTCAATCTCCAGCCTGGCTCCTACTTCTGGATGGGACTTTGCTACAAAGGGGTGCTCTGGCCAAAGGATTGATGACCCATTCCTCCAGGGAATGTATTCCAGAGACTCTGATTTGAACCTGCAGTTATTCTACAACTGATGCAAGCCATTACTGCATGTAATTGATTTCCTTTAACCATTTCTAACCCTCACCTAGATCTTTTCCCTTGTATAATAAACCTTTAGATTTTAGATTCTAAAGGATTGGCAACAGCGTGATTTGTGGGTAAGATCTGATTTGTAGATTGACCTGGGTCTGGGGCCTGATTCTTTGGAATTGAGGAGAACTGTTTTCTTATACTGGGGTATTGGTTTTCATAACCATTTGTCCCCAGGGCAGGTGGCTGCTGGTGGTGATACTGGGAAGCTGGAGTGTCTAAGGGAATTGCTTGTGTGACTTGTGGCTAGGCAGTGGGGCGAAACCAAAGTCTTTTCTGTCTGGCTGGTTTGGTAACCCTTTAGGGTGGAGAAACCCCAGCTTTGGGCTGTAATTGCCCCTTTTGAAGCTATTTGTCCTGATTTGGCATTCTCAGCTGGTCCCACCAGGAACAGCACCGCCACAGGGGCACACAGAACCCATGACATGTGGTGGAGTAGGGAATGGGGGCGGGGGGCACACAGAGCCTCTGCCGTGGTGGGGAAATGAGGAGTAGGAGGCATGGGGTGTGCGATGAATGAGAGGACACTCGGGGCCCATGGCAAGGGGTGGGGGAAAGGAAGACAGTGGTCTGTGGGAGGGGGAAATTGGGGGGAGAATGGAGAACCCTGGCATGGGAGAGGGGAGGATTGGGAGCACACGAAATCCCTGGTATGTAGGAGGAAAGGGGCAGGGACTGTCTTCTTCTTGGTCTGTGTTTGTACAGCACCTAGCACAATGGGTCCCTGGTGGGAAGCTCCTTGGTGGGCTGGGCCACTTTGTTTACTTGCTGCATCCGCAAGTTTGGCCGATCGCGGCTCCCACTGGCTGTGGTTTGCCGCTCTAGGCCAATGGAGGCTGCGAGAAGCAGTGTGGGCTGAGGGATGTGCTGACTGCTGCTTCCCACAGCCCCCTTTGGCCTGGGACAGCGAACCGCGGCCAGTGGGACTGCGATCGGCCGAACCTGCAGACGCGGCAGGTAAACAAACAGGCCTAGCCCGCCAGGGAGCTTACCTAGTGGGCCGCGGGCTAAATGTTGCCAGTCCCTGTGCTATAGTAGTACACACAGTAATGAGGGGGCACACAGAGTCCTGGCATAGTGGGGAGAATGGAGGATGCCGGTATGGTTAAAAGGGGCACATAGCATTCCTAGCATGAGGGAGGGGTGAGGAGGGTGGCACAGAGTCTCTGAACTAGAAGGGAATGAGAGAGTAGCAAACAGGGGACTTGTGGGGGAAATGGAGGAATCCAAAGAGCCCTGCTGTGTGCGAGCCCCTGAGGGAAAAAACCTGGAGTTAGTGCTAGGCAAAACTTTTTGCCCGGAACTATTTTCCATCAAAAACAGCAGATCCGGTGACACTGAACCCTTCTGCAAGTATGTGTGAAAACTGTGTCAGCAACCGGAAAAAGTTCTGAAGAAGCGGAAATGTTTGGATTTTTCAGATCAAAATGTCTTTTTGTGTTTCAAACTTCCTTCCGGGTCATTTAAAACCAGTCCCAGCCCCTTTAATATGGTCGGAACTGGACCTCCCATTTCGACTGCCCCAAAACCATTGTTTTCATTCTTGTTTTTGGAATTGCCATGGACACCCCCTTCCAAATTCATTCGCCCAGCTCTCCCGGGAGCTTCCTTCGCTCTCTCGGTCCTTTAACACCGCTGGACCGAACCCTGCAGAGCCCCCTCTGTGGAATAAACCTGCCCCGGGGCTGCACTTGGCAGGGGACTCTCCCACTCTGATATCTAGGACTAAAGCCATGTTATCACTAGGACAAGAACTGACCGGGTTTGTCATGTTCAGCAGGTGGCTCTTTAACATATGGCAAGTGGGAGATGTCAGAGCTGAACTAGGGAAGAGAACAATTGTTTTGCAAATCCAGGATCTCTTTAGGGGAAGTTCCTCAGACACTCTGGCATTATGGGCTGATACTTCTTAGGGCTCCATAGGCCACAGAGAACCAAATCAAGTGGAGCCAGCTCAAGACCGACTAGGTGCAGCTCTCCGAGATTTCTAGATTCTCAGGCCAGCAGGGACCACTGTAATCTTGCAATCTGCATACCATGGGCCATAGCGCTTCCCCCAAATAATTCCTGGTTTGAACTGGAGCGTAGCTTCCAAAAATATTTGGCTGGCTGCAAGCTCCTTTAAAGCCTGCAGAGGGCGCCCTGGATTCATCAGTTCTCCAGGCTGCTACTGGAGTTGGTCCCTGGAAGGAATTTGACATCGGTGCCCCCTGTTTAGACAAGGTTTACAAGCTCCTTTGAAACCGCCACCATCCATCCGGTGGATGTGAGAGCAGGGGGCGTGCAGAGACGGGACAGCCCGAAGGCGTGCAGCCCTTTCCCTTCAGAGTGATGCATGCCAGAGCCACACAGTCAGCTCCCCGCTGCAGCAGCCCAGGCAGCTGCCTTGACCGGTGCCCCAGGGCACCGGGGGTGAGGGGGGGGGGTCTAGTCCTAGGGAAGGAGCCGCACTTCTAGGAGTGAGGAGGCTTGTGGCCAAAGTTCTGGACAGAGCGTGAGGACTCCTGGGTTCCATCTGCACCTCTGACACTGTCTCCCTGGGTGATACGTCCCCCATTCTGCCTCAGTTTCCCTATCTGGAGGGAAATACCGGCCTGAGCTCCTCAAAGGATGGAGTGGGCCACAGGCAGAGCCCCACTGCTCTATAGTCCACTAGCTCCTATTGTTATTTACACGCCTCTGAAACCAGGTCAACCAGAGACCCACCGGGACCATCCTTCCAGCGTGGGACATCCGCGCACAACGCACCGATGCTGTCAGCTACACCCAGGTACATACACACCCACGTGCTCACCTGAGCCTCCCGGGGTTCTGCGTTTGAAGCTTGGGATCCCTTCCTCTGTCTCCTGTGTTTCATCTCGACCCCCACCAGCCCTCGCCCCCCTTCTGCCTCTGCCGTTTCCTTCCTCTCACCCCCAGCTATTTGTCTTTCCACTTGTAACCATTACTTTGCTCTGTCATGCGCCTGGGATCCAGCGGTCCCGAAGGACACGGTTCAGAGGGCCAAGAACTGGTGCTATCAGAGGCTCGCCGCCGGGGCAGCAAAGCATTCGCTCGCCCCTGGCCCTATATCCAAGGATTCACCTTACCCCGAGAGTCACTCTCCGAGGCAGATCCTAGATCGGTTTTAAACCCCAGGTGATCATGCCTGTGTTCTCTGTCCTGTCCCAGCAAAACCTCCAGCTCCAGCCTCACTGCCAAGGGATCTCCCAACTCTGGGCATGGGTAGCAGGCAGAGTCCATGCAGTGAACAGGGTCCCTGCAGCCCCCCACTAACTTTCAGGGGACTATTCCTTGGCAGCCCCTTACTCTTGTCAATGCTCCCTGTCCCCACCAGCAGATCCACACTCAGTCCCACTGGGAAAGGGCACAGAAAGCAGGATTCCTGCTCTCCCACCCCATCCCCTGTGCAGAAAAGCGCGGAGGTCTTCAATCATCCCCTACTTACACGTGGGAGCCGGTCGGGGTCCTTGGGAAAGTTGAGGAGGCTCCTGGGCTTCCCCGCCTGAGTCAAGCTGGAGTGAAATGTGTTTAGGGCTCTTGCATGGGCTAAAAGGAAACAGCAGCGGGACAATCCTCAAGGCTCCAGAGCCAGCCTCTTAAAGGGAAACACGCTCAATTTCTCAATCAATCCTCAGAGAGCGGAGGGGGCAGAGGAGGGATGGAGAATGAAGGTCCTGGCTGAGTTTCCAGTCCGTTGCCCAGAATACGAAGGGGAGTTAGGACAGGGGTCGAAGAATTTCCGTTAACATCTCGGCATCGCCCTAGGCCAATGGATCTCGGACTCTGACTGGCGCCCCACAGAGCCTTCTGCACACTGCTGCCCCTGCACTGGGGCATGGGGGGGAGCTGGCCCAGGTGAGGATCTTGTCTCTCTAGAGTGGCCCCCAGAAGACGTCAGATGGACACCCTTGCCCAAAGGAAGAAGGCCACATCTGGGACAACCTGCCCCAAATCAGAAGGGGGCTAAAGGGCTGAAAAGGGCATCCAAGTCCTGCCACGATGCCCTGTCCCAGGCAGGTATTTGGTGGGGTGCATCGCCTCCTGTCAGTCTGACCTGTACTGTCTTCTAAACTTCGGCCATAGCGGATATAGCTTGTGGTCAAGTCAAGTGGGCAGCAGCCTCGCTCCTGCCTATGAGTGAGGCTCTTTGAGACTCCAGGAGGGAACGGCCCATGCACAGCGAGAAGGCACCATGCCAAAGAAACCATCGCAAAGCCTGGCCCTGCCGGGCATGGGTTAGTGGGGCCTGTTGGCAGCCTCCCCCTTGGGCATCTCCTGAGATCACAGTCTGGACGAAGGGTTTGGGGATTTAGGTTCATGGGCAGAGGCGGAGCTGGGGAGCCAAAGAAGAAACCAGGGGCCATGAGAGGAGAACTTGGCAGGAACTTGAGCAGCAGCTGGGCAGGGGAGCTCCCTGAGTGTACACTCTGCTCTCCCCAGCAGAGGATGCTCTGAGCAGAGCTACGGGCTTCGCTAGGGGGCAGGAGGAGAAGGCTGGGACGGCACAAATAAATATTTCTTTCCCTGATCTCAATGAGCTGCAAGGTGCCTGGGCAGAGTGATGACGGGCACCATGTGGTCATTAGCATCGATAAATAAACAGCCCACACCAGCCCGCTCTTGGGTTTCACATGGGGCCCTGGCCTCATCACCACATCGCTGCCCATACTTGGTGGCCTGGGAAAGGGTGGTGTGGGCTAAGGACACCAGAGAAGGGCTGACAGGGACGAGGGGGTTGGTCGTTTTTCTCAGTGCACTACATGGGTGCAGGGGGTGATCCTGCTGGCACACTGCTGATGGCAACAATTTGGCCCTTTGGGGTATTAGATTGCTGCCGTTCTTCGGGTTTACAGGTCAGCATCCGTAGTGAAAGTCCTGGGGCTCCGGCCCTGGGGGGACAGAGAATGGCTGAACTGTCTTCCCCACTTAGCCTCCCCTAGGCCAGGGATTCCACAGGCCCTGTTTATAGCTCTGTGTTGCTGACAGATCTGCAGGGTGTGAATGAGAAGAGGAACTGGAGAGCTGTGTGCGCAGTGACCCCACTGACCCTCGACCCTCTCTGGGCTGGGGCCCTGCAGCCCCACATCTCAGGTTTGTTATTTCATGAGGAGGAAATGAGCGGCCCCTGAGCGAGGCGCTGGGGCCCGGATCCAGCTCAGCCCTCCAACCAGGATTCACTCAAACCGGAAAGAAAACAACTCTTTCAAAAATAAACCACCAGCTCTTCCCAGCCAGACAGCCTTTCCCGGGGCCGGTTGGGCCTCCGAGCTGGGGGGCAGCCTTCCCTGGGGTGAACTGGAACTCCTAGCTGGACAGGGTGGGTCCTTATGTGCAAAAGAATCAAGGCCCTTCGGAGCTAGAACTGAATACCCATCCCTCAGTGACCACACAGACACTGCCTGGCTCTGGGACTCACAAGTGCAGCCTGTGTTTCACCATGGTACCAGCCAAGGACTGTCTGTGTCCCGGCCTGAGTAAGCAGGAAACAGGGGGTTGCTGGCTACACGACTCACCTTTGCAGCCATGATGAGTGTGTTCAGCATGATCCCCTTTCCCTGAAAGTTGCACCATCTCCTTTAATCTCCGCGAGGCAGACACCAGCTCTGACAGGCACTAAGCCAACGGCTCGCCAGTGCCTGGAAGTGGTTTTATGGGGCAGCCCCCTCACTATTCCAGTCATGAGCCAACCGCTCCTGTCTCTGACAGGAAGCCCTGCTGGGCAGCACTGAATAGGTGCTGAGACCTCTCAGCCCAGCTACTCCTTTCCAGTGGCTCAAGAGACATGCGGATCTGGGTCTGCTGGGAAAGGCAGGAGAGGGACAGTCCGTGAGGGGAAGCAGAAGACTCCAGTTTGGTTTGTCACTGGTCAGGAATAACCTCCCCCTGCGTGCGCACACAGCTGAACAAAACGGCAAGTCCCTTTGCTGCCTGTTCTCCCTCTGTCTGCTTAGACCAGCTCAAGGTGGACCAAGCTGCAGCGCACAGCAGGGGGACCTTGCTGCTCCACCGCTAGCTGCTGGGGTTATTCATGCAGTGGAAGAATTTATCTGATTTATTGACGAGCTTATGTTTCTTGCCGGAACGCTGCAAACGAGCAGGCGGGTGCAGGGCCGGTCAGGCAGACACTCCGCCCACACACCTGCCTTCCGCGTGCACACCGGTTCCCAGCCCCTCCAGCGTGGCGTGGGGAAGATGACTTGACAAGACAGGAATAGGGAAAACATTCCCTGGGCGAGCCGGAGCCCGGATCGCAGTGGGAAACGGAGATTGGAGCTCCTATCTAGCTGGGCTGACTTCGGTGAAATGGCGTCGAACCAAAGGGCAGAAGGAAAGCCCCCAGGAAGGGGCAAGAACAGTTTGTTTATAAGTGGAGGGGAGACAGCCTAAGAAGATGGGGTGCACCAGGCTAGTAGCAATGTCTGTGCGGGTGGCTGGGCAGTGCTCGTTCCAACGTCTAGGCTTGGGAGTTCAGTTCCGACAGCCAGAGGCAGACTCATGAACACCGGGGCTGCCTTTCTAGGGGGATGTTAGCCCAGAGTCACTTCCACCCATCTGCTCTGAGGCCCTGGTGGAAGTTATGGGTCCCAGAAGGCATTGGGAAGAACAGTGCTGTTAGAGCTAAAGCCTCTACCATTAGTGCTGTAATACAGGGCCCTGCCACAGCTTCAGAGTAGACTTAGCCTGAGCACTGGGCTTGGCTGGATCAGGTGCCTGGCACCCATGTTTGATGCAAATGCTGAATGCTCACAGGGAGCAGGATGGCTGCTGCTTTGTCCTGCTCTGGCAGCATCTACCTAGCAGCCTTTTAGCGTGGCTGGTGCCTGTGTAGATTTGGGGAAACCCTCAATTCTACGTCACTGAATCCGTTCCTTGTTAGTGGGCCCTGCGTGAAGGGGTCCGGAAGGATGCCTGGTCGCTGTGTGTTAATCCTCCAACAGTCTGCTTGGTTTTATCTGCTACACACATGGCTAGCGAGCCGACAATGAGGGCCTGATTAGATCTCCCTGGCGCCCGGCAGGAAGTTGCTATGGTAGCTGGTTCCTAAGTGCCCACCCTGCAAGGGGTGCCTGAGTGTGACACCTTCTCCTGAAATGCAGTAGCTGGCCCAGTGCAGCTCAGAAATTGCCCTCGCCTTCCATGCTGCGCTGGTCCCCATATGCTGCACTCCCTCTTGATTCAAACAGCCCAAGAAGCTGCTTCCTCCCTCTCTCCCCTAGGTCTGGGGGTGAAGGTCCATGGAGTCAGTGAAAAAGAGACCCCAGTCCTCCCAGCAGAGCAGAAGCTGCCATCTGGATGCTCCCTGCCCATCGGCTCAAGCTCCTTGCCCAACCTGTGGCCGTTTTCTTGGCCACCTTTTGTGTCCACGAGTTGTTTGCTTATCCCTTTGTCTCCCCCCGTCTCTGTGTCTCTAGAAAGCACTGTCCCTGGCAACCCTTCAGTCGGGGCACAATGCTCCTTGGCCAGACGCTGAGTCCCCCGCTCCATTGTTTCGGTGGGGAGGAAAAAGCTGCACCGTGCCCTGTGTGCCGGCAGCCCTGGCTCCGCTGAGGCCCTGGAATGTGCTGAGGGAAGACGAGTTCTCCCTCCTTTCCTGGCTGCTTGGCCAAGGGAGGCCGCGTGCGGTGCCAGCCACCGAGCTGGGCCTGCCTGTGCCGAGCAGGAGACCTGCTGGGCTGAGGGGAGAAAGCGACTTTCCGTGCATCTGTTTTTGGCAGCAGCTCCTTCCCCTACTGACTTGGCTGCCCAGTGCCTGTGACTCTCCAAATGGGATGAGCAGCATCAATGAAAAGAGGGGCAGGACCTGAGCAGAGGATGCAGGAAGCAGGGACAGGGTTTGCAACATTCTGTACTGGGGCATCCCCCGCTGGGCCATCCTCCCTTTTGTAGCAGCTGGCTGGGCCACCTGGAGGAGTCCAAGAGAGGCAGGGCCCAGACCATTCAGTGCCCCGCTCTGACACACCCCTCCCAGAGGCACTCCTAGCCGGAGGCAGAGCCCAACTGCATCCTGGAGGCTTGGGGGTTAAACCTAGGGCGAGGTTCTGCTGGGAACGTCCCTGAGTTGAGACAACGATGTGCAGCTGAGCCTGGTTAGGTTCAGAAAAGGGGCCAGGCAGGCATCAGTGGGTTTCTCTGAGAGGGAAGCGAAGGGTGGGAGGGGAGAGGAGCTGAGCTGAGCTGAGCTGAAGGAAGGGAACGTGTCTGGACACTTGCTGCCCTAGAGCCTCTGGTTAAACAAAAGCCTTGTGAAGAAGGTGGGAACTGTTGTGTATGGACACAACAGGAACCTCGGCAGCAGGACTGGCTGCTCTCTGCAGTGGCTGAGGCCCTGGCCCGGCTGTGGCTTCAGAGAAGCTCTGTGCCCGAGCACCAGGCAGGGTCACCGTGACCAGCACCGGTGTGTTGATGTAGGTTCCTGATCAGATAAGAGGCATTAGGCAGGGCGGGGCTTTGTCTTTGCAAGGTTTACATGGATAATATACCCCCGGGGCCCAGGCTGACAAGGGCCTTCTAAGAATTCCTGTTTCTCTCAGCCTGTGGGGTGGGGACTAATTGATCAGAGGAGGGGTCTCTCCTGGCAGATCCTGATTGATTTGTGCTTCAGCTGCAGGCTGGGGCAGGCCCTGGTGGGTGAGTCCTGTTGAAATTTAGGTTTTGCAGCGAATGAGCCTAGGTGGGAGGTTGCAGTGGGTGCCGTGAGGGAGGGGAGAGTCTGGGGGGGGGCTGTAACCTTGGTCTAGGTGTTTCTTTGTGTTGGTGGGGGAAGAGGATCTCCCCCTTCTTCCCCCCCATGTTTCTGGAGCAGCAGCCTCCCGGGCCCTTGACAGAGCTGGCAGACTGATGGGGCTGAAGCGTGAGGCAGTGAGGGCCTGTCTCTGCTTAGCTGCGTGACCTGCAGCATGAGGGGGCCTGCAACCAGCTTCCTGCCTCTGCAGCCCAAACCCTGCGAACTGCTCTCTGGCCTCTTCCAGGAACAACTTCCGAGGGATGCTGCCAAAACAAGGGAGGGGGCCTGGGCCGTGAAGGGAGAGCCTGAGTCCCTTGGGATCAAAGAGGGGCCACAGCAAAGGGCTGCCCTGGGATGCTTACAGCAGGGCGGAGCCTGCGGAAGGTGGCCTCAGCTGCTGTCCTATAGCCCTGCCAGAGGGGGTTGAGGTGTCCAGCGCATGTATCAATCTGAGGTGTGGACAGGCATGAAGGTGCGAGTAGACTGGTGCCTACTGAGCCAAGCAGAATGGACACTAGCTGGGCAAATCTTCCACCCATGTGCACGGCGCTGCAGATGCAGCTAAGCCCTGCCTTGCAGCACGCCCTGTTTTGCAACACTCCCTGCCATTCTACTGCTGGGCTTAGTCCTGACCTCCAGCACATGGGGTGCTCCAGGCTGACTGAACTCGGGGCTGGAGAGGAAAAAAGAAACAGCTTCTAAAGGAAACTTTGTTCCAATTTCTAGTTAAAAGGCAGGAGACTCTGCCTGAGAGTCAGAAGCCATCACTGCCAGGGCCTCTGCAACTGGGACAGGAAAAGCCTTGCTCTCTAGCCTATGGGAACGCTTCAGATAAAGCCAGGCCACCAGGAACCCTCAGTGACACCCCCTGCCCCGCACTCCTCTGTGCTAGAAACTCTTCCTGCGCTTACCATACAACCCATTTCCCTGCTACCCTCCCTGAGCCCTCTTCTGTGCTCCCCACACAACCTCCCTGCTGCTGGAAACTCTTCCCCCCCCCGCCCCAGCCTTGAGCTCCCTGTGCAGCCTCCTTCCCCACCGCTGCTGGTTTGGGTCCACTTGGTTGGAAACCATCGGGAGAGAGCTGGTTTGATGAGGAGTGAGTGCACCTTCCCAGGAGTCAGGGGGGTGGGAGGTAATTGCCACAGTGCTTTGTAGAGGGGTGATGGGAGAGCCAGGGCTGCAGAGCAAGGCTCCAGGGCTCAGCAGAGGGGAAGGGATTGTCTCTGCTTCACATCGTGGTTCACTGAAGATGGGTTTCTATGAGTCACAGTGCCCTGGCCTCCTCTTGGACACTCCACTCGCTGCAGGAACCTGAGGAGATGAGCAATGGGTCCCTCTGCAGGGCTTTCATGCCTCTCGCATTCTTTGTTCTGCCCTTTGATCTGCGTTGTGTTCCTGAAAGCAGCTGGTGCCAGATTCTTGGGCTCCTCCACCTGCTTCCTTCCAGGATTAGCCGCTCATTGGCATTGCCCAGGAAGGTTTCAGCTGCCGCGCTCCAGGAGGTGCCAAACAGCATCTGCAATGCCTGGCTGGGGCAGTAGCGGGTTTGAGGAGTATCAGCTGCAATAAGTGGCCAGCTTGGTAACTCCCACCCACACCAAGAGTGCACAGTGGGGAACGAGGGACTGCTGCCTCCCAGCTCAAAGATGAGCCGAGGCCAAATGAGGATGTCCTGGGCTATATTACCCCATGGGCCACATGATTTCTAATCATAGCTCTCCATTGCTGGAGTTCTTTCCAGCCCCAGGTGCTGTGAAGGCCAGGAGAGCAGAGGTGGTTTGCCTGCCCACATCTGAAATGCAGCCACTTCTGGGGAGATACCAGCTATATCACCCACCGGTTTATTTTTTAAAGGAGAAGAAGAGAAGAACTGGGGTGGGGCACGAATGGAGGCAGGAGGATCCAGGTCCTCAAAGGTATTCCAAGCTCACATTAGTCTTGGTGGAAGGTAGGAGCCTAAATACATGTGTGGATCTGGGCCAAGGTGACTACCCAACAGGGCTGTAGCAAGACACCAGGCTTAATGCTATAACAGTAGCTACCGGCAGGGATAACCCTGTGGATGCCCGACCCTTCTTATCGGACCAGGGCCAGGAAAGTTCAGTCTCCAGACAGTGCCCCGTGTGTCACACCCCGGTTATAAATACTCTGCCTCTTGGGGAGCAGCTTCCTCAAATGTGCAACGGAACCTTTAATAGCCCAAAGCAGCCAGGCTTTTAATGTCTGAGCTGGAAAATGGCACCTCCCAGAGCTCTCTGCTGAGTGTCAGCGCTGATTTGAAGGGGGGAGCAATCCCAGCTGAAACATCCCACCACCTCCTGCAGATTGGCAGCCACTAGCAATATACTGGGAGCACTAGGGTCAGTGCTGACTCAGAAGGGACAGGGCCGGGCCCTATGGAATCTCCCAGCCACATGGCCCAGCCCCAGTGCTGTGTAGGTCCTAAACTGAGGTAGGGTGGCTACATCATCTTCCGGGAAGGAAAAAGTGCTTTGGGGCTGGTGGGAAGCCTTCTTGGGTCAGTGAGTGACCTGTCCAGGCCGCCAAAGCTCTGCCAGCCCTGGAATTAGTTACAGAGATGGAGAAACCCATTTTCCGGCCCGCAGCAGCCTCGAAATCTCCTCATGTATGGGGGGGGGGGGCAGACGGGCTTGGATAGAGGAGACACTGGCCTGAACCTTTGCCCAGAATCAACTCCCCTTTCCTGAACCATCGCGGAGGCAGCTCAGGAAGCTAGGTCTTCCCCACCGCCCCGAGACATGGGAGCCGTGCGCCCGGGTGTAGCATCAGCAGCCCTAGAGCCTGAACCAGGGGGCCAGACCTTCAGGAAAGCGAAACGTTTCAGGTGCTTCCCTGAGCTGGACTGATCAGAACTCTCCCATCACTGGTGTGGGGGCAGGGCATGATCCCACCCCACCCCTGCCAAGAAAGGGCCCCTTTTCATCCCCCTCCACATGAGGATTTGCAACACACTGGAAAGCTCAGAGGATGGAGTGGGGGCTCTTAGCCCAGTTTTTACTTAAGATCCTGCCGATCCCTCAGCTCTTGCCATGTTACTCCCCTCCCCCTCCTCTTGCTGCCCCATCCCAGTTCTACCAGGTCCTGTTACCCTCCTCCCAGCTCTGCAGGCAGAGATAACCAGACCCCCCTGGGCCCCTCTGAGTTTATGGCTTTTCCTGGCTCCTGATGCCTCCCCAGAGCAGAGGAATTTCCCTCTTAAGCGGCTGCTTTGCCTCAGACCTTTCTTCCCAGGAGCAGCCGGTCACCGCTGCTCATCTCCGGGCAAGGAGGCTGCAGCTGGAATGAGTCTGACTCTAAACCCAGGCCCCAGAGCATTCACGGAGAAAAAGGAGGCTGGGAAAGCTGAGGGAGTTCCCGGGCTGTAGCCGGACAGCAGATGCACAAGGGCTCTGTGCAGAGTGAATTGGGTAATTATATGGTAATAGACTGAAGGAGACACTCAGGGAACTAACAGGGTTCCTGGCCTCATGTTATACCCATCTCCATAAAGCAGCTTGGTCTCTAGGACCTTGGTGCTGCTGCTGGCTGCAAAAGCAGAGCCCAGGAGATGAGCCATGAAGGGAAGAAGCTACGGGCAGGCTGCTAGGGGGGGTGGGGGTGTTTGAAGCAGTGGGGACATGAATCCCAGGCCTCAGGAGCATGGGGCATCCCTTATCCTCCATGACCTTCTGCCCCTTGGCTCTCTCCAAAGAGGAGAGACAGGCTTGGGGAGTGCCAAAGGGGGTGATGTGGGGTGCATCAGGAGAGGCAGAGGAAAAGGGCAGAATCCTGTTCCATGCTCAGCACTGCACCAGGCGAGACCCAAATAAGCAGGTGGACACTCATGAGTTTCGGCTGGTTTTAATACTGTCAGACACTCCTACAGGGTGCACTGCCTTCCCATCCAAGACTCGCTCGTGCCATCACTTATGCCAAAGAATCCATCTCCCTCCCAAATACATGTGAAGAAGGTCCCGCTCTGGATCGCGCTTCAAGTCAGATCCACACCAGAGAGACACGTCGCTGCCAACGGGGACTGATCCCAGAGCTAGAGCCTCTGCTCAGCCAGGCAGCAAGCCATTGCCATGCTGTGAGGTCAGTCACTGTGCCTGCCTGGCCCACTCTTGTAACGGGTAGCATGCATGGATGGACCCAGCATTGCCATCCCGAAGCACTCAAGTATCATGAGACAGGCCCCCTAAAATACAAGACTGGCTTAAAAATCCTGAGACTTAAAAAAGAATCAATGTTGGGTTCTTCTGATTGTCCGTCTGGGTCTGGAGCATTGAATGGTCGTGTTTGCAAGCTTTTCTCTGCAGCCAATAGGACCAGAATTTACTTTTTGTTTTTCTCTTTAAATGAGAGCTGAGATTCTCCTGTAATCACCTGATCTCAGGAGCTGGGATTTTGAGAAAACATGATAAAATCAGGAGAACCGGTAACCCTGTGCATAGGCACCAACTCCGTGGGTGTTCTAGGGCTGGAAGTGAGCCCGGGGTGGGGATTTGGGGAAGGAGTCCAAAACGGGTAGGGAGGGGGCGGAGTTGGGTTGGGGACTTTGGGGCAGGGGATGGCTGGGGGTAAAGCATCTACCAGTGCCAGAAGTTGGCGCTTATGACCCTGAAAACCAGGGCAGGGGCAAGCACCCAGACCTGCATGATGGGCACCAACCCCGATGAGGGCAACCTCTGCCCTATGATGGGGGATGAGTTAGAAAGACACTGCTGAGTCTGGGATCCTCTTTCCAAGAATTAACATCCTGGGATGGTCTCATGGGCAAGCAAGGGGAGTATGCAAGCTGAGCAGCCTGGGAGGTGGCCAGGGGCTTGGCAGAGCAGCAGTGTAGAGCAAACTATGTGCTCTCCCCCAACACACACTGACCAGACCAGATGCTCCTAGGACCCTGGAGCGCTACAGAAGTTTGGTTCAGAACCAGCACAGAACACCCTGCGTCCTCACCCCGGGCTCATTCATGGGTCATGCAACATGCCAGTTGCCTCTGTGCCGAGAATCGTACCACGGGGTTTGCTGTCTGCTAGGGAGTTCCCTGCATGTGAGCAGGGTTGGAGGAGGGTTTCAGAGCTCCATAACAAAGGCCAAGTTTGCTCTGTGTGCCACCTCTTCCTTGCACTGCCCTGCCCTGAGATGATGGAACTGAGGAAACATCAGAAAACATGGCTGGAAAATCTCTAGGTTCTCCTTTAGCTGGGCACCATCATGGGACTCAGTACCACGAAGCACCAAGGACAAACTGTATTTGCTGGGGCTGGCCTTTTGGCCTACAGGAGAGTTTGGGCTGTGGACTTGGCTATGATGCATTACAATGGCTGGAGCCCAGGAACAATGGCTGCCTGGGCAAGGGCACAGGGCCTCACTTCTGCGTGGCAGTGGGGGATGAGAGCCTGGCGGTGACTGGCAGGCTGGCTGGGCTCTCCTGTATGATTTCCTGGCCAGTTGGGTGCGCAGACTGTGGTCACGGGACCACAAGTAAGTGGGAAGGCAGATAGCCCCTGTCCTTGTGCCTGCAGTGTTTGTGAGCAGCATGTGTACCGGTGTCCGCACTGGGGCATTATGGGCAGATGCTGGACACTTAGTCAGTCACTGCTGGCCACATTCTCAGTCCCCTCTCCCCCCAGAGATTTTACAACAGAAATTACCCACGTCCTCACGGCAGGATAGATCTTCCCTTGCCGTTTCTGCAGTGCAAAACCAGATGGTCCCTCTGAAAACGAGGCTCTGTGTGTACAGATTCCCAGCTGCCAGCTTCTCCCCGCACTGGAGCCCTGTAACTTCTGCCTTGTTCTGTGCCCCCGCCCCTTCTCATCACTCCCTGGGCATTATGCTGAACTGACAGGGCCCACAGCAACATTGCTGCCGGCCAGCAGCCTGCAAGGAGGGGACGATCGGTGCACTCAGCGGCAACAGATTCTTCCCGAGGGCCCTTCTGAATTACTTTAGGAGCCAAAGAACTGGAAGCTCCCTCTTCCCCTGACACACACGTAAAGAGGAAGCCAACTACTGTCCCTGCCTATGCTTGAGAGATAGAGGCTATGAGTGGAGGGGCCTGCCCCATCTCCTGGGCATCTCGCTCAAAGGCTCCCCAGAATGCTGATGGTGATGGAGATAGAAGAGCTCTCGCTTGCTAAGGCCCTTCAGTGGAAGCAGAGCTATAAAGGGGAGTAGTTTTCAGGATTTAATGGAGGTTGCTCGGGCCTCTGTTTGCAGGGAGCCTCGTAAGGGCCTGGATGGGAAACACCTGGACCAACATGAGGGGCTCAGAGGTCAAGAGCCCCTCATCTGGGACACCCCCCTAAACTGCAGAGCTGTGACCCAGAGAGCTCCAGCGGCCTGTGTGTGTGAGTGCAAGTCCAGTAGCCCCACCAGTGTGGGGCTGTCACATGCTCTTCTAAAGCAAAGGCAAGGGGGACCCAGAGCCCTCCCATGAGATTTCTATCAGCTTCAGCTACAGTCATGCCCTCACTGCTCCTCTCCAGACCCGACGTCGTGGAGCAGCGTGGGTGAGACACAGAGAGGGGGATGTTACAGCAGTGGGCGTGCAGGGGAAAGGCCAGGAGTGGGAGGCTGGGAGACAGAGGGGGCCGCAGCCCAGTCCTTGCCGCCTTCCCCAGCAGACTACTCATCACAGCCCAGCAGCTCCATGCGCAGCGTGATGCGGTTGTGCCACGCCACAGGCAGGATGCGCACAAAACGGGCATAGAAGGGCTCCTCAAACACATTCTTCTTGTGAGAGGTGTTGTCATAGTTTCCTTGGAAGATCTGCGGAGGGAGGGGAGGAGCCATTAGAACGGGGGGCAGGTCCTGCCAGGGGAGAAGGGGCAATGCAGGGTTGCAGGCGCTGTGGGAGAGGGCACACTGCAGGATCACAGCCCTATGGGGAGCTGTCCAAGTACCTGCGGAGCAGTGACCTGCTTCCCTGGCACCCCCAGCAAGGATGGTCAGTATGAGACTCCCGTCACATCTACCCCATTAAACCCCAGGTACAGCTGCTCTTGTCCCCTGGCCTTCCTTGCTGATGACCTAAGTACTGTGGTATCACCAGCAGCTCTCTGGTTAGTGACACACTCCTCTGACCCTTTGTCATCACTGCTGCCATGTGCCGTCTGGGGGCCTCCTCATTCCAGCCCCTTGGAATGCTGGGATTTGTAGTTTCCCCCGGTGCTACCGAAGTCCCTTCCCTGCACACACCTTGCTGCTGTTTGTCTTGCTGTCCTTGTAAACGGTCCAGGACGTCCCATCATCACTGTAAGCCACTTTGTAGGCCGCCACATACTGAATGTGCCCAAAATCCCGAGCCCCTTGGGTAATGACACCGGTCACCTTCTTCTGAGTCAGCAGGTCAACCTGCCAGAGACATGAGGCTTTTTTAAAGGACGGCCGCTCGTTCTGTCCCCAAAGCGAGTCAGGGCCCAAGCAAGCTGAGAGAGCCAGGAGCTGTGCAAGCCTCGTCCATGCAGCTCTGCTGACGGTCCTCAAGCCTGGCAGCAGCCCCTCTGCTACTCCAGCCCTGGGCTCCGCATGGACGCACTCCAGCTCTGTGCACCTTTGCTAAGTGAAGATCCACCACTGCCTAGGACAGCCCACCGGTCGCATCACAAAGCCGACCTGGCAGACTGGAAACATGGGCAGATTCTGCCCCCACTGCAGTCCAGTGCATTGAGGGGGTGGAAAAGTCCCTGGAGGAATTCCCCATGCAGGGATGGCATACAGCCAACACAGGCAACTCTACACTGCTGCCTGCTATATGGGGGTGTGCCAGGGGCATGGCCAGAGGCAGGAGTGGGCAGCTCGGGGTTAGGGAGGGAGTGGCTAGGGCTCTTTGTGCTCCCGGGGTGTAGAGCAGTCACGCAACCATGCAATGTGCACCAGGCCCCAGAGCAGCACCAAATTAGGCAGGCAAAGCTTCCTTTGCCTTCCCCCAGCCAGGGCTCTGTCGCTGGTGCTGAGCCTCCTCACAGGTGGGAAGGGAACAAGGAGGGAGGGAACAAGGCTGGCGTGGAGACAGGCAGGAGCAGCAGAGTATGAGCCAAAAGATCTCATAGGGCCAGAGACACCCCAGCAAAGGGAGGGGCCAGTAAAGGGACTGTCTGGGATGCTATCGCATTACAAGGAAGATCAGATAAAGACAAATGCTGGGGAAAGGTTTGTTCTGGAAGGCCCTGCCTGGGTCCCCAGGGCAGGACTGACTGCTTAGCTCCCTAGAGAAGACTCTCCGGCTTGGCGGAATGGCACCTCGCTTTCCCTGTCCAATTTGCATCAACAGAGGCTTCTGAAATCACCTGAGAAAGGAGCTAGGGCCTGGGGTAATGATGGGAAACTTGACAAGATTTCTGCACCGCAGGAGTCTGTGGGCCCCTCCTGTAACCCACCCCTGGGCCAGCAATCAAACTGTAGGCAGTCTGGAGCAGGGGTCCACAACCTATGGCACGCATGC
Source organism: Dermatemys mawii (assembly GCA_007922305.1). Classification (NCBI taxonomy): domain Eukaryota; kingdom Metazoa; phylum Chordata; order Testudines; family Dermatemydidae; genus Dermatemys; species Dermatemys mawii. Next base: position 13,373,808 of record ML677366.1, read on the forward strand.
CAGCCGATTTTTAATGGCACGCTGCTGGTACTGGCTGTCGGCCTCACTCAGCCCCCTGCTGGCCTGGGTGAGCAGAACCCCAGGCTGGCAGCGGGCTGAGCGGGGCTGGCGGCTGGGATCCCAGCTGGCAGGAGCCTGTGGACGAAACCCCAAATTGGCAGCGGGCTGAGCCGCTCAGCCCGCTGCCAGCCCCACTCAGCCCACTGCCAACTGAGTGAATGGAACCCCAGGCCAGCAGCAGGCTGAGCAGGACCCATGGCGGGCAACCTGGCGGGCAAGGGGCTGGCAGCCGGAACCCCGAACCGGCAGTGGACTGAGCGTGGCTGGTAGCCAGAACCCAAGACAAGGATCCCAGACAAGGATCCCACTAAATAAGACCTGCATTTTATTTTAAATGAAGCTTCTTAAATATTTTAAAAACCTTATTTACTTTAAATACAACAATAGACTTAAAGAGAGAGGCCTTCTAAAAACGTTAAAATGTATTACTGGCACGCAAAACCTTCAGTTAGAGTGAACTTGGCACACCGCTTCTGGAAGTGCCGACCCCTGCTTTGGAGTAACCACACTGACTTCAGGAGGGAGAGAGAGAGAGAGCTTCCCCAGCGGTTCACTCTGCTGGCTGGAAAAACAGCACAGAGCAGGAAACGGAGACCAAGTGGCAGCTAATTGTGAGCTAGAGGGTCAGGCATGTGGCAGAGGAGCTGAGCCAAGCTGCATGGGCTGATCCATGCAGAATGGGGATGCTGATCTTGAGGGACGAAGGGTGCCATGGAGGGATGTCACAGAAGATAAGAGGTGGGGCTGGCAAGGGTTTCTGCCATCCGCTCCAGGCAACTTCCAGTCACTCATACAAATGGTTATATCTAGGGGTGCAGCAGGGACCCCTAGAAAATAGGGATGGAAAGAAAAAGGGTGAGAATAGGAGGAGGGAAAGTTGAGGGAAGGGGAGTTCAAAGAGTCTATGAATCCCTGGCTGAGATTCCTTTGTCATCCCAGATGCATAGAGCACAGCAAACATATGGCTTTTCTGAAACAATAAGGCTCCAGCCAATGCCTGTATTTTACTCAGTATCCAAGCTCCCTCCCTGGGACCTGGTAACCCCAAAAGCATCCTGCATCCAGCCCTTCACAATAGGAAAATGTGGCCACTCAGACAGCTGTAATGGACTATTAGCCCCATTTTACAGATGAAGAAACTGAGACCGAGAACTCAGGTGCCTTGCCCAAGGCCACAGAGTGAATCAGAATGAGTTTTGCTATTGGCGCTCATATACTCCTGGCCCAAGGCCCTATGCTCACACCACCAGACTTCCCTACCTCCCTGCTAGGAGAGTCACTGTGGGGTGATGGTGACACACCTGCAGCCACTCAGACTGGTCGTTGTTGAGTGCAGTCCAGGCATTGGTCTTGCCCGTCTTGTCCAGGCGGGCGTAATGTGGGTGCCAAGTGAAGCCATCGATGCCCCATGTCTTGTAAACGCTGGAGGCTGTGAATTGCTGGTCAGAGATTAGGCGGGATTTTATGCCCAGCGGCTCCGAACAACCTGCCGTGTTGAAATACACTGTAACACAATGGTTTATAGACACAGTGAAAGGGAGGAGTCCAGCAGCATCCCAAACAAACACAGAGCAAGATCCAGGAATCCCAAACAGACACTGAGCAGGGTCCCAGGAATCCCAGATCAATACACAGCAGGGACACCAAAGATGCAGAGAGCAGAGCCCACAACTGTAGAGACATAGAAAGCACCAAGACACGAGCGCAGAGCAGGAACCCCAAACATACACAGAGCTAGGACCACAAAACTCCCTGTCCCTCTCGAAAAGACACCAGAGGTCATTGGATTGGGCGGCTACATTTTTCCAGTTCTGCATTTTGTCCTCTGCCTAATTTCCCCTGAGAGGACCATTCACTGCATGGCAGCGCCCTCTGCTGCAGGAGGGCTGTAGGGACAACATTGTGGATACTGCCCCTCCAGAAACGTGGTTGCACCCTGAGCCCCCATGCCCAGTCCTTTCGGAGGGCCACTCCTCTCTAAGCACCGCGCACAGCTCCCAGGCTATAGGAGCAGCGTCCACTCCAGGGGCAGGGTCCTTTTTCCTTCTGGGCCCAGCAGAAATCCTCAGACTAGAAAAGCCTCTTGAAAACCACTGCCATAGGGAAACAAACCCCGGCTGGTGTGGGGAGGCTGCCTGCGGTCTTGCGAGCCCCCCAAGTGGGGAGCAGCGCCTAGCTGGATTGTTCCACCGGCTGGTTCACACTGTAACCTTGCAGCCAGGAAGAGGTGACCAGCCCTGCAATTCTCATTGTTACCAGTGGGTGTCACTGTGGTCACTGATGCAAACAAAGAGAAGATTGGTGCGTGGGGAGGAAGGGATGGAAAACCAAAGCACACAGACACTGCTGGAATTAGACCTGAGCTCCCAGTGTCAAAGAAGCTGGGGCCCAGGCCTGCCAGACGGCGAGTGGACCCAGGACCACGCCCAGCCCCCACTACAAGCATTGCCCACAGTCCCTGAAAGGCTCCAGGTGAACTCCAGATCCTGTGTCCATATAGGCTAATTGCTTCCCCTTGGTGTTCCCATGGTCTGGACCTCCATTGCGGTATTCCTGCAGGGCTCACTCTCTCCCAGGTTCTCACCCCTCCCTGTGAGGGACAGGGCCCTGGCAGAGTCCAGGCACTATTGGGGTCATGGCAGGGCTCCAAGGGCACAAAACATAAGAAACTTAGAAGATTCATAGTGGTAGAGATGGAGGCCTGTATCCCCCAGAGCCATGAGCCACGGCAGGACAAGCTTAACTTCCCCTCCGCCCTGCTCTTGGGCCTCAGCCCTGAGCCTTCGCCCGTAAGTGGAGGCTGGTGTCCACGCCCCATTTGACCCTTGGCCTCTGCTGAAGGTTCCTGCTGTGACACGAACGCACCAATCCCACTAGCAATACACCAGGGCCACCGAACTGCCAGGCAGCAGAGGCTCATTCCCAGCCTCCCCCACAGCACTGACTGGATGAACACAACATACATTTCAATGAGGATGGCCATCCTGGAGCAATCCAGAGATGCGGAACTGGGCCCATTACACCAAGCACTGCCCAGCACGTGTGTCATGTTAGGAATGCTGAGCTAACGAGAGAGAAATCTGATTGGCTGGGCCTACTGCTTAGTTACATTTTCTAGGGGACTTTGATCCTAAAGAATTTTGCATACTCTACAGAAGTTGTTACAGCCGGCAGGGAAATGATCTCAGCAGCTGTTCAACAGCCGCACAGCAGCACTACTCAGGAGTTTGGGACGGAGTGTGGAAAGATCCTAATTGAGACTGCCTGGGAAGGATTTAGGGAGTGGAACGTCATTATCTAGGATGTGATTTGGCTGAGACCCTGGAGCTAACACCCCTATTCTCATGAAGAGAGCCAGCAGATCTTTCACGGCTAGGCGTGGTCAAATCTCATCAGAAAGGCAACATCTCCAGCAGCACAAAATCCCATAGCACTGCACTGGGATCAGTAATGACTCCAAGATGACACCACCACTCCCTGCAGCACAGTGCCTTCTAGTGCCACATTGGGACACTAAGGTTAGCACTGACAGAGGGGAAGAACACCCACTACTGAGTCTCAACAGCCAGTTCCTACATCTGGGGTGTCTTTGGACGTCACCCATCCAAGCATTATGAGATCACAGCCTGTGCTGTGGACATGCCCATCCATCCGCCTCAGAGATCCAAGAGACAGGAGCATGAGTGACCCAGAGCAGTAGGCCTATCCTTGTCCCAGAGTAGACATTTACCATTCAATTCGCAGCCAACCAGCTCAAAGCGCAGGGTGCAGGCCCTGTGACACATCACAGGGTAGATGCGGATGTACTGGGCTGTGATCGGAGGATTGAACGTGTTGGACTGCATGCCGTCATTATTCGTGTTCCCCAGGAAAACCTGCAAAGGCACAGGCCAAGATGAGTGTGTTTAGTGGTCAGGAATGGGGGCCAATATCAAGTCCTCCTCCCTTCTCTACCCCATACCCTTGTCCATCATATCCCTGACCCAGCGGTCCGATTTTTATCTTGTAGACTCAAAAACAAGAGCCATGAGACAGAACAACTCATCACCAACACTGAAGAATGCCTTGGACGCAGTATTGTCACACCTCAAAAAATCAAGAGATCGGCTTAAAAATCATGAGATTGTTTAAAAAGAGGAAAGGTTGGATTCCTTTTTTCCACTTGTCTTGTGTGTGTGTGTGTGTAGGGGGTGTTGTTTGTTTGTTTTACCCTGTACACTGGGGTCACATTTACAGGCTTTTCTGTGCAACCATGAAGGTTGTAATTTATTTTTTTTTGGATGAAGGCTGAGATTCTATATAGTCACAGGATCACATCAGCTGGGGTTTTAAGAAATACACCAATTACCACAAGATGTGTGATAAACTCCTGAGAGTTGAGAATCAGAGGGGTAGCCATATTAGTCCAGATCTGTGCTGTGGCACCTTATAGACTAACAGACGTATTGGAGCATAAGCTTTTGTAAGCGAATACCCACTTCGTCAGATGCATCTCCAATACATCTGTTAGCCTATAAGGCGCCACAGGACTCTTTGTTGCTCCTGAGAGTTGGTAACACTGCTATCAATTAGAAAGTCAGCTTATACATCAGGTGACTTATAGGGAAGTAGATACAGTACATATGTGCTACTAGTTCTGTAAATCTATACATATACAGTATTGTGCACTGTAGTATATAGTAGAGACGCTTGATTTATTTGTTACCCTTTCAACCCCTCTAGCAAATTGTTCAAAGACCAATCCTGTTTCCCACAAATGTATCTGCTGTCAAGACTAGGTCTGATGGGGCTGAACAAATCATCGATACCTTTAGGGAGTTTATGTACTCTTCACTTTGCCTGGTCACTGTTTGCTCTTCTTGTTGTGTGGCCGGTCACCCAAGAAACGTGGCATTGGGCCTGCTCCCAGATCGGTTGACAAACATTTTAAACAGGAGACGTACTACCCAGAGGCTGCCCAGAAGCTCATGAATCAGAGCAAACTTGGGGTGTTAGTGAAAAATCAGGGATTCTCCAAATGGTGATGCGTTGCTGTGCTCTGAGTAGGCAGGTGTAGTGTGTGTGTATAATCATTTATATGATTATGACACTGCTGGTATTTATTGTTCTCAATACCTTTCTGAGAACCCCCCGATCCTGCAATGACACATAATCTCCTCTGATTAGATGTGGCCCCGCCCATGAAATGACACAAGGCCCCATAATTTCAGTGGTAACACGCCCATGTTCCAACACCCCCAGTGCACCGATCTCCTCTCCCCACGCTGACACAGCTCCTTCCCAGCCTTGTTTCCCTCCCACGTGTGGAGGCAGCAGGCCCATTACTGCAGTACCCACCTTATCTTGATCCCGGTTCTCATCCCTGCAGAACACAAACACGCGCCCATCCAGGCTGTGCGCCAATTTGAAGGAGCGGACGTACTCTGCCCAGCCCGCACGGCTGGCACCCTGCGTGATGATCCCTGTCAGCCGCATCTTCCTCAGCAGGTTCACCTGTGGCATGACATAGAGTTACTGGGATGGGGCAGGGAACATGCTACAGAACCTAACCCAGAGTATGGTCCACGCTACGCCCCTGCCCTCCCAGGTCTCCCATGGAGTATTAGTCTATGTGACCTGCTGCCCAGCTGGACTCCTGGGACCACTGTTCCCTCTAAGCTGTGCACATGTGCGCGCACACAGATCCTAAACCCTGCGCACACAATGAAACACCATGCGCACAAAAATTTGCACAGAAGACATTTTTTGAGCGCACGGCCTGTCAAAAATTCAAGGGAACATTGCCTGGGAACCAACTCAGCCTCAGCACTCTGGGAAGGGGCTGTCCTGTGGTGGGTGCTCTGTCTATCTGCAGACAGCCGCATTGTTCCCGTGCCAGAACTCCCCATCCCCACAGCCTCACACCGCGACCCCAGTCCCCTGATCAAGGAGGGAAGGATGCCCATCTGTACCACCAGGGAGCATTGCTGCAGAGCAACTCAAGGTGTTCCCTGATTGCCTCCTCCCAGGGGACTGAGCATCCTGTATCAAGGAGTGCCAGCTGCCCGCAACGGGATGCTGCCCTGGGACACCCCCTTCTTATAGTCATGTTAACATTAGGAGGCTTCCCCTCTGACACCGCTCCTTCTCTGAGGTGGAGATTTCAGCAGGGAATACAACAGTGGGTTCATGTTCCCATTGGCATACAGAATTCAGAGCAGTCCCCCAGCTCCCGCCCTGGAGCACGGGGAAGTGCTAGTAGGAACTGCCACAT